>CM060925.1:282712915-283912915 GCA_030737875.1 Allium sativum
TAATCGTTTCGCATCATTTGTTGCATCCTCATATTAATGACATGATTAAGGAAACAATCCAATGGAAAAAATGCAACATATTATTGAATATTATGTGTTTGACTACTTGTATGACATTAAGATAAAACAAATTACTATCACATAAGGAGGTCGATGTAATTGTTTTTTCTATCTTTTATATATTATATCTCACCGTTTTTGCATTGTGTTCCACTAACAGTTTTTCCAATCGATTGAAATCTGCTTTGCGGCCACAATCCATCGTTTATGAAACTTTCAATTGTAACTCAGAACAAGGATGACAGAAGAACGACCAATCTGAAATTCGTTGTAGTAAATTAGTATAGAGGCAATCTTTGCTATTCTTTTATCTCTAGTATTGAGTACAAGAACTCCCGATGTTCACCTTGTGACACCCTACGTCCGTTAATGTCACTCACTAAGGGAATGCATTAAGTTTCATGAAGCATTATAGGTAATCAGACACAAAATAATTGCAAGATAGATATAAATAAGATAGCAGCGGAAATTTAAATTTTTATTTCAAACATAAATCATAATACCGTGGTCCACAATACCATAAGTCACAAAAACCATTACAATAAAATAACTTCTGTCTTGCACCATCAGAGTACATAAGAATATAAAAACATAATTTCCCAATTGAAAGAGTTAAGCCATAGTAGAGACAAGAACTTGAGCCATACTTCAGAAGTAGCTCCTAACAAGATGATATCTGAGTCCTGACTAAGCCTGAGTGTTTCCTCCCTGAGAACCTGGGGGGAGAGGGGAAATGGAAGAAAGAAGGAGAAACAAAAGGGTCAGACATAAAGTCTGGCGAGTCTAGTTACTTTTAGCCAGTAAATAAATAAAAGTAACATGATAGGCATATAAAGTGGATAAGATCACTACATAAATGCCAGGTGTGACAAGGTAGACAGGGTAAGGTGTATACACTTCTCTAATGATTACTCTACACTATTACTAGTATAACCAGAATGAGGTGATCCCTTCCACTATAAGGTAGTTGACTTAGGGCATATGTCCAAATATACCCTAACCACTACCCTAACCGATCAGCTTCCTACCCCAGCCGACCCCATGGTAGGATGTATCACATCCTATAGTGAAAACCTCTCACTGATATGCACAACCCCATATCTATTGGTGTCACGGTTGTCTTATCCCCCTCTGCCCGGCTCATGCTCGCACATGGCCCGGTCGGTCTGCGGTGCCCACACCGTCCTTCACGTTTGGAGCTCTTACAATCAGTCAGTAAGTGTGTCTCCTCTCCGCCTTGTACGAAGTATTTTATTTGATACTTACTCCGGGTTACTAACTGAAATGGGTCCCATACAATATGATACAAGTTCTCCTCTTTGTCTTGTATCCCCCACTATGTTTTTCACTGACTATGCATACCACTAGGTGTCTTTAATTACATGGCCCTATTCAGTTATGCTTACCCTAAAAGGTGTCTTTAATTACACTACTTTTAAACTTTCCTCCGGTTATGTATACCACTAGGTGTCTTTAATTACATAACCTTATCGGGTTAAGTTGTGGGCCTATATGTAAATATTACCCACCCCTTACAGATTTTCTTAACCCATCCACTATCCAATCAATTTACTTAAACTTAATCTTATTTCATAATCATACAATCCCTATGGATTAGATTTGGTTAAGTAGTCCCATTTCATTATCATGTCCATTTATGGTTTATAATGGACTAGACCTCTCACATTAGGCCTGCAACCTGTGGATGCTGGATATGCCGGTCGAGTCCGGGCAATCTTATTCCACAGTTGGGCCTAACCTCGTGTCTTAGCCCGATTCGTATTTGCGTACTTTGACCTCCCACATTAGGTTCAACATTAGTGGCTGCTGGATATGCCGGTCGGGTCCGGGCAGACTTCCACCGCGAATGCAACCTAACCTCGTGTCATAAGTACATTTACAATTCTTAATTGTAATTACTAGACATTCCATTATTAATTAATTAATCGATTAATTAAACCTTTCCCTTTATAGGTGTTAATGCCCACTCTACCCAATAATTTGAATTATATGTCCAAAAATGTTCATATTCAAATTATGCCAATATTAATCCTTTTCCCCCCGTTTCCTAACTAGCGTACTCATAAACTAGCGGCATGCCTAGGCTAGACAATAGCCTAGTCATAAACGATAATAGGGAAAATAATGGGAATATAACCAAAGTGATCATCTTGGCATAAATATAAATTGGCATAATGATAAGGTGAATGGACATGTAATTAACATCATAACAAGGTGGACATAAAACTGATGAACTGTTGGCAGTCAGTTGATTCTAACATAACTATGATGTCACAATAAGCATAGTAAGATCTAAATTAGCAATTTAGATGTCTAACATGATAACACAAGGTGATAAATTAGATCATATAATTCATATCTAGGGCTTAAAATAGATCTAACACTTAGATCTAAATATGGGTTCACATGTCCAACTTACAACATATATAAGTTGATCGCAATATGACATGTGAAAGGTGATTTACATAAAGAATTGGATCTAACCAATGTTGCAACTGTTCAAATTAACAGATTTACATTCACCACAATATAGTTACAAGTCAAGATCCACATAGGTAACATAATAGAATAACCATAATTGCATTAGATCTAAAGGTGCAGATCTATCATGATATAGTATAAGATTTAACAATAGCACAGATCCATAGTTTACAACATATCCAATTCACAATCATTCACAATTTACTTTTATTTATCTAAACCTAAAAACAACTAGAACTCACTGCGTTAGGTTTAGAGAATAGAGAGAATGGATCTTGAATTTCTGGATTTGATTTGCAAAGTTGAATGCTGTACGTTGTTGAAGAAAACGAATCCGTCTCAGTTCGCACACTGGCAGCATTTGGCTCCCATGATTTCCAGTAAAGAAAATATGAGAAATAACCATGTATTTATAGCTGTAGAACCCTCTGAAACCGACTGCCACATAAACCCTAGGGGTGCCGACACCCCAATCGGTGGGTAGACCTATAGGTCGACCTCCCTTAAGGGGGGTCGACACCCTAGAGCGGAAAATTTGCCGCCTTGACGAATTTTTGATTTTTGAACTATTATGGATAGGGTCTGACTCATATCTAACTCATACGTGACTCATATGTGTATATATGTTCTTTATGGGCGTATACAAACTTAAAACCCTCATAACTTCTTCGTACAGTGTCCGTTTTACGTAAACCAAATGTCTATCTTGACCAGAATTTCGAGACGAATGCGATGGCGTATTCCATTTTCCTTAATTCTGAATATTAAATTAATTATCATTTAATTTATCATCTTTTAGTGTCGTTAAAAATTCGGGGTGTTACATTCTCCCCTACTCAAAGGATTTCGTCCCCAAAATCTCTAAGTTGAGAAGAATGCATATCCTACCATCAACCATCCATCTACTCATCCAACAACCACTGGCATCCATTGTCCTTAAAGACTTCTAATGCTTATATGAATATATGCAACGGTGTGTGTATATGTCCCAACACTAATGCGAAAGATCAGGAGGTCTACTGATTCAGTTGACCTCCTTGATGCAGTGTATGTTAGTGTCATGCATCCAATATGTATGCAAATAAATCTATTACATCATATAAGTTCTATATGCGTGCAGACTCATTCGTCCAAATGCAACACCCATATGCTAATTCATCCATTTCCATCTATAAAAGAAAAGAAAATGCACACACATCAATATGCAGTATGAAAGTGATTGAGCCGATCTTAGTGCCTAATGTGTGTGTGTATGCGTCCACAGGCAACCACTAGCAAACACTTGCATCCACTTGCATCCATCAAACATAACATGTCTCAAACACATGTTTACATCCATAGGATTACTGCGGATAAGATATATTCAAATGATAGAAACAAGTACTGATAAACATGTCGAAAAATACTACGGATAAGATATATTCAAATGATAGAAACAAGTACTGATAAACATTGGAAAAAAGAGTTAAGAGTATACCCTCGAAAAGGAAAGGGTACGAAGCACGAATCTTGTCTTTGGTTTCCCAAGTCGCATGTTCTGGGTTATCTTCCCATTGAACCTTTAGCAACTTGATCTCTTTATTGCGTAGCTTCTTAACTTTTGATCCTAGAATACGGGTAGGGACTCGCCTGACTGTCGCCTCCCGTTCCACTTCTGCTTCTTCCAACACACTCGGCCCAACGATTACTGCGGTGTCATGCAGGCACTTCCGCAGATGAGAAACATGGAAAACTTCATGAACACCGGATAGATTGTCTGGTAGTTTTAATCTATAGGCCATTTGGCCAATCCTCTCGGTTATGGGAAATGGTCCCACAAACCTAGGTGCCAACTTCCCTACTGATCCGAAGCGAGCCACATTCCTCAGAGGTGACACTTTGATAAAAACCACGTCTCCTACCTCAAATTCGAGGTCAGTCCTCTTATCTGCATAGGATTTCTGTCTATCTTGAGCTGTCTTCATCCGCCATCGAATAAGGTCAATCTTTTCGGATGTTTCCCTAACCATATCTAGTCCAAGTAATAATCTTTCTGTAGTTTCCCACCAATAAGTTGGTGATCTACAGGGTCGTCCATACAATGTTTTGAAGGGTGTCATGCCGATGCTAGCTTGATAACTGTTATTATAGGCAAACTCTACTAATGGAAGATGCCCTTCCCAAGTCCCTCCAAAGTCTAGGATGTACAGCCTCAAAAGATCTTCAAGAATCCTGTTCACCCTCTCTGTCTATCCATCGGTCTGAGGATGATAAGAGGTACTCAAACACAACTGTGTATCTAATGCTTCTTGCAAGCTCCTCCAAAATTCGCTGGTAAAGATGGGGTCGCGATCGCTCATGATGCTGGAAGGTACTCCATGAAGACGAACTATCTCACGAACATAAATTGTTGCCAACCATGATGTCGTCCTCTTACTCTTAACTGGAATAAAGTAAGCGCTCTTAGTGAGTCTATCCACTACAACCTAGATACTGATGTTGCCTTTCTTCGATCTAGGCAAACCATCTATGAAATCCATACAGGCGCTCTCCCATTTCCACTGTGGAACCTCCAACGGATGATCCACCGGGCTTCTTTTGCTCAGCTTTGACTTGCTGGCAAACTAAACATTGAGAAACAAATTCGGCCACATCTTTCTTCATCCTAGCCCAAAAGAAAACCCTCTTCATGTCCCTGTACATCTTATCACCGCCTGGATGAATGATCATCCTAGAATGGTGGGCTTCTTCTAGGACTGCCTTTATCAAGCTTCTAGTTTGAGGAACACAAAGCTCTCCATCTCGTCGCAACCACCCCTTATCATATATGGCATTTCTACCGAGGTGACTAGAAGTCTCCCCTCTTCTGAGCTTATCCATGATGTATAGAATATGTGGGTCACCTTGTTGCGAAGCTCCTACCTGGTCCATAAGAGCCAGTCGTGTCTCCAAGGATGCAAATAAATCAGGTAAAATCTCGATGGAGGGTTTAAAATCAAAAGTTGATATGAACTCCAAGTTCTTTATTTCCGCAAACAGAGGACTCAGGGCCGCCCTCTGCCTACTTAGTGCGTCTACCACCACATTACCCTTGCCAGGGGTATAAGAAATCTCAAATCGTAAGAAGCTAGAAACTCCATCCACCTTTGTTGCCTTAAATTAAGATCCTTCTACGAGATACTTGAGAGATTTACGATTGGTGTATAAATCGAACTTCTCTCCAAGTAAATATTGATGCCACGTCATTAACGCAAACACTATGGCAGCTAGCTCTAGATCATGGGTGGGGTAGTTCTTTTCATGAACTCTCAACTGTCTACTCCCATAACACACTACTTTTCCTTCTTGCATTAGAACCGCACAAAGCCCTGTACCATACGCATCAGTATAAACGGTAAACACCTTACTCCCCCCAGGAAAGGTCAAGACTGGGGCTGTTGTCATAGCCCTCTTCAGTCGTTGGAAAGCAACGTCACAGTCTATATCCTATGAAAATGCCTAAGTTCTTCTTTGCCAGCCTGGTAAGTGGGGCTGATATCTTTGCGAAGTCCTTAATGAACTTCCTATAGTAACCAACCAACCCAAGAAAGCTTCTCACCTCGGTTGCATTTTTAGGAATCTGCAAATCTTGCACTGCAACCACCTTCACGGGATCTACAGCTATCCCTTCTTTGGAGACCACATGCCCTAAGAATCTCACCTCTTTTCCCCAAAAATGGCATTTGGAGAATTTTGCTTTAAGCTGATGGTCATGGAGAGTTTTCAAAACTTCTCTCAAATGTTGGGCATGCTCTTCTTTGCTTTTGGAGAAGATCAAAATATCATCGACAAAGACTACAACAAATTTATTTAGGAACTCCCGAAACACCCTACTCATCAGATCGACAAAATAGGCGGGTGCATTCGTCAGCCCAAAAGGTATAACTAGCCATTCAAAAGAAACCTTTGGGAGTCCTAAAGGCAGTCTTATATATGTTGTCCTCAGCCACCCTCAACTGATGGAACCCCGTGGCCAAGTCTAACCGGGAAAATACCGAGGCACCAACAAGCTGATCAAATAAATCATCAATCCTCGGAAGCGGGTGCCTATTCTTATTAGCGAGTTTATTCAGCTCTATATAATCAACACACAAACAAAGCGAACCATCCGCCTTAGTTGCGAATACTACTGGAGCACCCCATTCAGATATGCTTCGTCTGATAAACCCCTTCTCAAGTAGCTCCCATATTTGCTTACTCAGCTCCTTCCTTTCCCTCGTAGCCATGTGGTGCACTGGCAATGCAGTTGGCTTTGCATTGTCCACCAAATATATACGAAAGTCGATCTCCCGCCTCAGAGGTAAACCCCGAACCTCATCAAAAACATCGAGAAAATCTCGGACTACTAAAGCAGATTGCAGATCGTCGATAGATGCATCAAGAGACTCTAGGAAACTAAGCATAACCGACCCTTATAGGTCACATGAAATCTCGAGCGCTCTCCCATGACAAGTCAGAATCCTAACAGCCCTCTTCTCACAATCCAGAATGGCACCATACGTGGTAAGCCAATCCATTCCTAGAATCAACCTATAGCCCATAAAACCGAGCACATACGCATCGCATTCAAACTCGACGCCTAACACAGATATTTTGCAAATCCCAACAAATCATAGATAAATGAGCCGAGCCACCAATGGGGTTTGAAACAACTACGGGATCCGCTACCGTATTAGAAATTAAGTGTAGATATTCAACTACAGAACTTGATATAAATGAACGTGAGGCACTAGAATAAAAAGTGTTCTAATAGGATGGTTTGAAAGAGAAATTAAACCTTCCACATAAATTTTTCTACCTCCATCAGGAGCACTGATCGCGAGAGCATGCACCTGCCCTCCAGAAGTCTCTGTCCTTTGACCCTATCCCTGTGATCCCTGTTTCTTCGGGCACTCTCTAGCAAAGTGTCCAGCCTCTCCACAGTGGTAGCAAGAGTTCTTCCTTATCTTACAGTCTTTAACCAGATGACCTTCCTTCCCAAAATGGAGATATTTTCTCTTATCCTTTCCTTTATCATTTTCCCCTCCTTTCTGCTGTTGTTGCTGCTGCCCCTTCTTGGCCCATGCCTTCCTATTTTGTGATGTCTCCTCAGCCTTCTTTTCTCCCTTGTCTTCCTCATGCATTAGGGCCATATCGACAAGCTTTTCAAAAGTGGCCCCCATTGGAATATGGGACATGGCTAAACCATGCAGGGGCTCATTCAGCCCTTTAGCAAACCGCAAAGCCCTTTTGTGTGGCGTATCCACCAACTCTAAACCGAAACTTGCCAGCTGGTTGAATTTATTCACATACTCTTTTACCATCAAGTTTCCTTGTTTGAGTGCTAAGAATCTCTCCATCTGCATGCTGCTTTCGGGTTGGGAAAGAAATTTCATTTTGAACCTCTGTCTAAAATCTTCCCAAGTTTCCACCGAACATCCAGCTTGAGTGACTTCCCACCAAAATAGGCTTCGTCCTTCAGTAGCCAGGCGGCTAACTGAACCTTCCTTTTATCCTCTACTTCAAAGATTACGAATAATTCCTCGGTCTCCTTGAGCGAATTCTGAGCTTCTACGAATGTCTCGTTCCCATGGAATGGCTTCCTTCTCATAGCACGGAAGTCCTTGCAGATCTTGGCGAAGTTATCTGGTCTTGGAGGGGGAGGAGGAGAAGGAATGACCGGTGCATCCCGGGGAGGAACATTTCCTTAGCCTTCGGCAGACGCCGTGGCCTTCAAATATCCACGGAACCATCCAGGTGTTGTGACGCCCTCTGGGATATTAGGAATGTTTTGTTCCCCAGACATGCTGATAAAGGAAAAAGGGAGAAATTTAGGTAAAGGACCGAAGGATACTACATATGGCTTTTTGGGGAATGTTTTTCAAAACAGACTTTTCTTTATGAAAATGCTTTTTTTTTTTAAATATTTTTGAAAATAATTTTCGAAAACTTGCATCTAATTCGGCAAGCTTTAGCTCTGATACCAAATGTGACACCCCACGTCCGTTAATGTCACGCACTAATGTAATGCATTAAGTTTCGTGAAGCGTTATATGCAAAACAGACACAGAATAATTGCAAGACAGATATAAATAAGATAGCAAGTAGAAATTTAAATTTTATTTCAAACATAAATCATAATGCCATGGTCCACAATACCATAAGTTACAAAAACCATTACAATAAAACAAATTCTGTCTTGCACCATCAGAGTACATAAGAGTATAAAAAGCATAATTTCGCAATTGAAAGAGTTAAGCCATAGCAGAGACAAGAACTTGAGTCATACTTCAGAAGTAGCTCCTAGCAAGATGATATCTAAATCCTGACTAAGCCCGATTGTTTCCTCCCTGAGAACCTAGAGGGGGGAACGAAAGAAAGAAGGAGAAACAAAATGCTCAAAAATAAAGTTTGGCGAGTCTAGTAACTTTTAGCTAGTGAATAAATAAAAGTAACATGATAGGCATATAAAGTGAATAAGAGAGATCACTACATAAATGCCAGGTGTGACAAGGTAGACAGGGTAAGGTGTATACACTTCTCTAATGATTACTTTGCACTATTACTAGTATAAACAGAATGAGATGATCCCTTAAACAATAAGGTGGTAGACTTAGGGCATATGTCCAAATATACCCTAACCACTACCCTAATCGATCGGCTCCCTACTCCATAGATACTCTGTGCCGACCCCACGGTAGGATGTATCACTTCCTACAGTGACAACCCCTCACTGATATGCACAGCCCCATATCTACTGGTATCAAGGTCGTCTTATCCCCCTCTGGCCGGCTCATGCACGCACGTAGCCCAGTCGATTTGCGCCGCCCACACCATCCTTCACGTTTGGATCTCTTACAATCAGTCAGTAAGCGTATCCCCTCTCCGTCTAGTACGAAGTATTTTGTTTGATACTTACTCCAGGTTACTAACTGAAATGGGTCCCACACAATACGATACAAGCTCTCCCCTTTGTCTTGTATCCCACACTAGGTTTTTCACTGATTATGTATACCACTAGGTGACTTTAATTACATAGCCCTATTAGTTATGCTTACCCTAAAAGGTGTCTTTAATTACATAACTTTTATACTTTCCTCCGGTTATGTATACCACTAGGTGTCTTTAATTACATAACCTTATCGGGTTAAGTTGTGGGCCTATATGTAAATATTACCCACCCTTCCAGATTTGCTTAACCCATTCACTATCCAGTTAATTTAATTAACCCTAACATTTTTTCATAATCATATAATCCCTACGGATTATATTTGGTTAAGTAGTACTATTTCATTACCATGTCCATTTATGGTTTATAATGGGCTAGACCTCCCACATTAGGCCTGCAACGTGTGGATGCTGGATATGCCGGTCGGGTCCGGGCAGTGTTATTCCACAGTTGGGCCTAACCTCGTGTCTTATCCTGATTCGTATTTGTGTACTTAGACCTCCCATACTAGGTTCAACATTAGTGGCTGCTGGATATGTCGGTCGGTTCTAGGCAGACTTCCACCGCTAATGCAACCTAACCTCGTGTCATAAGTACAATTACATTTCCTAATTGTAATTACTAGACATTCCATTATTAATTAATCAATTAATTAACCTTTCCCTTATTGGTGTTAATGCCCATTCTACCTAAAAATTTGAATTATATGTATAAAAATGTTCATACTCAAATTATGCCAATATTAACCCTTTTCCCCTCATTCCCTAACCAGCGTACTCATAAACCGGCGGCATGCCTAGACTAGAAAATAACCTAGTCATAAACGATAATAGGGAAAATAATGGGAATATAACCAAAGTGATCATCTTAGCATAAACATAAACTAGCATGATGATAAGGTGAATGGACATGTAATTAACATCATAACAAGGTGGACATAAAACTGATGGACTGGTGGCAGTTAATTGATTCTAACATAATTATGATGTCACAATAAGCATAGTAAGATCTAAATTAGCAATTTGAATGCCTAACAAGATAACACAAGGTGATAAATTAGATCACATAATTCAGATCTAGGGGTTAAAATAGATCTAACACCATTAGAATGACATAATAGTATGTTTAGATCTAAATATGGGTTCACATGTCCAACTTACAACATATCTAAGTTGATCGCAATATGATAGGTGAAAGGTGATTTACATAAAGAATCAGATCTAATCAGTGTTGCAACTGTTCAAATTAACAGATTTACATTCACCACAATATAGTTACAAGTCAAGATCCACATTTGTAACATAATAGAATAACCACAATTGCATTAGATCTAAAGGTGTAGATCAATCTAACATAGTATAAGATTTGAAAATAGCATAGATTCATAGTTTACAACATATCCAATTTATAGTCTTTCACAATTTACTTTTATTTATCTAAACTTAAAAACAACTAGAACTCACTGCGTTAGTTTAGAGAATAGAGAGAATGGATCTTGAATTCCTGGATTTGAATTGCAAAGTTGAATGTTGTACGTTGTTGAAGAAAACGAATCTGTCTCAGTTCGCACACCGGCAACATTTGACTCCCATGATTTCCAATGAAGAAAATATGAGAAATAGCCACGTATTTATAGCTGCAGAACTCTCTGAAACCGACTGCCACATAAACACTAGGGGTGTCAACACCCCTGTGGGCGAGTCGACCCATAGGTCGACACCCCTTAAGGGCCCTCTGGAGGGGTTAATCACCTAGAGCGGGAAATTTGCCGCCTTGAAGAATTTTTGATTTTCGAACTGCTCTGGATAGGGTCTGACTCTTATCTAACTCGTACATGACTCATATGTGTATATATGTTCTTTCTGCGTGTATAGAAACTTAAAACCATCCTAACTTCTTCATACGATATCCGTTTTACGCAAACCAAATGTCTATCTTGACCATAATTCGAGATGGACGCGATGCCGCAGTCCGTTTTCCTTAATTTTGAATATTAGATTAATTATCGTTTAATTTATCCTCTTTTAGTGTCGTTAAAAATTCGGGGTGTTACACAATTTTTTGAAGCAAGTATTTTTTTCATGTCATCTTTATTTTTATGAATTAGAGGTTGATGTGAGAAAATGGATTGCAAATCATGTTACTCTCAGTCTAATCGGTTTCCACTACTGGTCTCCTTTCTCAAGAAAGTAATCAACCGCAATTATATATAAATGCCATTTTTAGTAGACAATTTTTTATAATACTTGCTACGTCTGGCTCATTTGAAATATTTTGAAATAATATCAATGCAACGTGCCATATATGATTTGCAATATAAACGTCTTCTTTTTTCCGCATCAATAATTGACCGGCAATTGTGTAGGTTGCTCCGCTATCTATAACGACTGACATTATCTATAGGGCCAAAAACATATTCCCTTGTTTGAAATTTTTGTATAGCATTCACACCTTCGATAAACGTTGTCTCATAAGTGGATTACATGATAAAATTTATTGTTTTCCATCGAATTATGTACTTTGACCATCGCATATTAGTATGCCATCATATTCATCTAAAAAATTGTGTGATGTTTTAATATATTACCAGACTTCTTCTATTTCAAATTATGAACATGACATTCCATACAAAGTAGATAGATCAATTTCATGATCGTATTCTGTTACCGCATCAACTATTATTGTATAATATTGTTGATTTTTTCTTTTATAAACTGCTCGACTTATATGCCTTTGGTATCTTTCATAGCTTTCATTATAGATTTAATAGAAGGATGAGTTCTACTTCCTTGTTTTTTCATATATGAGTCTATTAATCCTGCAACATGGGTACTGTTAAATCAATGTCTATTCTGATAGATTTTCCATATGTGTTGTGGTCTGTTTGTGTTGATCAACCACGTATTTGTCCAACAATATATGAGATACAAAAAAATAGCGTGAAGGAAAAAATTAACAAAAATTTATCCATATGGACAAAGGGCAAAAAAAATTAACCACAAGGTAAAACTTTAGTGTAAAGTGTGAAATGATAGTGGACCCTTGAATTCCTTCCTTTACGATTAAGCTTATATGATTAAGAACATGATACTTGTTTAACTGGATAACAAGGAGTATATATAGTGTAAAATACAAAAATTAATTGTTCATGCCAAAATTTGTTTTTGGTCCATTAAAGAAACTACTCAAAATGGTCATCCTCGATGGATGCGACTGTGGATAAGTCCGGTGCATAATTTGGTCATTTTAGTCTTTCGAACGATGCCAATTTTTGTTAGAACTTTTGTAATTACACAATTGTATTACAAACAGACAACAACAACAATCAACGTTAATCAATTATGCCATAATTGTCACGTCAAACTGTGTTTACAATAATCACAGAAAGCGTAACCGATTTGTGCACGAGATTGAAGATAAACAGAAATATTCTATTTCAGTAATGTCCAAGTACAGAAATTTTTTGTTTCCTTGAAACAATATTGTCGTCTTATGCATCGACGTAGTTGCAATTTGTTTCCCATGATAAAATGGGCCAACTTCATTGCGTAGTGCCAGCAAACGAAGCCCTAACGAACTGAAATTGATTACAGAAACTAGATCAGAGGATTACTTTGAAGAAGAAGAAATAATGCAAGCAGAAAAAGTGAATTCTGTCTTGTTTTGTGCAGTGTATTGCTTGTTCGCATGCATTAGTAACCGCTAGAGTAGGAAAGGTTGCGACCCTTTGACCACCCGGTCCAAGGCCCAAGGCCCTTATCTTTGACATTTTAATGTATTACTATGTCATGACCAAGCCCATATCCTCATATCAACCATCTCCTTTCTATTTCACATAAGCCTATTTGGCTTTTAATATATTATGAGAGATTGTGCTAATATTTGTATAATATGGGACTTTAAATGTTACTATCTTTCTTCTTCCCTATCTCTTCTTCCCACTTTCCTCTTTATTTGCTCAATCATTTCCAATATATTTATCATAAAAGCTTGAGTTACAATGAAATCGACTAGATTTGAATAGAGGTATCAGATCAAGAACATCAAAATGTATCTCAAATCTATTTTGGGAAAGGAATTAAGCTGATTTAGTTTATAATTTAGTGGATTAATTTGCAGAGGTTTTACAATAGACATTTTGCATAAAGTGAAGTAATCCACATTGGCAATTAAAGCAGTTTTGCCAAGACTCGTGCTAACGTTACTTTACTACCTCTTTTATTATAGACTTGTACAAGACTACTGGCAATGTGGACTTCGCTACTTTTTTTTTACTACAGAATTTTATATGAAGAAAGTTGTTTATGAACACAAGAGCATTGTCGCAATGTTTTCTGGTCGAAATTTGAAATTATTCACCGTGTGTTATTACCAAAAAATTTAGGTCAAAATTGCTATTGATGAAATCTGTAGTTTCTTTCCCATTTTGCAGTCGTTTTTTTTTGCTAAGTCTTTTATATCTTTCTAATCCTTACTTCAACAAATAATTCATTCAAAACAACATCATTTGCTTGAATATTTGATAATTTTAAGCCAAGTCTATTACCTTCAACTTTTGCAGTAATTACCAAAACTACCTGGATAAAAGTTAGCCTATAAGGTTATGCTATGCAACCCGCCAAAAACATATCAAAAACTTTAACCAATAATTTACATCCTACAAAAATGTAAACAAACCAATATAGCATGATATGCAACCACTGAATCCTAGTTAAACCATAAAAATGATCCATATAATTCATGCATTTTGCATTTTGTTAGAGAAAGACCATCACATGAACTGAATTAGAATATTGTTCCTGTGTTGGAAATTAAACCCAATTTATTGTTTGGTTCGCAATTTATTGTGTCTCGTAGTTTGTTGTGTCATTTGAGTTAAGTATTGTCTTTATGGTTAAGAGTCATTTAGAAGTTTGTGTGTCTATTTAATACGAAGTGTTCCTTAGTTAAGTGTGTGTGTATTGAATGAAAAGTCATGTAAAGGCTCCTATATAAAGCCTACTATCATTTTGATTATAAGTGAAGAAGTATTATAAGAAACAAGTAAGAAAATCTTGTTTTCTCCTCTTCTTAAATTTAACAAAGTCGTATCAGAGCCTAATAGAAACTATGGCATTTTTATTTTTCTCGTCATTCGTTCTCACAAAAGAAAATTTTGAAGAGTGGAGTGATAAAAAGAAAGAAGAATTGATCTCCAAAGGGCTTTGGGAGATGGTTAAGAATGGCTATGAGTGGCCAAAAGATGTCAAAAACATGACAGAGAAAGAGAGCAAAGCATTTGTAAGCTTGAGACGAAGAGATCATCAAGCTCGTGTTTTGATGTGTGAGAGAATGTCGATGAAGAAGCATGGAGACATATTCTTGGAGAAAAATGTGAAAAGATTCATGGAATCTACTGAAAGAGGTGTATGCAATGGATAACACAAAAGCAGAAGAAGAAGATGAAGAGGAGGTCGAAGAAAAGGACGAAAACAAAGGAGTTGAAAATGAAGATATTGGGAGTGAAGAAATTGAGGATGAAAACAGTGAAAATGAAAATATAAAGAATGAAGAGATCGAGTACGAAGATGAAGAAAATCAAGAAGTTACTACAGATTTTAATAACAAATCTGATGAGAAAGAACATGAAGAAGACAAAGTTGAGGAGAATGAAAAAGCAGAAGAAGTTTTGACTAATGTTACTACTGAAGAAATGGACTTCTACTCCACCATAACTCGAGGAAGATTCGAGGAGCTGAACATGGACTTGTTTAGGAAATGCATGGGTCTGGTTGAGAAATGCTTAAGGGACGCGAAGATGGACAAGAGTCAGGTGCATGACATAGTGCTTGTTGGTGGTTCTACTAGAATTTTTAAAGTGCAGCACTTGCTTCAGGATTTCTTCAATGGGAAGGAGCTCTGCAAGTACATTAACTTGAATGAAGCGGTGGCATATGGAGCAGTTGTGCAAGCAGCGATGGTCAGTGGAGAAGTGGCAGAAATGTATGAAGGAGAGAGAGAAAGGGCGAAGGATAACAATTTATTGGGAAAATTTAAGCTGTCTGGAATTCCTCTAGCACCTAGTGTGATGCTAATGATTAATGTATACTTTGAAGTTGATGCAAATGGAATACCGCACGTGACTGCTGGAAGTAAGACAAAGGAGAATAACACAATTAAGAAAATCTGGATAATATCTCTATTCTTACCAAAACATGTGAGATACAAATCAATCGAAGCCGAGATGTTCTCAGAAGGTCTGAAGCTTGAAGAAAAGTTTAAAATGTTAAAGAATTGGGTTTAAGGGTGGATGTTGGAAATTAAACCCAATTTATTGTTTTGTTCGCAATTTATTGTGTCTCGTTGTTTGTTGTGTCATTTGAGTCAAGTGTTATGTCTTTATGGTTAAGAGTCATTTAGAAGTTTGGGTGTCTATTTAATATGAATTGTTCCTTAGTTAAGTGTGTGTCTATTGAATGAAAATTCGTGTAAAGGCTCCTATATAAAGCCTTCTATCATTTTGATTATAAGTGAAGAAGTATTATAAGAAAAAAGTAAGAAAATCTTGTTTACTCCTCTTCTTAAATTTAACATCCTGCCTATAAGTATCAAGCTCTATGTTTTAACTTTTGCAAACAAGAAAAACAAAACAGAAACAAAATGTAGCTACGTATTTGGAATATAATCATTTTCTTCTCCTTTATTTGCTGCATGACTTGAACATGAGAATTGGTGGTAATCAAATCAAACAACTCAAGGTGGTTTGTGGTTACCTCCAATATCATCTTCACCAGTTAAATACACGTTTTACTTGTATATGAATTGGTTAATGATGTCTGTTGGAGTTTGAATATAAGAATTAAAGGACATTAAACCTTTCATCATGCGTCTCTTTTAGGTTTAATTTCCTCCAATATCTTACATTCATATAATCAATCACTTTGGCCAACATCTAAATCTGGCTTGTTTTTAACAGCGATGCCATATAGAGTTATTTTACTATAATTTATATGATTTTTTATTGTTAATAATCTAATCTTATTTCTACTCAATGGTAACAGAATGATGCTACAACAACTGAAACAAGGTGAAATGCCAGTCAGTGAGTTGGGGGGAGGGGGTGCATTGTTTTTTCTTTTCTTTTTTTTAGAAAAAAATTATTCATCCCTTATATATTTCAGGTGTTCTTCTCCAATGAATAAGCACTAACGCTGATAATATGATACCCCTGTTAGCAATTTCTAGCATCTGTTCATTCCATTCTCCATGTACTGCAACAAATATATGTTTTAAACATTTCAAACACCTATGTTTTGATAAGCGAAAATCTAGCATGTATCATGTTGAGTTTGCAAATCACAAGGATATCGCAGATATAAACTGAGGTGCTTCCACAAAGAAGAGACCAAATAACAGTAAAATACTTAGATATGTAAACATAAAACAAGATGACTTTTATATTACGTTTATTTTTTTCAAATGTTATAATAGTAAAGAATCAACTGGATTAATTGGATCAAATGTTATATTACGTTTATTTTTTCACTCTCATTTCAAATTGTTTCTTGACTTCTTATCGACATGATCTACTACCAAGAAATAGAATAATAGAGGCATTAAAAAGCGACACAATTACTAACAACGAAGGCAAATAATTACATAAATTTGTCCCGTAGAACAATGAGAGGCAAGATAAGAATGGACTCTAAAAGTGACATCCCTAATATTATAGCATAGAGGCACATTTGTTAATAAAAATGCCTCTATATATGTGCATGCCACGTATGACAAATTAATTTAGGCCTCTATTGATGCATGCATTAGAAGTAAGCTGGTGCTAAAGTAGGACACAACTATTGCCATTAATGAAACTGTTTCAACAATATAATATACCTTGAGATACAAAATATTTGCACGAACAAAGTCTTAACACGTAATTATCACGTAGACAACATAATAACCAATGATCAAGTACTAAAACTGTTGGGAAACAATGGCTGAGTCGCGGACTAGGTCGCTTTCTTGAAGACAATTCGGCGATCTGGTCGGAGGTGCAAACCAGTTCGTTCCTTCGTCGCCGCTTCTAGGATAAAATAGCCTGTAAACAATAACTGATTTGCTTGCACAACAAATCAGTGCAGATTTGCACTTTCTGAATTAAAATACTGGTCGAGAATTTCTGAGAGAATTTTTTTAATGGCGGCTGAGAGAAAAAGAGAAATTGTGATTCGGTGGTTATTCTCGTCTGAAGCTAATGACAATATATAGGATGAGAATTAGGGTTTAGGTTTACTGATTAGTGGGCCGCTTTAATGAAGGACAAGAATTTTTACCGTTGCAGAAATCTTTTCCATAAGAAAAACGGTTTGAAAAAGGCTAAGTTTTATGGTCCAAAAAATATAAGTGTCTACACCACAAAGCCCAAGCCCGAGCCCGAACCGAACTGGACCGGGCCGGGTCGGGCCAAGTCGATCGGTTGCGCGCGCGTGTTTGGTGGTCATGATGCATGGTCTCCCTCCTTACAACAATGCATGTATTGGGAGCCCAAGGCCCCAACATGATTTCTTAGAAACAAGTATAAGTACTTGCCTCTTTTATATAATCCCATGATGTGGGACTATTCACCCATAGGAGCCATTCATACACTTATTCCATTATTTTTAATAATTCACTAATGTTAATAAAACATTTCCAACAAAAACAAATGAAATATTTTATTACTACAAGAATATTCAACTGTTAACAACATCCTCATTTGTATGGTACATGAAATAACCTTATAAATAATCAAAATGGTACATAAAACTAAATAGGAAGGCAAATTCTTGTAATAAGTTGTAGCAATTTCTAAATAGTAATGCATTAAGCTTGGCAGGTTTTCTTTCATGAAGAATAAAATGCGGCAACAAAAAGTCAAGACCTAATGCCATGTATGGGAATAAATCATCCTCGTTGCTCAATACATCATGATCTACAAATTAAAAGAACTTAGGCTGTAAATCGTCAGACTAGACCGGACGGAGGTGTGTTCAGTTTCTGTCCTAAAAAAAGTCGAATCGGACAAAATTTTCTCGGACAAATCTTCTTGTCATAATTTTTGTCCTAAATAAAATCGAATGGACATGGACATATATTTTTCGGACACAGACACGAGCGGACTCACTCGAACATGGCTATTTATAACATATTTTATACTTTTTTATTAGGTTTTCTTTAAACCATATATCGAATCACAAGGAAATCGGATGAATTCGGACGAACACGGACCGGACGTGATTTTTTCTCGTACAAATTTTGTTGTCATAACTCGTGTCCTAAATGAGAATCAAACGAACTCGGACGGACGTATTTTAGTCAGGGGACGAACGGACGACGGACATTCGTACTAAATTTACAGCCCTAAAAAGAACAAGATTTGATTTTCAAATGGAACATAGTTGCTACAAATCAAGTAAACATAATTTTGACAAAACAAATTTGCAAATGTAGTAGTTCTTTTTTTAGAAAAAAAGGTAGTAACTTAAGCTGCATTTTCTTCTACATTGGCAAGTTACCTAATCTCTACCAGGAATAACGCAAGTGGAATACTACAAAAGCCAAGGTATTTAGTTTACATAGTAATGAAATTTAAAAAAACTCACAGAGGTGATGATTTTTGAGTACCATAAGCATAATTAGTAATTTGCATGACATTTACTATTTTACACCCTTAAAGCAAATTATATAGCATTTCACCCAAAAAAAAATACAAAAACAATATGTTGATGTCGAAGTGATATTACTTTAGCGGCCCATTGAACGTTTCATTAAACAATATCCATCGACAATAATTTAGAAGGACAATGTAAGTATATGTTGATGATATGTAAAATTCAAGACGGCTAATGGCTATATTGCTCACTTGGATGAGATGCCTCAGCGTGCTACAAAAATTCTGAATAAATACGACTCCTCAACATGGTACACAAATTCGGAATAAATATGACTCTGTTGAAATGTTTTATTGAAGTTTCCTTGAAAGATTTGGCTATGTCATACATGCCCAGGACTAATGCTAACCTGAAATATATCCAAGCAAATTTAAAAGACATTAAAGTCCTTGAAAAGGAGAAACTGATGAGTGTGCTCCATTCTTAGAAGTATTAGAAAAGGGAAAGGAAAATTTTCCAGGACGAATGAGTGTTTGGTTGCATATTTTAGCCTACTCGAACACTATATAGCAAAAGACAGTTGACCTTTTTTCGTACAATAGAAGTGAAAGACCTATGGTGGCACTTAATAGCATCAGCACATGTCTTGCATGCATCACCGATGCAAGAAAAAAACTTGAATGTTGTTAGCCCGCTTTGTGATCGGACTATACAAAGCTTAAGTATCAACAAATGAATGCTATCAAGGACAAAGAGTGCAAAAGAGAAGTTTCCGGATCGGTTCGGAAATCTTTAGCCGAACCCCTTCACGTATATAAGTAGATCAGTGAGCCAGCTTCAGATTACTCACCCCGGTTCGGTTCGACCCATCAACACCAATCCGATCCGAAATCCATGCACCGATCCGAACCGAACTTTAGAACTGTGATGGTTATACACCACGTTCCTGCATATCCGAGGCGGTTTTTTCCCATGAACCCACGTTATAAAATGCGCTGGCATCATCTTAAAGCAAGCAGATATGAAAGTCACGAGATAGGCCCCACGTGGCATCCGAACCGGATGGTTTCACAACCTATACAAATACCCTAAAACACCTCATTTGAGGGGATCTTTTGGGAAAATAATCACTCTAACTTCTAGACAAGCGAATTTCATTGCTTTATTCAGATTATACACGAACTTTTGGTGTGTAATTCTACAAAATTAGGAGAGATTATCAATTGCATAAGTGAGATTGAGCGAGAATCAGCATTGTATTTGTATTCAAATCATCAATCAAAGAAGTATAAAGTGGACATAGGCTCTTCAATGTCAAACCACTATAAATTGTGTATTTTTGTTGGTTTTCTTTTCATTTTTCTTAGAATTATCATTCAATTGGGTGTTAGAACCACTTTTTGGTATAACATTTTGGTGCTTTCACTAAGAATTTTGAATTCTCTGCGTTTTGGACTATCGTTCTACTATTTGGATCCTCAAGTTCAAAGAAGTGAATCCACTTTCTTTAATGTTTTTGAAGTTTTTCTTGCTGATCTCAAGAGAATCGGGTCTTATGGCCAAAAGGAAAAGGAAAAGAATCGCAAGTTTCTTGGGAGAACGAGACAGATGAAGATCAGGCGATATTTGTCACCAGATCAAGGGGATAAAGATCAAGACTAAACCAATCTGGGAGAGTATCACCAATCCGACCCGAAGTTGACAATCCGAATCGAACAGAAGATACAAATCCGAGCCAAACCGGAAACCTGAACCTTCTATTAGTACCCATCGATCTGAACAACAGATGCAATGGTGACCCGATCCAAACTGATTACAGTTGAGGTTGGTACTTCTACTCGAGCCCCTGCAGAAGCTCCAATGCCAGCCACGACAACTAGTAATCAGCCTGCTCTCTCTGCACCCGTCACACAGACGGATTTCTCGTGCCTACTTGATATGCTAGACAGCACCAGGTATGCTTTAGAGGCCCATAAACACGATAACGTTCTTATGCGAGAAAACATGAAAGCTATGAGCAGGGAAATAAGTGAACTTCATAGACAAAGAATGCCCTCTTCAACTCATCGCCTCGCTGCAGATCATTCATCCTCTTTAGACGAAGAACGTCCACGTCAGAGGAGGCCATATGAAAGACCCGAGAACCTTGACCAGTTAACGTTTGGATCATTGGGATCTCGCGAGGACGCGGTCCGTGTTCTCGGACCTAAGGACTCTAGCCTGAGAGGACAAATGCTTTTGCCGATGCGAGGATCCCATGTCCTTCCCAGAGATCCCAACATCACTAATCTTACTCAAGGACAACTTCTCCAGCCCACTTGTCCTATGAATGACTGGGATCGTAGAGGGCAAGGAAGTTCAGCTATAGCCCGGAACCAAAGAACTTCACCCGATGTAGGAGCAGGTCATGTTGGAAGAAATAGGAGCATGGATCCTGAACCAACTTTAACCAATACCGAGGTAGAAGCGATGGTGCGCTAGATCATGGTCGATTATCAACATTACACCAATAAGGAATGGGGTATTAAGCGTAGCCACACCCCATTCACTGATGACATTCTGGACTTTCAGTTTCCCCAACGATTTAATCTGCCACAAATGGATCGATATGGAGGAAGAACCAATCCAGGAAAACATTTTTTGAGGTATGCCTGGTATATGAATGTCGCAGCAGCACCTGACGCGAAGAAATGTAAAGCTTTTTCGATATACCTTGAGGATGTTGCGTTGATGTGGTTCACTCAACTCCCTCCCCGATCGGTATCAAGATTTTATGAACTAAGCGAATGTTTTATGAACCGATTCCGACTCCATGCCCGGAAATCTAAAAACATCATTGAACTGTCTGGAATCAAGAAGGATTTTGGTGAATCTTTGAAGTCATATTCAAACCGCTTTAACCTATCAGTTACTGAAGTAAGCGACCCACATGTGCCAACCATTTTGATGGCATTAATAGATGGGGTCGATCCAGACACAGAATTGGGGGAATATCTGGCTAGAAAACCGCCATTGACAAGGGAATGTTCTATGAAAAGGCAAATATTTACCTGTGGTGGGAGGAAATACAAGCAATGTCGCTGCGAAACAGTCCGGCGACAATACTTGGAAAGTCGAGGTAAATTTCGGTAACAAAAATGGAGGAAATAGCAGTCGGGATAGAAATGGTGGTAAAAGGAACATGAATCGAGGGAACAACTCTGGAAAAAGGCTTCGATTTCAATCTTTTGAAAATTTCATGTCGTTAAGCGACACTTTAGAGAACATTTACCTGGATACTTATAACGTCTTACAATACAAGAAACCTCCGACCAGGGACTCTACTGAGAAGGAGCTCACAACTGGGAAATTCTGTTTGTTTCATGGAACTCATGGCCACTCTACTAACGAGTTTTATCATCTAAGAGACGTCGTTGAAAAATTGAATCGGGAAGGAAAGTTGGATGAGTACAAGGTCACCCTAAGAGATAGGGGGCAAGGAGGACAAACTCTGAATCCAAACCAACCCGCTTCTAAGCTCACGGCTCGGCAGAAGGGAAAGAATATTGTTATAAATACCATAGTTGGGGGACCACATCCCGCTCGGTCCAGTAATAGAACAATGGAGCAGTATATTAATACAGCTAAACATCCAGAAATAGGGGAATGTAGTAACCTCGAAGAAACCGTACCAGTAAAATAGCAAAATACATCGATAGATGACATTGTCTTCCGAGACAGAGAGAGTGTTTGAGTCGAAGCACCAAGCATCGATCAATTAGTATTAACTACCGTCATTGGAACTGCGATAGTCAAGAAAGTTCTAGTTGATAATGGAAGCTTCACCTTCCCCAATTGGGGCGATAGATTTACCCATAAAACTAGGTGAAGGAGAGTGTAGAAGAGTAAGGATCCTCCAATTTGTCAACATGGACATTGATTCGCCTTACAACGCTTTCTTGGGCCGACCAGCACTTCTAGAGTATAGATCTTGCCTCGCTCCTTGGTGCATACTAATGAAATTCCCAACTGATGCAGGGGTGGGAATGATTCGCGGTGATCAAGTTACTGAAAGAGCCTGTTATATGGCAAAGTTGAAGTTGTTGCGTAACGCAAAAAGTTCAGAGTGTAAGAATACTTCCTCTCCTGCTAAGGAGAACTCGGCATAGCAATTGTTAACATTCCAATCAATAACGACGACCCGACAAAGGTCTTGAAGATTAGATCTCATTTGGATTTTTTCCAGATTGAAAAATTGACTGATTTTTTGAATGCAAACCTTAATGTGTTTGCTTGGACCCATGCAGACATGTGTGGAATTTCTCCCTCGATCATAAGCCATTCACTAAGCCAAAACCTAAAGCATCCTCCGATTAAGCAAAAAAGCCGTACGTTGGGCACAGAGAGGTCAGCAGCCTAGAAAGAAGAAGTGGAGAAGTTAAGGAGTACCGGGTTCATCACGGATTCAGCATATTCCGATTGGATATCAAATCCCGTCCTGCTTAAGAAATCAAATGGGAAGTGGCGAACATGCATCGACTTTTCTGATTTAAACAAAGCATGCCCAAAGGACAGCTTTCCGCTCCCTAGGATTGATCAACTGGTAGACTCAACGGCGGGGCACGAGCTGCTCTCCTTCATGGACGCATATTCAGGGTATAACCAGATCCCCATGAATGTATCGGATCAAGAACATACCAGTTTCATTATAGACTTAGGATTGTACTGCTATATGGTGATGCCATTTGGACTGAAGAATGCCGGAGCCACATATCAACACTTGGTGAACCGAATGTTTTACAATCAGATCGGGAAAACAATGGATGTTTATGTAGAAGACATGATTGTGAAGTCTAGGCAATCCTCCGATCACACAAAAGACTTGGCAGAGATGGTCGAAATTCTACGGCAATACGGGATGAAGTTGAACCTCTTGAAATGTTCACTTGGGTTGCATCAGGAAAGTTCCTCAGGTTCATAGTTAATTCTCGAGGGATCGAGATTAATCCTAACCAAATTTCAATAATCAGGAACATAAAAGAGTCACGAAAGATCAGAGATGTTCAAAGTTTAGCCGGAAAGGTTGCGGCGTTAAGTAGATTCATTTCCAAGGTCACAGACAAATGTGTTCCTTTCTTTGACTAAATTAAACGAGGGAAATGAAACTTCGAATGGACTCCTGACTGTGTAGAAGCTTTTCAAAACTTATTGGATCTGCTAGAGAAACCCCCAATTTTGTCTAAGCCGGTGGACCATGAGGATCTGTTTGTATATTTGGCAGTATCATCTCATGCCATCATCTTAGCCCTAATACGCGAGGAAGACAAAGTTCAGAGGCCGGTGTATTATGTAAGAAAGAAATTAGCGGTAGCAGAGCGCAATTACCCAAAAAAAAACTTGCTTATAGCCTTATGATTTCATCCCGAAAACTCCAGCATTATTTCCAAGCTCATCCAATCGTAATATATAATGATCAACCACTCCGACAAGTATTGCAACAACCTGAAGCATCCGGACAATTGCTCAAATGGAACATTGAGTTGAACCAGTTCGACTTAAATTTCCAGCCCAAGAGATCAATAAGGGGACAAGCATTGGCTGACTTCATCGCAGAATTCACAATCCCCGAGGTGGATGTATTAGATGATAAGGCTAACCCCTCGGAGCAGAGTTTAGAACTTAGCCCTTGGAAACTATATATAGATGGGGCTAAGAATGATCGAAGATCCGGTGCTAGAGTTGTTTTAACGACACCTAAGGGACGATCTATTTACTACGCTTTGCGGTTGGAATTCTCTGCCACCAACAATGATTCCGATTATGCGACCCTAATTGCCGGGCTAAAACTCGCTAAGGAATTGGTGGTAACCATGCTAGACATTTTTTGTGATTCCAAAATAGTTGTTTGCCATGCCCAAAAGGAATTCCAAGCTAGGGGACCTGGAATCGTTACTTACCTTGAAGAGGTAGAGGAGTTGTTGGACAACTTGGAGCATTACAGCATAACTCACATCCCACGGATATAAAATCAGAAAGCAGGCAGACTAGATAAATTTGCGAGCTCTGACAATCCGAAAGAGATAGAGATGGTTCCAATAGAGGCACTGAAGTCGCTAAGCTTTGATCAGATGGAAGTTGATCCGGTACTGGAAGCTGAGTCGGAAAGGAAATCATGGATGACACCAATTAACACTACACCAGAAAATGCTTTTAGTAGCGTTGTAAAAACGCTACAATAACTTATAGTAGAGTTTCAATAAACGCTATTGTACGACATGCAATTAAAAGTTTGAAAGTTTTTGTTGCGTTTTAGTAAATGCAATAGAAAATGTAAATATTGTAGCGTTTCTGAAACCCTACAAAAAGTTTTTTTGGCAGCATCCAAAAAATGCTACTAAAGTGATAGTTGCATCATTTTTCAATTTTTTGTAGCGGTTTTTAGTCCTACTATATGTTTTTTGTAGCGGTTTTTCAGTCCTACTATATGTTTTTTGTAGGGGTTTTCCAGTCCTACTATATGTTTTTTATAGCGGTTTTTCAATCCTACTATATGTATTTTGTTTCAGCTACAATATCTTTTGTCAATTACATTTGTAGCACTTTTTCAACTTTACTAAAACTAACTGATGTACACCACATTTTATTTGCGGTTATTTACTGTTAATAGCTTCTAATATTTCCATCAACCACTTATATATACTAGAAATATTAAAAATAATAATTATAGGTGTATCATTTTCAAACTAAAATTAATAATCATCATATTTAAATACTTAAAAACACATTACTTGCAATATCAAATATAACACCCATAATCATTTGAATAGTAGTATTTCGACAAAATAAGTGAATCCACATACCACAGTTTCTTACAAACAAGTCTACCCGACTAATACAAACAAATAATAGTTAAAGTCTTCTTCATAGCTTAATAACCACCAGTTCTTTGATGTGGTCGTTCTTTACTTTGAAAATCTAATTACCTGCACATATGTATAATGATCAACGGTAAGAATTACATACAAATATAATGGTAACAGTTAGAATTACATAAATGTGAAGAAATGCATAAATTATATATACTGACAGGTGGTCAAATAGGTTTTATTTGCATGCATAAATTGAATAACGCTTGCAAGCAGATGAAGTTATGTGCTTTAAGCAATATGACCATCAGGCCTGAAAAAATGGCCCCTCTATTGAACAGCTAACACATCTCTGATCAAATGATCTCTCCCACTTCAGTTTTTTGGCCCTCCCACTTCATTTTTTTTAGCCCTCCCACTTCAATTTTGTTGACTGAAGCTAAACTTGGGGCTAAAGAAACATACTGTTGCCAATACTTGGTTAAAAAACCGAACCATCACTCTTATCAAAACCGACAGCTGCCACTACAGGCATAGGCCTCCGCTAAGTCAACAACATGTATTACTAATTCAGGTCTTGTAAATGCCATTTAATTATCCTAATATGAAACTCCTTTAAGCATAATAAAACATGTTAGTCATGATGTCTCGATACCTGAAATGTCTTTAGAATGATGCGAACATTATAAAATAACACGTCAGTCAGATTATGTCTAACCAAAGATTTATTAATGTAACACTTTATAAACAAGATAGCTCAAATCAATAAGAAATAATCAACACTAATACCCCCAGATGTCATCACCCATCTAGAATCCCATTAAATCAGAAATCACAAAAACAACACTATTGGATGAATTACTAATATTTGAAAATCATCATCAAATCCAAAAATAACATATAGATCAGGAAAAGAAGACTAGGACAGAGCTTTAACCAAATTTCTCCCAATCTCTATTTATAAATAACCAAGATCAATGTGTGTGTGTGTATACATAAAAAGATGGGCAACATATCAAATACTGAGAATCCACTACGCATTGAATAAATATCTCAAGTATATTCTTATCTCCTTATATATGTAAATATCAAAATTGTATCATAAAGGAAAAGGACCCTACAACAGACATGAAGTCCTAAGTAGAGTCGTGTGTGTGTGTGCGCACGTATAACACATCGTGTGGCAACCGACACACATCTATTCCACAATGAGGTGTAACAAATGTATATGCCAATCTGCTACTCCATCAGAACCGGATGAGAGGCCAATAGCACGAAGCTAGCTCCAAAGACAATAAGTATCTACAGTCTTATTTACCTCTCAGTCATTATGACACGTATCCATCAGTGTCTTGTCAATACGAGGACCATCCAGTCAGACAGTTCAGTTGGCTTACATGACAAAAAGGGCAAATGCACACATGAAAGTATCACAAATGTAAAACCACATAAAAATATAAATACGGTCACAGATCGATTTGTTCTGATTTATGAATGTCATATGTGCAATGATAGTACAATAACTAAGACTAAGGCCATGAATCAAATAAAAAATATTGAGCCTATGCACGCAACTGGATATAATAACTAAGACGGGGTTCGTTTAATATGGCGCATCGGGTAGTTTGTAAATGTGCATGGTAGTGGCTCTAAAAAAAAAGGATCCAAATTCCACTACACAAACCAGTGGACAATCACAGATAGCAAGTAGTGGGATTATTCCGGTCAAAATAATTGATATTTGCTGAAAAAGAATAAGCTCATGGAAACAAGTACCAATTCAAGAAGCATCCGTGGGCGACTTGGTTGAAAACGGACTCACAACACAGCAACAAATTTTATTAATTTGTTTAGACAGAGCATGATCAGTGACCACAATTCAGGATAACCTGATAACATAAAGTTCATCATTGGAAAATGACTAAATTAAAAACTTAGGCATTCAGAAAAAACAATATGAGTGACCATAAAATTTAAAGATCCCTACCACTGCACAAGAAGCTGGAGATGACAGAATATAACCTTAAGAGCTTATAAATGCGAAAGTTTACAAGAAACCATAAACGTTTTTCCACCCATAGCAATAGTGCGAAACAACACAAATCCCATAATTAAGTGATAATGACCAGTCATAGTTCCTATCTGTTTTCAAGAAAGAAATACTTCTTCCAATGAACTTGATTTCTTTTACAATAATCAAACCCGCATACAAAATTATGATTTTTTTCCCTCTCCTAAATTAAAATTATTTGAAACTATTTGATTTTCTTATAGAATTATTTAATATTCTAAAAAAAGGTAATATACACACCATTTACCAAGTGAAGTCCAAATGATTTTATTACCGGCCGAGGACAACAGTATGGCAAGATGACTAGAATAAAAAGAAACCAATGATAATTGAAGTTCAAGTTTAAATCATGAGCCAATAAAAAATTAGGTGGTAAGAGAAGCTCAGCATTGAGCCATCAAAAGTATTATCACCAAATGGCCTTGGCTTTGATCACTGGCAGGAAAACGATGACATCTTAAAGCAAGCTTTTTAATGGTTGGGTCTATTATAATCCTTATTTTCTCTTTTTGCACCCGAAACTTTATCCGTTTTCAGATTTTTTAGAATTGCCTACATTAAAACTACGGCATATCACGTCTAGGAGAAATAACCTCGTATATCAAACTCGACACGCAAAACAGTTACCAATTCACTAATCAAACTCGACATGCAAAATAGTTACCAATTCACTAATCTACTAATCAAACCCGACATGCAAAACAGTCACCAATTCACTAATCTACTAATCAAACCCGACATGCAAAACAGTCACCAATTCACTAATCTACTAATCAAACCCGACATGCAAAACAGTCACCAAAACAGAAGAAAACTCTATAATTATTGACTGGGTTAACAGTATTGACTTACTTGAACTTGATTCCCCAATGACATATGCGGCTGACCAAGCTATAGTCGTACCAAATGCATCTTCCATGTATGTGCATTCCGATGTAGGTCTCCATAACAATGCATCATTGACTCTCACAAACTTTATCCAAACTTTTACGGCATCTTTTCGCAATGGAACAAAGTGAACCACCGCTATTGGATCGGTTGACATGATGGTTCCTTCAGCCACTATTCGTCCCGTTTCACCCACATTAAGCAACTTGCATTTACTATTTGCTACTAGATTTCCAGTCGTCTGTTGGGTAAGTAAAAATGCATGAATTATCGTATTTTTTGTGTAATTATATTATATGAGAAATCATGTCTGCCAAAGAAACTATAGTTGGTACAATGGTTGTATGAAATTTACCAACGGTTGTATGAAACTATATTACCTGAGGAGTAGTCAGAACACTTGTTGAAGTCAAGTTCACAACATTTGTTTTTTCAACCGCCACTTTTGATTTTGGCCATGCTATTTCCCTACCAACGGTGTCTTTAATGCATGACATATCGATTGTAAGTCGCCATAAGAAAGCATCCCCTTTGTTGGCATAGTCTACCAGAATCACAAAGGCTAACGGACCAAGCGGAATACCATTTACCATCATTTCTGAATCATTAGAACACAGTTTTCCTTCGGCAATTAACACTTCGCCCTCATTCCAATCATAAAGCTTGCATTTTTTTGGTTTTGCTACTAGTTTTACTCAAAAAAAAACAAATTTAATGGGAAAAGATATATATACAATTGCAAATAGTTATCGTAAATTATGAAATTTACCGTAATGTCTTCCTCCAGGTTTTATCGTGAAACAACATAATTAGCAGGCCATACTACTGATTTATTCTTAGCTTCCCTTAATAGCGACAAACTTGGTGTAGGCCTCCATAAATAAGCATTTACTTTCTTTACATGCTCTATAACAACTTTCATAGCATTTGGTCCAATGCAGATATAATTGACAACCTCATTAGGATCACCGGACACTAATCTTCCTTCAGCAACAATTTCATTGGTTTCATCCCAATTCATTAACTCACACATGTTATAATTGCCCTACAATTATTCAACCGAAAATTATATTAATTATTGGTTCGGGAACTAAATTACGATTGATGTTATATTAATAATATAAGAGTTTTTTTTACCATTTCAAATGTGCTTGCCTTTTTTGAACATTCTTTACCCTATCAAATAAAAAATATATTGATTATTGGATTAAAAGTAAACTACAACTGATGTTATATCAACAATAGAAGTGATTTCAACCATTTCTGGTGTGATCCCTTCTTTCGAACATTTTTTACCCCGTCAAAGCAAAAAAAAAGCGGTATTAAAAGTTTATGGTTTAAATTTTGGAATTTAAAGAAATTTATGAAAAATCAATGATGCAATACGTGAGCCTTCTGATGTAGATTTTCCTGCTTGTTCATTACCATGTGGACCATACTCTCCATTTTAGAAATTCTTTTATGACATTGAGTTATCTGCTTATCTCTACATTGTGACAACGCTAGCTTGGTTTGGGTGTAGCCCCTTCCTAGTGCTGTTAGGCGCCCCGGTTTATCGTGCCCCAATACTAGCACAATTGCATCTTCTTTGATATTATTTGCCAAGTCGGATTGTCGTGAATTATCAATTGTTTTAATCTCCTCCTACATAAATTTAAAAACATATAGGCTATATACGATGGTAGAGTTAAAGCAATGTTTAGTTTCTAAAAAAAACAAATATTCTTATAATAATACTCACAACATCCCTGTTTACTGGTTCGCCATTCTTTTTATTGTGGGATTTAACCCAAACATCAACTCTAATACGAGAAATGAATCCTAAATTTTCTTTTTCTGCATTTAGACATTTAATAAATCAGTAAGTAATTAAATAATTGGGTAAATAATGCTACAATTAATTAACTAACCACATCATCGGTGAATCTGGCTATTCCTCTGCGTCCAGTCATATGTGTCAATTGTTTTTGCCTAATGGCAGTATAATTCTCACTTTATGCCTGAAAGAAGGTAAGAGATAATTTAATACCTACTCAATACATTAATTTGCAAAACCTGCACAAATCTGAAGACCAATAAATTGTTATTTCACATGATTTTCCTAGATCCCAATAAAATTATCCTCACTGATTTGTGAGAACTGGATCCAGTAGTGAAAAAATGGGTTGGACCAATACCTTTAGGCAAATGTGCTGTGGTACCAAAATAAAAAAGTGAAATTTAATTGTTTTATTGACAGAAGAATCAAAGTTGTTGATTTACAATGCAAGTTGGGTGCAATATTTAAAGACTAGAAAAGAGACAGTGGGCCAAATATATTACATCCCAAGCAAAATAAAGAAAAAGAATAAAAACAGGCGAAGCAAGAAGCGGTTCGAAGCCACTTATATCATTTGCTGTATAATTAAGAGTAGTGGCTTCAATGTATGACCCTGCTTTCAACATAGTAAGATATGCTTGGTTAAGGATAAACAAGGATGTTCGGTGAATATTTTGATTAACTCATGCAAATAGATGAAGTTGAAATCAAAATCTCAAAATAAGTACCACCGGACTACTCTGGTCTAAGATCAGGATTAGGTTAGACCGTGTTATTGACATTTTACATAGGTTAAATTTGAATTGATTTTCGAATTCTAGCATATGGAGGGCCATCTCCCAAAGACAGGACTCCGTATGTGATAGAATTACAAGGTGCGATCTCTCCCACAGCCTAGCTGGATATGCTTAGCCGAGCTCAAATGTTGTAAGCCAATGAATAATATTGAACATGCTCGGTTATTAGCGAGATGAAGACTTCAGAAGAAAGTCTGAACCATTGATCCATGTAAATAAGGACTTAAGGACATGATGTATTTTTATTGATTTTCATTCAAGGAAACTCGACTCTAAACAAATAGAAATAACTGCAAAATCTGGACAAAAAGTAGTTTTTTCTAGACAAACAGAAAGCATTTTTGGTAACCAAAAAATAGAACGAAGTAATGGAATTTTGCTAAAGCAATTGCATGACTTTTACTTTCATGTACGAAATTACAGCAAATAAAAGCATTGCATAGGCATAAGAAGGTATAATATGAATAAATTTTAGTACAAGCGCTTATATTATTATATATGGAGGTAGTTGTATATAGGGATGAATAAAATATATAAATATTGGAATATAAATAGTACATAGAATGAAATGTAAACAGCCGTTCATTACATCCAGTATCTGAATACAATGGATGCAAAGCCCCGTATATGTGCAACTGGAAAACAGAAGGTACAACCCAGAATGAAATATATAGGCATTTCAGAAATTATTGAATTTTTTTAATTAAAATAATTCAATAAAATAATAATATTTAATTCAAATTAAAGCGTATCATGACCAGTCATGAGTTATTCCGCAAATCATTAATATAGGTAATATAAAATATCAAAATATGTTCTACCCATGATCGATGTAAAGCATAGTTTACTTTACAATAATATGGTTATCACACTATTATGGCAAGTTATACTTGTAGTTCTTAGATATGGCCAATTTGATGGATACTATACCACAAAGCTCAAAGATAAATACAAGCCTTTTACAAATGGCATTAAAACTAGTAATATCTAACTAAAGAAACACACTACTTCATATAGATGATGACTAATACCCATTTAATCTTCATTTCTCAAGCGACCCTGTTAGAGAACCCCATATTACCACAAAACCAATTGGCAATGTGAAGGGTGAACTCATTATAGTTATACAGGATTCATTTTACAAATTCCCCAATGTGGGACTTGTCTCAACACGCCCCCGCACGTGTGGCATATCATGAGCCTAACACGTGGACCTTTATATTGGGTGACGTGGATAAGTGTGGCATTGTGTGCACGAATTAAACCCGCTCTGATACCATGTTAGAGAACCCCATATTATCACAAAACCAATTGGCAATGTGAAGGGTGAACTCATTATAGTTATACAGGATTCATTTTACAAATTCCCCAAAGTGGGACTTGTCTCAACAGACTCATACCTTCATTAGTGTGACTTGGTAAATTTATCTTAGCCTTCTGCTACTAATTTTTTGAAAATAAACCTATTTTAAGTTTTTTCACCATAGACAAATTATTTTTTCTGTAAAACCTAAACCCTCAAGTTAATATGCTAAAGGATCTGTTTGATTTTTATTTTTTTCTAATCACTTTTGCTTACAATCTTCCATTTTAAAATATTTGAAGGTCAGTGTTGCTTAGTTCTCACAGTCCATGTTAAAAACTGAGGTCGAATATCTGTGGAAAAACTACTCAAAGCAACATTCAAATATTCTGAAGCAACTTCAGAATATCTGTGGAAAAACTACTCGAAGCAACATTCAAATATCCATGTTATTGCTAAATTTTAATACAAAAAAATAATAATATATGTTCTCGCTTTACATCAGTATTTAAATGCATAGTTCACTTTACAATACTAAAGCAGGTCGAATGGTTTTGTCTTGATTAACCTAACCTGCTTTCCACTTGATGGTATAAAATATCTTTATACACTTGAGCATTTCTTCATTTGGCCGATTACTTCATTTTTATTTGAACTTTTAGAAACTATTTTATTATTATTTTCTACCAAATAATTATTAGTGCTATATAATTAACACCATGTTAGATATAAATATTTGCACTTGAGTTTAAATGTAAGTATTTTACCTTAAACTCCTAACTTGTTTTCTCCTTTACAAACTTTCTCCGCTTCTTCACGTTTTTTATGTTGTATGGTTTCAAAGCAAGTCTTTCCTCTTCCGTCGCCGTTCTAATTATTTTTCGAAGCAACCTACTTTTTGAAGTTCTCCAAATGGTTCCCATTTGCTGAAATATGGTCGTTTTTTGCCATTCATCCTCTAATTTAAATCTAGCCTACAAATCAAAAGGAAAAAACTAGTGTTATTTCATATTAAAATATATTTCAAAGAACATTTTGCTAAATAAATCATTTCCATAAATATAAATTTTTGTTACCTGAATGGAATCCCACAAGACAGTTTTTAGTTCATCGCTTAGAAGCCTCCAATCGCTAAGTGTAACTGGAACATGCTCCCTTACTAGTGGTCTAAGATAAGAAGATAAGCGGACCGAGCCTTCTCCTATCGGTATGCCTGCCTCATTGAATTTTACTTCAATTGACTCTCAAGATTTAATGAAAGTCTTTTTATTTTTGTTGGTCCTCTACCACGCTTTTTTACATTTGGAATTTCTGCTTCAACTGACCTCTCGATTTCCATTTCCATTTCGGAAACAACATTTTCTTCACAAGCCATTTCACATTCTTCATGTGTTTCAATTTCTTCACGCATCTCATTTTCATTACATGGCATTTCATTTCCTTCACGCATCTCATTATCTTCGCAAGTCATTTCATTCTCTTCGCGCATTTCATCTTTTTCACAAGGCACTTCAATTTCTTCACATAGCATTCGTATGATGTTGGGCCTTAATTCTTGTTCCTTCTCTACATGAAAAGATTCATAAGTTGGCACAATGGATTTGCCTTTTGGCTTATACTTCTGAGATTTCTCATTCTTCAATTGATGACGAGTGCGTACATTGCTTGTATGCACATCCTTTTTCTGCAAAAACATGGAATAAAAGCATTTAATAACAACAAATGAAAACTAGAGACAAAAATGAACAAAAGAAGGGAATATAGGTGCACTACACATAGCTGTATAGTCAGGCAACCAAAAAAATATTATACAGCTAAATAATGGAAGAGTTGGCTTGCTGAAATTATGCAGTCCCGGTCAATAACTCGGCATTTTTAAGTAATTTAGGTTGTTGAAATTATTCAGTGGTCAAACTAGTCAATAACTCGGCAGACAAAAAATTAACAAACATTATTGCCGGGGGCATATAGTTGCTGACGAAGCTTTGAAACAATAGAGAGAACATAAAGATACACACGCTCCTGCTCATATATGCGAAGATAGGATGACAATTTTAGCCACTTAACATTAGCTTATTATATTCGACTTACGATCCTTAAATTGCATGATCAATAAATAGTCTGCATAAACGATACAATTCTTAAGATAACAAATATAAAACTTAAATATCCAAATTTCGAAATCAAAATGTTCAAACATTAGCAAACCAGCATATCAAAGTTTATTAACCCAGAGAATTCTAAAAACATTAGCCGCTTTGCATGTTTACAGAGTTAATGCAGATACACGCATAAAACCCATGTTTAGAAATTGATACATATTTCTAGAGTTTTCTAAGAAACTTGTATTCAAAAACATATAGAAGACTTTATTCTAGGCTATTCTAATTATATTTTGTAATTGTAATTAAGTTAGAATTGTCTAGAACATCTAGAAAAATCATTGTAAAACAAATAAAGAAAAATTTAGAAGTTTGTAACACTAACCTCAGCTCCCTATAAATTTTAAGCTTGGCTTGAGTAGCAGTTGTAACAAAACAAACAAAGAAAACTAATAAAGCTTATTTACCTAAAACAAATAACAACTATTTACTTTATTCCTAATATGCAAACCATCAGTGGTATCAAAACCAAGTTCGATCATATCACTATGCGTAATCTTTCCTCCTCACAACCATGAGTTACGATTTCAACCGTTCTTCCTTACCACTTCCAATTTTTTATGGAGAATATTATGAATTTTGATCCATCAGAATGAAGACCTATTTTCGATCACAAAATCTACGGAAAATTGTCAAAGAGGGAGTCGCTATTCCGAAATAAATGACATCTCTTTCAGGAGATCAAAAGAAGACAATGGAGGATAGCCAACAAAAAGATTAAATGCATTATATTGCTTGCAACAAGCTATGGAGACTGAATAATTCACTGGGACTGAATAATTTCACTGGGACTAAATAATTCGAAACTATTTTGTAGTTATTTAAAATTCTTAAAGAGTTGGCTTTAACAATCTAATATTCCATCTAAATAAGTTGAAAAAGTACACATCAAAGATTTAAGAATTTTATTGAATTTTTTAAAGCAAATTCAAGTTGATTTGTTTATTTAAAGATTAATCTTATTAATTAAGTGTTTAGGTTATTAAATAATGTTGTATTAAAGATTAAGTGTTTATTTACTAATGATATTCTGATTTACTAATCACTTAGTAACGATGTTGTGAACAAAATTTATACTTAAGTTTGAGTTTGTGGGATTAACTAGCATCATCCTGTTTATTGAATTGCCAACGAGAAAATACAACTAAACATGTTCAAACCAATTCAAGAACCTAACGCAAGCAAGCAAAGTAACATGGCAAGACAATAACAAACAGAAAACACGAAAATCAAAAAGGGGAATTCAACATGTCATACAAAAGGAAGATCAGCAAAATTCTTGTTAGATAGCGGGTTTAAAAACAAGCCTGCTTCTTGGCAGTTTAGCTTTAAGAGCCCAACACAATTGCGTTTAATGGCATGCAACTCAACTGAAGCTTATTTTTTATTTTCCCATCAAACGCAATGCGTTTCTCTCAATCCAAAATTACCGTGACAAAAATTATCAAGATAAAAAGGATCACTTGCGAGCAATTACTAGATTCTCTCATATCCTAGTTGAAGCGCGTCCATTCAGTTGCACTACTTTTAGTCATATCTTGCCTGGCTCAGATATTCAACCAAATATCTATTAGTTATGTATAAGGCTTCTCTATATGAGAAACCGATTACTTTGTACATCAATTATTTTGAAATAATACAACTTAGTCTGTCATTCTCTTCTCCGTCAATACATCTCAACAAGAGAGAGAAACAATTTTACAATTCAAATCATATTGGATTCAAAATCCAGCGGGCAGATCATCATATTAAAAATATGCCGAGTTATTGACTAGTTTGACCACTGAAATTATTCAGTCCCAGTGAAAATTTGACAGTTGCAGAATGCGAAAAGGAAATAGACTACAGTTAGTTTTTACCAATCAAATTGTAGGTAGACGAGTGTCAACTCATTAATCAAATTGGTTCACGGAACCAATGTTTTTACCAATACCGGCTTTATATTCAATATTTCTTTTTCTTTTTTTCTTTTCCTTTCTTCTTCTTTTTCTGGTTTGGTTTGGTTTGTTTATTTTTTTAATTGATTCCATTTTACATGACTAGTTTAAAAAACAAAACGGTAGTGCAAAAAGTTCTATTTACAATGATTTTGATGCACGAATGCATATCAAATTTAAAATTAATACTCCATACATAATGTTAAATATCCATCACCTCGTCACGATTCAAACTCGTGATAGTTTATCATCCACTAATTTATATACCAAGGCTTCAACTAGTCAAAAAGAAAAGAAAATTGAGTTCAAGATTACACGATATTGAGTTTACATAAATTAGTTAGAATGATCAAAATCCAAATAAGTTATTTTGAAGATTCTAAATATTGGGATGGATTTGACCAATTTATTAATTCAATTATCTAGCATAACTTGTGGTAAGCATATCATATATTCTACATGTTGTAGTAGCTATCATATAACTATATGCAGCATAGAAAAGCCACAATCCGTATGTAAAAGAAGTTTTAATTTAAGATGGTAGATAGCAAGCATTTAGAATAAAAAATATTACCACTTCACATGCACTGATGCACATTATTTTATGTTAATGGGAAATAAGGTGTTTTATTAGCTGGATGTTTATATCATATAATCTGTTAAAGCGTGAATAAATTTTAATTTTGCATCTAAAAATTGATTATAACCTTTTGTCTTTGGCATCACATAGCATATACTAATGACGCCCACTAGTTTGTGTACGGACTATATTCAAGCTACAAAAACAGTATATGTGCATATATGCATGTAGAAATATATGAGAATAACCACTTAGTTCAGGAATAAAGCATAATACAATGCAGGTTATGCATTTATCTGTATAAAGATTTTAAAAAAATTAATCAACAAATGAGTGGATTTGAAAAAGGACATGAGAGTTGAACTTGCATAGAATAAAATTACATGCAATTAATGACAAGTATATGGTATCTGTATATATGTTTTGATGTACATTCCAATACAGGATTAGTGAAGATGCATTTGTGTTGCTGCATTTACTTGAAATTATGTGTAATTAACAAATAGAATAAAGTTGTATAATAATGACAAATATAGGAGCATAAGAAAAATGAAGAAGTAAGGTGTGAAGGCCACATGGAACATGAATACTTAAACCACATAGCAGATAATTGAAAGCCAATTTAATAAAATAAAAATTAACATGGATACCTTCATGACGAAGATTGAGTATGCCTTCAAGTATATAGATCTCGATGATAAATCACTAACTCAATATCTGCATACAAAAAATATTAATTGGTTATCAAACGTTTTAATTACATTTGTCTAATTTAAACATAAAAAATAATCACATTTACCTTAATTGCAACTTCATTTCTTACACAACAATCATTGATCTTATAAGCAAATAATGGAAAAAACAAACATGAATGACATGTTCAAGTTCTCAAAAACAATTCTCATAATCAAACAAAATACTCAAACTACTCAAGTATGCCTTCGCAATTCTCCCTTACAAAACTAACATTTTCAACATCTATATCTGTATCATCACAATCTTCAATGACATTGATAGCTTCTTCTTTATAATCATTTGTCTCTAAGTCGTGAAGACCTCTTGGTGGTGCTTTCATTACAACATACCAATTCGACAAATCATTTTCTCTTAAATAAAATACTTGTTTCGCTTGAGATGCAAGGATGCATGGATCTTTAGATAATGATGCTTGATTTTGATGTAAATTGACAAGAGTAAACCATCCTCATCGACTTTTACTCTATTTCCTATATGTGTCCAATGACACTTAAAAACGGGAATATAAAACACATGATAATTCAATAAAATTATATCAATCAATATCCCATAATAGGTGACCACATCAACTACTTGAGAGTTATCCTTTGCACTTGCTCTACACATTGTAATCGCATCATAAGTCACTCCGCTATTTTGAGTTTCTCTCCCTACATCTTTTATATGAAATCGTTGATCATTGATAATATATCCTTTGTAAGAAAAGGCATCATTCTTCGGGCCATATGCAATCCCCTTCAACATTTCATCGTGATCATTAAAGTTTATAGGTATTTGCAGAAAATTTCATTGAGAACGGATATTTTAGAGTAATATTCTTAGGCAAACGAGAGAATATTCAAATAATTATTTAACATTTTTTTAATCCAATCAGCAAATTTTTTTGCATATGTTTCCCAAAGTAAAGTTGAATTTCTTTCCATACGCTTACTTGAATTTTTGCAATTCCTCCAAGTGCAAGCTAATATAAAACAAGGCATGCGAAGTTACATTTATTACAACAAACACATCCAAATAACTGAAAAATAATGTAACGTATGCGTACCTTAAAAATGGTTCAACCATTGCCATATTCATTAACACGGGTAAATGGGCAATTTCTTTTCTCATAGGAGGATAGTGTAAACTATCTTAGACGCTGAAATTGGACGTCCTTCAAGTATTAAACTATATTCATATTCTTCATTTCGAGTTGTTGTCTCCTCAACATGTCCTGTTTTTTTTTTTAAATTCACCAAAAAACCTCCTGCATTCATCAACGAGATAAGATTATGCAATACATACTTCGGGCCGTGAATAATTTCTTGCATAATCTTTAAGTGTCTTCATATACCTTTAAAATGGGTGCATCCAACGAAATTGAACTGGACCACTTATGAGCGCTTCTCTACTAAGATGAATTGACAAATGTACCATTATGTCAAAAAACGACGGCGGAAAATATTTTTCAAGCTCACACAAAATTTCAATAATTTCAACGTTGATTGGCTGCAACTTCTCTATGTCAAGGACACACCGACATAATTTATTGAAAAATGAATATAAGCGAATTATTGCTTTTCTTGCCTCCTTCTTTGACAATAGCTCTCTTATTGCTACTGGCAACAAGTGTTGTATTAAAACATGGTAATCATGTGATTTCAAACACTAATCTTACAATCCTCCAACGACATACGATTTTTCAAATTTGAACAGTAGCCATCGGGTCCTTTGAAATCGTACAATCTTTTGCAAATTTTTTTCTTCCAAATTTTGATAACGTATAAGGAGCTGGTGGGAGATATGATTTCTTCCCACGAGGTTGTGCATGAAGCTCTTGCCGAATACCCATTCTTCTAAATTCTTTCTAGAATTGAATCTATCTTTTGATTTGTTATCATGCAACATTATGCCTAAAATGCTTTCATCAATGTTTTTCTCCACATGCATTACATCTAAATTATGACATAACGACAGTTCCTATAAAAAAGATGTAACACATAATTTTATGTATATTTAATTGTTAAAACGTTTTTTAAAAAAAACACTCACCTCCCAATATAGCAACTAAAAAAATTGATCTCTTTTTCCATCTTGATAGCTCCAACTGTGTAGGATCGTTATTTTTATCACCTCCATCGTTTATATCATGCGTACTCTTTTTCTTCCTTTTTTTCAGCTTAATAGGCTTCATCTTAATGACATTTTTCTTATTGTTTCTCCTCTGCCTATTTTTCTTCTCTTTCTCTTTCCCAAAATTATTTGTGAAATCTTTTAACAATACAGAAATATTTCTTCCAGTTAAAATTCTAGGAGCATTACCTAACTCCACTGTGTTATCAAACCAAGCCTTCTGTTTCCGCCGTGAATATGACATAGGTAGATATCTTCTATGACCCATATAAACATTCTTTCGACTATAATTCAACCAACGGTGATGAGTATTAACACCGCACAATGGACAAGCTTTTTCTCCCTTCACACAACATCTAGCAAGATTTACATAAGCAGGAAAATAATTAATTGTCCATAGCAAAATTGCTTTCATTTTAAATAATGTTTTACTAAATGCATCATACGCATCAACTCCATTGCTCCACAAATAATGCAAGTCTTCAATCAAAGGTGGAAAATATACATCAATATCATTTCCGAGCTGCTTTGGACCAGGAACAAGTAATGTTAGCAAAATATTTTCCTTCTTTATACACAACAAAGGCGAGATATTAAATATCACAAGCATTACCGGCCAACAACTATATTTGGAACTCAACAATGAAAATGGATTGAATCCATTTGTAATAAGGCCGAGTCTAAAATTGCGCGGATCGACTGAAAAATGTTTCCATCGTTCATCCACCATATTCCGTGCCATAGAATCCACCAAACGACACATTTTTCCGTCATTGCTTCTATTATCGAAATGTCATCTTAAATCTTCAGCCAACTTTTGAGATCTAAACATTCTTCTAAATCTTGGAATTATTGGAAAATATCTCAACACTTTAATTGGAACACCTTTTATAACCTCCTTGGGATCTTGATTTATCTTCCATCTTGAAGAACCACATTTTGGAAAAGTTTCTATATCTTTGTGTTATTTTCTAAAAAGAATATAGTCATTCTCACAAGCACGTATTTTTTCAAAACTCATGTAAAATGCTTTAAGAAATTTGTTTACTTCATATAAATTTTTGGAAAGTACATTATCCTTTGGCAAAAACAATTGTTGCACGTTTAACAGCTTGTCAAATCCACTATCGGACAAACCAGTCTCACATTTAAGATTGTATAAGATAGTGATGGCAGATAACTTTGTATGGTCTGTGCATCCGGGATACAATGGAGTTTCTACATCTTCCAAACTCTTAAGAAGTTCATCCTCCCTTCTTTGAGAGTCATCATCATCCTTATCATCAACAAAAAAAAATTAGAATTCAAAAAATCTTCATCTTCATAGTGAATCATCTTGAACAAGTCATATGTATCAAACGAATTTGTTTTTTATCTATATTTTTTTAGCTCACCATGGCAATACCATCTACCAGTCTTATATTTAGAATCCATTCCTTTTATAATTAAATGCTCAACGATGATGTGGTCATCTTGTCGGCTAAGATTTCGATAATCTGTACATGGACACAAAAGTTTCTCCACAATCGTTAGATTTCTTTTTGCCACATGCACGAAATTCAAAGCCCCTTGTCAATAATCTATACTGGTCCTAAAACAAAAATTAAAAATAAATTTTAATATTAAAACATGTGTTACTTCTCAAAATACAAATTTAGGTTAAGCATTAAATAGTCACCTGTTTAAATACACCCAATCCTTTTCCATTAGCAAAACAGGCATTCAAATAAGTTCTCAAACTTTGATGTAGAATTTGATTTCCTGCTATAATTAGACAACAAAATACTTCAAAATAGTAATTCACCTAATTTCTTTTTTCATGCATGAACAGTGGCGTACGCAGAGTTTTAACTCAATGAGGGCGGAAATTTATATATATAAAAAAAATCATTAACCGTATGTTCATAACAAGTACTAACACATATTTGATCCACAAACATTATATATTAATATTCGGTTTTAACTACGATGAAAAATTACAACATCAAATGTTCATAAACAAATCGTTTTGTTTTTTTTAATTTTAAACAGTATGGTCATTTTCGAGTTTATGATCAAGTTATTTTGATGAATCACATTATTTTTTCCTTGTCATATGATGAGAATGGATTAATTAGACCAAGACAAATCATATTCGAAAATAATTCAATATTTATTACAGGCGATTATTCAACTATTGAAATTGCATATCTAAGCTTCATAGAAAAGTTCAACAAGACAGGAATGAAGTGGTGTCTTTCCTTCCACTCAATGATCTTTCTTGAATAACAAACATGTTTTTCATGTTAGGGATGAAAATGAAAAGGAAAAACCTAACATACATTCTTATTTCTTTAATGGTAAACTATGATTTACAATAAATCATGAACAAGTTTCATAATATTTCAAGTGTACATTCATACGTTATTTCAAGAAATTCCAAAAATGAACAACATGTGGAATATATTATTCCATCAATTGAATTACATGTAGAATATAACAACATTCCATCGTAAAGATAGCTTATCAAACAGGCGCCTTAAGCAAAAACACTAACCAGCACTCCATAAAATAACTGATCCCTAACAACCGGCTTGCGCCTAAAAGCAATTCTAAAGAGGGGAAGAGCAGGAGCGTAAATGAGAGGAACAAAGTAAATAAAGGGTGGTCTGTTCTTCTTCTACCTCACTGGAGCTGCTTCTCTCTCGATGAAATCTGAAGAAAATGCCATCTGAGAATTACAGATTTTGAATCGAGAAAGAAAAAGCGAAATCGTAGATGTCGAAGATTTAGGAACTAAGATAGTCGATTTGATATGAAAAACCTAACACACCTTATTTGACACAAGCTCAATTCCACAGCAAAGAAGAAAAAAGTTGAAAGAAAAAATAATTCGGTGGGGGCAGCGGTCCCCGCTGGGCCTTACATAGCTCCGCCACTGTGCACGAAATGTTCACCTTATTATTTTTTCCCTCACTCACGTTACATGCCATGCTCCACTTTAAGACTCCACATTTTAAATAATGATTACTTTCTGCACTGTATTTACTAACTGATGTGGCCTTTATATTATGCTATGTGAGAACCGTATGACTATTTGAGTGAAAATAATATAAAAAGTGAGCAAATGGATCAATAACGAAATTAATCTGATAACAACAACCATGGTTAATTCGGGTTTAATACATCAAAATAATGGTCTTGTAAAGTGACGCATATATAACATTAGCAACAAAGAGATCATATGAGCTACATATATACATCAGTTTATAAGTGAATGTTTGATTAAGGTGCCAGCATCCCAGGGCGCATTAAGTGAAAACAATAGTAAAATATTAAAAGTTACTTCTTATATTTGTGCAATTAACTCACCGGCTTCATATTGCGTCATCAATTTTTTTTTTTCACCTTTGATACTAATGGCATAAGATCATTATTAAGCATACAATAAAATGTATTAATCGATCTGTGGACAACGGAGAGCTTATTTAATTTCCCATGTTTTTGTTCCCACGGTAAATCAATATATTCAATTTACAGTAAGTAAACATTTTTTTTGCTTCATTCAAAAAAAGGAAAAAAGAACAGTGTTTAATTAGTTAAATCTGCTAAACAAATATTACACAATTAAAAACAAACAAGTAAATAGCTATAAATCAATTAAATGTGAAAACATATTTTAAATAATTCGCTCAAATACTTTGTTGACTGGCGTAGATATATTCTAGGTATCCTACTTATGTTTGTTGTAAACTCCTTTGTCGAGATCAGATACCCAATTAAATTTCAGATTTACGGAAGATTCAAATAAACTTAATAGGCACAAATGATCAAAAGCTCATTTAGAAAACATAGTTGCTTTGATGAGCAAACCAATCCTATTGATGTAGAACCTCGCCCATAAACATCTCACATGTTAAGTAAATAGAGCCTCACCCTGACTGTTCCAGACAGAGCCCAAGAATAAAAGATGCACCATGACCCACTAATACAATTCCTATTCGCATTGGTGCGTATACGTTTGTTCTACACAACTTGCTGAATTTAAAACATACCATGGGTGACTAAACAATAAAGTAAAATATCAAAAAACATATAACAATAAGGTAAATATATGTAATATGAGAGGTGAAATATAGTGAAAACTGTTACTTCCTAATTGGAACTACAATTTAGATGACCCATCAAAGGAAATCACCAATCGAGTTTCCTATCAGTCCGACGCCATTGCTTCCAACTCGGTCGTTGTTGGACGTGTTAAACCATGACCAAGCGTCAGACGCGTCTGAAGCAAACACAACGATAACGGGGATTATTTCGACTACTAACGATAACAAAGCCAAGTACTTCCGGGCCTAATTAAAATGTTATTATCAGTGTATCTTAAATTGTTCGAAAGCAAATTTATAATGCAAACCATTTAGATATAATCGCAAAAGAAACACGTTTTAAATGGAAATCTCACTTGTACAATTTATTGATTGAGAAATTTTTTAATAATATAAATTTAATTATTTTAACGTCATAAAATAATTTACAAAAAGGGATGTTTGATGCACCCAATGCTAACTATTTTCTAATAAACGTCTTGAATTCAACTACAAAACTGATAATGTTAACAATTTGGCTGTTAGACATAAACTCAAGTAGTATGCAAACTAACAAGACCATACAACAATCAAGCATGACCTGTGTGACAAAAGAGCATTACCGGATGCTTAGATGATCCAATTAAACTTCTAACAAAGCACAAATACTTGATTTGTTTTTACAAACCATTCGCTAAATACCCATGTACAGTTTTTTCAATTGTCGATGATTAGATAAATATAAAAACAATTGCAACATATAAAGATAGAGCAACAGATTTGCTTGCTCCATCTACAGTTGTAAATAATAATACAGTACCAGTCCAGCCAAGCAAAATGTCTTACTAACAGAAGACCATCCAATGTTAATAAATCATTTTATATATCACACTGCAGGCTACAAAGTTGACATAAAATTCAACAATATTTGGAGTATTAGCCCCGCCAATAAATGGAACCCAACTTATAACATTTCTATATGTTATGAAAATGAAGCACCTACACTTCAGCTTGTAATATGCACAACAAATTACCAATAAAAACACAACTAAGCACTAATCTTCCTTTGGATTGTGGTATAATGTTGAAACGTTAATCTGATCGACAATTATGGACAGGAGGATCTCAAAATCTGTAGCACAAATACGACGGAAATATGATTAAGTATTTATCAGAATATTTGCAGTTATATATTAATTTATAATACTTAATCCGTTAAATGTTAATTGCGCCATTCTAATTGATTCAACATTTAACAGATTGATATTATTCATTTATATGTGTTTACACTTTACATATCTAATTGGGGACGATGGTCCGATGATTCATTCAAACTGCAATATCGTTGATATATCATTGGAGTTAACCGTTCTAATATGTATCACCACTGATGTTTCCTTTATTTTTTTTCCAAGAAGTCCAAAATTTCTTTATTGTGAGCAAAAGTTATATTTCAGTTGTGCAAATTACTTGGTTCAATTACAAGTCTTCAGGTTGGCCTATGGGCTATGGACTATTCAATAGATACATAGACTATAATGGATAATTGGTGTAAAGTTCTTATTAGTCGTGCTACCTATAAAAATAACTGTTTAATCAATCTTTTTCACGCTTGGAAGCCACCAGATTAATCTTAGCAATATTGTATGCTTTTTGCTTAAAATTATATGAGAAACATATAGGTAATTGATGGAAAATGTGTTATTTGGTATGTCAGAAATAATACATTTCATGTAGATTACAATAACTCATCGGCTACTCAAGTAGATAAACGTTCACTATCCATTACCAACCGAGTATTCCTTATTTTCTCCTGTGTTGTTTTTACTATCTATCTAATATTTTACTTTGTCATCTTCTTTAAAGCATCATCACACCTATTATTTACGACTGAACTTGCAATGATGAATTGTACATTGTACTTTAATAGTATCCGTAACTCTATAACTTATGATCTGTTTCAACTGCATTCACAGAACAGCATATCAACTTACATCATCCATGGTGGTCGCAGCAATTAAGTTTTTTGAATCCGTCACACTATATGGAAATAGTTGGATGGAGATCGATGATGAAATTATTAAAACACTAAGTTTACTGTATAAACTTGGAGTCGATCGTACGGTTTTGCAGTAATGAAGTATGTTATCCTTTCACTTCAAATCATGCGAACAATTTTTATCTTACAATTCATTATATTTTTTATTTAAATCACAAGGACGATGCATGCTAAGAAATCCATACAATTTTCTAGATCTGAAAACATAATCTCAATTTAATTCTAGATCTGAAAACAATAACTTGAAAACATAAAATAATTTTTAATAAATCTTACCCCAATCTGAACGAAGATCTCAGTTGATTTCTAGATCTGAAAATCCAAATTAGCAAGCTCAGTCAAGATGAAATCGATCCGAAGTGATTGAAGGGCAAGATGATGTCGTATGCGAATGAAGATCTTGGTTGATTTCTAGATCTGAAAACCCAAATTAGCAAGGGCATTCGATCTGAAATCGATCCTGAAACCGTGAATGAAGGGCAAGATGTATATGAAATCGATCCTGAAACCGTAGATGGAGGGAATTTTTGGTTGTATTCGAAGAATAAAGGAACGTAATTTTGGTAAAGCGCGGAAGGAAATTTTGAGGGGGAAAATTTTCAAGAGGAGGGAAGTTTTGGCGTAAAGGAGAAGACTAAACATGACAAGGTAGGTTTGTTCAAGAAACGTTAATTTGGCCTACGTTAATGAAAAATTAAGAAAAAAATGGATTAAAATATTATTGATTGCTTTCACACTATAAATGTTGATAATAGATGTAACTAAATATATATTTTCCTGTAGTGTGAGAACTTCCTTAAAAGCGGAACACTCCCAACAAAGAAGAGTGCGAGATGAGCTGTGGTTCATAAATCCGCAAGATATATCTTACAAGACGGAATCCTTTACCGTCAGGGATTTTCTATGCCCCTGCTCTGGTGTATAGTACATGATGACATCAAACGTGTACTAAAAGAAGTACATGAAGGTGAATGTGGAGAACTGCACCGGGGGATAAACACTGGCAAAGAAAGTATTACGGTATGGCAATTTCTGGCCTACCATAAATAAAGACATAGCTGATTATTCACGACGCTGCGATAAGTGCCATAAATTTGCAAAAGTTCCTAGGGCGCCTTAGAGTCAACTTAAATCAATGGTTAGCCCATGGTTATATGGGGGATAGACATCATTGGAACCCTGCCAATCGCCAAAGGAGGAGCCAAATATGCAATAGTGGCAGTGGATTATTTCACAAAATGGGCAGAAGCCGAACCCTTATCTACAATCACGACAAAGCGGGTGATAAAATTTGTGTTCAGGAATATCATCTGTCGATATGGAATACCAAAAACCATCATAACTGACAATAGAACCCAATTCGATAGCACAAAATTCAGAAATTTCTGCCAGAAGTATAAGATTGACAAAAAATACACTGCAGTAGCTCACCTGCAATCAAATGGACAAGTTGAGGCGATAAACAAAACTATTAAGTCCATCCTTAAAAAACGATTGGAACAGGCAAAGGCCGTATGGGTCAACGAATTATCAATGGCATTATGGGCCTATCAAATGACTTATAAGACGGCAACGGGTCATACCCCTTTTTCACTTTCTTTTGGACCAGAAGCGGTCATTTCGATGGAGTTGAAAGTTCCCTCTCATAGGACAACGTATTACAACCCAATGACCAACAAAGGCTTCTTCTTGAATCTCTAGACATGGTTGAAGAGAAGAGAGATGAAGCGGACTTGCGTGCCTCGAGGCACAAGTGCCAAGTGGCACGTTACTATGACAAGAAGGTTCATCTTCGAACCTTTGAACTTTGAGACTTAGTACTGAAGCGTCTCTTTCCACCGCCAGTCCATCTGGGTCCGAAGTGGAAGGGACCATATACCATCCAACGGAAACTTGATACGAGAGCTTTCAAGTTAATGACCGTGGATGGTGAAGAAGTACCCAGGGCATGGAACGCCCAACACTTGCGGCAGTACTTGACTTAAACGTGTATTGTTTTCTTTTGTTTATGAACCATGTAAAAAGGCACGACTTGCCTAGAAAAGTCTTGTTGGCATAAGCAAAAGATTATGAAGTGAACGTAGGCCATGACTTGGCCGAACCACTATTTATAGTGTGTGATTTACTTTTCCTGCAAAAATTTCTTTATATATTCTGTGATTACTGTGATCTGAGTATGAAACACTAAATTTGAATTAAAACCAGAGCAAATGAGATAACCATTTGCGTAACAAGATAAAAAGGATGGGAAGATAACGTCCCAAACTCTAACTCTCATGATGCAAGAGAGAGTATAAAGGAAGGGTAGATGATGTCCCTAAGGCATGAAGGTGAACCACGATAAGAGACCACCTTGAATATACTCTAACTTGGTCGTACAACATGGGAGTATAAAGGTGCTAAGAACAAGTGCTAGTGAAAAAGAATCCTAGCCCCACTGAAAGGCTGAGGGTAATTTAATGTCGAACCTAATCAATCTCCAACAGGCCCTGACAGAAACTTTATTCATGATTGATTTGGGGCATACATATGCATATCATACTTCCCTGCTGTTAATCATTAGCTTAATAGTGCTAGCATCGTGACATTACATGTATTATTGCTTGCAGGGAGCCTAAGCAGGACTGTTTGTTTTGTTTGGTTGATTTTATAACTTACTACTTGTTGATTGTGTTTGCATTTGATCAAAATGAATGATAAACATGCAAGTATACCACATCACAGAAAAACAAGCTGCTGAGAATAAATTACTTTATTCACATAAGTGCAGGTTTGTACAACGAAACTAAGCAAAAGATGCGAGGGCCTCACTCGCTACAACAACAACAGGCCAGTCAAAAACAAAATAGATAAGATTAAACTACATTTGCTTTGGTTTTAGGGAGATTTTGGACCTCTTTGCGGCTTTGAGTCTGGCTTTCTCCTCTTTTTCAGCTACGGTGAGGATGCGCTTCCTCCTACCTTTTTCAACTGGGGGTACATTTGAATCAGCTGGAGTTTGTTGACTCAAACTCCTTGTTATTGACTTGGCAAATAACTTGATAACTAGTCCTGACCTAGCAGCAATAGCCTGAAGAGGATCAACTTTGAGAGGCTCTTCCCTTTTGACCTTATCTTTTATAAGTGCGTCTTTGGTTGCCTTCATCTCAGCCAAAGTCATGTTGTCAGCTTTTTTAGAAACTCAAGTCAGTGCTACGTCGTCATCTTCCACGTTCCCATCATCACTATCGTCTTCTTTCAGAGCATTTATCATGTCACCGTCCTTGGGGGCATCGGTGATAGACGACATGAGAGCCATATCAGTAACTTCTCCTTTTTCTTCCTCGGCCTTCTTAGTGGACTTTGCTTCAGTGGCTTCTTTCGGTTGTTCATCAGTCTTTGTAGCTGTCTCCGGACCTACAGGGCGAGAAGTAATAGTTATTAAATCAGGAGAAAAAGTAGGCTCTTCAATTGTTTGTCCAATGATATGCCAAAAGGTTGAAATAGCTCTAACAAATTGAGGTACAAGGTGGAGATACCTTCTGATGACTTTTCTACATGAGCAGCGGGAGCCTCTGAAGTTGTTGTAACAATCAGGGACAGAAGAGATGCCTTGGGAATTCCTGGATTCTTCGGATCGTATCCCTCTGTTTCAGTAGCCCGGGGGGCAGTGGAAGAGGAACCGGCTTTGATGGTTTCTTTTCCTTTGGCCTGACGCCTCTCCTCCTCTATAGCAGCAGCAATAAGTTTACGCCCTTCAGCCAAGCGTACTGTCTCCTACTCCTCCCTCCTCTTCTTCCTCTATAGAGAATTCACCTCCATACAATGTTGCGCTTTCATGAATTTCCATTTCATAGTCTGAACCCTCACTGTTCCAATCAGGGTCTGAAGTTGACGATACATCTTCAATAATGGGATTTTTAGACGACCCTGCTATGTCTTTTCTTTCTGCTAGCCTAGCTAAATGTTTCCTAGCCATGATCGTTGTATTATCCAAGAGAGAACAGAAATCAGAGTATAGTTGCATGTCACCCCCCCCATGTGTACAGGTGTGAACTAAGTTGTGCAAGTGTGTGTGCAATACTAGAAACATAAAACACAAAAGTAGGCAGAAAAGGATGCAATATGAAGAATTCATAAAAGTCCAGATGACCAAGTTATGAAGACTTTATCCTAACTGTCCACAAGTTTGCGATCATGCTTTGTTTTTGTCAAATTATTTACAGGTTATTCATGTTGTTCCACATGAAAAATATTCAGGTCGGTTCGGGGTCCAAGTATTTTAATAACGGCTCAGTTCATAAGTTCACACACATGCTTATCGGTTCGGTTCGGGGGAGAAAAGAGAAACAATGCTCCGGGTCAGATCGGGCCTTGTGAAACTATAACGGTTCAAATTAGTTAACATCGAACCAAACCGGAATAACTTTTTGGAAGTTGACTCCATCCCTTGAGCATTTTGGATCCGAACTGACCCCATATCGCCAACACTTTCCTCTGTGCATGAATAAGTCTCAAACCCTTCCGCTCTCAACCGATCCGTTCCTCTCTTAGATTCATTGTCTTCTCTCCCCTTTCTTTCATCGAATCAAGAGCTCATCCTCACCATTCCCCAAGAAAAACGAATCCAATATTCTAGCACGTTCATTGTAACAACCCGGAATTTGGGGCCAAATTTAAATTTTCATTTTAGAGATTTTAAAGGTGTTTAAATAGTTGAAATGAATTATTTTAAATAAAAATGACTAGAAATTTATTTTGATTGAATTTAATGTGAATATATGTAATTTAGTCATAAAAGGAATTAGAAAAGGACGGTAGTTGGAAAAGTCAAACCTGAACTTTGACTGACCACACAGGATGCAGAATAAACCGGATTTTGGTGAAACCAAAAATATTTAAATCTGTTAATGAATATATTTCTAACGAATCTGAAAAATCGAAGTTTCATAGCGGGAATCAAAAGTTATGGCCAAATGAATTTTCAAAAAAGATCGCTATAGAGAATATATCGCCCTTGAAAATAGACATTTTGCATACGACCTCGGAATTCGACGAAACTGCTTTTGTTGGATCCGAAATGTCAAATTATTGCTAGGTTTCAAATTTCATAATTTTTGAAGTTAATATGTGAGCGTGGCAAAGGAAAATGTGTTTTGATCAATTATAGTTAAATTAGATCGACCAGAAAATGGCCATTTTACAAATGATTTCAGAATTTGACGAAATTAGTTTTGTTAGGACCGTATCGTCTAAGAAAGCCAAAAATAATTTTTCTGGATTTTTCTGACTTCGTATGTGACCCCAGTAAAATTAGAAAGTACGTTCAAATTTAATATTAAAGAATTAATTTGAAAATAAAGAAAACATACTGTAAACTTCATAATTTGACTTCGGCAATAGCGCCATTGCATTCAGAAGGCGTCAAAACCTATTGATCGACAGTCGTTGCGCTCCGTTTGGAGATCGGACGGAAAAACCCTAATTTCTAGAATTAATTAAATTAAAAATAAAATTAAAAAACCCTAGAAATACCGTATAAATACGGGATGAACAGTACGTCGTTCTTCCCCATTTCAAAGCGCTGAAACCCATTAACAGCTCAAATTTTGAGCTCCGATTTATCCCAATCCATGGCTAATTGACATATGCCCCGTTGGACTTTTTTTGAAGAACTTTGAACGCTCTTCCATCTCAGACAAACCCCGCCCCTCCTCGTTGCCCGAGCTGCCTCCACCACCTCCGCGAAGTCCAGCCGAACGCGGGCCCACCGCGCCACCCACGAGCCCCTGCACCTCCCCCCTTTTCTGGCGTTCAAGCGCCTCTCCACCCCTTCGACCTCCAGTAATCGGTTCCTGAAAACATCAACTACAGCTCGCGAATCCTTGATTCAAAGTTTTGAACAAACTGAAATTTTAAAGGTAAAATTCAACTCAGTTTTGCGACGCTTTTAATCGTTACAGTGACAGTTGTAATAAGTCAGTTTTCTAATTTATACATATGAATTTCAAATTGAGATCTTTCAGATCCGAAACCGCCGTGACTTTGAACACGAGATCTGATTGAGTTCGAACCTTCTTTTCAAATCTAAACAAGGTGAGAATTTATTTTTAATTAAATTTAATTAATTTAATTATTATCCTAGCGTTATGTGAAGTTTGAATGGTAAATATCATGCTTACAATACAGATCTATTTTGTTTGGTCATATTTGATGATGGTTGGTATGTGTTTGTGATGGATAGTTTAGATCCGTATGATTATCACCTCGTATGTAATCACTTGTGTTGATTTGGATTGATCTAATTTATCAATTCAAAATAATAGAAATATGATTGTCACATTCTTATGTTATCGCTTTTGTATGAATTTGAATTAATCAAACTTATCGATTCATAATAAAAGAGACACGGTTGGCCATCGTTATGTTAGTGCTTTTGTTTTATTTGAATTGATCTAGATTATCAATTCAACATAGAAAATAAAGATTTGTCTTTTTATTTGGATTGATCTAGATTATCAATTCAACACAGAAAATAAAGATTTGTCTTTTTATTTGAATTGATCCAGATTATCAATTCAACATAGAAAATAAAGATTTGTCTTTTTATTTGAATTGGTCTGGATTATCAATTCAACATAGTAAATAAAGTTTACATTCTTTATTTTTTTATATGATATAAAAAGTAGGATTTGGCGATGTAATAAAATTGACATTTTTATATGATATAAAAAGTAGAATTTTATGACATAATAAAATTACATTTTCCCGTATGTGTTAAAGTCAAGAGTTTGCATGTAAACTTAAATTACATCTTTATAATGTAAAAATAAAGGCATGTAAAATAAAATTATATCTTTATAATGTAAATAAGAATGAGAATTTGCATGTAGACTAAAATTACATTTTTCATATGTATTAAAGTTAGGATTTTGACATGAACTAAAATTTACATTTTTATATGTAAATAACAAGTAGGATTTACAGAGTAAAGAAAATTACATTTTTACAATGTAAAATAAAGGAGGAATTTGCATGGTAATGTGAATTTACACCGTATGATAAAAATTACATTTTTCTATGTAATTAAAATGTGAATTTACACCGTATGATAAAAATTACATTTTTCTATGTAATTAAAATGTGAATTTACACCGTATGATAAAAATTACATTTTTCTATGTAATTAAAATGTGAATTTACACCGTATGATAAAAATTACATTTTTCTATGTAATTAAAATGTGAATTTACACCGTATTATAAAAATTACATTTTTCTATGTAATTAAAATGTGAATTTACACCGTATGATAAAAATTACATTTTTCTATGTAATTAAAATGTGAATTTACAACGTATGATAAAAATTACATTTTTCTATGTAATTAAAATGTGAATTTACACCGTATGATAAAAATTACAATTTTCTATGTAATTAAAATGTGAATTTACACCGTATGATAAAAATTACATTTTTCTATATAATTAAAATGTGAATTTACACCATATGACAAAAATTACATTTTTCTATGTAATTGAAATGTGAATTTACCCCATCGGATAAAAATTACATTTTTCTATGTAATTAGAATGGAAGTTTGCATCGTATGATAAAAATCATATTTTTATAATGTAACATATGATGAGAGTTTTCGTTGTAATTAAAAATCGTATTTTTACAATGTAAATAGGAAGTAGAGTTTGCATTGTAATTAAAAATCATATTTTTACAATGTAAATATCAGTAGAGTTGCATTGTAATTAAAAATCATATTTTTACAATGTAAATATGAGTAGAATTGCATTGTAATTAAAAATCGTATTTTTACAATGTAAATAGGAAGAAGAATTCACACTGTAACGAAATTTACATTTTTATACGTAAATTTAGGATAGGATTCACACGGCAAATACAAGTTACATTTTTATTATGTAATTAAGATGAGAAAGTACATTGAGGTTGAAATTTACATTTTTATATGTAATTTAAAAGTAGGATTTTGCAATGTATCAAAATTTACATTTTTACATGTAAATAGAAAATAAGAATTTACATTGGAATTAAATTTACTTTTTTTTATGTAAATGAAAAGAATGGAATTCACATTTTTAATGTAAGTAAAGAATGAATTTAGGATGCAGTAATATTATCTTCATTTTCAAATGAACTAAAATTTGATAAGGACCGGTAGATGTTAGAGCGTTGTTTAAATCAAATGACGTTATCACGATTAAACGATTATATATATATATATATATATATTTAAAATTAAACGAATGGAGCACGATAGTTCGCGTTTTGAAATCGTACCTTTAAATGACTATACAAGAAGATCCGACCGTCGGATTTCCTTGAAACTGAAACCGTTAGGACCGTCTTGGAAAAATATTTCCAACGATATATACTACGTTAAGATCCAACGGTTAGATTCTGAGAAACGTAAAAATCAAAATTGGTTGAATGCAGCGCCATAGTCGCCGAATGACTTAAGGCGTCGTTATATAAAAAAATTAATTATTTTAAATAATAAAAATAGGAAGTAATCATTATAAAATGATATCAACAAATACGAAGGATTTTAAAAATATATCTATATACGAGGATTATTTGGAAAGTCCGAGTTCTCTCATTCCAAATAATTAAACGACGTTAATTGAAGTATGAAGATGGCGTATGAAGACTGTAAATCTTCCCTCGAATGGACAACGATCGAGGCCCTGATTTGACTTGCTCCCAATTCAAGGGTCACGGTCATTGCCCAAACGTACGCGTTGATTTCACGGGTTTGGTTTTCGCTCAGACCCAGAGCATAAGCTAATAAATGGATTGTTTGTCTGACATCATACTCCATTAAATATCTTGTTATTAATCTTCTTTCGAGCGTATGGATGTTTGGTTGCGGAGAATTTATTCTCTTGCTTAACACCCTTTCATATATTTCGGCAAAGAATTGGTAGTGCGATATGGAGTGACGATGTGGCATACTAAGATGCATATGATCAAGGCTTTATTGAAAAGCAAGCCTTGTGGGATGATCAAAGCATAGCCTGTTTAGGCATAGGTTTGTGTATAGCGTGACTTCGCGAGCCTCACACACTGGCGAAGTCTAAAACGGGAGAAGAGAACGCAGGGAGAGCAGCACGTTTCTTTCTAGCTAGAAGTGGTGATTGGGCTTTAACACGGCCCGACATTTTACTTATGTGGATGATGGAATGTGGCGCCTCGGATGATAGGTCCTATAGGATCGGGAAACGTGTGTTCAGGAATTGCCAATCCATGAAGCTGTATGTGTGGACCGGCCCTGCAGCTATCCAAGGGTTCACTGCGGGGGATCCTGAGACATTAGCTAGAGTGTCTCGAATCGGTAAGGAGCTCCTCCCTAGCCTTGACTCATGATGGAAATCCAAACTTCCAATACGAACCTACGGATTTGATTGTATTACTAGTATGGAAGCATAGTATTATGGTATCTATGTGTCCTAGGATTGATACATTTATTTTGAAATGTTTTCCATATATACTAATAATAATATTAAACTCGTATTTGCCGTATTTAGCATGTTTAATCACCATAAGGTAAAACCCTATCCTCTGGTTTGTGTTGCATTGTGTGATGGGACCTGGGTCTTATGGTGATTCCATTTTTCTCAAAAGCATAGCGTTGTTTTACGATTCACTTATTATTTATTCTGTCACTTTAAATTCTGCACAGCAATCCATTAGAGTAAACCCGTTCAGAGTTAGCGGCATGGTCTTGTGATTTGCCTTATTAATAGTGATAAATTAGTTAAGAATTCTCACACCAGTCCCATGACTGGCCCATTGTTTGTTTCCACCTTTTTGCAAACTCGGGTGCCCTCCTTTCTACATGGGCAGCCAAGTAAACAGGTTCATTCTTTGCTTGGAGTCTTTTCTTTGGAGCTGTTTATTATCTTTCTTGGATTTGCTTTTGTGGAGAGGTGACGACTTGGAGCTTGAAGACATCTATCATTTGCTGCTATTGCATTTTTTTCTCTTTTTAATTCCAGACATCAAACTTGTTTCATTTCACGTTGTTTAAGTTGGAGTCGAAACTTATTTCTTTTTCTACAAACTTGATGTAATAATTTGGAATTCTATGACTGTGGACTTTCTGTGGTTGATGACATTATATTACCGCTGCTATGATGTTGTTACTCTATGAATTTCCTATGCTATGTTGTATCTGTGATTTGTATTATTGTATTTATGTTGTATTCCAAATGATTATTCCTTACTTTCATTCCGTGGAAGTTTGGGGTCATCACATTCATTTTTGATGAAGTACTAGTGGATTAATGCCCACAGCGCCAGTTCAGGTCGCCATCACCACCACCTCGAGGTAACGACAAAGCCACCAACAACGATGGTAGCAGATTAGAAGACGTCCACATCGAGTTTGATATTAATTTGGGTAAAATCATCTAAATCGATTTCAATTTCGAGCATAATTAGAGGAAAAATGAGAAGAAGCAAGAATTTAAAACCCACCTACAAGCTTAATTTGAAGATTGGAAGAATCGTTGATGGTTTGAAAATTAGGGTTTTTCGGCAAGAATTAGGAAAGCAACAGTGAAAAATGTGAAGTAAGAGAAGAGAACCTATAAATTTATATAAAGGGAAAGAGACTATTTGTGTTCCAATGGATTTGACTATCCAATTCAATCCACACATAAAATCTGGCAGAATTAAGGCCCCTCAGCCCATTAACGGGTGAGGGACATGATTCGGAATGGGTTAGGATTGATCGATCCGAACCGAAGCATGATTGTCATTTTGACTCAATGCATGAAATAAAAATTGATAAGTATAAAGGAAAGTATCAAAAATTACAAATACGCATTATAAAGAATCACCTGGAGAAATCGCTTGGACCTTAAATGGAATCTCGAAGTTATTGAAAATGACAGAAGATATTCATGACCCCATGGCGTATTTACAGGTATCGCAATTACACCAAGAGACACGATTTTTTGGAGCGTCACGACAATGCCAAAAGATACGACCACCAATCGACACTAGTTCGTGGATTAACAAGTTAATTATTTCGAAGTGCGCCTTATCTCCAATGAAAATGCACTTCGAGGGGGGCAAAAGGTTAGCCCGCTTTGTGATCGGACTATACAAAGCTTAAGTATCAACAAATGAATGCATTCATGGACAAGGAATGCAGAAGAGGAGTTTTCGGATCAGTTCGGAAATCTCTAGCCGAACCCCTTTACGTATATAAGTAGATCAGTGAGCCAGATTCAGATTACTCACCCAGGTTCGGTTCAATTCATCAACATCGATCTGATCCGAAGTCCATGCACCGATCTGAATTGAAGTTCATAACTGCGATGGTTATACACCACGTTCCTTCATATCCGGGGCAGTTGTTACCCATGAACCCACGTTACATATGCGTTGGCATCATCTTAAAGCAAGCGGATCCGAAAGTCATGAGAGGTGCCCCCACGTGGCATCCAAATCGGATGGTTTCACTGCCTATATATACCCAAAACACCTCATTTGAGGGGATCTTTTGGGCAAATTAATCACTCTAACTTCTAGGCTAGCGAATTTCATTGCTTTGTTCAGATTATACCCGAACTTTTGGAGTGTAATTCTACAAAATTAGGAGAGATTACCCATTCCATAAGTGAGAACGAGTGAGAATCAGCATTGTATTTGTATTCAAATTATCAATCAAAGAAGTATAAAGTGGAAGTAGGCTCTTTCACGCCAAACCACTATAAATCATGTGTTTTTGTCATTTTTCTTTTCATTTTTCTTAGAATTATCATTCAATTGGGTGCTAAAACCACTTTTTGGTATAACAAATGCAATAATCAGTGTAATGTGTAAGCAAATGTTCCACTAAACTAGAATCGAATGCTTAAATGAAGAAGTCTTGCTAGCATCAGAAATGAGGCTAATTAAGAAAGTGTTGTAAAAGGCGCCTCCCTATACTGAATGAGAATGAGAAATTTCTTATTTGTCGATGCATCTGGTTTTTGTATATAACCATTGCTTATCAATAAGACTATGAAAACGACATTTAGTAGTAAAATACATCAACTATCATATTTTGTAAAATGAAGTTGCTCAATTAATCATGTACGCCTATGGATAGATGCCTACACACAAAATGATCCATCACAGTTTAAACATACCACTCTCCAAAACACAAGCAATTTAAGTGCATGAGATCACGACCAGTATTTTGGAATTGGCTTATTTTTCACATGAATTTCAAGACATCCTTTTACTGGTTAAGAATTTTAAACAAGTGGCATAACTATTGGATAGTAGGACATCAGGTTCAATACTTCATTTTAGCTAAAATAAAATGCATCACTTAACAAGTACTTCTTCACGAATTGATTTAAGCTCGCCTCGTATTAAAAAAAAACTTATAGTAAAATATGGTATGCTTCCCTCATAATAAGCATAGTAGGTTGTTCTTTTAAAAGGACAAGTAGATGTTAGAGCTCCTAATTTGTTCAATATTATGCCAACTCACAGGGATGACTCCTGATACAGGCAAGTAACGCTTGGACTTTGAGAAAAAATAAACAAACAAATAAAAGAAAGGCACTACATTTTTCTTAAAGAAAACCTAACAAAAGTGGGTTTGTTAGCATAGTTCTATGACTCTTTGAAAAAATAATGCTAGATAAATTTTTAATCAAATTAAATATTGGAGAGAAAGAGAAACTACATTTTATCGATGAAAGATTTGTTCATATTATATAGACTGTTTCAAAACACCTGCACTAAGAGCAACATACGATGTTATTGGTGTAGAGTTGATGGGTGAAACAGGTGCATGGGTGACTAATTTACCACCTAATCATCGGCCATTGGTTATGCTTTTATGACAAAATTCAAGTATAGCTTTGTCTTTGATAGTTGAAATGCCTCTCTTATAACCAAGTAGCAGTAATCCGAATGCTGGAGGTTTCTTAGTTACGTCAGATCATTTAAAAAATAAATCCCAATTTTTTTACTTTTACATTTAAAAACCGCTTTAAGATGCTTACGGAGCAAAATTTGTCCCCTAAATGCACATTAACTACTACCACCATTCCAATGGTTGTGCGTGTTGATTATGACGCAAAAGAATGCAAGTTCGAAACTTTATTAGTGCGATCCGAATAGATATTGACTTGCAATATGTTGTACACTACCTAAGACTTCTAGTACTAATATATATTACCATCTAAGTATTCAATTTTCGGAAGAAAAAAAAAACTTACATGACATTTGATCAAATATATTGAACTGTATGCTTATTAAAATCACCAAATATGAAAGACACTAATTTTCATGAATTCAACTCTTCTAATGCATTATAGTCATTTAAACTCCATAGTTATTCGCTATGGGCTAATTTCTTAATATTAGTAGGAATAATATAATATGACCTACCTTTTAGCTGCACTTACTGTGTACTTGTACTCTTGTATGCAAATAATCATTAGGAAAGATGAGATGGAAAAACACTGACATAACCATGTTCAGGTATTAATCCTTCATTTCTCCTTCGATGTAAAAAAGATTACCAAATTATAAAGTTCAGCAACAATGTACCAAAAGAAAATTTTCAAGATGTTTATCTACAAACTAAAACTAATAGAACCTTGTTCTTTGGAATTGATGGAAGCAAAATGACAATGAGTTGTTTTCAATACCAAGAATTTCTCGCTTAGCTTTACTTAATCTAGTTTTTTTAAGTGAGCTAAATGTACTTGTAAAACAAAGTGCGTGAAATTTGAATTAGTATGAGGATTGAACGAAATTTAGGCATTTCTAAACAACAATTTACGTAGTATCATAAGCATTATATTTCTAGTATACTGAACATATTGATTAAGACTAACATAGCCAACCTTTGATTTTCTGTAAAGTTGTTGGACATAGTGCAAAAGATTTATATGAAAAGAAAAAATCTCAAATGATCTTCTTTATTCATGGAATTAAAGCAAATTCAACCAACAATGTTGCAGCTCATAAATGACTTTGTAGTGCAAAACATGCTTAAATTCAACCATTTTGTGTGTAGTTCATATGCACATTATTGACATATGTTTTCAAGAAAATATTGTTGTTGATTGAAAAATCTATTACACAACATAAACCGATATTTGAACCAATTTTACATTACCGGAATTGATTACTAGCATAAGTTTCCCAATTTTGAATGGCAATTGGATTACTATTAAACTACTTACTTTAAACAGTGTATGCATTTAGATAAGTCAAGGAGGAAATCAATGAGCGAAGATGAAATAGGCCTTGAATAACTAAATACCACTGATTAAGAAAACATAAGAAAAGCATCAAACTAAAAACAATTCACAGTAGAATTAAATTGCTCACAAATTTCAAATAAGCACTTACTTCAAGCAAATGCAAACTAAATTAGCATTACCTTGTTCAAAAGTTTTCGTTTTCATAGGTTAAATGCCTCAAACCATTGAACCATTTTATCATCTGGTAGGTTTCTATACGTATGTGGTATTCACAAACCTACATAAACAATCATCATGTATTGGTAACTTTTATAATTTTATACATGAAAGAGAGGATAACTTGAAATATGTATAACGCTACAAAATTAATATTTATATTTGCAATTTTTCCCTTAATTATGTGTTTTAAAATTATCTTATAATAAGTAACTATTTTATCCCTTTTGCTACTGTTAGATCCAAAATTGGCTCTAACATCCAAACTAATAACAATTCTACTGAAATGAAATCAAAAACGACGAAAACACACAATTTATAGTGGTTCGGCATTAAATAGCCTACGTCCACTTTCTTCTTTTTTGATTGATGCCTTGAATGCGAGTACAACAATGATTTTCACTCAATTCTCGCTTATCTCATACATTGATTCACTCAATTTCCTTCACAATATGATTCAAAAGATGATTGTAAGCTGAATAAGTTGATGAAATTCGGATTGCAAAGGAGTTTAAGTTCTGAAAATGCCAAAAGATCCTTCCAAATGCCTCTTGATGGTGTATTTATAGGTGAGAAATGCTCCAGGGATGGCTCTGGTTCGGATCCACGTAGCCTCAATTCCGTCACTTACGGGTTCAGATATCACAAGATGGTGCCAGCACATTGAGTTAGTGGATGAACGTGGGAACGTGGCCTTCTAACCGCTCCGAATTTTAAGGGAACATGAGTGTGATAGTTGTAGTTTTGGGTACATCGGTTCGGATCGGAGTCCATCAGTTGAAGAGACGGATTGGATTTGTCTTATCTGATCTAGTTTGACCCAAGCCCCTTCTTTCTCTACTTTATGTTGACTTGCTCTAACCAACGTTCTCCGATCCGATCCAACGTTCCCCGATCTGATCCGGTCCTTGGAGTGAATGTTCTTCATTACTTGATCATCTAGCTTTGTGTAGCCTAGTTCCCAAAGTAGGCTAACATTTTTCCCCCTCAAAGGACGCTTCTATTGAAGATGGAGCGTGCTTTGATGTTATCTGTCCATCGGTTTCTGAACTTGAACTGTTGAGCAGTCGCTTCCATTCATTTGTAGGGACGTGCCGCCTCATAAAGTCGTGTCTCTCATTGCTTATATGTACACCATAAAACGTATGAAATACCTTCTTTATTTTTAAACAATTATGTGAACTCTTTTTGATGTTCAACAATTCCTCCAGGTGAGTTTTTTCTTTGTTTTTCTTTAATTTCAATTCGTATACTATGTCAACATGTATGATTCCCTCCGGGTTTGGTCACCGATCCGAATAGCCTCTTTTCTGTCCCCCTAACACTGGTTCAATGGGCCTACTGTATAGATGGGCTTGCACACCGGTCCGAGCGGAATTAAAGGGCTGGGAATACAAAGAGCCATCTCGAGCCTATATAAATTAGTCGCTCCTCTTCTTCTTCCTCCCTTTCTTTTATAATTCTTGCCTTCTAAGCTTTACACTGAAACCCTAGTTCTCAAAAACTTAAAGAATTTTCACGCTAATCTTCAAATCAAACAAATAGGTAGGTTTATAGCCTCAATTAACTTCGTAATAGCTGTTTTCAGTTCGGATTTGTGGTTAATTTGGACGATTTGGGTACGGTTTCTGTTTGACCTTGGCGTCACGACCTCTTCCCATCACCATCGTCGTCTGGCCTTGTCACCATCTCGAGGCAGTCACAGAGGAGACCAGAGCCTAATACTGGCCAAGCCAATGTGTGAACATTCGGTTTCGACTTGGTTCTTGGCACAGAGTTGGGTTCGGTGTTAGCTAAAGAAGAGGAAGGATGGAGAAGAAGAAGAAAGGAGGAGGATTTGGGATTGGTTCGGGTGGAGAGACTTAGGAGTGAAGAGGATAGGGGCTTCATCTAACTGGATCGGATCGGATTGAAAAGTAAAGGGTAAAAGGAAAACAAGGCTTACTCGACCGGGTCGGGTCGGAATGAAAAGCAAAGAGAGAAAAGCATAGGTTCCCAATCCACTCCGGACTACTCAGAATATCCATTACCGAACCGATCCGATTTGCATATAGGGCATTAACTTCTGCTTAAAACCAAATCGTGGTTTTGCCCCCGATCCAACCCAAAATACACATCCGAACCGAACCGAACTCATCTGACTTAATGCACAAAAATCTGTTCAACTAGCTCTGTCAATGCTTGCCGTGATCTACAACTTAATGAACAGTTAGGATAGCACCTTATAAACATGAGCGAACATTTAAGAATATTGTGAACATATTACTACTTCGTCAAACTTTTGCTTTATGCTTTCATGTGTTTACTTTGCATCCTTTGCACACATAGCACACACTTTAGTTCACACACGTACACGGGGGGATACGGGCTATCTTATTCTAACTTATGTTATTGATTCTTCAGTAGTTTAGCGATCATGGCAGAGAGACGTTCATCTAGGTTAGCAGAAAAGAGAGAAGTTGCAGAAACTTCCAAGAGATTCACTCTTGATGACATATCCTCTCCCTCAGACCCTGAATGGGACGATGAGGGCCCATATTATGAAGTGGAAGCACATAATAGTGAAATACCTTCTGATATTGAAGTTTCTCTTAGCGATGAAGAGGAAGGAGGGATAAGAGATGATCGTGCTCCTGATGAGTTTGAATCTGCCACTATATTGGAGTTACCCAAAGATTCTGTTGAATCAACGATCGATGATGACAAACTCGTTTGAATATGTCTAAAGCATGGAATGCTAAAAAGAGATACCCTGGTGCCATCGAAAACTGATCGACCCCATAATCCACCGGAAGGATTCATGGCAATTACCCGGTTGATGTGCCTAGTTGGGGCTATTCCACTGTTTCCGCCTTTTGTCATCGATTTTCTGAGGCAGATGCGGATTGCCCCCATGCAATTACATCCCAACTCTTATGCTTATTTATACACCTTATATATAGCATACAAAGAAGTTTTAGGTATAGAGCCTACCTTTGATGACGTCCACTTTTTTTTATAATTTCAAGCATCGGACTCAAGAGACTCCTTCCTTCTCATATTTTGAATCTGTCCCGAAAAGGAAAATTATTATTGTTCCATTTAGCAGCAAGGCTGGCGATTCTAAGCTTGAATGGTTTTATATCAGACAGCAGCCGAGGTGTGCCAGAAGATGGACAAAATCAAGTAAAGCACCGACTTTCTAGATCTCAATTTTAAATGCTCATGCCAACACATTAACTTGCTTTATTTTTCATTCGCAGTTGATAACCCAAAGCAAATATTGGATCAATTATACTTTGATCGTTTGCATCGGCTTCTCAATGGCGATCAAAAGTTCCTAACCATCGACAAAGTTCTTAAGGATGAGTATCTCCATCATCACGGGTTAGTATTTATTACCCGTAGTATAGGTCATGGGACGGGTCCATATGTGTACATACCCCCGGTAGACATTATTCCTCAGATGTGCGAGGGCTCGAAAGGTCCAACAATACCTCTTCGGACTTTGCCTTCTCCATCTTCAACTCAGGACGATGAGTTAGCCAACATAGCTGAAAAGCACAGAGAAGGGTATACCGTCCCTGATGACGCTATTTCTCCTGAGAAGTCAACATCGCCTAAAGAGCTGCCAACAGATGCTTCTCAAGGAGATGCTCCTACTACCGATGATTCCACATTTAAGGGTTTAGGAAACCTTCCCTTGCCTGAAACCATCTATACTTCAGAGGACTTTGGCACGAATCCCTTAACTTTCACTTCTTCAGAGGAGACTACTCCCATGAAGACCAAAGAGCCCATTCATGCTAGTTTGGTTTCAGACTCGGGTTTGTTGGGCGGAACACCACTTAGGATGCACATAACACATTAGCACCACAGGTCACAGCACTCATGTCTTATGTGAACATTGATTCTGAATTCCACTTATATTGTTGCGCAGGTACAATATCTCACCCTTACTACGATGTCAGAAAAATGCGTCGTGGCATGTCTAGACCTCCTTCCGATATCGAGCATGATCGCCGTGAGAGCCGGGGCAGAGATGGAAGAAGGCCTCATGATTCTCATCGATCACACACCACGCGCTCTCGTTCCCCTGTTCGGTCGGATCCAGACAAGTATAAGAGCTACCAGAGTCGTCGAGGAGAAGGCACATCGCAATCCAAAGATCGAACTTCTCCTCAAGACAAATATAGTCGGGAAAAAAGTCCACTGAAACATGCTAATTCACGAGACAAACACAAAGTTTCTGAGAAGCGATCTGGAAAAGGTGATGCAGCCATCGTCCTGGCTAAGCGAAAACACGTTGAACTATCATACTGCAAGCCTCCACCACTGGATGCTGATTCCAAAATTAAGCTGGCATATCTGGAGAAGCAGTTCCCAGATCACTACTTTGAGAATCTAACTTTTTTACCCGCACTTGAGCCTATTTCTTCAAAGTGGGCAGATGAGGCTAAAGCAAAGATTGACGTAGTTGAGAAATAATACTTGGAGATGTACGAATATTCACGCAATCTTTCCAGAATTATTCGGGCCTTAATTACAGACGTTGATTCAATGAAAAGGCTGTGGATTCCGATGAGAATGCTTTGAAAAATTTGGAAAAGGACCTAGAAGACACACAAGCTCAACTTGTCATTGCTCAATGAGATGCTAACAACTTCAAACAGCAATTTGAGGAATTACAGAAGCGTTATCATGACTTGCTAGAATCTCATAGTCAAGAACGTTTGGAGTTGAAGAAACAAGCGGAAGACGCTAAGTCAGACAGTGTCAAAATGCAACTGGCTTACAATACTCTTGAGCAAGAAAAGGCCGAGCTAGTGAGGAAAAATGTTGAACTGGAGAAATGAAATGATGACTTAGAGTCCAAGTTAATGGAAGCCGAGAATAGGGCCTCCCTAGTTGAGGGGAATGTGGATAACGCCATTAAGTCTGCTGAAGAAGCCCATAAACAGCTATCAAAGGCTCAGGAAGAACTGCACGGTTTTGGCGAACTATTGATTGAATTCTTTGCACACATAATTCGTCGTTGAAACATCTCTTGGATCGAAGACTATCCGACCACCTTAGTTCATGTATGGAGTCAAATCATCGAATGGGAGAAGGAGGAACTTAAGGTAGACTTCGTTGACGAAGACAAACTTATGGAGAAGTATTTGAGAGATGATGAACCGGCATGCCTGGCCGAGGGGCGTCGCCTCATTGCTGCTGCTATGGAGGAGGAGAAATGCCTGGCCAAACAAAAGAATATCCTTGAAGTTGGTTCTTCTTCTGCTACTGCCGAAACTACTGAAGTTGAGGTATATGATCCCGAGAATTCGTGAATTCCTAAAGCATCTCTTTTATCTTCTATACCCGAATCAGCGTCAGAGATGGTAGCCGCCCAAATTGAGAAATCATCAGAAGGTATTTCTACCTTTTCACCTCAATTTGTCAAGGCCGTCACCACCTTTCATCACATCATTGGGCAATCGATCGAGGATCCTTTATTTTATCCTGAGTTGATAAGTGTTGCTTCTCATTTTATAGGTGCTGGACCAGCCTAGAAGATTGATGAGCCTCGAGGAGCCTTTATTAGAAAAGAATCCGTGAAAAAGGCTCAGGGAGAACAAGATAAGGCTACCATCGTCGAATCTGGAAGGGGATTTAAACCATCTATGGCCAACACTTCTCATGATGATGAAATGATAGATGCCTTGAAAGACGACGGTGGTAATGAGGGGCATGAAAAAGATCCTGATATGGCTGTAATTGGGGATTCAAAAAGTGTCGATGACGTGACTTTGGCTGAAATGAAAGCCGAACAAGACAAGCGCATGCAGCTGAAAGTTGAAGACTTGAACCCCGAAATCCTTAAGCCCCTTGCAGTGGTGGATCCTGGATCGAGGTTAGTTGCTAAGGTTTTAGCTAGGTCTATTACAGAAGAGCTTGCTAAAAAATATTCTCTTAATTCCAGTGTTCCGACTCCTGGGAAGAAATCCACCGATTCTGATACTTCAACTACAGAGAAGAAAAGGTCAAAGCATCTTATGTATGATGCTGAAAAAGAGGCTAGAAATGCTCTTAAGGCTGCCAAAAAATCCAAGTCTGCTCCAAAGCCCAAGTGATGATGTGCTTTGTTTTATTTTATTTTGATATTCCACTAGTCCACTGTTGTCGTAGTGAGTGCGACCCTAGCGTCTTTTGCTTAGTCTTCCTGTATAAACTCACATATTTGTGAATAAAATTGTTTGTTCCCTGCAATGTCTGATATCCGTAAATTTTAACATTTTGGTAAAGATGCGCACAAACAGCATGTCAAATCACAACTATATATTAAAGTTGTTATTGAGGGGAACATGTGTACATATATGTGCCCCAATCAATCTTGGATAACTGATTAAGACTTATTCAAGATCGATTAAATTCAAAATTCAAATGTCCCCGGTCCTCTGACGAGGCCATATTACTTTCATCATTGATGCCTATTCTTTCTAGCATCTTTATATTCTCCTTTCTAATTACCAGGTTAGAGTATTACTGAGGCGGTCTCTTATCAGGGTGTACCTTCATGCCTCAAGGGACGTCGTCTTCTCGTCCTTTATACTCTCTCTCGTTTTATGAGAGTTAGAGTTAGGAACGTCAAATTCCTAATTTTTGTATCTTATCATGCAAACGGTCATTTTGTTTGCTCCTGCACATGGGTTGTATCCAATTTTTGAGATTCAATTTTGTGTTTTGTGTTTTATTGTCATGACAGAATAATGGTTAAGGATATAAATAATCCAAGAAAATAAATGACACATGATATTTTTATAGTGGTTCAGCTAAGTCGTAGCCTACATCCACTTCATAATCCTTTGTTCATATAAACAAACTTTTTAAGGCAAGTCATGTCTTTTTACATAGCTTATAAAAACAAAAAGAGTAATTTAATATTTAGCTCAGATGTCGTCGTAAGTGCTGAGCGTTCCAAGCTCTGGGAATCTCTTCACCGTCCACGGTCATTAGCTTGAATGCTCCTGTATCAAGCTTCAGTTGGATGGTGTATGGCCCTTCCTATTTTGGACCTAATTGGGTCGAAGGCGGGAAGACTCGCTTCAGTACTAGGTCTCCTGGTTCAAAGGTTTTGAAGCGAACTTTCTAGTCATAATAACGTACGTGGTACTTGATATCGATCTCTTGAGGCATGCAAGTCTGCTTCGTCTCTTTTTTCTTCAACCATATCAAGAGACTCTAGGAGGAGTGTTCTATTTGTCATCGGGTCATAGTACGCGGCTCGATGAGAAGGGACTTCCAATTCTACCGGGATTACTGCTTCTGACCTAAAGGAAAGTGAATATAGTGTATGGCCGGTGGCTATCTTAAATGCTGTCCTGTAGGCCCATAAAGCTAGTGGCAACTCATCTACCCATCTAGCTTTGGCCCGCTCTAACCGCTTCCTAAGAATAGATTTAATGACCTTGTTTATTGCTTCGACCTAGCCATTTGACTGCGGGTGAGCTACAACAGTGTACCATTTATCAATCTTGTACTTCTGGCAGAAGTTTCTGAATTCGATGCTGTCAAAATGTGTCCCATTATCAGTTATGATGGTCTTCGGTATCCCAAATCAACAGATAATGTTTCTGACCACAAAACTGATCACCTTTCTTGCTGTGATCGTTGCTAAAGGTTCAAATTCCACCCATTTTGTGGAATAGTCCACGGCGACGATCGTGTATTTAGTTCCTCCTCTGGCAATAGGTAACACTCCAATAATGTCAATCCCCCACTAGGCAAATGGCCATGGGATTACCATCGACTTGAGCTGAGTCGGAGGCGCTCTGGGAATTTTGGCAAATCTTTGACATCTGTCGCAGCATCGTGAATAATCAACCGCGTCTTTATTCATGGTAGGCCAAAAATATCCATACCGTAATACTTTCTTTGCTAGGGTTTGGCCCCCGGTGTGGTCCCCACACTCACCTTCATGTACTTCTTGCAGTACACGTTTAATGTCATCATGTGCGATACACTGTAATAGGGGCATTGAAACCCTTGGCGATAAAGGATGTCGTCCAGTAAAACTTATCTTGTAGCCTTGCGTCTTACAGCTCGTCTTCCGCTCTTCCGCTCTTTTTCAACAGGAGGGTTCCATTCTTGAGAAAATTCTTGATCGGTGTCATCCATGATTCTCTCTCTAGGTCGACTTCCAAGGCTAGTTCCGCTTCCATCAGGTCGAAACTCGGTGATTCCAAAACCTCTATCGGAACCATTTCAGTTTCTTTGGGATTGTCAGAACTTGCTAGCTTTGCCAACCGATCTGCTTTCTGAATTTTCATTCTTGGAATGTGCGTTATGTTGTAATGCTTCAAACTTCCCAGCAACTCCTTTACCTTTTTGAGATAAGTAACGAGTCGATGTCCTTTAGCAATAAATTCCTCACGGACCTGGCATACAACTATCTTGGAATCGCAATATATATCTAGTGTCTTCACTCCCAGTTCTTTGGCGAGTTTCAACCCGGCAATTAGGGCTTCATACTCGGAATCAATATTGTAGCAGCAAGCTCCAATCGCAATGCATAGTAAATAGATCGTCCTTCAGGAGTTATTTAAACAACTCTGGCGCCGGACCTTCAATCATTTGTGGCTCCGTCCGTATATAACTTCCACGGACTAAGCTCTAACTCTTCGTCCAAAGTAACTACCTTGTCACCCATCGTTTCCTCTTCAGGAATTGTGAATTCAGCTATAAAGTCGGCCAATGACTGCCCTCTTATTGATTTCCGCGGTTGAAAATTTAAATCAAATTGACTCAGCTCGATGTTCCATTTAAGTAACCGCCCCGATGCTTCAGGTTTTTGCAACACTTGTCTTAAAGGTTGATCGGTGTATACAACTATTGGGTGAGCCTGAAAGTAATGACGAAGCTTGCGGGAAGCAATCAGGAGGCTATAAGCAAGCTTTTCTATCTTCGGATAATTACGTTCTGCAGCAGCTGGCTTTTTGCTCACGTAGTATACAGGCCTTTGGACTTTATCCTCTTCACGTACTCCAACAACACTTTATGGACCGAGCTCCCATTGTCCAACAACACTTTATGGACAAAAGCAGGGTCGATGGTCGTGGTAATTACCAGTGGATCTTCAGTTGGGGATTGAACTCCGGAATTGTCTCTACTACGGAATATGACATCGTCTTTTGTTGTTTTACTGGAGTGATGTCTTCGAGGTTACTGCATTCTTCTACCTCAAAATGCTTAGCGGCGTTGATGTACTGATCTATCGCTTTGAAACTACGACTAGCTAGGTGGGGTCCACCTATAATGGTATTGATAATGATCCCCTTACCTTTCTACTGGGTTGTGGGTTTTGAAGTAGGCTGGTTTTGGTCCGGGGCTTGTCCCCCTTGCCTCCTATCCCTTGGGGCAACCATGTATTCGTCTAACTTCCCTTCCCGCAGCAATCTTTCAACTATATCTCTCAAATGATGGCATTCGTTGGTGGAATGACCGTGGGTTCCATGGAACAAACAACACTTTTCTGTTGCAGTAAATATTCTCCAATGTGTCATTTAATGGCATATAGTTTTCAAAAGTCTGGAATCTGGGTCTTTTACTAGAGTTATTCCCTCGGTTCCTGTTTCTTCTATTGTCGTTCCCACTCCTGTTGCTATTTTCTCCGCTCTGGTTGCCAACGTTTACTTCAACCTTCCTTAAACTGTCACCAGATTGTTTCACAACAACATTACTTTGGACACCTTCCCTCGAGGCTCATTCGGACTTTCAATTCCTATTTGCATAAGCCTCTTCTCGCCTTAAGTGAATATTATCTTTTTCATAGAACAATTCTCTAGTAGGAGGCGGTTTCCCAGACAAGTAATCCCCAAATTCTGTGTCAGGGTCAACCTCTTCTATCAAGGCCATCAGAATAGTAGGCTCATGAGGGTCACTAACATCGGTGATGGCCAGGTTGAAGTGGTCTAAATATGACTTTAAAGATTCTCCTGGGGCCTGTTTAATCCCTGACAACTCTACGACGCTCTTGGACTTTCGGGCGTGAAGTCGAAACTGGTTCATAAAGCGCTCACTCAATTCTGTGAAATTTGATATCGACCGGGGAGAGAGTTGGGTGAACCACATTAACGCCACGTCTTCAAGATAAATTGGAAAGGCTTTGCATTTTACAGCATCTAGAGCTGTTGCGGCATTCATGAACCATTCATACCTCATCAGATGCTGCCCTAGGTCCGTTCTTCCTAAATACCGATCCATCTAAGGCAAGTTGAACCGCCGAAGGAACTGGAAATCCAATATATCATCTGTGAAGGGGGTATGACTTCGCTCAATACTCCAGTCCTCATTAGTGTATCGCTGACTTTCCGACATAATCTGACGCACCATCGCCCATACATCGGCATTTGTTAATGTATGCACCGGTTCTCTAGGTCTAATATTCGGATTACCCCTAGGCTCCTGATCGGGGGATAACCTCCTGTTTCTAGCAGCGGCTTCTCTACATTACTCCCTATGCTCCCGGTCGATCTCAGAAGGGAGGGGCTGAAGAAGTTGTTGTTGCATAGGATTAGTAATGTTAGGATCCCTGGGTAGAACATGGGATCCACGCATGGGAAACAATATAGGCTCTTTCAAGCTTGGGTCATCAGGCCCTAACACATGTGCACAGTATTTGCGGGATCCTAAAGATCCAAAAGTTAGCTAATCAATGTTCTGAGGTCGCTCTAACGGTCTTCTTTCACGAGGACGTCTCTCATCTGAAGAAGATGAATCGTCTAAAGCAAGGCGGCGTTTTGGGGAAGGTATATTTTGCCTCCGGAGCTCTTGGAGTTCTCTACTCATAGTGATCATGTTTTCTTGCATGCGAAGACTATCATGCCTATGGGCTTCCAATGCCTCCTTCGTACTCTGGAGCATGTTAAGGAAGCGAGAAAAATCTCCTTGGGTGACGGGTGCAGACGGGTCAAGCTGATCATTGGTCATAGCGGCTGGAATCGGAGCATTGGAGGGAGCTCGAGTAGAAGTTCCAGCTTCATTCTGGTTCGGATTAGATCGGAGCAAGGTACTAGGACCGTACAGGTTCGGATGGGGGGAGCGAGTGACCTCAACGTCTTCTGATCGGCTCGGATCGGAGTCACCTGCTCGGATCGGACCTTCCTGACCAGAGCAGCCTGCTCCAGAGTCTTGTCCACGCGACCTCATCAATACCATGGCTTGTTGATTCTCTCTAGCATCGTTCTCCCTAGCGCCTTGCACTCCTTTTCCTTTCGTTTTGTCCATAGTGTTCAATTCTTTAATGGTTTAGTAGAAGGTACTTAAAGATGTTAAAAAACGGAGAATTAACTTCTTTGAACTTTGAAGGTCCAAATAGTAGAATGATAATCCCAAAAAGCGAAGAATTCAAAGATCTCTCAGTGAAAGCACCAAAATGTTAGATCCAAAATTGGCTCTAACACCCAAACTAATAACAATTCTACTGAAATGAAATCAAAAATGACGAAAACACACAACTTATAGTGGTTCGGCTATAAATAGCCTATGTCCACTTTCTTCTTTTTTTTGATTGATGCCTTGAATGCGAGTACAACAGTGATTTTCACTCAATTCTCACTTATCTCATACATTGATTCACTTAATTACCTTCACAATATGATTCAAAAGATGATTGTAAGCTGAATAAGTTGATGAAATTCAGATTGCAAAGGAGTCTAAGTTCTGAAAATGCCAAAAGATCCTTCCAAATGCCTTTTGATGGTGTATTTATATGTGAGAAATGCTCCTGGGATGGCTACGGTTCGGATCCATGTGGCCTCCATTCCATCACTTGCGGGTTCGGATATCACAAGATGGTGCCAGCACATTGAGTTAGTGGATGAACGTGGCCTTCTAACCGCTCCAAATTTTAAGGGAATGTGGGTGTGATAGTTGCAGTTCTGAGTACATCGGTTCGGATCGTAGTCCTTTAGTTGAAGAGACGGATCGGTTTTGTCTTATCCGATCCGATTTGACCCGAGCCCCTTCTTTCTCTACTTTATGCTGAGTTGCTCTGACCAACGTTCTCCGATCCGTTCCGACGTTCCCCGATTCGGTCCTTGGAGTGAATGTTCTTCATTACTTGATCATCTAGCTTTGTGTAGCCTAGTTCACAAAGTAGGCTAACAGCTACCCTAAGAGTGAACACATGATGTATCAATTTTGTGTTCATTCTCGGTATTTATTCAAATTCTTTATTCTTAGTATTTGTTCAAATTCCATGGAAAATGATGAAATAACATCAACTTGCTTTCATCTACCGATTGAGCTAAAACAATATAAGCTCTAAGTTTATGTGCTCTAGAGAGTTTATCGGATCGGAATTTGTATGGTTTTGATTCAAGTAGTGGGTATAAATATTTCTTTAAATTAATCCAAAAATAACAAGTCGTATTTGCTGAATCAATCATGCTAACATAAAATGATAGCTACAATTCATAAAATGGGATAAATATGCGAATCACAATCAATAAATTTAAATCAAAAAACTGCGTACTTAGTTATCGTACTTAGTTTCATTATAATCAAGGGATTTTAGGTGTCTGCATCTCATTTCAGTTTCATGTTCATTTACCAACATAACCCAAAAGGAAAAAAGAAAAAAAGAGATGAATAGCGTTAAATGCTGAAATAAAGAAGTGAAATATATCAAGGAAAATAATATAAGAAACACGTATGATTTTGCTTGTAAAATTTTCACAATCTTCTCATACCAAATCTCATACAACGAGTATTAGCCTAGTTATAAGTGTGCAGGGAATAAATCCAAGATGTCTATTTCACTCTGGATTATTAGTTGGGTGGTGCACAATCATTTCATCCAAAATCCCTAGATAAAATTATCATGTTGGGATTTTCAGATTCCACTCAAGCAATACATTCGAATGTAACAATAAAGCAATCTAACAGAAATTTTGAATGCATAAACAATAATTAATTAGCAAGAATTTACATTAAATCAAGAATCTGAAGCGTTTGAGATTTTACCAGAAATCCCAAAACTCAAGCTGTAAGTAAAACCCTAATAGTATAAAGAGAAGGTAACTTAAAAATTTGGTCAAAGTGAATGAAAAGAATAATCAAAAGATTAAGATACCTTGGATTTGAGAGGAGAAAGGACTATACCGTTAATCTGAGACATCTTCACATGAGCATTACAAAACTCGAATTATTATTAAATGAAAGACTAGAAGAAAACAACAATGGAAAAGAAGGCGGTGGTTTTACTGCCAACCCTAAATTTCAGGGAATAGTAGAGGCTCTAGTTTATGCCTTAACTAAGACTATTAGAGGCTATTAATTAATGTGCCTTTATTACACTGTTAATAAGGGAAAATGTTTAATTTTGCCTTTAATTTTGTGCCCTTAATACTCAAAAATACGGTCGCGTGAGGCGATCGATTCACGGTGTATACAACTCGTGTTTCCGGCAACCGGATCCTGGAAAATCCCTCAAAATCTGTGCCCTTGAGACATGGTTTGTCGAACGATCGAATTATTATGCAGATATTGCTCGCCATGAATCAATCGAAAATAGACCGAGGGTTTTGGCTAGCAATGTTTTGTATGCCGACCGAGTACATGGAGTCCTCTCAGCAGCAGTTGGGCTTGGCTTGATCAGGATCAAGATTGATGGGCTCTCGTGGACTACACCAATCTATTATTATCATAGAACCATAAATCCTTTTTCATTCGAGCACGATTTTCCTACCATTCTTAATTGATATCCAATGATAAGATGTTGAGTTTCGGTTATAAGAGCACATATTCATTGTTTGTAAACTTTGAAATATTCATGAGGTTGTAACTAAAATTCCAACAACTACAAATTTTCTTTTATCAGAAGCATGTGCGTTAGGACACGCATTTCGCTCATAATCATGATACATACTTTGTGCATTAATCATATTTTTCATGACTGTGAATTGAAACTGATATTGTGAAGCGGTATTTAGAAAACGCTTAGTAGTGGCTAATTGGATTTGTACGTTTGGTATTAGCTTGTTATTTTATCAAGAAATTAGATACTAATCTACTAATAATAGGTATTTTGGATTTAGTTACTGTGAATGAATGGAAAAGGAGAAATTCATGATCATCTAGGCAACCTGTGAAATGGTCACGCCAATTGTACTGTTGAATGGCTACACTAGCTTTGAGAACATGGTGCTAATTTTTTGCAGAAAGTGTGTAATTTTCTATTCGACGGTTTTTATTCTTGCACGAAAGCAATGGGGTTATTAACCAACATGATTGGATATCGATTCATAAATTTCTAACGGTTGAAGGGAAACGTAGAAACAAAATTTTGTCTTTTACAAACACTACAACTGTATATCAAACTCATGCGTACCAGTCTTGTGAGTTTTAAGAGGCAGGGATTTGAGAGGATGTCTTGAGATGGATGATAGTTTCTCATATTCTGTCGGATGCAACATTATCAAAAACAACTGACTTACAACTACTATTTCGAGATGAAATTAGACACATAAAGAAGAGATGGACAAACTCGGTTACAAGATTAATCGTGTGAACGGTTACTATAAGTGGAAGCCAAAAGTAGTTGCAACGCAGATAGAAGATATGCTCAAATTGATGGAGCATTCATGCGTGGGAATAAGCACATACTAAAGTAATTTTAGAAAAAATAATTGATCCTATCTTGGATCCATTTTCTTTTTATGCACTTTTTAATTATGTTTGTTTTAATTATTTCCTATTTCCTCTATGTTTGTATTTTGTTATGCAGGTTAGATTACTAGCTTTGTTGTAATTTCTTACTATGGATTAATAAAATTTACCTATATGTGTGGGGGGAGTACACACACACAACATCTATGGAACTAGGGCTTGTCATTAGAACCGAAAACCCGAACCGAACCGAACCGACACGAAAAGACCTGAACTAGAACCGAACCCGATGGGTCTCAGGTCGGGTCTGGGTGATGAAAAATACAATAAAGACCTAATAAAACTCGACCCGCCCCGATCCGACCCAAAAGACTCGAATAAAAAACATTGAAATATATGTAATTTTCATGTTATTTCCCACCCGGACCCAACCCGACCCGAAGCTCTGGTCGGGTCCAGATTTTGGAAATGTATAGTTTAGACCCGATTAAACCGACCCGCCTAGACCCGAGACCCTTTGGATCGGGTCTGGGTCTATCAGGTCGGGTCCAATTGCCACCCCTGTATGGAACCATTGTTTCACGGCACCTCTTTAGCATCCATATTTATCGCAAGCTACACCATTTGAAATCCAATAAAAAAATTAAAGTCTTCAACTTGCACATAGAATATCAGTAACGACCCAGAAATTCTGAGCCAATTTAAAAATTATACTTTGGCAATTTTGATGAATTTTGATTATTTAAAATGAATTATTTTAAATAATAACGACGAAAATTTTATTTTGAATAGAATTCGAACGTATATATTTATATAGATCGTCGTTAGAATATAAATAATTATTTATAATTATAAAAGGAATTGAAAATGGCGCGATAGTTCAATAATTCGATTTCAAAATTCAAATGAATGTATCGGGTTCAAAATAAACTGGATTTTAACGAAACCAAAAATATTATAATCTAATTGAGAATGTCTTTCCAATGAATCCGAAAAATCAAAATTTCATAGCGGGAATCAAAAGATACGTCCAGTTGAAAATTCAGAATAGTCGCTATGGAATTCTAGCCCTTAAAAATGGAAATTTTGCAAACGACCTCGGATTTCGACGAAACCACTTTTGTTGGATCCATGATGTCAAGTTATTGGTATGTTTCAAAATTCGTAATTTTCTGAATCAATATGTGAGCGTGGCAAAGGAAAATGTGTTTTGTCAATTTCGATCGACCTGAAAATGGCCATTTTTCAAACAGTCTCGGAATTTGACGAAACTAGTTTTGTTAGGACCGTATCATCAACATGAAGCTAGAAAATATTTTTCGGTAATTTTAGAGTTAGTATGTGGCCCGATAAATTGAAATGCGCGTTCAATTCAATATATAGAGTTATATTTTGATTTTGCCGGAAACCGATTGAAACGGTCAAATTGACCTATGTGACATATCCCATTGTGTTCGGGATGTGGGTAATTAGCTAGGGACGACAGTCGGTGGGTTCGATTTCGAGTTGAAAACAAAAGGTTGCTTTTAGAATTTAAAATAATTAAATAATATATATAGTATAATCTCCTTTCTCCCACACAGTCAACCCTCCCTTCTTCATTCTCTCTCCCCGAATAAATTAAAGAGAAAAAAAAGAGTGCAGCCCACCACCGATTACAGTCGCCCCCCTCCAGGCGCCACCACCGTCGAGTGCACCCCCCCTCTCCTCCTCCAGTAGCCACTTCTCTCTCCCATTCTCTCTTTACAAACCCAAGCCCTACATCTTACAAATCAGCGCTGCCACCACGCTACCCCACCACTACTAGGCCACCGCACCCCCCCCCCTCAGCCACCTGCGCCGCCATTCCGCTCCTACCCCGCCACCACCTCAGCCCAAGGACCCCGTTTCAACAAAAAAAACAATTTTTAAATAAACAGTCCGTCGCTCCACCGCTATGGCCTACTCAGACCACCACAGGTTCGCCCTCCATGCCCACAACCTCACCACCATCGATCCGACAATGTCCAAACCTCCCGGCTCCACTGATTTGGACTTTCTCCGATAAAAATTCGATTTTTACATATATGAAGTAACGATAAAAATTCGATTTTTACATATATGAAGTAGCGATAAAAATTCGATTTTTACATATATGAAGTAATGATAAAAATTCAATTTTTACATATAGGAAATAACGATAAAAATTCGATTTTTACATACATGGAGTAGCAAATTAAAAATATGATTTTTATACACTAGAGAATATAAAAATGTGATTTTTATAGCGATGATATTAAAATTCGATCTTTATATATGAAGTAGAAATATAAAAATATAATTTTTATATAGCATGAAGCATCGAAAATATATATGAAGAAGAAATAAAAATATGATTTTTATTTATTAAGATGAAGTGATAAAAATATAATTTTTATTATAAACAGCGAGAAACGGACTGCATTGGAATTTCAAACAGATCCAAACGGTTCAGCAGTTCAAAAGCAAAGCACAACGGAGTGGAAACCTCGGTGAGAACTCCTCACTTTTAAATTTATTTCTAGTTAAAATATATACTAGGATGCAGACGGTGTTTAGTAGCACCCGACACCCGTCGTCCACAGACCATGGACGGCTTGTATGCTTGTTGGTTTGATTTTGCTGTATAGTTGATTGTGTGATGTGATGTGAAATGAAATAAAATATTTTATAGTGGAAAATATTTTATAGTTAAAAATAGAATTTTTAACGTGTATATAAAATGAAATAAAAATAAAAATAAACAAATTGGACGATTTGTTTATATACTGATATTGATTGGGATGATAAATTTTACACATCGCCTAACTGCACAAATAAAATCTGTGTTTGATTGTTTGAAACTCCACACGGGTATTGGGATGATATATGACGTACACTAATCCCAATAATTAGTTGTATGTCGGTCGATTGATTGACAGACTGTTATAAGCGTTGAATATTTATATTTGATGCTTATACAGTGTAGAATGCACTTTGGATGATGGTTGATTATTTGTCGTTGTTGATATATACAGGCGTTGTATGGAAGTCCATAGAAATAAAATCAACGGTAATTGATTGGGTCTCATTCAAATTTGGAAAATTCATGTGTTGAATATAAAAGAAAATTCATGTGTTAAATAGAAAGAAAATTCATGTGTTGAATAGAAAATTAAATATTCATGTGTTGAATAGAGAATATAAATTCATGTGTTGAATAGAAAGATAAATATTCACGTGTTGAATAGAAAATATAAACTCATGTGTTGATAGAATAAAAATTCATGTGTTGAATAAAAATATATATTCAAGGGTTGAATAAAAATATAAATTCATGTATTGAAGAAAATATTCCTTTGTTGAATAGAATAACGAAGTTATTGAAATATATAAAGCCGTGTTGGTTAGATATGCGCCATTTTGATGTGAACGATATTTATATCGATTATATTCGTTTTTATAATGAATATAGAAAAGGAAGTGATTTCAAAATATAACGTTTTGAAAATATTATCATTTATATATCGATGATATGGAATATTCAATTTTGATTAGAATTTGAATATGAAGTTGAAATCGTTTCGAAAACGAATTTAAAACGATTTATAAAATACGTTTTAAGAGGAAATCGATGAAATATATATTATATATGTTATATATATAATATAATGGCCTGAATTGAATGCGCCGCGCTGCGGCAGTTCGCGAATTTCGACCATTGACTTCGAATTGACGTTGCGGGAGATCCAACCGTCGGATTCTCCTAAAACCTGAACCATTGGGTTCGTATCGAAAAGAGCTTTCTAACGAATATTAGAGATTAGAAATCTAACGGTTGGATTTGGAATTATGTCCAAATCAAATTTGGAAAAGGTCGTTGTACAGTTCGATGGCCGTTGATGGAAATCGACTGTACGGGCCTTGATAAAATTATTAAAAATATCAGTAATTTGTGTAAAATCATAAGAGATGATTTGTGAAGAATTGGGTTGAAAAATTCCAAATTTGAAAAGATAAAAATAGATTTTTATCGAGAATATCTAGTTTTGAACTAGAATTATAATTCTATTTATTTTTTTTAAAAATAAATAAATTGGATTTGAAATGGTTTTGAAAATAACCAGGATTTCCAATAAGTGAATTGGAATGGATTTGAATCGAAACTGTCTTCGGAATATTTCGATGTTGGATTTCGTGATGATACAGATATTTTTATGGGAATTTGAAAGATATATTTATATCGTTATTTCCAATACGATATTTGTTGGTCGTAGAATTTGATATTGAATATAAGCCGATATATTTTCTATTCAGAGCCTTGTATTTAATATCAAATGTGATTTGGGTTTGTCGTGAATGGTGTCTTCATTAACACCGTTCTTAAGTCCAGTTGAGAAAAAGATTAAATCTTTTTATTTATATTTAATGAAGTGTACCAATTAAATGGAATTTAATTGGAATTGAATTTGAATTGATTCTTGGGTTTATCGTGAACGGTGTTTTAAGTAACACTTGTTCTTTAACCCGATAATTAATGGAATGTGATTTTGGGTTTATCGTGAACCGTGTTTTAAATGACACTGATTCTTTAACCCAGTTAAGGATTAAAACTAAGTGGAGTTTTAATGAATCTTTAATTAGATTGAAAAGATCGAGAATGGAGTATCACCAGTTTTACTCAAGGTGAAAGTTAAATCTTTAATTAGATTTGAACGTGAAAAGGTAATTGAATTTACCGATAACACCGTGGTGTTAGATATGAAGTATGACCAGTTTTACTTCATGTGATAAATAGGTTGGGATTGGGAAATAAAATAAATGATTACTTCGTTGTGGTTCGCTAATCCCGACTAGTTTGAATTGATATTCAAAGAAGATTGAAGAATAAATTTAAATAATTTATCTTTGATAAAATTAATAGGAACCTTTCCCAAAGTATAAGAATATTTGAATAAAAGAATATTCTGAATTGGAATGAGGCGTATGTTGTGTTTGTGTAACACTTGTTTATTATATGCGCGAGTTATTCAGAAAGACCGGGTTTATCCCATTCTGAATAACTAATTCGACACGGTGTCGAAGATGAAGACGGTGGTTGAAGACTGGAGGTCTTCACGTCGTTTGGATAATTACTGATGATCTTGATTGGCCTGTACACCCAAGAGGAGGGAATCAGTTGGTGGTCATCCAGACGTACTTGGAGATCGATGGATATGCGGGGTACTAGGTGCCTCCGGTTTCGTTCAAACCCAGAACGGACTTGTAAATGGACTGTGTATCTGACATCAGATTTCATTCTATGTGACTGATATCGGTTGCATAGAGTGGTTTTCCTGTGTGGCATGCTAAGATGCAAATGAGCAAGGCTTCTGTTGAAAAGCAGAGTCTTGTGGTTGATGATCAAAGCACGACCCGTGTGGCATAGCTTTGTGTAACGTGAATTCACGAGCCTCACACCCCGGTTGTGAACTAAAAACGGGAGAAGGACCTCGGGGAGGACATGTGTTTCTTTCTAGCTAGAAGTGGCATCAGTGGTTTTACACGCCCTGACGAGTTTGACTTATACGGTTGTTACTGCTGCGAGGTGCCTCGGTTTGATCGGACGATCCGGGTCCAATGGAGTCATTTGTTGGCTCATTTGCGCCCCATGGGGCGGGGAGACGTAGTGTTCAGGATTTCTTTTAATCACATCGGTGGACCGGCCCTGTCGCTCCAAGGGTCAATGCGTTCTGTCCCTGAGACATGGTAGGCTAGATTGTCTCGAATTCGGTGGAAGACGATCCCTTGCCTCGGTTCATAGATGGAAATCCAGCTTCCAATACGTGACTTTGCAGTTTTATTTGTAGAGCCTATTACTGCGACATAGTGGGATGGGGTGCTTATGCTGTCTATGATTGATACTTATGATTTGAAGTTGTTTTATACACTGTGCACTTATATAAGTATCAAATGGTTTGTTTTAAACGTATCAAGCATTCTTGGCTATTATAAGGTAAAAACCCTATCCTCTGGCTTGCGTTGCATTGTGGGATGGGACCTGGGTCTTATAATAGCTTCATTGCTCTTTATTTAGCATTGCGCTGTTGTTTTATGCATTGGTATTCTTGGGAGGAAACCCGTTCCGTGTTATATGGCGTGGTCCCTTGATTTACCAAATTTTAAAAATAATGACTAATAACTGTTTTAGTTCTCACACCAGTCCCATGACTGACCTAGAGTTTTTTGTTTTAACTTAAACTCTGGGTGCCCTAATTTTGACATGAGCAGCTTGTAGTTTTGGTTTTGCAGATTTATATTCACGGGATCCTGATTTACAGCAGGAACGATGCTCGGAAAGCTCTGTATCCGTGAATTACTTTCAGTTGTGTTTTATATTGTTTTTCCGGTACTATATAATTTATTGTAATCTCTGATATTTTTATGTTGTATAATATTTATTCATACCCTGTATGTTCTTGTATTCTGATGGAATTGTTGTAATAACAATGAAATGTCCTTCCGTCTATGTTTTATTTTGTCGTGTTCTCAATTCAATCCGGTCTTTCCTTACCGAGGGAGTTCGGGTCATAACAGCTTGGTATCAGAGCTTTGGTTTACAAAGCTCAGAGAACAAGACACATTAGAACCATACGAAAGAATTCATCAGAGATTGGATTAGTAATATCCAATGGGAATGACTCATTAGAAATGGGATCAGTAGTATCCTAGAACAAGTGTGAAGAGTATATTTTTAAAGTGAAAACAAATTTTGTTTTGAAAATTTAAATCAATTATTCGTAGTTGATTATTTATTTATATTGATTTGGACAATCCAGTATATAAAGATTTTGCATACACGTCTGATCCACGGGTATTCGAGATTTTAATATACTGGATAGATATAGAATCACGCTCTAGTCGCCCGGAGATGGTTCTGATGATTGAAGCTTCATCATCAGAATTAGAGTTTGAGCGTCGAAGGTGTGATATTTATATATTTCCTATTGACTGGTGTGAGAACCAAAATTAGATAGGGCCTATTGTTGTGATTTGGCATCAAAAATGTGATTTTTGACTATATAACAAAATTTTGTGTTTGAAATGCTAATCAACTAATTGATTGATGGTTGTGTTGTTTGATTATTGTTTGATTAATTAAAATTTGAACCATATAGCCAATTTGAATCAAAAAGTGAATTGTATTGAAAATTAGTCGCATTTGCTTGCATATACATGTACTTACATTGAACAGGACATAGCAAGGAGGCTAGAGCAGAGAATAAAATTGTTTGCAAGACAAATAGGTGAATGTTTACCATAATTTACTGTTTTGTTTGGGTGATGATGATTTTATGAGCCGATTGGCTAGCCGCTTGGCTTTTTCTTTTCTTTTGGATTGAAGAAGGCCATGGGAGGCTATATGAAATATCCCGAAGTCCCCGGTACAGGGGAGGTTATGGCGAAATTTTTCGAAAATTTAGCCAAATTTTTTGAAAAATTTGAGAAGTTCTTAGAAACTGAAAAGTTGAAGAACTTAATCCGTAGCGAAAATAATGAAAGTTGATTGGTTTTTAAAACAACTTTCGGCTTCATTTCTTTTCGGGGACAAAAAGTTTTAAGTGGGCGAGATTGTAACGACCCGGAAATTATGAGCCAATCAAATTTTTTTATTTTGGCAATTTTGATGAATTTTGATTATTTAAAATGAATTATTTTAAATAATAACAACGAAAAATTTATTTTGAATAGAATTCGAACGTATATATTTATATAGATCATCGTTAGAATATAAATAATTATTTATAATTATAAAAGGAATTGAAAATGGCGCGGTAGTTCGATAATTCGATATCAAAATTCAAATGAATGTACCGGGTTCAAAATAAACCGGATTTTAACGAAACCAAAAATATTAGAATCTAATTGAGAATATATTTACAACGAATCCGAAAAATTAAAATTTCATAGCGGGAATCAAAAGATACGTCCAGTTGAAAATTCAGAATAGTCGCTATGGAATTCCGGCCCTTAAAAATGGAAATTTTGCAAATGACCTAGGATTTCGACGAAACCACTTTTGTTGGATCCCAAATGTCAAGTTATTGCTATGTTTCAAAATTCGTAATTTTCTGAATCAATATGTGAGCATGGCAAAGGAAAACGTGTTTTGTCAATTTCGATCGACCTGAAAATGACCATTTTTCAAACGGCCTCGGAATTTGACGAAACTAGCTTTGTTAGGACCATATCGTCAACACGAAGCTAGAAAATATGTTTCGGGAATTTTTATAGTAAGTATGTGGCCCGGTAAATTGAAATGCGCGTTCAAATTCAATATATAGAGTTATATTTTGATTTTGCCGGAAACCGATTGAAACGGTCAAATTGGCCTACGTGACATATCACATTGCATTCGAGATAGGATATTAACTAGGGACGACAGTCGGTGGGTTCGATTTCGAGTTGAAAATAAAAAGTTGCTTTTAGAATCTAAAATAATTAAATAATATATATATTATAATCTCCTTTCTCCCACTCAGTCAACCATCCCTTCTTCATTCTCTCTCCCCGAATAAATTAAAGAGAAAAAAAGAGCGCATCCCACCACTGATTACCGTCGCCCCCCTCCAGGCGCCACCACCGTCGAGCGCACCCCACTCTCTCCTCCTCCAGTCGCCACTTCTCTCTCCCCTTCTCTCTCTGCAAACCCAAGCCCTACATCGTACAAATCAGCGCTGCCACCACGCTACCCCGCCACCACTGGGCCACTGCACCCCCCTCAGCCACCTGCGCCGCCATTCCTCCCCTACCCCGCCACCACCTCAGCCCAAGGACCCCGTTTCAACAAAAAAACAATTTTTAAATAAACAGTCTGTCGCTCCACCGCTATGGCCCACTCAGACCACCGCAGGTTCGCCCTCCGCGCCTACAACCTCACCACCATCAATCCGACAATGTCCAAACCTCCCGGCTCCACTGATATGGACTTTCTTCGATAAAAATTCAATTTTTACATATATGAAGTAGCGATAAAAATTCGATCTTTACATATATGAAGTAACTATAAAAATTCGATTTTTACATATATGAAATAACGATAAAAATTCGATTTTTACATACATGGAGTAGCGAATTAAAAATATGATTTTTATATACTAGAGAATACAAAAATGTGATTTTTATAGCGATGAAATAAAAATTCGATCTTTATATATGAAGTAGAAATATAAAAATATAATTTTTATGTAAAATGAAGCTTCGAAAATATATATGAAGAAGAAATAAAAATATGATTTTTATTTATTAAGATGAAGTGATAATAATATATTTTTTATAAACAGCGGGAAAAGGACTGCATTGGAATTTCAAACAGATCCAGACAGTTCAGCAGTTCAAAAGCAAAGCACGGCGGAGTGGAAACCTCGGTGAGAACTCCTCACTTTTAAATTTATTTCTAGTTAAAGTATATACTAGGATGCAGACGGTGTTTAGTAGCACCCGACACCCGTCGTCCACAGACCATGGATGGCTTGTATGCTTGTTGGTTTGATTTTGCTGTATAGTTGATTGTGTGATGTAATGTGAAATGAAATAAAATATTTTATAGTGGAAAATATTTTATAGTTAAAAATAGAATTTTTAACATGTATATAAAATGAAATAAAAATAAAAGTAAACAAATCGGACGATTTGTTTATATATACACATTTGACTGATATTGATTGGGACGATAAATTTTACACATCACCCAACTGCACAAATAAAATCAGTGTTTGATTGTTTGAAACCCCACACGGGTATTGGTACGATATATGACATACACTAATCCTAATAATTAGTTGTATGTCGATCGATTGATTTACAGACTGTTATAAGCGTTGAATATTTATATTTGATGCTTATACAGTGTTGAATGCACTTTGGATGATGGTTGATTATTTGTCGTTGTTGATATGTACATGCGTTGTATGGAAGTCTGTAGAAATAAAATCTATGGTAATTGATTGGGTCTCATTCAAATTTCGAAAATTCATGTGTTGAATATAAAAGAAAATTCATGTGTTGAATAGAAAGAAAATTCATGTGTTGAATAGAAAAATAAATATTCATGTGTTGAATAGAGAATATAAATTCATGTGTTGAATAGAAAGATAAATATTCATGTGTTGAATAGAAAATATAAATTCATGTGTTGAACAGAATAAAAATTCATGTGTTGAATGAAAATATATATTCAAGGGTTGAATAAAAATATAAATTCATGCGTTGAAGAAAATATTCCTTTGTTGAATAGAATGACGAAGTTATTGAAATATATAAAGCCGTGTTGGTTAGATATGCGCCATTTTGACGTGAACGATATTTATATCGATTATATTCGTTTCTATAATGAATATAGAAAAGGAAGTGATTTCAAAATATAACGTTTTGAAAATATTATCATTTATATATTGATGATATGGAATATTCAATTTTGATTAGAAATTGAATATGAAGTTGAAATCGTTTCGAAAACGAATTTAAAACGATTTATAAAATACGTTTTAAAAGGAAATCGATGAAATATATATTATATATATTATATATATAATATAATGGCCTGAATAGAACGCGCCGCGCTGCAGTAGTTCGCGAATTTCGACCATTGACTTCGAATTGACGTTGCGGGAGATCCGACCGTCGGATTCTCCTAAAACCGGAACCATTGGGTTCGTATCGAAAAGAGCTTTCTAATGAATATTAGAGATTAGAAATATAACGGTTGGATTTGGAATTATGTCCAAATCAAATTTGGAAAAGGTCGATGTAAGTGCAGTTCGATGGCCGTTGATGGAAATCGACTGTACGGGCCTTGATAAAATTATTAAAAATATCAGTAATTTGTGTAAAATCACAAGAGATGATTTGTGAAGAATTGGGATGAAAAATTCCAAATTTGAAAAGATAAAAATAGATTTTTATCGAGAATAACTACTTTTGAACTAGAATTATAATTCTATTTTTTTTAAAATAAATAAATAAATTGGATTTGAAATGGTTTTGAAAATAACCAGGATTTCCAATAAGTGAATGGGAATGGATTTGAATCGAAACTGTCTTTGGAATATTTCAATGTTGGATTTCGTGATGATACAGATATTGTTATGGGAATTTGAAAGATATATTTATATCGTTATTTCCAATACGATATTTGTTGGTCGTAGAATTTGATATTGAATATAAGCCGATATATTTTCTATTCAGAGCCTTGTATTTAATATCAAATGTGATTTGGGTTTGTCGTGAATGGTGTCTTCATTAACACCGTTCTTAAGCCCAGTTGAGAAAAAGATTAAATCTTTTTATTTAAATTTAATGAAGTGTACCAATTAAATGGAATTTAATTGGAATTGAATTTGAATTGATTCTTGGGTTTATCATGAACGGTGTTTTAAGTAACACTTGTTCTTTAACCCGATAATTAATGGAATGTGATTTTGGGTTTATCGTGAACCGTGTTTTAAATAACACTGATTCTTTAACCCAGTTAAGGATTAAAACTAAGTGGAGTTTTAATGAATCTTTAATTAGATTGAAAAGATCGAGAATGGAGTATCACCAGTTTTACTCCAGGCGAAAGTTAAATCTTTAATTAGATTTGAACGTGAAAAGGTAATTGAATTTACCGATAACACCGTGGTGTTAGATATGAAGTATGACCAGTTTTACTTCATGGGATGAATAGGTTGGGATTGGGAAATAAAATAAATGATTACTTCGTTGTGGTTCGCTAATCCCGACTAGTTTGAATTGATATTCAAAGAAGATTGAAGAATAAATTTAAAGAATTTATCTTTGATAAAATTAATAGGAACCTTTCCCAAAGTATAAGAATATTTGAATAAAAGAATATTCTGAATTGGAATGAGGCGTATGTTGTGTTTGTGTAGCACTTGTCTATTATATACGCGAGTTATTCAGAAAGACCGGGTTTATCCCATTCTGAATAACTAATTCGACGTGGTGTCGAAGATGAAGACGGTGGTTGAAGACCGGAGGTCTTCACGTCGTTTGGATAATTACTGATGATCTTGATTGGGCCGTACACCCAAGAGGAGGGAATCAGTTGGTGTTCATCCAGATGTACTTGGAGATCGATGGATATGCGGGGTACTAGGTGCCTCCGGTTTCGTTCAGACCCAGAACGGACTTGTAAATGGACTGTTTGTCTGACATCGGATTTCATTCTATGTGACCGATATCGGTTGCATAGAGTGGTTTGCCTGTGTGGCATGCTAAGATGCAAATGAGCAAGGCTTCTGTTGAAAAGTAGAGTCTTGTGGTTGATGATCAAAGAGCGTCCTGTGTGGCATAGCTTTGTGTAATGTGAATTCGCAAGCCTCACACCCCGGTTGTGAACTAAAAACGGGAGAAGGACCTCAGGGAGGACATGCGTTTCTTTCTAACTAGGAGTGGCGTCAGTGGTTTTACACACCCTGACGAGTTTGACTTATGTGGTTGTTGCTGTTGCGAGGCGCCTCGGTTTGATCGGACGATCCAGGTCCGATGGAGTCATTTGTTGGCTCATTTGCGCCTCATAGGGCGGGGAGACGTAGTGTTCAGGATTTCGTCTAATCCACATCGGTGGACCGTCCTTGTCGCTCCAAGGGTCGATGCATTTTGTCCCTGAGACATGGTAGGCTAGATTGTCTCGAATTCGGTGGTAGACGATCCCTTGCCTCGGTTCACAGATGGAAATCCAGCTTCCAATACGTGACTTTGCGGTTTTATTTGTAGAGCCTAGTATGGCGACATAGTGGGATGGGGCACTTATGCCGTCTATGATTGATACTTATGATTTGAAGTTGTTTTATACACTATGCACTTATAATAGTATCATATGGTTTGTTTTAAACGTATCAAGCATTCTTGGCTATTATAAGGTAAAAACCCTATCCTCTAGCTTGCGTTGCATTGTGTGATGGGAACTGGGTCTTATAATAGCTTCATTGTTCTTTATTTAGCATTGCGCTGTTGTTTTATGCACTGGTATTCTTGGGAGGAAACCCGTTCCGTGTTATACGGCGTGGTCCCTTGATTTACTGAACTTTAAAAATAAAGACTAATAACTGTTTTAGTTCTCACACCAGTCCCATGACTGACCTGGAGTTTATTGTTTTAACCTAAACTCTGGGTGCCCTTATTTTGACACGGGCAGCTAGTAGTTTTGGTTTTGCAGATTTATATTCACAGGATCCTGATTTACAACTGGAACGATGCTCGGAAAGCTCTGTATCCTGTATCCGTGTATTACTTTCAATTGTGTTTTATATTTATTTTCCGCTGCTATATAATTTATTGTAATCTCTGATATTTTTCTGTTGTATAATATTTATTCATACCCTGTATTCTGATGGAATTGTTGTAATAACAATGAAATGTCCTTCCGTCTACGTTCTATTTTGTCGTGTTCTCAATTCAATCCGGGCTTTCCTTACCGGGGGATTTCGGGTCGTAACAATATCATACATATAAAATCTAGATTTGATATTTATGGCATTTTCAACATCTTAAACCAATTATTTTCATCATTTAGACTTACGTTTGAGCTTTAAATTTAAACATCAAAAATATTTTGCTATAAGTATCAAAACGTTTTGCACAGATGGTCTTCTATATGTGGATTGTATATCTATAAAATTTTATTAAGTTTGAAATAGTGCAGCTAACAATTTAATAGAGGTGGTAAAGGTGTGATGCAAAACATACGTCTCATAGAGCGCTACTTATGTGTGTGTGCGCACACGCACACACACACACAAATATATATATATATATATATATATATATATATAGACATGGTAGATAAAAATGATAAGTATGGTAAAAGTGACAGTACAACAGCTGCTTCAAAAACAATTCCTCCTTCTAGAAGAAATACAAGGATTTCATCCTCGATTAAATGACATTGCTAACGTGGAACGTCAGGGGGATGAACACTGTTTTTCGTATGAAGGAAGTGCTATCCCTCCTGAACTTCACTAAATCAACTCTTGTTGGTTTAGTCAAAACAAAATTATCTACTAATAATCTATTATTGTTTGCCTTTATGTTACCCTGCACTTGGAGATCACAAACTGTAACACCCCACCTCCGATAGGGTCACTCACAAAGGGAATGCACTAGTTTTGGTGGAGTATTATCTAGGTAAACATACACAGAGATATCACAAGGCAGAACATAAATAAAGCAGCGGTAGAAATTAAAAACCAACTTTTTATTACTTTCAAGATAAAGAGTCAAAACCTCATATATCCAAGGTACAAATTATTCCATTACATCAAGTTCCAAATAAAGAAGCATAAACTTAAAACAAAAGTAAGTTTTTCCCCATAAATAGCAGAAGCAGCCATAGCATAGCCTAAGACCAAACAGTACATGAGCTGTCAGAAAGCAAGATAAATCCAAGCTAAGAGCTAGTGTTTCCTCCCTGAGAACCTGGGGGGGGGGACGAAAGAAAAAGAGGCAAAAGAAAAAGGGTCAGTCATAAAGACTGGTAAGCCCTAGTGACTTTCAGTCTGAAAACTAGTAAAGGTAACATGATATATGAAAACTGGAATTAAACATAAGGATGATAACAGAACTGGTAGGATAATTAAGATAACATGATAAGTCAAGTCTAGCATCGCATATTCGAGATTCGCTGCACCAACTGTACTAGTGTTCTAACCCATGTCAAGTATTAGTCATGAAATGATCCCTTGGCCCAATATCATGAAGTGACCCATTACGAGGTCCTACGGTACGATCTACTAATCGATCGGCTCCCTACAAGTTCTAGCTCGTCATGTGTCTGTGTCATACGGCCCTATCCTGAAATGTAGTTACCTGTGCTAGGTCCACCATAGGGGGTATCAAATTTTATGGTGCCAACCACCGATACGAATCAAGCACGCATAGTGTAAATCTACGGGTGCCCAATGCCTGCCTTTTCAACTCCGGACTACATGCACGACCATAGTCCGCCTGAACCTACAATGGCGCCCCTACTCAGCCGTCGTTCTGGTCGCTTACAATCAGCCCAGTAATCATGCCCCATCCTGCCTAGTCCCAGGGTATCGTGATACATCCAAGTGGGTTACTGCTGAAAAGGACCGCGTAACTAGGGTTTCTAATGGGTTAAGTGTTGTCATTCAAATTCGTGACTTAACCCTATCCAAATTATGTATCAAGTTGGTTAAGTGTGTTTAAGCAGTTCCTGACTTAATCCTATCAAATCATCATGTCAAGTTGGTTAAGTATATTCAAGTGGTCAATGACTTAACCCTGTCATGTGGCATTAATTCATTAATGCACTTCAACCTCTCACATTAGACTAACTATTGTGGTTAATGGATTTGTCGAGCGGTTCCGGGCAGATTTACACCACAACATAGTCTAACCTCGGGTTTTACGTGCGATATGACCAACTACCCACATTGGATCCTATTGTTTGCAGCCACTGGATTTGCCGGGCGGTTCCGGGCAGATTTACACTGCAAACTCAACCCAACCTCGAGTTGGCCATTTTCAAGTTTATCTAATTGTCATGCCCATATTCAAGTTTGCATGTCAAAATTCATGTTGGGTTTTCATGTCATGTTTCATGTCAAATCGTGTCAAGTTCACGTCCATATCCAGGTTCATGTTATAACAACGTTCATGTTCAAGGTCAATTCATGTTTTACCTAATCTACCCAAATCATATTCCCATCGCACGTAAGTTCGAATCGATACTAATAAATCTAATTAGGGAATGATTACTATCATATCATGGTATGACTTGATAAAAGATTATAACATTACTGGCATATGGAATATTGGCCTCAAACATAAAGATTCCAAATCTAGCAAAATAAGGTACTAGTCAAGATAACAATTGTCATAAGGTGATAGTATGGTCATGGTAATGATTGACATAAGGTGATAGCATAGTCATGGTAACGATTAACATAAGGTAATAGTCATAAACTTATGACTAATAGCAGATTCAACATGATAATATGAGGGGTTTTCTTTTTGATTTACAACATGAATAGGCCCCAAATCAATGTCATAATATATCCAAAAGTCTAGATCCAAGATGAACAAGAATGGATGTAAAACACTCACCATACATAGGTCCAATTTCAATTTACATCATATTCGTATTACATTTATAGTTTAAATCTAAAAATAACTGGGGCTTACATATCGTGGTTCGAGAATTAGAAAAGAGAATCGATGTTGAATCTTTATATGCTTAGTCAAGTCCTATTAGAAATGCCCAAATCAGCAATTCTCTTAACGCAGTCTCAACGTAGAAGAAGTAGTCCCTTTATCAAAATTTTCAACCAGAATTAGAGCAGCATAAGGTCAGAAAGAATTTTGTGTGGAGAGACTGGTGTTAGGGGCTGTATTTATAGGGTCAGGTCAACGAATGTGGACAGAAACGAGGCCAGAAACATTAAAGTGAATCCAGCTTCAAAAATGGGCTCGGGCACCAGATAGACCCTCAGGTCGACACTATGGTCGACCTAGTCCTGGGTAGGTCGATTAGATAGTCGACCCCTAGGTCAACCTGGTCCTGGGCGGGAAATTTCCCGTCCAGTCCATTCTGAGGTTTGAATTTCGAATTTTGAATTCGAATTGAGCTGTTTTGAACTTGAAAACTTCTGAAAACTTCGAAAGGTCATAACTTGGTCATACGGGCTCCGATTTTCGAAAACTCGGACTCGTTTCCAAGTAGAATTTCGAGATGAACGCAATGGCATAACCCGTTTCCCTTGATTCTTATTTTATAATTAATTCTGCCTTGATTTATGGTTATTACACGTTATGAAAACACGGGTTGTTACATTCCCCTCCCCCCTTAAAGGATTTCGTCCCCGAAATCTCTAAGTTAGGGAGATTGTGTCCTACCATCCATCATCCATCTACTCAAGGCATCATCCACAGGCAACCATTGTCCTTAAAAGATTTCTAGTGTTGTATGAACATATGCAGAAAGTGTGTGTATATGTACTTATCTAATGCAAAAGATCAGGCGGTTACTGATTCAGTAAACCTCCTTAATGTAAAATATGTTAGTGTCATGAATCCAACATGTATGCAAATTCCTAACATAGTTTATAATCTCTACATGAGTGCACAAACATTCATTCATATGCAAAATCCAAGTGATAGCATAACAAATTCCATCCATGTACAAGTATAAGCACTCATGCATATGCAACATGAAAATGTGACTGAGCCGATCTAGTGCCTAATGTGTGTCATTCATCCACTAGCAACCACTTGCAACCACTTGCAACCATTTGCAAACATCAACCATAACATGTTTCAATCACATGTTTACATCCATATGGTTCTACCTAAGGTTCTCAAGATAAGATTGAGAAGATAACAAGACAAACGTAGATAGTAGAAGCACGATACGAAATGGTTTTCAAGTTTATAGGAAAAAGAAATCGAGAATGTACCCTCAAAAAGAAATGGGTAAAGCGCGCATATCTTCTCTTCGGTTTCCTAAGTTGCGTCTTCTTGGGCTTCACTCCACTGCACTTTAACTAGCTTGATTTCTCGATTCCTTAGCTTCTTAATCTCCATTCCTAAGATACGAATCGGAACTCGCCTCAATGTTGCTTCTTTTTCCACTTCTACGTCTTCAAGGATGCTTGGCTCAACCACTTTGGCTGACTCATGCAAGCACTTCCGGAGATGCGAGACGTGAAAGACATTGTGTACTCCATTCAGTTTCTTAGGTAAGTCTACCTTATAGGCCATCCGTCCAATCCTCTCAGTGATGGGGAACGGTCCTACGAACATTGGTGCTAACTGTCCAACTGCTCCAAAACGAACTACATTCGTAACGGAGAAACTTTTGTAAAGACCATATCTCTGACTTCGAACTCTAGGTCTGTCCTTCTCTGGTCCGCATAAGATTTCTGTCTATCTTGGGCCATTTTCATCCGTCTCCGTATCAACTCAATCTTCTCAGAAGTGTCCCTTATCATGTCGGGCCCAAGTATAAGTCTGTCTGTCATCTCCCACCAACAAGTTGGCGATTTGCATGATCTTCCATACAGGGCTTCGAACGGTGCCATTCCGATGCTAGCTTGGTAACTATTGTTATATGCAAACTCCACGAGAGGAAGATGGTCTTCCCAAGTACAACCAAAGTCAAGAATGCATAGCCTCAGGAGATCTTCTAGTACCCTATTTACCCTTTCGGTTTGTCCATCCGTCTGTGGGTGATAGATCGTGCTTAAATTCAGTCGTATTCCCATTGCTTCTTGTAGACTATTCCATAACTGGCTAGTGAAAATCGGGTCACGATCACTAACTATACTAGAAGGAACTCCATGCAATCGTACTATCTCTCGAAGGTAGATAGACGCTAGCCATGCTGCAGTCCTCTTGCTTTTCACCGGAATGAAGTGAGCACTTTTCGTGAGTCTATCAACTATGACCCAATGCTAGTACTTCCCTTCCTTGACCTAGGCAGTCCATCCACGAAATCCATCGAGATACTCTCCCATTTCCATTGTGGAACCTCCAAAGGATGTAATAGCCCACCAGGCTTCTTCGACTCGGCCTTTACTTGTTGGCACACCATGCACTTCGAAACGAACTCTGCCACATCCTTTTTCATTCCATCCCAAAAGAAAATGTGTTTCATATCCCTGTACATCTTATCCCTTCCGGGATGTATAGTCATCTTCGAGTGGTACGCCTCTTCGAGAACTCTCCTTACTAGGTCTCCCACTTGTGGGACACATAGCCTTCCATCGCGCCTTAGCCATCCCTTTTCATCTATGGCATACCTACTGAGGTGACTTGACGTCTCACCACTAATCAGCTTGTCCATGATTTCGACTATTTGTGGGTCTTCCTTCTATGAAGTCCCTACTTGATCTAGAAGTGTAGGTCTTAACTCAAGAGATGCAAACGTAGTAGTCAATGACTCAACAGCAGGTGTAAAATCAAAGGTTGCTATAAACTCAAGGCTTTTCCTTTCAACAAACAAGGGGCTCAAAGTCAACCCTTTTCTACTTAGCGCGTCCGCCACCACATTACCTTGCCAGGGGTATAAGCTATATCGAAGTCATATGATGCCAAGAACTCCATCCATCGTTGTTGCCTCATATTCAAATCTTTTTGTGAGAAGAGGTACTTAAGCGATTTGTGGTTGGTATACAGCTCGAACCTCTCCCCTAGAAGATAATGGCGCCAGCTTTAAGTGCAAAAACAATCGCGGCCAACTCCAAGTCATGCGTGGGATAGTTTTTCTCATGAACTTTAAGTTGTCTGCCCCCGTAGCATATTACTCTTCCTTCTTACATTAGGACGGCGCCTAATCCCGTGCCGCACGCATATGTGTATACTGTAAACATCTTACCTCCGTCAGGTAATGCCAAAACTGGAGTTGTGGTGAAGGCTCTCTTAAGTCTCTGAAAAGCAGCGTCACGTTCTATGTCACATGTACAAGCTAGGTTCTTCCTTGTTAACTTAGTAAGAGGGGCTGAAATCTTAGCGAAGTCCTTAATGAACTTCCTGTAGTAGCCCGCCAAACCGAGAAAGCTCCTCACCTCTGTTGCATTCTTAGGAATTTTCCAGTCCTGTACCGCAACTACCTTTGCGGGGTCCACGGCTATGCCTTGCTTAGAAACTACATGTCCAAGGAATCGAACTTCCTTCCTCTAAAAATGGCATTTGGAGAACTTAGCCTTCAACTGGTGTGCTCTAAGCGTTTCCATGACTTCCTTGAGATGTCTAGCATGCTCTTCTTCATCTTTTGAGAAGATCAAAATATCATCCACGAAAACTACCACAAACTTGTTAAGGAACTCCCGAAACACCCTACTCATCAAATCTACGAAGTACGCGGGTGCATTCGTCAATCCAAACGGCATGACGAGCCATTGAAGAACCCATCTAGAGTCCTAAACGCAGTTTTGTCAATGTTATCCTCATCCACTCTAAGATGATGGAATCCTGTGGCTAGATCGAGTTGAGAAAAAACAGATGCTCCCACAAGCTGGTCAAACAAATCGTCGATTCTTGGTAGTGGGTGCCTATTCTTCTTTGTCAACTTGTTTAACTTACGATAATCTACGCACAGACGAAGCGTCCATCCGCCTTAGTAGCGAATACCACCGGAGCACCCCATTCAGAAATGCTTCGCCTTGTGAAATTTTTCTCAAGCAACTCATTAACTTGTTTACTGAGCTCTCTTCTTTCTCGCGGGGCCAAGTGCCTAACGGGCAATGAAACTGGCTTGGCATTATCAACAAGATAAATTCGGAAGTCTATCTTGCGTTTAGGGGGTAACCCCCCTCACTTCATCAAAGACATCTGGATATTCTCGGGCCACTCTTACAGATTGCAAATTATCGTCGAACGAGTCAAGGGATTCAAGATAACACAACATGACCGGACCCTTAGGGTTACAAGAAATTTCAAGGGTACTACCAAGGCGAGTCATGAGCCTCACTACCCTTCGTTCACAATCAAGAATGGCTCCATAATCGGACAACCAATCCATACCTAAGATCAAACCGTATCCCATAAATCCGAGAACATAAGCATTACACGTGAATTCTACGCTTAAGATAGAGATCCTCAAATCCACACACATCATAGATAAATGGGCGGAGCCCCCAATTGGATTTGAAACTATAACGGGATCCTCAACCAGACTAGTACTTAGGTGCAGATTTTCAACAATATCGGAAGAAATAAAAGTCTGCGATGCGCCAGAGTCAAATAAGGTTCGAACAGGAAAGTCAGAAATGTAAAAAAGACTTTCTAAGGAAATATTACTACCTCGGTCAAGAGCTAGAGTGGTGTTGAGAGAATGCAACTGCCCTCCAGAAGTTCCTGCTTGCTGGGTCTGCCCTTGCCCCTATCCTTGGTTCTTAGGGAAATCCTTGCTGATGTGTCCAGTATCTCCACAATGGAAGCATTCACCCAACTTCCTCTTCTTCTTTCTATAGTCTTTAGCTAGATGTCCAGTAATACCACAGAAGTTGCACTTCCTCGTCTCTCGTGGTTTGTTGTTGCTCTTGTTATTCTTGTTGTTCCCCTTCTTAAAGTCAGCTTTCTTATTCTGAGTCTCATTAGGCTTAACCTCCTTCTTGCTATTCTTGTCTTCCTCATGAAGTAGAGCCATATCCACCAAGCTTTCAAAGGTCTCCCCCATGGGTATATGAGTTAGGGCCAAGCTATGTAGTGGCTCGTTCAATCCTCGAGCAAAGCGTACAGCCTTTTTCTGGGCTGTGTTGACCAAATCCAAACCGAACCGAGCAAGCTGATTAAACTTATTCACGTACTCCCTAACAAACATGTCCCCTTGCTTGAGTGTTAGGAACCTTTCCATCTTAAGGCTCTCTTCTGCTGACAATAAGAATTTAAGCCCAAACCTCTCTATAAAGTCTGCCCAAGTCTCAACTGGCCTGGTATCGTTGGTGACTTCCCACCAAAATGCATCTTCCTCTTTCAACAACTATGCTGCCAACTGAACTTTCCTATGGTCATCCATATCAAAGATAATAAACAAGTCTTCAGTCTTCTTTAGCCAGTTTCGTGCCTCAACAAAGGTTTCAGTTCCAACGAAGTTCTTGTCGCCCATTGCTTTAAAGTCTTTGCATATTTTGGCAAAGGCGGTACCAGGAGGAGGAGGAACCGCGGCCACTGGGGGAGGAGGAGGAGGAGGGATGTTTGCCGTGCCCGCGTCGTTTGCCCTGGCTTCTAAATACCTTCGGAACCATCCAAGCAAGAGTATTCCCTCAGGCAGATTAAGATCAGCCATGCTGAAAAATGAAAAGAAAAGATTCAAACGAGGAAACAAAGGAAAGTGCTAATGGCTTCTGGGGAATAGCCTTTTTAAACATAAAACTTTTCTTGAAAAATGCTTCTTAATAAATGGTTTTGAAAATAGTTTCGGAAGGTTTTTAAAACTTTTGCCCAGCCTGGTAACCTTCTGCTCTGATACCAAATGTAACACCCCACCTCCGCTAGGATCACTCAAAAAGGGAATGCACTAGTTTTGGTGGAGTATTATCTAGGTAAACATACACAGAGATATCACAAGGCAGAACATAAATAAAGCAGCGGTAGAAATTAAAAACCAACTTTTTATCACTTTCAAGAAAAAGAGTCAAAACCTCATATATCCAAGCTACAAATTATTCCATTACATCAAGTTCCAAATAAAGAAGCATAAACTTAAAACAAAAGTAAGTTATTCCCCATAAATAGCAGAAGCAGCCATAGCATAGCCCAAGACCAAACCGTACATGAGTTGTCAGAAAGCAAGCTAAATCCAAGCTAAGAGCTAGTGTTTCCTCCCTAAGAACCTAGGGGGGCGAAACAAAAGAAAAAGAGGCAAAAAAAGGGTCAGTCATAAAGACTTGTAAGCCCTAGTGACTTTCGGTCTGAAAACTAGTAAAGGTAACATGATATGTGAAAACTGGAATTAAACATAAGGATGATAACAGAACTGGTAGGATAATTAAGATAACATTATAAGTCAAGTCTAGCATTGCATATTCGAGATTCGCTGCACCAACTGTACTAGTGTTCTAACCCATGTCAAGTATTAGTCATGAAATGATCCCTTGGCCCAATATCATGAAGTGACCCATTACGGGGTCCTATGGTACGATCTACTAATCGATCGGCTCCCTACAAGTTCTAGCTCGTCATGTGTCTGTGTCATACGGCCCTATCCTGAAATGTAGTTACCTGTGCAAGGTCCACCATAGGGTGTATCAAGTCCTATGGTGCCAACCACCGACACGAATCAAGCACGCACAGTGTAAATCTACAGATGCCCAGTGCCTGCTTTTTCAACTCCGGACTACGTGCACGACCATAGTCCGCCTGAACCTACAATGGCGCACCTACTCAGCCGTCGTTCTGGTCGCTTACAATCAGTCCAGTAATCGTGCCCCACCCTGCCTAGTCCCAGGGTATCGTGATACATCCGAGTGGGTTACTGCTGAAAAGGACCGCGTAACTAGGGTTTCTAATGGGTAAAGTGTTGTCATTCAAATTCGTGACTTAGCCCTATCCAAATCATGTATCAAGTTGGTTAAGTTTGTTCAAGCGGTTCATGACTTAACCCTATCAAATCATCGTGTCAAGTTGGTTAAGTATATTAAAGTGGTCCATGACTTAACCCTATCATGTGGCATTAATTCATTAATGCACTTCAACCTCTCACATTAGACTAACTGTTATGCTTACTGGATTTGTCGGGCGGTTCCGGGAAGATTTACACCACAACATAGTCTAACCTCGGGTTTTACGTGCGATATGACCAACTACCCACATTGGATCCTATTGTTTGCAGCCACTGGATTTGCTGGGCGGTTCTGGGCAGATTTACACTGCAAACTCAACCCAACCTCGAGTTGGCCATTTTCAAGTTTATCTAATTGTCATGCCCGCATTCAAGTTTTCATGTCAAAATTCATGTCGAATTTTCATGTCATGTTTCATGTCAAATCGTGTCAAGTTCATATCCATATCCAGGTTCAAGTTATAACAACGTTCATGTTCAAGGTCAATTCATGTTTTACCTAGTCTACCCAAATCGTATTCCCATCGCACGTAAGTTCGAATCGATACAACTAAATCTAATTGGGGAATAACATAAAAAGGGACGGGTATAAGGTGGCAAAAGTGATTACTAGCATAGCATGGTATGACTTGATAAATGATTATAACATTACTGGCATACGGAATATTGGCCTCAAACATAAAGATTCCAAATCTAGCAAAATAAGGTACTAGTCAAGATAACAGTTGTCATAAGGTGATAGTATAGTCATGGTAATGATTGATATAAGGTGATAGCGTAGTCATGGTAACGATTAACATAAGGTGATAGTCATAAACTTGTGACTAATAGCAGATTCAACATGATAATATGAGGGGTTTTCTTTTTGATTTACAACATGAATAGGCCCCAAATCAATATCATAATATATCCAAAAGTAAAGATCCAAGATGAACAAGAATGGATGTAAAAAAGTCACCATACATAGGTCCAATTTCAATTTACATCATATTCATATTACATTTACAGTTTAAATCTAAAAATAACTGGGGCTTACAGATTGTGGTTCGAGAATTAGAAAAGAGAGTCGATGTTGAATCTTTATATGCTTAGTCAAGTCCTAATAGAAATCACCAAATCAGCAATTCTCTTAACGCAGTCTCAACGCAGAAGAAGCTGTACCTTTCTCAAACTTTTCAACCAGAATTAGAGCAGCATAAGGTCAGAAAGAATTTTGTGTAGAGAGACTGGTGTTAGGGGCTGTATTTATAGGGTCAGGTCAACGAATGTGGACAGAAACGAGGCCAGAAACATTAAAGTGAATCCAGCTTCAAAAATGGGCTCGGGCACCAGGTCGACCCCCAGGTCGACACTATGGTCGACCTGGTCCTGGGTAGGTCGTCTACATAGTCGACCCCCAGGTCAACCTGGTCCTGGGCGGGAAATTTCCAGCCCAGTCCATTCTGAGGTTTGAATTTCGAATTTTGAATTCGAATTGAGTTGTTTTGAACTTGAAAACTTCTGAAAACTTCGAAAGGTCATAACTTGGTCATACTGGCTCCGATTTTCGAAAACTCGGACTCGTTTCCAAGCAGAATTTCAAGACGAACGCAATGGCATAACCCGTTTCCCCTGATTCTTATTTTAAAAATTAATTCTGCCTTGATTTATGGTTATTACACGTTATGAAAACACGGGTTGTTACACTAACTAATAATTCATCAATATCTTCTGGAAGAATTTTATTAATATGGGATACAAATGTATGGGACGTGGTACTATCATCTTTTTCTTCTCAACACCTAACAGTAAATGCTAGAAATAAAGGTGGTTTTGGGATGGTGTTCACAGTGATATATGCTAGTAATATTTTTACTGAAAGGATTATTTTATGGAAAAATTTAGTAAATGAAGATACTCTAATAGACAATGTATGGATTCTCATCAGAGACTATAATAATGTGCTATCACCTAAAGATAAGAGAGGGGGTCTATCTGATCCTTTTCAACAAATAAGAGAATTTCAGAAATGTCTTTTTCAGACATCATTATCAGAAGTTATACCTCTAGAAAGGGAATTGCTACCAGCATTGATAAAATTTTGGTGAATAATTGCTGCCTTCATTCATTTCTGCACATGAAAGCTCTTTCATTTCCATAAAAATCAAGTGATCAAAACCCAATAATGCTAGATCTTATATCTACTAAAGAGATTAAGGGATTTCCATTTAGATATAGAAATGATTGACATAAAATGGAAGGTTATAAAGAGGCAGTTCAGAAGGGTCTAAATGCTTCAGTTTGGGGTTTTAGTGGTTATCAGTTCATGCAAAGACTTAAAAATTGTAAAATGAATTGAAAAGTTGGAACAAGTTGAGAGATAAAAATTATGCAAACCTCAAACATTTTGAAGAAATTTCCTCACAATTGGAAAAAGATGTTGATGTTGATCCAGAGGATATTCTTCTGTATGAAAATTACCTGTCTGCCAAAAAAGAACATCAGATTTTGCAACAAATTTATTTTAATGGGCTCAAACAGCAAGCAAATGTTGCTTGGCTTCATCAATCGGACACGAATTCTAAATTCTTTTATTCTAGAATGACAAGTAGGAGATTCTTAAATCACATAAGACAATTAATTGATCAGAATGGGAATCTATTGTATAAAGCAGAGGACATTGAGTTTCAAGCTATCAACTATTTTCAAGATATGTTCAATGGTCAAAGAATTTCATCATTTCCATGTTTTAAGCCTATTGCTACTATCAATAAAGAAGGGAAGAAATTTCTTCTGAAGCCAATTGAATTATCAGAATTAAAAGATGCATTATATTCAATTCATGATGAATCAAGCTCGGGACTAGATGACGTTAATGCAAAGTTCTTTAAAGTGCATTGGGATACTCTGAAAAATGAGTTATTATTGGTTATCTCTGATATATTCAGTTCAGGTAAATTGCCTAGGTCTTAGAATCATACTTTCATCACATTAATCCCCAAAAATGAAAGACCTTCTGAATTAGCACATTATAGGCCAGTAGCATGTTGCAATGTCTATTATAAAATTTTCTCCAAAGTTTTATGTAATAGACTAGAACATTTTTTGCCTCATCTTATCTCAGAAAATTAGATTGCTTTTATATATGATGGATGCATTGGAGATAATATATTACTAGCACATGAATTATTGAGGGATTTTAAAAAAAAGGGATTCCAAAAATGTGTTAAAGTTGACTTGAAAAAGGCATATGATCGTGTGAATAGAGAGTTTATTTACTATATTATGTCTTGTATGGGATTTCCTATACATTTCATAAATATCATCTATGAGTGTATGTCAACAGCAACTTATTCAATAATGATTCAAGGTGTGCCAAAAGGTTTTATAACATCAAATAGGGGAATTAGACAGGGTGATCCTTTGTCCCCATATCTTTTCTCTATTGCTATGCAATATTTTTCCTTTATGATGGATGAAGCAACTAAGAAAAAGAATTTTCAACCAAGCAGCACTATTCAACCAATTATCTCTCACCTATTGTATGCTGATGATCTCATGATTTTTGGTAAGTCATCTACTTTGAATGCTCAAACTTTAAAGAGAATTTTTCAGAATCTAAGTCTATATGTTGGACTTAATGTGAATGCATCAAAGACTAAAGTGTTTTTCAGCAGTTCAATGTCAAATTCAGGGCAGATGCTACATATTTTGCAATTTCAGCAAGGATTTTTACCTATTACCTACACTATTCAAAATGTAATTCTCTCATTCAAAGAATTTAGGATAAAATCAATGGTTGGGAAACAAAATTACTCAGTTTTGCAGGAAGGGCTGAATTAATTAATACTGTTATTACTCCCATTATTTTATATTGGATCTTCATTTACCAAATTCCAGAATATACCATAGACAAGCTGCAATCAATCTGTGCTGATTTCTTTTGGGGTGGTTCATCACATAAAGTGTCTTGGGTTAATTTGTGTAGGCCAAAGTCTGAAGGTGGTATTGGATTAAAAAATCTTTTACATCTTAAAAAAGCCGCATGCGTGAAGTTACTTTGGAAATTTTTATCAAATACTTCACTGTGGAGTAAATGGATTCATAGTAAATATTGCAAAAAAGATCATTTTTTGGACAATGGCTGTAGACAATAATGCATCCTCAACATGGAAATCTGTGCTAAGGCTAAGATCAAGATCTAAACAGTTATTTAACAAAGTTATAGCCAATCATGATGATACTAATTTGTGGCATGAACCATGGATTAATTGTAAAAGTCTGGTTGACTTGCTTGGTTATGACAGATTGAATCTAATAGGTACTGCAGATTAAAAAGTAAATTGCATCATCAGAAATGAAGTGTTTAACCTGAAGTCCATCCAGCTACAAGAGAATTGATATAAGAAATTTGCTCCGTTTCCATCTTTCCAAATAAAAGACATGACTTTTATGAATGGGGTGATGGAGGTCAGTTCTCTTTTCATAAAGCTTGGGATTATCTGCGAAATCATGAACTTCAGGAAGAAATTTTTTTCAGTAATATGGCATGGTAAAAATAGTAGGAAAATGTCTTTTATTACTTACCTCGTTATTCTTGGCAGATTAAACACGAAGGATAGGGTTCTGCGCCACAGTAACATTTCAGATCCTCTTTGTCCCCTTTGCAACAATCATCCAGAAAGTATACAACATCTATTTTTCTCGTGTGATTTTTCAGCATACATATGGCTATCTTTGAAGCAAAAATTGGATCTTGCTTTAAAATTATTAGATCTGAAAGAAGAAGCGATGATTATTCATAATAATTTTAAGAAGAAAGATCAATTGAAAGACTTGGCGTATGCTACCTTTACCTGTGCTGTCTACTTCATCTGGAAAGAAAGAAATCTGAGGGTTTTCCATGGCAGAAGTGCGAATTCAAATCTATGACTTTGGAAAATTGAAAGAGAAATCAAATTGTTGGTGAATAATAATGGAATCAAATGTACTCGAGATGACAGAAGTGAATTAATGTTGGGTAGATGGGGCATTGAACTCAAAGACACGGGTTGACTTCTGAAGTGATGAAAAGTTATCCAGAAGATTGAGTGTTGGGCCTGGTTGGGCTTTGGAGTTTGTTATCCGTTATTGGGCTATCTTGTATTGTTCTTTGTTGTACTCTTTTATATTTGTACTTCTCTATGATGTTTACAAAATTTATAAGTACTATTTTTCCTTTTAAGGTACCCACTAAGGTTAGGGGGATTACAAGGTTTTAACGAGACTTATAAAGGAGGTTTTATTGGTTTTGAGCAATAAAGTGAACCAATTTTCAAAAAAAAATGTATATATATAGACTATCTATATATATGAAATTAGTTATTTATTGCGACATAGAAGAACCACTAGTTGATCGGTCTCATTGGAAAAATCTTGATAGAGCAGTGAGGAAGAAGAGGTTACCAACTAATGCTATACAGTGTTAGCATGTTCCCGATTAAATACATCCAAAAAGATACTTGTTTGACCCAAAATAATGTCTTCCAAGCCCAACCCTACATGTTTAACTAATTTACCTATCATCATTTATATATAATCCTAAACACTCATAAATTGCTTTATTCTTCAATATCTTCTTGGTTACTTTTTGTCGATTGGCTTATCACATCAAAAATTCCTAGTATATCAGCTTCGCCGTTTGGTAATATTAAAATATAAACTTTTATGTGTGTGTAAGTATACGTTTTTGTGTGTGATTGTGTGTGTGTGTGTAAATAATTATATATATTAAAGTCAGATCTCAATTAAGATTGTTCATCATTCTTATTATTTTAGAATTTAATTCTCGATTCTCGCTAACCGATATACTCTTAAGAATGTCACAAGTTCAAATCCCAAATTACATTTACATACAACATATCATATAATACCATGATCGTCATTTGATGAGCCAGTGTTCATTGCTTTGACTTTTGTAGCTCATGCAAGTATATAATCAACTTCTGCAATATCATTCAATGTATTGGTTATCCGGTCGTTGTCCAATAAGCATGGTTCAACTTTAGCAGTACACTTTGTTAATGGATTCTCTTCCTACATTATATACTTCAAACCGGTCAAATGATTTTCAATATTGTAACATCTTGAATTTTGCACTCCTAATATCACCAATTTTGTAAAGGTTTTTTTCTTTGTTAACATCGTATGGACAGTAGAAAATGCAGTTTAGTTTCTAAAATGCAGTTTAGTTTCTTTCACATATTGAAGAGGAAAATAGGGTTGCACACAACCCATATCCAATCCGACCCAACCCACCAACCGGACCCAACCCACATAAACCCAACCCAATCCATCCTAGTTCGGGTCAGGTATGGGTTACAATTTGTAACCCATACTATATACGGGTCGGATTTAATATTTTGTTCAACCCAACCTTTTTTAACCCAAAGCTCATTTAATATCAGCTCACTTAAAATTAGAATAGTATAATCCTAGAATAATGTTTATGTATTCTATGCTAAATATTAAAAAAAGAAGCATATTTCATGTCAATCAAAACTAGATAAGATTTGGAAAATATATTTTAAAGAGAATTTTAAAGTATTTTAAAATGAAACACTTGTTCTACTATGTAGTAAATTAATTTTATATAATGTGTTTTATAATGAAATTTTAATAAAATATGTCAGTGAATTAGTTATTTTAAACACATTATGCTAGCTAAAATATGATATATTATGCTGAATGTTTTAATATTCTTTTTTAAAAAATTCCTTCATATTCTCATTTTTTATTATATTCAAGCAACCCAACCCAACCCTACTAAACCAGACCCAACCCATACTTTGACCCAAGCCATATCCAACCTCATATAGGGTCAGATACGGGTTGAACTTCCTTATACCCATACATATGCGGGTCGGATGAAATATTTGGTCTAACCCGACCCAACCCATACTTTGTGTAACACCCCACCTCCGCTAGGGTCACTCACAAAGGGAATGCACTAGGTTTGGTGAAGCATTATCGAGGTAAACATGCACAGAAATATTACAAGACAGAACATATATAAAACAGCGGAAGTAAAACAAATTTCATTACCTTTATAAAATAAGGTATAAAGCCTTTTACATCCGAATACATCAAAACCTGTCTTGCAATAATAAAGAAGCATAAAACCATTTCATGAATTATTCCCCAAGTAAAACAGTAAAGTAGCCATAGCCAAGAAAAGTCCAAGCCATGCATGATGACCTTCAAGCAGAAGAAATCCGAACTAGATAATATTGTTTCCTCCCTGAGACCTGGGGGGAAACAGAAGACAAAGAGGCGAAACAAAACGGGGTCAGTCATAAAGACTGGTAAGTCCTATCTACTTCCAGTATAAAAACAGGTAAAGGTAACATGACATGCATAAACTGAAAGTAAACATAAGGATGACTACAAGATAGATAAACTAAACCAGGGTAACAGGCTGAACTACTGTAGCAAGGTAAACTAAGATATCATGATGAACTACGGTGTCATGATAAATCAAGGTATCACATCGTCAGGTTTCTATCAAGTATAATATCCCAAGGTATCTATCCTATATAACATCCCACGGTATCTATCATGTGTATTTCTCCAGGTTCTAACATGTATATTTGCTCTGCACCTCTCGTACTAGAATCCCAACCCGCGTCATGTGTTAACTATGAATGTCCCTTGCCCAATGTCATGTAATGGTCCATGTCAACCTAATATATAGCATATGTAGGTTTTCCCAACTCGTATGTTTCTTTCCATGTATAAGTTCAGTCCTTTGCCGTAGGCCATACGGGCTTTCCCATGTAAACGTTTTATCCCTGAGGTTATTTTGGACTGCTACCCTTGATCTAGTTATGTTTACTTACCATGAACTATCACGTGTTCACTTAGGATTTATGCCGCCTAGGACCACTAGGGATTATGCTACCTAATGAACGTTTCCGTGTCTCGGTTTGGGTTTAGCCACCTAGGGCCATTAGGGATTATGCCACCCGTCAACCGCGCCCTTTATCCCGCGTATGTATCGTGAATCGTTTTCCATGTCTAGACGCACATGTTCCTCAATGTGTCATCCGAGTTCCGTGCCAGGGTGAATCAAGAAATACGGAACTCGATCGGGAGATTTAAGTCGTCTGCTGATGCAGATATCAAGGTCTGTTTTTGTACCCGTGGCTATGGTCCCACGTGACCCCTCCCTCAACTACTGAAAGGCAATCCAAGAAAAATCATGTATGAGAACTACACTAGACCCATCGATGCCCATTTCCAGATAGCCAACCTCACCCATAACTTGATAGCTAGTATATGGTCTCTTGGGAGTTCCCTGCCTTTCCATACGTACACGATTGACTAAAGATGGTAGGTAGTCGGCGACATGCTATCCCGGGGCAAAATCAAGTATCGTCGACTCCACGCTAATCCATCCCAGTCTTTAGGTCGCTCGCATAGCAACCAAGGCATACTCTTGGCTCTTCTACCGCAGACCTTAACCTCTGTGAGACCGGGTTTCATGGACCCCTTTCCACCTCACAGAGGGATACCAAGAGTACCCTCACGTTCCCCGAAGCTTCCGCTTCGTCACCCAGTTCGCTGGAGCTTTTATCCAAGTCAGATAACTTGCTCCTCCTCGTATACTAAACAATGACCTACCGTACCAGGTTACTCATCTCTTTATGAACTAGTCCCATGTCCTTGGCTAAGAATTATTACTTAGTTACCCTTAACTAAGGTTTACCACTTAGCTCCTCTTTCCGCTATCCTTGTTAACTACGATTTTCAACCTAGTCCCCTGAGCTAGGGTTTTGTCAAATGGGTTAAGTGTTGTCATCCAGGTTCATGGCTTAACCCGCCTACGAATCATGTCAAGATTGGCTAAGTGCTCAAGTTAAGGACTTTGCCCTGCAAGTTGGTTAAGTGTACCAAGAAGTTCATGACTTAACCCTACCAAGCAAAATTGGTTAAGTATTTATTTGTCTCAACCCTATCAGATTATCATGTTAGATTGATTAAGCATAGATCATCTTAATCCCATCAGATTATCAAGTCGGATTGATTAAGTATGGGTTACCTTAACCCCATCCACTAATCGTATTACAATGATTAAGCCTAATTTAAAAGGTCTTGTGACTTAACCCTACCAGGTCCACCTATTAGATTGGTTAAGTATAGGTTACTTAACCCCATCAAATCATCACGTATAATTGGTTAAGTATATGTTACTTAACCCCATTGAATTACCGTGTTAAGTTGGTTAAGTATTGGTTACTTAACCTCGTTGAATTACCACGTTTAGATTGGATAAGTGTTTAACTTAACCCCATCAAATTACCGTGTTTAGATTAGTTAAGTCTAACTTACTTAACTCCATCTAATTACCGCGTTTAGATTAGTTAAGTCTTAATTACTTAACCCCATCTAATTACCATGTTTAGATTAGTTAAGTCTTAATTACTTAACCCCATCTAATTACCAAGTCGGATTAGTTAAGCGTAAATTACTTAACCCCATCCCCTAATTGTCTTATATGGTTAAGTGTCTTTAAGAAATCAAGCCCGGTCCCACTTAACCTACCCATTCATGTCATATCGGTCAAGTGTCATTAGTCAAATTTACTTAACCTTATCATGTGGCATTAATTTAATTAATGAATTCTCAACCTCTCACATTAGACCTTGTTGTGGTTACTAGTTAAGCCGGGCGGGTCCGGGTAGTTTTACACCACAACCTAGTCTAACTTCGGGTCTTAAGCGCGACATGACCAACTTCTCACATTGGATCCTATTGTTTGTAGCCACTAGTTAAGCCGGGCAGGTCCGGGTAGATTTATGCTACAAACTCAACCCAACCTCGAGTTGGCCACCTTCATGTTTGGTCTAGTGTCATATTACACCTACAACCCATACGTGTCTAATTTCAAGTCCCATGTTTACCCCACGTGTCATGCCCCCATTTTGGTTCAACTTACATGTCGTGTTCACATGCAACCTCAAGTCAAGTTTTCATGTCATATTCAAGCCAAGTCTTCGTGTCATGTTCATGTTTATCTAACTACCCCAAAATCGTGTTTTCACTTGAGTAAAAGCGAGTCAACATAGTATAAGTACTATGGTACACATTGACCCAAAAACATGCACGATGCCATGACGGGGTTGGCTTCAAACATGCATGGTATCATGAAGGGATTGGCCTTGTACATGCATACTATCATATAAGGGTTGGCCACAAGCATGCATAACATAAAAGGGGATTGGCCACAAGCATGCATAATGTCATAAGTAAATTTGGCCACAAACATGCATAGTGTCATAAGTAAATTTGGCCACAAACATGCATGATACATAAGGGGTTTGGGTTCATTTACATGCATAAGCCCCAAAGTCAAATCTTTGCCAATGTTTCACAAGTCAAATGGTTCCCAAAGGTTCATGCTAGCATTTCATAGATAAAGATTCAAACTTGCAAGATATACTAGGTTGTACATAACATGACTGGCATGATTAAATCGCTAAACCATAACCCAAAGTCATATGTTCATGATAAAGGGGCAAACTTGGTTTTCATGGGTTTACATACTCATGTTACATCTCATTTTATCCCATGTCACATTAGAACCACCGTTAGAATCTACAAGTAGCTAGAACTTACATAGCGAGGCTTAGGGAAGGAGTATGCATTATCTTGACGAAGAAAGGTGGCTCCTTTGATGAAGAACCATCATGAAATCGCCTTAGCAACGTTGATTTGGCCTCCAATTGGTGTAGCAATCTTGCACCTTTCCATTCGGATCCGATTTGCATGCATAGTCTCTTGGAGTTGGAGATGGAGGCCATGAACACTTGGCATTTGGGCAGCACTTCGTTGCAAGAGTGATTTATGAGGGGTTTAGGGTAGGCTTAGGGTCTTTTTATAGAGATTAGGGTAGTTTTAGGCCGTTAGATTAACCCTAGGATAGATCCAAGCCCTCAAAAATCGTCACAAGCCTCCAAAACCGAGCCAAACAGCAAAACAGGTGCACCAGGTTGCCTGGGTCCGACCAGGCAGGTCGACCCCCAGGTCGACCCTGGGGTCGACTCCCCAGTCGACCTGGTGGGCAAGGGGTCGACTCCCCAGTCGACCTCCCCTGGTCTGGCGGGAAATTTTCCCGCCTCTTCTAAATTCTGAAATTTGAATCTGTTTTCGTTTTCGAATTTTTCGTGAAACTTCGCAAGGTCATATCTTGGTCATACGGACTCCGATTTACGAAATTTCGGACTATATTTCGCGTATTTTTCCGAGACGAACGCAATGGCGCAACCTGTTTATCCTGATTCAGATTTTATAATTTAATTCTGCCTTGATTCTTGTCTTAACACGTTGTTTAAAATTCGGGTTGTTACATTCTCCCCTCCTTTAAGGATTTCGTCCCCGAAATCTCCAAGTTAGGAAGAACGTATCCTACCATCCATAATCCATCTACTCAAAACATCATCCACAGGCAAACATTGTCCTTAAACAATTTCTAATGCCATACGAACATATGCAAAACGTGTGTGTATACGCTCCTTAGCTAATGCTAATGATCAGGCCTGAATGATCTTTCTAATGCAAAATATGTTTAGTGCCATGAGTCCAACATGTATGCAAATAGTCCTAGTCATACAAGTACTATATGCGTGCACAAACATTCATTCATATGCAACGTCCGCATGATAACACATTCAATTTCATCCATAAACAAGTATAAATACTCGTGCATATGCAACATGAAACGTGACCGCGTCAACCTAGTATCTAATGTGTATTCGCGCATCCACGAGCAACCACTTGTAACCATTTGCAACCATATCAATCATAACATGTTTCAAATACATGTTTACATCCATAGAGTTCTATCTAAGGTTCCCACGATAGGATCGAGGAGATAAACAAGGTAAACTCCCTACGGGGTTGGCAACAGAAACAGGACCGAGAGGATATTCACCAAAAGATAACATGCGAGCAAGCTCTACAGGAAAAACCAGGGATCAAGGATACACTCTTTAAAAAAGAGGTACAACGCGCGTGTCTAGCCTTACGTCTTCTCAGTCGCGTTTCCTTGAGCTTAATTCCTCGGTGCCTTGACCATCTTTTTAACTCCATGGTTCCGTAGCTCCTTGATTCCTATTTCCAAGATATGAGTTAGAACTCATTTCATTATCGCCTCTTATTCCACTTTCACTTATCCTTTCCCTAGTATACTTGGCTCAAACGTATCCACTTACTCATGCATGCTCTCCAAAATTCACTAGGGAATTCTGGATCTCGTTTGCCGATGCCAATCCATGTTGCCAAGAGTACTTACTAGGGTGATTCCCATAACTCATGCATAAGCGAAACGAACCATCCGCCTTAGCGGCGAATTCTATTCGAACGGATTACCAACAACTGCATCCCGAGATTCTAGGTAACTAACCATGACAGAACCCAACAGGTTACACGAGACTTCGAGGGTATCACCAAGGTGAGTCGAGAGTCTAACTACCCTCTTCCCAAGACCGAGAATGGCACCCCTTATTGGGTGACCACTTTATCCCTAAAATCCATCCGTAGCCGAGACATGTCATTCTCAAATCCAAACAAGTCATGAAGAAATGGACCAACTCTTCAACCAGATGTTTGGGGCAAAAACTGGGATCCTCTACCATGTTAGTACTAAGGTGCAGAGACTAAACTATCCAAGCAGACTTAAATGATACGATGATCAAGACAAAGTCTGGACGGGATGATAGAAAAGAACGACTAAAACTTTACCAGAAACGGTACCATTTCTTTTAGGTACCCTAGAAATAGGAGCGTACAATTTTCCCTCTCCGATGATCTTGTCCTTGTCCTCCTTGTTGGACTAAGCCATAGCAACAGTTGCTTTTCCTTAAGCTCGCGTCCTTTATCCTTACTCTTATTATCCTTCCTTGTACCACGGCAACAGGTCTCTCGAGAACCACCTCCATCGTACGAAAAACACATACGTGGCTTGACAAAGATTAGTCACAGTCAGAACTACTGTGACCACAGATGGAGGAAAGAAAGGAAAGGAGATTCAATCAAGGAATCAAAGGATAATGCTAATGGCCTTTGGGGAATAGCCTTTTAAAACAAAACTTTTCTTGAAAAATGCTTCTTTGTGAACGGGTTTTCAAATAGTTTTCAGAAGGTTTTAAAATTTTTTGCCCAGTCTGGTAACCTTCTGCTCTGATACCAAATGTAACATCCCACCTCCGCTAGGGTCACTCACAAAGGGAATGCACTAGGTTTGGTGAAGCATTATCGAGGTAAACATGCATAGAAATATTACAAGACAGAACATATATAAAACAGCGGAAGTAAAACAAATTTCATTACCTTTATAAAATAAGGTATAAAGCCTTTTACATCAGAATACATCAAAACCTGTCTTGCAATAATAAAGAAGCATAAAACCATTTCATGAATTATTCCCCAAGTAAAACAGTAAAGTAGCCATAGCCAAGAAAAGTCCAAGCCATGCGTGATGACCTTCAAGCAGAAGAAATCCGAACTAGATAATATTGTTTCCTCCCTGAGACCTGGGGGGGAAACGGAAGACAAAGAGGCGAAACAAAACGGGGTCAGTCATAAAGACTGGTAAGTCCTATCTACTTCCAGTATAAAAACAGGTAAAGGTAACATGACATGCATAAACTGAAAGTAAACATAAGGATGACTACAAGATAGATAAACTAAACCAGGGTAACAGGCTGAACTACTGTAGCAAGGTAAACTAAGATATCATGATGAACTACGGTGTCATGATAAATCAAGGTATCACATCGTCAGGTTTCTATCAAGTATAATATCCCAAGGTATCTATCCTGTATAACATCCCACGGTATCTATGATGTGTATTTCTCCAGGTTCTAACATGTATATTTGCTCTGCACCTCTCGTACTAGAATCCCAACCCTATTCATGTGTTAACTATGAATGTCCCTTGCCCAATGTCATGTAATGGTCCATGTCAACCTAATATATAGCATATGCAGGTTTTCCCAACTCGTATGTTTCTTTCCATGTATAAGTTCAGTCCTTTGCCGTAGGCCATACGGGCTTTCCCATGTAAACGTTTTATCCCTGAGGTTATTTTGGACTGCTACCCTTGATCTAGTTATGTTTACTTACCATGAACTATCACGTGTTCACTTAGGATTTATGCCGCCTAGGACCACTAGGGATTATGCTACCTAATGAACGTTTCCGTGTCTCGGTTTGGGTTCAGCCACCTAGGGCCACTAGGGATTATGCCACCCGTCAACCGCGCCCTTTATCCCGCGTATGTATCGTGAATCGTTTTCCATGTCTAGACGCACATGTTCCTCAATGTGCCATCCGAGATCCGTGCCAGGGCGAATCAAGAAATATGGAACTCGGTCGGGAGATTTAAGTCATCTGCTGATGCAGATATCAAGGTCTGTTTTTGTACCCGTGGCTATGGTCCCACGTGACCCCTCTCTCAACTACTGAAAGACAATCCAAGAAAAATCATGTATGAGAACTACACTAGGCCCATCGATGCCCATTTCCAGATAGCCAACCTCACCCATAACTTGATAGCTAGTATATGGTCTCTTGGGAGTTCCCTGCCTTTCCGTACGTACACGATTGACTAAAGATGGTAGGTAGTCGGCGACATGCTATCCCGGGGCAAAATCAAGTATCGTCGACTCCACGCTAATCCATCCCAGTCTTTAGGTCGCTCGCATAGCAACCAAGGCATACTCTTGGCTCTTCTACCGCAGACTTTAACCTCTGTGAGGCCAGGTTTCATGGACCCATTGCCACCTCACAGAGGGATACCAAGAGTACCCTCACATTCCCCGAAGCTTCCGCTTCGTCACCCAGTTCGCTGTAGCTTTTATCCAAGTCAGATAACTTGCTCCTCCTCGTATACTAAGCGATGACCTACCGTACCAAGTTACTCATCTCTTTATGAACTAGTCCCATGTCCTTGGCTAAGAATTATTACTTAGTTACCCTTAACTAAGGTTTACCACTTAGCTCCTCTTTCCGCTATCCTTGTTAACTACGATTTTCAACCTAGTCCCCTGAGTTAGGGTTTTGTCAAATGGGTTAAGTGTTGTCATCCAGGTTCATGGCTTAACCCGCCTACGAATCATGTCAAGATTGGCTAAGTGCTCAAGTTCAGGACTTTGCCCTGCAAGTTGGTTAAGTGTACCAAGAAGCTCATGACTTAACCCTACCAAGCCAAATTGGTTAAGTATTTATTTGCCTCAACCCTATCAGATTATCATGTTAGATTGATTAAGCATAGATCATCTTAATCCCATCAGATTATCGAGTCAGATTGGTTAAGTATGGGTTACCTTAACCCCATCCATTAATCGTATTACAATGGTTAAGCCTAATTTAAAAGGTCTTGTGACTTAACCCTGCCTGGTCCACCTATTAGATTGGTTAAGTATAGGTTACTTAACTCCATCAAATCATCACGTATAATTGGTTAAGTATAAGTTACTTAACCCCATTGAATTACCGTGTTAAGTTGGTTAAGTATTGGTTACTTAACCTCATTGAATTACCACGTTTAGATTGGTTAAGTGTTTAACTTAACCCCATCGAATTACCGTGTTTAGATTAGTTAAGTCTAAGTTACTTAACCCCATCTAATTACCGCGTTTAGATTAGTTAAGTCTTAATTACTTAACCCCATCTAATTACCATGTTTAGATTAGTTAAGTATTAATTACTTAACCCCATCTAATTACCAAGTCGGATTAGTTAAGCGTAAATTACTTAACCCCATCCCCTAATTGTCTTGTATGGTTAAGTTTCATTAAGAAATCAAGCCCGGTCCCACTTAACCTACCAATTCATGTCATATCGGTCAAGTGTCATTAGTCAAATTTACTTAACCTTATCATGTGGCATTAATTTAATTAATGCACTCTCAACCTCTCACATTAGACCTTGTTGTGGTTACTAGTTAAGCCGGGCGGGTCCGGGTAGTTTTACACCACAACCTAGTCTAACCTCGGGTCTTAAGCGTGACATGACCAACTTCTCACATTGGATCCTATTGTTTGTAGCCACTAGTTAAGCCGGGCGGGTCCGGGTAGATTTATGCTACAAACTCAACCCAACCTCGAGTTGGCCACCTTCATGTTTGGTCTAGTGTCATATTACACCTACAACCCATACGTGTCTAATTTCAAGTCCCATGTTTACCCCACGTGTCATGCCCCCATTTTGGTTCAACTTACATGTCGTGTTCACATGCAGCCTCAAGTCAAGTTTTCATGTCATATTCAAGTCAAGTTTTCGTGTCATGTTCATGTTTATCTAACTACCCGAAAATCGTGTTTTCACTTGAGTGAAAGCGAGTCAACATAGTATAAGTACTATGATACACATCGACCCCAAAACATGCACGATGCCATGACGGGGTTGGCTTCAAACATGCATGGTATCATGAAGGGATTGGCCTTGTACATGCATACTATCATATAAGGGTTGGCCACAAGCATGCATAACATAAAAGGGGATTGGCCACAAGCATGCATAATGTCATAAGTAAATTTGGCCACAAACATGCATAGTGTCATGAGTAAATTTGGCCACAAACATGCATGATACATAAGGGGTTTGGGTTCATTTACATGCATAAGCCCCAAAGTCAAATCTTTGCCAATGTTTCACAAGTCAAATGGTTCCCAAAGGTTCATGCTAGCATTTCATAGATAAAGATTCAAACTTGCAAGATATACTAGGTTATACATAACATGAGTGGCATGATTAAGTCGCTAAACCATAACCCAAAGTCATATGTTCATGATAAAGGGGCAAACTTGGTCTTCATGGGTTTACATACTCATGTTACATCTCATTTTATCCCATGTCACATTAGAACCACCGTTAGAATATACAAGTAGCTAGAACTTACATAGCGAGGCTTTGGGAAGGAGTATGCATCATCTTGACGAAGAAAGGTGGCTCCTTTGATGAAGAACCATCATGAAATCGCCTTAGCAACGTTGATTTGGCCTCCATTTGGTGTAGCAAGCTTGCACCTTTCCATTCGGATCTGATTTGCATGCATAGTCTCTTGGAGTTGGAGATGGAGGCCATGATCACTTGGCATTTGGGCAGCACTTCATTGCAAGAGTGATTTATGAGGGGTTTAGGGTAGGCTTAGGGTCTTTTTATAGAGATTAGTGTAGTTTTAGGCTGTTAGATTAACCCTAGGATAGATCCAAGCCCTCAAAAATCGTCACAAGCCTCCAAAACCGAGCCAAACAGCAAAACAGGTGCACCAGGTTGCCTGGGTCCGACCAGGCAGGTCGACCCCCAGGTCGACCCTGGGGTCGACTCCCCAGTCGACCTGGTGGGCAGGGGGTCGACTCCCCAGTCGACCTTCCCTGGTCTGGCGGGAAATTTTCCCGCCTCTTCTAAATTCTGAAATTTGAATCTGTTTTCGTTTTCGAATTTTTCGTGAAACTTCGCAAGGTCATATCTTGGTCATACGGACTCCGATTTACGAAATTTCGGACTCTATTTCGCGTATTTTTCCGAGACGAACGCAATGGCGTAACCCATTTATCCTGATTCATATTTTATAATTTAATTCTGCCTTGATTCTTGTCTTAACACGTTGTTTAAAATTCGGGTTGTTACATTCTCCCCTCCTTTCAGGATTTCGTCCCCGAAATCTCCAAGTTAGGAAGAACGTATCCTACCATCTATCATCCATCTACTCAAAACATCATCCACAGGCAAACATTGTCCTTAAACGATTTCTAATGCCATACGAACATATGCAAAACGTGTGTGTATATGCTCCTTAGCTAATGCTAATGATCAGGCATGAATGATCTTTCTAATGCAAAATATGTTTAGTGCCATGAGTCCAACATGTATGCAAATAGTCCTAGTCATACAAGTACTATATGCGTGCACAAACATTCATTCATATGCAACGTCCGCATGATAACACATTCAATTTCATCCATAAACAAGTATAAATACTCGTGCATATGCAACATGAAACGTGACCGCGTCAACCTAGTATCTAATGTGTATTCGCGCATCCACGAGCAACCACTTGCAACCATTTGCAACCATATCAATCATAACATGTTTCAAATACATGTTTACATCCATAGAGTTCTATCTAAGGTTCCCACGATAGGATCGAGGAGATAAACAAGGTAAACTCCCTACGGGGTTGGCAACAGAAACAGGACCGAGAGGATATTCACCAAAAGATAACATGCGAGCAAGCTCTATAGTAAAAACCAAGGATCAAGGATACACTCTTTAAAAAAGAGGTACGACGCGCGTGTCTAGCCTTACGTCTTCTAAGTCGCGTTTCCTTGAGCTTAATTCCTCGGTGCCTTGACCATATTTTTAACTCCATGGTTCCGTAGCTCCTTGATTCCTATTTCCAAGATATGAGTTAGAACTCATTTCATTATCGCCTCTTATTCCACTTTCACTTATCCTTTCCCTAGTATACTTGGCTCAAACGTATCCACTTACTCATGCATGCTCTCCAAAATTCACTAGGGAATTCTGGATTTCGTTTGCCGACGCCAATCCATGTTGCCAAGAGTACTTACTAGGGTGATTCCCATAACTCATGCATAAGCGAAACGAACCATCCGCCTTAGCGGCGAATTCTATTCGAACGGATTACCAACAACTGCATCCCGAGATTCTAGGTAACTAACCATGACAGAACCCAACAGGTTACACGAGACTTCGAGGGTGTCACCAAGGTGAGTCGAGAGTCTAACTACCCTCTTCCCAAGACCGAGAATGGCACCCCTTATTGGGTGACCACTTTATCCCTAAAATCCATCCGTAGCCGAGACATGTCATTCTCAAATCCAAACAAGTCATGAAGAGATGGACCAACTCTTCAACCAGATCTTTGGGACAAAAACTGGGATCCTCTACCATGTTAGTACTAAGGTGCAGAGACTAAACTATCCAAGCAGACTTAAATGATACGATGATCAAGACAAAGTCTGGACGGGATGATAGAAAAGAACGACTAAAACTTTACCAGAAACGGTACCATTTCTTTTAGGTACCCTAGAAATAGGAGCGTACAATTTTCCCTCTCCGATGATCTTGTCCTTGTCCTCCTTGTTGGACTAAGCCATAGCAATAGTTGCTTATCCTTAAGCTCGCGTCCTTTATCCTTACTCTTATTATCCTTCCTTGTACCACGGCAACAGGTCTCTCGAGAACCACCTCCATCGTACGGAAAACACCTACGTGGCTTGACAAAGATTAGTCACAGTCAGAACTACTGTGACCACAGATGGAGGAAAGAAAGGAAAGGAGATTCAATCAAGGAATCAAAGGATAATGCTAATGGCCTTTGGGGAATAGCCTTTTAAAACAAAACTTTTCTTGAAAAATGCTTCTTTGTGAACGGGTTTTCAAATAGTTTTCAGAAGGTTTTAAAATTTTTTGCCCAGTCTGGTAACCTTCTGCTCTGATACCAAATGTAACACCCCACCTCCGCTAGGATCACTCACAAAGGGAATGCACTAGGTTTGGTGAAGCATTATCGAGGTAAACATGCATAGAAATATTACAAGATAGAACATATATAAAATAGCGGAAGTAAAACAAATTTCATTACCTTTATAAAATAAGGTATAAAGCCTTTTACATCAGAATACATCAAAACCTGTCTTGCAATAATAAAGAAGCATAAAACCATTTCATGAATTATTCCCCAAGTAAAATAGTAAAATAGCCATAGCCAGGAAAAGTCCAAGCCATGCGTGATGACCTTCAAGCAGAAGAAATCCGAACTAGATAATATTGTTTCCTCCCTGAGACCTGGGGGGGAAACGGAAGACAAAGAGGCGAAACAAAACGGGGTCAGTCATAAAGAAATGTAAGTCCTATCTACTTCCAGTATAAAAACAGGTAAAGGTAACATGACATGCATAAACTGAAAGTAAACATAAGGATGACTACAAGATAGATAAACTAAACCAGGGTAACAGGCTGAACTACTGTAGCAAGATAAACTAAGATATCACGATGAACTACGGTGTCATGATAAATCAAGGTATCACATCGTCAGGTTTCTATCAAGTATAATATCCCAAGGTATCTATCCTGTATAACATCCCACGGTATCTATCATGTGAATTTCTCCAGGTTCTAACATGTATATTTGCTCTGCACCTCTCGTACTAGAATCCCAACCCACGTCATGTGTTAACTATGAATGTCCCTTGCCCAATGTCATGTAATGGTCCATGTCAACCTAATATATAGCATATGTAGGTTTTCCTCACTCGTATGTTTCTTTCCATGTATAAGTTCAGTCCTTTGCCGTAGGCCACACGGGCTTTCCCATATAAACGTTTTATCCCTGAGGTTATTTTGGACTGCTACCCTTGATCTAGTTATGTTTACTTACCATGAACTATCACGTGTTCACTTAGGATTTATGCCGCCTAGGACCACTAGGGATTATGCTACCTAATGAACGTTTCCGTGTCTCGGTTTGGGTTCAGCCACCTAGGGCCACTAGGGATTATGCCACCCGTCAACCGCGCCCTTTATCCCGCGTATGTATCGTGAATCGTTTTCCATGTCTAGACGCACATGTTCCTCAATGTGCCATCCGAGTTCCGTGCCAGGGCGAATCAAGAAATACGGAACTCGGTCGGGAGATTTAAGTCGTCTGCTGATGCAGATATCAAGGTCTGTTTTTGTACCCGTGGCTATGGTCCCACGTGACCACTCCCTCAACTACTGAAAGGCAATCCAAGAAAAATCATGTATGAGAACTACACTAGGCCCATCGATGCCCATTTCCAGATAGCCAACCTCACCCATAACTTGATAGCTAGTATATGGTCTCTTGGGAGTTCCCTGCCTTTCCGTACGTACACGATTGACTAAAGATGGTAGGTAGTCGGCGACATGCTATCCCGGGGCAAAATCAAGTATCGTCGACTCCACGCTAATCCATCCCAGTCTTTAGGTCGCTCGCATAGCAACCAAGGCATAATCTTGGCTCTTCTACCGCAGACCTTAACCTCTGTGAGGCTGGGTTTCATGGACCCCTTCCCACCTCACAGAGGGATACCAAGAGTACCCTCACGTTCCGCGAAGCTTCCGCTTCGTCAACCAGTTCGCTGGAGCTTTTATCCAAGTCAGATAACTTGCTCCTCCTCGTATACTAAGCGATGACCTACCGTACCAGGTTACTCATCTCTTTATGAACTAGTCCCATGTCCTTGGCTAAGAATTATTACTTAGTTACCCTTAACTAAGGTTTACCACTTAGCTCCTCTTTCCGCTATCCTTGTTAACTATGATTTTCAACCTAGTCCCCTGAGCTAGGGTTTTGTCAAATGGGTTAAGTGTTGTCATCCAGGTTCATGGCTTAACCCGCCTACGAATCATGTCAAGATTGGCTAAGTGCTCAAGTTAAGGACTTTGCCCTGCAAGTTGGTTAAGTGTACCAAGAAGCTCATGACTTAACCCTACAAGCCAAATTGGTTAAGTATTTATTTGTCTCAACCCTATCAGATTATCATGTTAGACTGATTAAGCATAGATCATCTTAATCCCATCAGATTATCGAGTCGGATTGATGAAGTATGGGTTACCTTAACCCCATCCACTAATCGTATTACAATGGTTAATCCTAATTTAAAAGGTCTTGTGACTTAACCCTACCAGGTCCACCTATTAGATTGGTTAAGTATAGTATACTTAACCCCATCAAATCATCATGTATAATTGGTTAAGTATAAGTTACTTAACCCCATTGAATTACCGTGTTAAGTTGGTTAAGTATTGGTTACTTAACCTCGTTGAATTACCACGTTTAGATTGGTTAAGTGTTTAACTTAACCCCATCGAATTACCGTGTTTAGATTAGTTAAGTCTAAGTTACTTAACTCCATCTAATTACCGCGTTTAGATTAGTTAAGTCTTAATTACTTAACCCCATCTAATTACCATGTTTAGATTAGTTAAGTCTTAATTACTTAACCCCATCTAATTACCAAGTCGGATTAGTTAAGCGTAAATTACTTAACCCCATCCCCTAATTGTCTTGTATGGTTAAGTGTCATTAAGAAATCAAGCCCGGTCCCACTTAACCTACCCATTCATGTCATATCGGTCAAGTGTCATTAGTCAAATTTACTTAACCTTATCATGTGGCATTAATTTAATTAATGAATTCTCAACCTCTCACATTAGACCTTGTTGTGGTTACTAGTTAAGCCGGGCGGGTCCGGGTAGTTTTACACCACAACCTAGTCTAACCTCGGGTCTTAAGCGCGACATGACCAACTTCTCACATTGGATCCTATTGTTTGTAGCCACTAGTTAAGCCGGGCGGGTCCGGGTAGATTTATGCTACAAACTCAACCCAACCTCGAGTTGGCCACCTTCATGTTTGGTCTAGTGTCATATTACACCTACAACCCATACGTGTCTAATTTCAAGTCCCATGTTTACCCCACGTGTCATGCCCCCATTTTGGTTCAACTTACATGTCGTGCTCACATGCAACCTCAAGTCAAGTTTTCATGTCATATTCAAGTCAAGTTTTCGTGTCATGTTCATGTTTATCTAACTACCCCAAAATCGTGTTTTCACTTGAGTGAAAGCGAGTCAACATAGTATAAGTACTATGATACACATTGACCCCAAAACATGCACGATGCCATGACGGGGTTGGCTTCAAACATGCATGGTATCATGAAGGGATTGGCCTTGTACATGCATACTATCATAGAAGGGTTGGCCACAAGCATGCATAACATAAAAGGGGATTGGCCACAAGCATGCATAATGTCGTAAGTAAATTTGGCCACAAACATGCATAGTGTCATAAGTAAATTTGGCCACATACATGCATGATACATAAGGGGTTTGGGTTCATTTACTTGCATAAGCCCCAAAGTCAAATCTTTGCCAATGTTTCACAAGTCAAATGGTTCCCAAAGGTTCATGCTAGCATTTCATAGATAAAGATTCAAACTTGCAAGATATACTAGGTTATACATAACATGAGTGGCATGATTAAGTCGCTAAACCATAACCCAAAGTTATATGTTCATGATAAAGGGGAAAACTTGGTTTTCATGGTTTTACATACTCATGTTACATCTCATTTTATCCCATGTCACATTAGAACCACCGTTAGAATCTACAAGTAGCTAGAACTTACATAGCGAGGCTTAGGAAAGGAGTATGCATCATCTTGACGAAGAAAGGTGGCTCCTTTGATGAAGAACCATCATGAAATCGCCTTAGCAACGTTGATTTGGCCTCCATTTGGTGTAGCAAGCTTGCACCTTTCCATTCGGATCCGATTTGCATGCATAGTCTCTTGGAGTTGGAGATGGAGGCCATGATCACTTGGCATTTGGACAGCACTTCGTTGCAAGAGTGATTTATGAGGGGATTAGGGTAGGCTTAGGGTCTTTTTATAGAGATTAGGGTAGTTTTAGGCCGTTAGATTAACCCTAGGATAGATCCAAGCCCTCAAAAATCGTCACAAGCCTCCAAAACCGAGCTAAACAGCAAAATAGGTGCACCAGGTTGCCTGGGTCCGACCAGGCAGGTCGACCCCCAGGTCGACCCTAGGGTCGACTCCCCAGTCGACCTGGTGGGCAGGGGGTCAACTGCCAAGTCGACCTCCCCTGGTCTGGCGGGAAATTTTCCCGCCTCTTCTAAATTCTGAAATTTGAATCTGTTTTCGTTTTCGAATTTTTCGTGAAACTTCGCAAGGTCATACGGACTCCGATTTATGAAATTTCGGACTCTATTTCGCGTATTTTTCCGAGACGAACGCAATGGCGCAACCCGTTTATCCTGATTCAGATTTTATAATTTAATTCTGCCTTGATTCTTGTCTTAACACGTTGTTTAAAATTCGGGTTGTTACACTTTGTGTAGCCCTAGAGGAAATTGTTTGACTTAAAATGTGCATTGTTAAATATGTTGAAAATGGAGTATTCTCCTTTCCAGTTATTGACAAGCATTGAGCAAGAGGGCATGTCTTTTCAACCGTTTTGCTTTTGCAGAACCAAATGCATCAATTTTCATTCTATGTAATTCCCCTATTAATATATATGTTAAATATTTGATATGACTCAAATGTTAAATTATTTTAATAATTATTATATAAGTTAGTTTTATTTATTTTCAATTTCAATTTGTGTTACAATATCTGACACCATTTTTTCTATGATTTTGTTGAATCCATTTAATCCTACCGCATCATTTGTTGCATCCTCATATTAATGACATGATCAAGGAAATAACCCATATGGAGAATATGCAGCATGATATTCAATGTTATGTGTTTGACTACTTGTATGACATTAAGATAAAACAAATTACTATCACATAAGGAGGTCGATGTAATTGTCTTTTCTATCTTTTATTTATTATATCTCACCATTTTTTGCATTGTGTTCCACTAACAATTTTTCCAATCGATTGATGTCTGCTTTGTGGCCATTATCCATCGTTTATGAAACTTGCCAATCAGAAATTCGTTGTAGTAAATTAGTATAGTGGCAATATTTGCGATTCTTTTATCTCTAGTATTGAGTACAAGAACTCCCGATTTCCACTTTTTTGTAGCAATTATTCTTTTCATGTCATCTTTATTTTTATGAATTAGAGTTTGATGTAAAAAAATGGATTGCAAATTGTGTTACTCTCAGTCTAATCGGTTTTTATTATTGATCTCCTTTCTCAAGAAAGTAATCAATCGCGATTATATATAAATGCCATTTTTAGCAGACAAACTTTGATAATATTTTCTACCTCTGACTCTTTTGAAATCAAATCAATGCAACATGCCACATATGATGTGCAATATAGACGTCTTTTTTCTGCATCAACAATTGACCAACAACTGTGTAGGTTGTTTTGTTATCTATAATGACTGACATCATCTGTGGGTCCAAAAATATATTCCCTTCTTTGAAATTTTTCTATGGCATTCACCCCTTTGATAAATGTTGTCTCATAAGTGGATTACACGATAAAATTTATTGTTTTCCATTGATTTATGTACTTTGACCAACGCATATTAGTATGCCATCATATTCATCTAAAAAATTATGTGAAGTTTTGATATATTACCTGACTTCTTCTATTTCAAACTATGAATGTGACATTTCGTACGAAGTAGGCAGATCAATTTCATGATCGTATTCCATAACCGCATCAACTATTATTGTATAATATAGACTATCACCAACAATACATAAAATATAGTTCTTTTTTTTTAGAAACTGATCGACTTATATGCCTTTGTTATTCTTGACACGCTTTTTAGTCGAAGTTGTCACACGTCAAGAATATCGTCAGAAAACAAAAAGCGATTTGGTAAATGTCGCAACACAAAGCGATTTGGTAAATATCGTGACACAAACATAAAAAATGTCGGAAACCCCTTTAGATGACCTCTTTTGGCCCCGAAAATAACAATTACGAAGCAAAGCACGGTCACTATTGTAGCCTCTGAATTTACATCAGGTACAACTTCCGCTTGACCTTATGGTTTAAAAGTTACGTCCGTTTCCGTGAACGTGTGTAGAAATTTCGGATCCCTCGGAAAATTTCATATCCCTTGCCACCAGAATTTCGACTCCCTTTAGTATTTCGAATTCCCCCAGTTCGAATCCCAGAAAGTCACATCCTTCATATATTTCGAACCCCAGAAATTCGTATCCCTCAAATATTTTGAATCCATCACTTCAACATTTCAAAAATTTTATTCCTCAAGCGCATAAGAAAAATCCTGATACATAAGGGGATTCGAAATTGCTCTTCAAGAATCCGAATTTCTGGTTCGTGGGTCATATTTCTTACATACTCCACTACCTAACCACTCCTATAAATACCCCCAAACATGGCCTTCGTTTGGGTCCTTTTTTCCTTGAACTTTTGGAATTCTACAGCTCCAAAACCCTCATTATTAGGCTGTCATCTCCGTCTTCATGGTCATTGGAAATGACATGAACAACTAAAACGTTGTATAAACGTTTTCCATCACTTTTTGGATATCTACAAGCATAAATACACTGCTTACGGACAGAACTGGATATTTTTTGGATTTCTTGAACATTGAAGCTAATTATTTGACACAGTTGACCGAGTCAACGCATTTTCTACTCAACGAAGAAGACAAATGGCATTTTAGTTAAATTTTAGAATTAATAAGGATATTGTTGTTGTATTGTAATGCTTTGTACTCAAAATTGTCCGAACTTGTACAACATTGTAATCAAATATTACATGATGAAAGATTACTGTAAAGTGGATGTAGGCGTTAGTGCCGAACCACTATAAAAAGCTGTCTCCTGCATTTACTTTATTGCATCTTTGGATTACTGTATTCACACCACACATACACATTGGGTGTTGGCATGTAACAATTTTCCATGTCAACAAGTATCTTTAATAGCTTTCATTATAGATTTAATAGAAGGATGTGTTCTACTTCCTTATTTTTGCATATATAAGTCAATTCGTCCTATAACAAGGGTGTCAAATCAGCGTCCATTCCGATAGATTTTCCATGTATGTTTTTCTCTATTTGTATTGGTCTACCATGTATTCGTCCAACAACATAAGATATGTGCACATTTCTAAATGCATCTCTGCTTTGTCGCATTATAGGTTGAAATTCTTCATCTTCTTCACTTTCTTCGTTTGACACTTAATGTGGTTTGCTCATCAACTATTTTAAATATTGTTGTCGTGTTTCCTATTGTTTCATTCATTTCTCTCTTAAATGACATGCGATCATATAAGTTGTTTTGACTTTTTAGGGAGACATATTGCATGTCATCGCCGGCTCATGCTAGATTTTCATTCAGGCATGTCCCAACACCCCCTTAATTAGTTTATAGCAAAAGTTATATTTTGTTTTTTGTTTTGTTTTATTTTATTTTATTTTTTACAAGGCAAGCTAGATTATAATGGTCGTACCACTTTTATTAATAACAAAAGAAACAGATACTCTGCACATGCACAGAGCAACTATCTGGTGCGAAGTGTCCAGTCACTGTCTAGTACCAAAATAACAAAATATTAAACTATATTTTGTTTTTTAAACACCGGGTATCGATTGCAATACCATAATTCTAAACAATCGAGTATAATTTGTCATAAATGATACAGTAAAATATATATACAAAGAGAGAGAAGGAAAGATAGGATCAAGCACCCCAAACAGTGCAGCATCCCTATAGCCCTAGATTTCCACCACATTTTCGATTCTCTCCTCCAACCGACTATACACACATACACATACACACACACACATATATATATGGACACACATATATATATACACACACACTAATACATACATATAGAGTGATTTTTTTTGAATAAAATTTTGTTGTGTGAATTTTAATTCGATTGATGTGTAGTTAATTTATTACTTGTTTTATTGAGTAATACATTGAAAGATTTTCTAAAACTCAAATATTACGCCCTACGAAGTAAGGTTGGGGGAGGAGGTGACGGCAAAACCCCAAGTTGGGTCGTGCACAGGCAACGCTCCGCTGACGACAATCGACCTTGAAACAATTAAGATTATATAATTAAGAGCATAATACGTGTTTAATTGGATAATGAGGGGTATTTACAGGGTAAATTAGAAAAATTAACTGTTTACGCCAAAAGTTTGTTTTTGGTCCATTAAAGGAACTACTCAAAACAGCCAGCTTCCGTGATGGATGCGTCCGATGCAGAATTTGGTCAGTTTGGTCTTTCGAATGGTACCCAATATTTACTATAAAAGCTTGAGTTACAATGAAATCGACCTGATTTGAACAAGGGTACTAGATATTGAACATCAAGATCTACTTTGAAAAAGGAATTAATCTGATTTAGTTTACAATTTAGAGGCAATGATCTGCAGAGGTTTTTACAATAGACATTTTACATTAAACAAAGTGAAGTAATCCACATCGGCAATTATATCAGTTTCACCAAGACTCATGCTGACGTTACTTTATTACTTCTGCTACTATAGACCTGTACAAGACTCGTGGCAATGTCGACTTCGCAACTTTTTTTTTACTATAGAATTTTATATGAAGAAAGTGGTTTATGAATACGAGAGCAATGTCGCAATGGTGTTTGGTCGAAGTTTGAAATTAATCGTTGTAAATTATTACCAAAATTTTTTAGATCAAAACTGCTATTGATGAAATATGTGATGTCTTTTTGCTTTTTGTAGTCATTCATTTTGTTTCAGTGTCTTTTCTATCTTTCTAATCCTAACTTCGATAAATTGTTCATTCAAAATAGCATCATTAGCTTGAATATTTGATAATTTTAAGCCAAGTGTATTACCTTAAAATTTTTGTAATAATTACCAAAACTAACTGGATAAATTTTAGCCTTTAAGGTATGTTATGCAACCCACCAAAACAATATTAAATCTTCTAACAAATTATTTACGTCCTACAACTATGTAAAAAAAACCAACATAGCATGATATGCAACCATTGAATCTCAGTTAAACCATTAAAGTGGTCCTTTTAGTTCATGCATTTTGCATTTTGTTAGACAAGGGCATTCATTGTTTATACATGAATTGAACTAAAGTATTCTCCCTCCTTGCCTATAAGTATCAAGTTTTAAGTTTCAGTTTTTTCAAATAAGAAAAAATAAACAGAGACAAAAATGTAGTCAGGTATTAGGAATCCAATCATTTTCTTCTTCTTCATTTATTGTATTTCTTGAATGTGAGAATTGGTGGTAATCAAACCAAACAACTCAAGGTGGTTTGGTTATCTTTATTATCTCATCTTTATCCCTTCCATACAAGTTTAATTCTATGTAAATTGGTTAATGATGTTCATTGGCATTTGAATATAAGAATTGGAGGACATTAAACTTTTCATTATGCGTCTCTTTTAGGTTTAATTTCCTCCAATATCTTACATTCATATAGTCAATCGCATGATCAACATTTAAATCTGGTCTTTTTTTTTTAACAGCGACACTATATAGAGTTATGTCACTATAGTTTGTAAGATATTTTATTGCTCATAATATAATCCTATTTGTACTCAATGGTAATAGAATGATGCTACAACTGAAGAAAAGGTAAAACGCTAGACTAGGAGTTAACGGGGGCTGCATTATTTATTTTTCTTTTTTTGATTGATCCCTTATTTATTCCGGTTGGTTATCCCCAGTGGACAAGCTCCAGTGCTAATAATATACTACCCATATGTTATAACAAGTGAAAATCACAAGGATATTGTAGATACATTTATTGAAGAGCTTCCACAAAGAAGAAACCAAATAACGGTAAAATACTTAGATATTTGAACATAAAACAAGATTTTTATTTTACATTTATCATTTTACTTTAGCATTCTCCGTGGAACAAAAGTTACATGAAACAACCTTGACAAATGTTATAATAATAAACAATCAATTGCATCAGTGTGCAAAAAAATAGGGGAAGAAGATAAAATCAAACATATTTAGTATAACGTCAAGCATGTTTATAACATCGCAAATAAAAGGGAAGAAGATAGAGGTCGAAACTTCTATAGGATGTGTCTCATAGTCTTGAAGTCGAGATTGTATATCAATATTACATAGAATAAAAACCCATACAAGGTTTGCGTGGGACTAGATTCAAGGTAGCTTCAAACAAGTATAAAGTCCTGCTGTGTTCTTTCCTTTTACTTTACTGTGTTTATTTTTATCTACATGTTGATTTTGTGACTGTTTCAGTGATTGTTAATTGTAAGATTATAAACATGCTCTTAAAGGAAGTTAAAAGGATTTATATAACTAAGAAAACATTATTCACCCATCTAGTGTTAATTTAGCCTTTAGATCCATATTTTGCATTCCCAGGTCTACATATGAAGTTAATGTTGGACGGCCATGGACAAACATTGGGAAACATCGCTGAAAGTTGGATCAAAATAAGTCGAATTACTCAAAAAACCACAAAGATATACCTTCTAATCCGAATCAAAACCTTGAAGAAAATCGATATAATAAAAAAAATAAGACAAAAATATTAGAAATCTAGAATCAAAATCAAATGTCAGAGAATCTAATGCATCTTTTATAAAGTTAGGCATCTAAATTATCTATCCAAACATATAACATATACTAGTCAGCCCCTATGGAACTTGGATTGGGTATAGGCTAAGTACCAAGAATTGGTGGAACTATATCACCACTTCCTCATTCACAAATCATAGCAAAATCATGCAGAAAGTTGGAAATGTAAATCACCTGGACGTAGTCATATGCTCGCGTTTCACAAAGTTGGTGGATGTGACATTAACATGACACGCGAACAAATAGCAACATGAAACTCTCATCATCCACGGTCGGTCTTAACCACCTTCGTGGTGGGAAGGGTTGAAAGGTTTGTTTCAGAGAAATCCATCATTGTAGGATTCATTAATTAATCCACTCTTGAATGAGTACGTGTACGTGTGTGCGCACACATGTGTGCGTGCGCGTGCGCGTATGTGAAGTAGAAGACCATTGAACCAATGCAACATCAAATGTCATTGAGCCGTTTTTGCGAAATGTTTAATTCATCTATTTAAACTTTTTAAAACAAATTCTCTTCGAGTTGTGATCTTCTCGTCTTTTGGGTTTGTCCTTAAAAACTTGTGATAGCAACATCATTAAGGAAGCTTTAGCCATCTCCATACCCTTTTGGTGTCCTTTAGTAGTCATCATGTTGTTGGCAATCAGGGGCAAATCTAGCTCTACATTCTAAAAGATCGACATTGGAGGTCAAGTCTTAACATTATTATATAATGTTGATAAAATATACATAATCAAGCATTATTGCATTAATAAGATATAAGAAACTATCGACCACACAATATTTAAGGGGGAACGACCTAAACTAAATTCACCCTTATCGGCATAATTCCCACAACATTTGAACATGCAAGAGTTTTTCAAATAATCCTTTTCTAACATGGCAATCATAATGTTAGATAGAATATGATGTTCCCAAATAATCCCTTATTTCTACACATACAATCCTAATGTAGATGAAATGTTATCAAAATTTTATTTGCTTTTAAAATGTTTAGCTCTAAGAGCTATAACTATTTACATAGAAGTTGGATTAAATTGGTCGTAGCTATGCCCCATTTGAGAAACAATCGCACCTCAATTACATAGAGAATGGAATTAGTTGGTCGTAGTTCTAAGAAATACAACCATTTACAAAGAGCATGGATTGTTTGGTCTTAATGATGTGTTCATCATCAAGTTGCCATGGTAATGCAACCATGGTATCCACGGTATCCAATCATGTGCCATGGTTTTGATGACCGGTGCAAACTGCAGTTCAACCTCAAATAATTGAAGATCATAGATAATTACGATCTGTACATCATTTGGATCTCAATCATGTGCCAATCCAGGTTAACCTCTTGAAATAATTTTTCATGATAAAGTCAGTTCATTTGGAATAGCAGATATTCGATCTTTTCCCTAATTAAAATAATTCATCTTTATGTTTAAACATATGTGAAAGAAACTTGTTACTTCAGGAATAAACTCTCATTTGTAAACAACACCAAGAAAATGTAAGAAAATGAAAGGCTAACACGCATACATATGTTGAACGGTCTAAAACAGTCTGAATCTAAATACATAGAGAAACCCATCATTTGTATAAACATGAAATCAAAGCCTTTCCTTGCAAATGTTTTCCATGTGAAATCTAAAAAGAAAGTACCCTGTGGCTTCTTCATTTCTTTCAACCACAGTCTTTGCGGTAACCTATTTGCGCAGCTTGTCTGACCCTACGTTGTACCTATTGACATCCGAAATTGTTCTTATCTTCAACTCATCCCCTTATATAAACCGTGATGTCTTCCCTGTTTCCTCCCATATTCACTCATAAATTGTCAAAAGTTTGCAATCTTCCATGAAATCCATCATCTTCTTGTTTAGAAATAAATCAAAACCCTGTCTTCGTGAAACAATAAAAAAGGGTTATCTTCATTGCTTTATTCTCCCTTCCAAACTCAGCTGTATAATGAGATAAACTACCCATTCGAAAATCCACCTATAACAAACCAATAGCTTATGTTTCCCCCTACCAAAATGCAGCTCTGATCTCCGCCATCTCACAGTATTTGACAACAAGTTCAAAGGCAAAAACGTTCATACAGGCAAGGGCTTCACTCAGAGGGAGTCGCCGAGTCTCTGGTGCAAGAGAGTGGTCGGAAATGGATATGAAATGGCAGTTTGGTTTCGGTAACACAGCAAGAGGAAGTTTCCAGGCATGCAGAACGTAGGTGAGCTCGTGGAGGAAGCTCTAAAATGCAGTATGGGAACGGTTCATGTTGTGGAAGGTGAACAGGGAGAAGTGCAACGGGGTTGGTTGGTTGAAAACATGTGGGGAAATCTCGGTCTTTCCCTCTTCGTGAAGTTAAGATAGGCACTTTAAGGTTAAGAGTAGCAACGGAAACACATGGTTTATAATTCTCCAATATGGAGATTCTTCCACTATACAAAAGAATAGTAGGATTACAAGAATATGATTACAAAAGTAACTCACACTCGGTGGCTCACCAAGCTTGAGGATAAAGACTTCCCAAGCTATCTCTCTTTTCTCTCAAAGAGACTCTCTCTAGCTTTCAAGTTTTTCTCACTCTAAGGAGTGACTTCTCTCTTGATTCTTGGATGGATAATAATAGGGCTCCTTCTCCTATTTATACCACTCAACCTCCATGATTAATGGTGGAGATTACTTTCATCGAAGGGTGGAGAATGGTTCTCGAGAATGCTCCCATAGGGAGATTTGTTGGGATCCTTCCTTAATTGGAGAGTTTCTAGAAAATTCTAGATCCTTCTAGAGAAATCTAGAATAGAATGTATCGGAGAACTCTAGAGAAGTTTAGAACCCTCTAGAAGCTTGTGGAAGAGTGTGGAACCCTTTGGAATATTCTGGAGATGTGTGGAACCTTCTGGAACCTTATGGAAGAGTATGACCGGAGAACTCTAGAGAAGTTTAAAACCCTCTTGAAGCTTGTGGAAGAGTGTGGAACCCTATGGAATATTCTGGAGATGTGTGGAACCTTACGTAAGAGTATCGAAAGATGCATAAGGGAATGGAAGAGTGTAGAGATTCTTAGAGAGTGTGGAGCGTTCTAGAGAATCAATCTCCACCCTTGGATGCAAGTAATCTCCACCATTCATCATGAAGGTTGAGTAATATAAATAGGAGAAGGAGCCTTTTACTTTCCATCCAAGAATCCAAAGAGAGAAGCCACTCCTTAGAGTGAGGAAAACTAGAGAGTTAAAGAGAGCCTCTTTGAGAGAAAAGAGAGATAGCTTGGGAAGTCTTTATCCTCAAGCTTGAGTGAATCACCGAGTGTGAGTTACTTTTGTAATCATATTCTTGTAATCCTACTATTCTTTTTTATAGTGGAAGAATCTCCATATTGGAGAATTATAAACCCTTGTGCTTTCGTTGCTACTTTTAATCTTAAAGTGCCTATCTTAACTTCACGAAGAGGGAAAGATCGAGATTTCCCCAACAAAACATTTGTTGTCCACTGTAGCATGCATGTGAGGTGATTTCCGGTGAGCTGGTGAGATTAGAGGGGGCCAGGATCATTAGCGAGGGGGACAGTTGTGTGTTCAATACGGTGGTAAGTGACTGTGTATGTGGTCTGAGATTGGAAGTCGCAAACCTCAGGGTGGTGTTTGTAGCTTTTGACGTGAAGGGAAGGTGTGAGGGGAGGAGGTTTACTTGAGAAGAGTTGGTGTTAGTGAATGGACGGTTTTGGACTTCATTGGATCGTGAGTAGCAAGAAAAGGTCGAAACTAAATTAATTAATAGAAAGAGAAATCGCATGAGGTGTTGTATATAGTGATGTCGTGGATCAATTAACGTAATCGTTGGTTATAGTTCTGAGCAGGAATTTGAAGTATTGGATTTTCAGAAGAGATCACGATGGAAAAGGGTACTTAACACGTCTAATTATGTGATTATTAAAGGTAGTTAAAGTAATCAAGTTCCATTAATTTTAAGCTAATAGTTTTTATAATAATCAAAATTTGAAATTTGTTCTAGAAATTTATAATTATAAATTAAACGGTGGAGCTTATGTTTGGTGCTACAGGTAATAAACTCTATCCAAGTATGGGTTCTGTGAGAACGTGATGCAGACGAAGGGCATACGAGCAGAACAGAAGAATTGGAACTAATTAACGTTTAACAAAAAGTAATTAAATAATGGATTAATTAAGAAATATTCATTTTATTCATATCGTATAACTTATAATATGTGTAACTCGTGTCTATGTTACCAAAATTTGACTAAACCAAGGGTGTTAGGATCGCGTGATTACTACAATGCTAAGATAAGTCGCAAGAGTTTAGAATCAATTGGGATTTTCATTTAATTTTAAATGTTAGTTTAAAATTAAACGAAATAGCGTTGAAATCGAATCGAAATAAGACGAGTTAACTCTCACACTTTTCTAAAATTCTATGATGTGCTAAATTCACATAACTATCATTCACAATTAATTGGTTGATTGGATACCATAGTTGCTTATTATTTGTTGATTGTTTGGTCTTAATGATGTTTTCAGGCCCAAAGGAGGTCATCCAAAGGGGTTTCAGGTCACTTTTATGTTCATGACGTAACTTCGACCAAAGCGCTTTGTGTTTGCTGACGAGGTTATCGTCGTGTGACAGCTTCGACCAAAAAGCATGTCCACACCATGCCTTAAGCATAGTCGTCTGAGTCTAGGTTTAGTGTTTGTTGAAACCTTAGAGTCAAGAAGTTCTTGTAGATAATTGCATCGTTAAATTCATCGAGAGCTCGATTATCTCCTACTCTCACATCTTCTTCGTCCACGGAAGTCTCTCCATCAGACGACCCTACATCCTCGTGAAGAACAATTTTGAATTTAGGGTCAGGGCTTCCTGAAGGTTCATGACTCGACAGTGGAGTGTCGGGATTAGTTGATGACTCTGGGGTTTTTCTTTTCTTGGACTCTGAATATCTAGTTGGATATCATCTCGACATGTTTGTTGTGATATCCAAGAAATGTCAAAGATTAGAGTATAATAGCCTTCACCCCCTTGTGTGTGTGCTAGTATGTGCAGTGCAAGTATGAAAAAGCCTAGAAGGAGCAATAAAGACATGTAGTTATTCAATGTGGGACATAATATTGAAAGAATGTATGTTCGTAAGTCCAGAATTGTCGGACAAGTATGATGTGCAGTTTTAAAAACCAGAATCTGATAGGCTCTATCCTAACTGTTCTTGAGATTATATGGTATGCTAGTTTCAGTCGGGTTACACATGTGTATGTGTGATGGGCCACTATTGTTATAGTTCTCTCGTTAGCTAGATTAGACATGTAAATGTTCACACAAGAGTTATGTTGTCTATTTAAGGATGGGATCGAAGTTTCGGGGTTGAATAAGCACTGGGTCGAAACAACTCGATCCGACCCCATATTGTTTATAGAGTTAGTACCCTTCAATCGTTGTTAACTTCAGCCATCCATTCAACTCGTTGATATCTGAGTCAATCCAATCCCTTTTTCCATCTCCTCTTCTCTTCGAGTCCCATCACCCTATCTTCTCTGATTCCTCGAAGTAAGAGGCAAGTTCATATGTCGAACTCCTCGACACCACGTGTGAGACGTCGTGATCACCACCTAGAGGTGAGCCTGACATCACCAATGACGACGATGGCCTTGAAACTCGAAGCATCAGCATCACAACGAAACAATGGAAATTAGTACGCGATTTGAACGAAACTACTTTGAGGTTGAAATTAAAGAATGAAATGAGTAACTTCGCAACACAGTTATAGACCAAGTCTATGAAATCGAAGTGAATTTATGAAATCTGAAAACTAGGGTTTGAAGGATTAGGGTTGATTCGAGAGAAGTAGAATAAAGTGAAAAGGTAAAAGAAGCTACAATGGTTTTTATTTATGCGAAGAGACCATTCGTATTCCCCCTGAAGTGATAGGGTTGACTGAATTTTTTCGGAGATTAAAGTTGTTTGGGTCGAGGGATCAACGGGTCGAGTATTTTCGACCCGACCCTAGTTAAAACTCTTCGACCTATTAACGATGATATACTAGGAAGAAAAAAAGACTGGGGAAACTAAAAAGAAGAACGACGACCCCGACTGCTCGTGGCAATGAACTAACAAAGTAATAGAGTTCAAGCAAATACTCGAAACTTTTTATTCAAAGATTGGAGAATTTACCTAAAAAGCTTGCTTATGTTCCGATTGGAGGTTCTGAAATTGCCGGACGCAACAAAAATAGTAGAAGATCTGATCTGATATTTATATGTGATGCACATGAATCAAGAAACACAACTTTACGGAATGAAGCGACTGTTAATAGTTGTTCATTCGGTAATGGATGGACAATCAAGTTCAAAGCACGCCCCATCTTCGATAAGACGTACTTTGGAGGGAAAAATGTTGGCCTACTTTGTGATTAGGCCATCCAAAGTCCAGTCAACCATGATCACGTATGTTAGAAAACGAGAATCATAGCCGTTCAATGTTTAGCGATCGGGTCGAATGGGAGCAAGGGTCTCGATTCGAAAGGAAGACATGAGCATTGGTTTAAACGAAACAATGTCGGGTCGGGAGACACCGGGTCGAAACCCATCAGGTCGAATGAACTCAACCCGAGTACAGATGAAATGCACGTTCAGTAAGTGCCCACTGTTTCCTACTTTGGCAGATCGGTCTCCACATGACTACGATCCGCGAGCTGCTGATTCCGTGAACCCACTTCCCACTCACGACATTTCAGGACTCACTGACATGTATCCCATAACCGCTTCCACCAAAGCTTTGTACCTAACCCCTATAAATATCCGATTTGAGGCAGAGAAAAGTCTTTCTCTCTTTTTTTGCCACTTAATTTCTGAATATTTGAATAGACTGCTGCCATTGCCATTCGGCCCTCACCTTGTTTCACCTATTATGAGTGCAGTTTGATATATTTGAGAGAAAATCGATTGTATTTTGAGTATTTGAGCAATCCTTAGGATTGTACTTGTAATTCACCACCGATTATAAGAATTATAAAGTGGACGTAGGCTCGTTAACACCGAACCACTATAAATCTTGTGTGTTCGCTTGCTTTTTTTCGTTTTTAGTTTATATTTCTTCATTATTCTGTTCTAAATCTAGTCTATTGGGTGTTAGTGCCATTTTTGGTCTAAGACAAGTAACATGTTTAAATAAAATATAATAAATGTATATGTTTTGTATACAAATAACACTTGTTTATATTGTGTGTGTATTAAAATTGATGATCGACTAAAACATATAATTTGAATTGAAATAAAATTATAGCTTTAAATTCAAATTGAGATTTGACTAGATCTATTCGGACACAAATACGTTGTATAGGAAATGTTGATCAAACTCCGTCTAAATTCAACCTACGTTAAGGTTTATTTTTCAATATTTATTGTCTTGCTTTGCATCCCACTCCGTGTTATAAAAATCCTATAAGGCATTCGCCTAGATGTTAGGCGTTAGTCTAGCTTTACTGTTTAAGTTTTTGTTTATGTCTCATATAGTCCAATTAGATAAGATTAACTGCATTAGGAAAATAAAGAGATTTATAAGCATCATCTATGCACCAATTTAGGGACGATGTCTCTTATAACCATCAGACTATTTGTTTCAAATGATTATCTTCATTGTTGCTCCCAAATATGACTAGAGCTGTTATGATAATGGTTAATGTTGCCATTTCGTAAATACATGTACCATACCGCTTTTATTGATAATGTGACGGCCCGCCCCGCACCAGCCGACATTTCAATGAAGATGCGATGTGCCTATGTCTAACAAGCACGGGACGGTCGCTAAAGAAAGGAAAGGAAAGGTATTTTAACTAATAAGGAACCTGTAGAATGTCTCACATCGCATGGAATAAAATATAATAATAACATACTTTGACATAAAACAGGCGAGAAGTGCATAAGATGAAAACTAAACATCATAGCAGCGGAAAATCCAAATACAGCTTATGTTCCACATCATCATTATTACAACTTTTGAAAACTGCCTCTAAAGAAAATAAGGAAGGTACACTACTAATGCCCAAAGTAGTGACCGGCAGCGACACAGGGAGAATATATAGAAAATAGTATGTGTAAGCCTCCTGCTCATCTCCGGACAGCTACTCGTGCACAACCAGCTAACCTGTCCCTAGTCTGCCCGTTTAAGAGCACCCAAAGTAATAAGAAGAGACATAAAACTCTGGGTCAGACAAAAGTCTGGTATGAGCGATAAGCAGCAAAACAGAATAATAACAGGTATACTAAACCATACTTGAACCTGGACCTGCAACCAAAGAGTTAGCACTACATACTGCACAATACTCTAAGGTGCCACTAACATATGGTATAAAGAATACGGGGGTGGGGGTGTGCATGACATAATGATGGCAAACAATCAAACATAGCAATCATCCTCACATCTCTCACTCAGTGCGTAAAGCATATGATATCCACCGCTTTGATCACCCAAATCCTTGCTATGATCACTCTGCCCCATGGAGTCATAACGACCCCATTGCGCTGATCCATAGCCACTAATCCTTTGCTATGTCCACTCTGCCCCACAGAGTCATAACGGCTCCACTGCACTGGCTCATAGCCTTGCTACGATCACTCTGCCCCCATGAAGCCATGATGACTTCAGTGCACTGATCCGCAGCCAATATCAGTCTTTCCATGGTGAGTCAAAGCTACAGATGTCGATAACCCCTTTGCACACGTCCCGCAGCAAAGCCCAACTCATGAAGTTAACTCGTTGGGTCCCATATGGATCCTGAGCTCTACTTCCTATTTGGACTTCCTTTGCATCTCGGGTTTTGGTCGAATTGGAGTTGGTCTTCGGAAAACTCGTCGCGTAGAAGTAGTTCCAAATTCGGTTCGGTTCGGTCTCTATACCCAATTCGGTTCGGTGCCCATAGCTCATGCCTCACTTCGGTTTGGATACATATAGTGCTCCAGTCTTCATCGGTTCGGTTCGGGTCTCTCATCTAATTCGTGTTGGTCATCCCCATCCGGTTCGGTTCGGTTACCACGAACCGATCCCATCTGTTGCCCCAGCTCCTCTTATTTGATCCGATCCCCTCTTCCTGCTTCCGCTCCGAACCCAACTCCAGCTCTTTATGCAAATGACCTTCCTTCTTGCCATAGTCTTCTCAGGTGCCAAGTTCCGATCCGAATCAAATCCCTCGCCCGGTTCTCCTATCCGATCTAAGCCCAATATCTGATCCGAAATCCTGCACAATTTCCCTACGACTTCTCCAACGACGGTTATACGCCATACGACAGCTTTTTCGACCAATCTAACAGTTCTAATCAATCACAAAGCACACCATACAGTCATAGCAACATGTATAATCAACCACAAATATCAAAACAACAATATTATGTATTAAAATAGATCAAACATACCCAAAAACCCATATTTTCCCTTAATCATGTTTAAGCATAACTAATGATATGATTAGCAAAACTTAACCAAATTAACCAAATTTTCTAACAGAGGCCTAAAACAATATTTTGGAATTTATAAATATTTTTTCAGAATTTAATCATGTTTAACTTCGCTAATAAACACTAATTACCCTTAATTAACCATAATTAGTGAGGAACTATGCAAATCACTCACCTTAGCCACAAATAAAATACCAAATCTGAAACTATCCTCTGTTTGGCGCTGTTCCCAAGGCTATACAGCAGCTCCAACCAAGATTAGGTGTTGATTTGGCTTGATTTGACGTAGATTAGGCTAAAACTTGATTAAATGGTGATTAGAAGGTGATTTGGGGTGTTTTAGCAAGTGGAGGCCAATGCTAGGTTGAAAGGAATGATAGGTGGTGGCTGAAAATGAGAAAAGGATGTTCTCTAAACCATAACAGTCCTTTTAAACTCCTAATCCCGAAATCCCCCAATGGGCCTAGCTGTTAATCACCATATTTGGCTCGGTTAAAATGTTTTTCACCCTCTAAACCTTAATTCAGCCATATCTCCCAAACGATAAGTCCGTTTGGCTAATGTGACCACTCTACGGAAAGGTAAACTATCATCTGGATCTAACGGAAGTGGTTTCAGGTCAAAACTCCTTTCCAATCAAAAGTTATGGCCGAACCAAGATCAGCTAGGGGCAAAACGGTCATTTAAAAATTAGCAAAAATCATGAACATGGGAAATGACCCTAATAGTCGTCTCCCAAAGTTACATGACCATATGACTTCGTATGAGAAAGAAATAAATATCCTACGATCCTTCGATGCGTAGAATGCAGGTCGTTACATTCTCCCTCCCTTAAGAAATTTCGTCCCCGAAATTCCTTAACCCAAAACATACAAAGGATCCCGCATGCCTACCAATCATTAACAAAACTATCAAGCATACAAAACAACACAACAAGCCTATCCTAGCATATGGTTTACTAACAAGGGAGTACTATACCGATATAAAAAACCTTACCAGGAAAAGAGTTCTGGATACTTCCTCCTTATGTTCTCCTATGTTTCCCAAGTACAGTCTTCCTCATCATCACCCCACTGAACTTTGACTAGTTTCACCGCCTTTGTTCGAAGCTGCTTCGTATCGTTCCCAACAATACGCATAGGTCTGCGGTTCCCAACCGCCTCGGGTTCAACCTTGATATCTTCCAACTGATCCGGTGTAATAGTCACATTAGGGTCGTGCACAAACTTCCTTAACTGGGAAACATGAAATACGTTGTGAACTCCTGCCATCTTCTTCGGTAATCCAACTTTATACGCCAAAATCCCAACTTGTTCGAGAACTGGGAATGGTCCAACAAATCTTTGTGCTAACTTGCCTCTTCTACCAAATCGTATCACGCTCTTAACAGAGAAATCTTAGTAAGCACCAAGTCGCCAACGGAGAACTTTAATTCTCTCCTCCACTTATCAGCATAACTCTTTTGTCTATCTTGGGCATCCTTCATTCGTTGTTGAATGATCTTAACCTTGTCTGAGGTTTCTCTTATCACATTTGGCCCAAGCACAAACTTCTCACCAGTTTCTAACCAACATGACAGTGAGTTGCATGGTCTTCTGTACAAAGCTTCAAATGGATCCATACCAATACTGGATTGATAACTGTTATTATATGCGAACTCTACTAGATGTAAATGGTCATCCCATGATCCACCAAAATCTAATATGCAAGCTCTCAAGAGATCTTCTAGCACTCGATTCACCCTCTCTGTCTGACCGTCAGTTTGAGGATGATATGCGGTACTGAGATGTAATTCTGATCCTAACGTCTCATGTAAGCTCTTCCAAGATCCACTAGTAAACAACGAGTCTCGGTCACTCACAATGCTTTTATATACTGCATGAAATCTCACTACCCATTTCATATATAGCTCTGCTAACTTAGTTGCCGTTCTATTTGACTTGATAGGTATAAATCTTGCACTCTTGGTCAATCGGTCCACAATCACCCAAATGCTATCATGGCCCGATCTAGTTCTTGGTAACCCATCAATGAAATCCATTAAGACTTGTTCCCATTTCCATTCTAGAACTTCTAATGGTTGCCACAAACCACTAGGCTTCTTTTGCTCAGCTTTAACTAGTTGGCAATTCATGCATTTGGATATAAACTTCCCAACGTCTCTTTCCATCCCTTCCCAGTAGTAGGTCTGCTTCATGTCTCGATACATCTTGTTACCACCGGGGTGTATAGTCAACTTTGAGTGATGACATTCTCTAAGCACTTCATCTCTCAATCCATTGACATTGGGTACAACTAGTCTTCCATTCTTTCTAAGCCATCCATCTCGATCAAGCCCATACTCGTTCATCTCCTCATTGATGCCCATCTCTAACTTGGCGATGATTTTTAATAAGTTAGGATCGTTCCTCTGACAGGAACCAATCCGCTCAATCAAAGTGGGTCTAACCGTCAAACTTGTTAATACTTCTGGATCCAATTCGCGCTTTGGTCTGAAATCATACCCAGCGATGTATTCCAATTGCTTCCTCTAAAGAAACATAGCCCCTAAACTGACATGTCTTCTACTCAACGCATCAGCTACCGCATTGCCCTTTCCTGGTGTGTATGCGATATCGAAATCGTAGAAAGCCAAAAATTCTAATCATCTTTGCTGTCGGAGATTTAGATCCTTCTAAGAGAAAAGATATTTTAATGATTTATGATCGGTAAACAACTCGAATCTTTCTCCTAAGAGATAATGTCTCCACATCTTCAATGCGAACACGATCGCTGCCAATTCCAAATCATGGGTAAGATATCTTTTCTCATGCGGTTTCAGTTGCCGACTAGCATAAGCTACAACCCTACCTCCTTGCATCAATACAACACCTAGTCCGGTACCACAGGCATCTATGTATACCATCATCCCTTCATTCCCTTTAGGGATTAGTAACACTGGTGCACATGTCAAATTTTCCTTTAGACTCTTAAATGCATTCTCGCACTTTTCGTTTCAGACGAAAGCTTGATTTTTCTTAGTCAACTGAGTCAACGGTGCTGCTATCTTGGAGAAGTCTTGGATAAACTTACGATAATACCCAGCTAACCCCAAGAAACTTCTTACGTCTGTTGCATTCTTGGGCGTAGACCAATCCTGTACCGTAGCCACCTTCACAGGATCCACGGCAATACCATTCTTTGAAACAACATGGCCCAAGAATCACACCTCCCTCCTCCAGAAGTGACACTTAAAAAACTTCGCTTTCAATTGGTGTTTTCTCAACAGCTCCATCACTATCCTCAAGTGTTCCTTGTGTTCTTCCTCTGTCCTCGAATAAACAAGTATATCGTCTACGAACACAAGAACGAACTTATTCAACTAATCTATGAATACCCTATCCATAAGATCCACAAAATATGCTGGTGCATTGATCAACACGAATGGCATGACCAACCACTCATAAAATCTAGACGGCGTCCGAAATGTCGTTTGAGCTATACTTTCAGCTTCCACTCTAAGCTGATGAAAACTGTCGCGAGATCCAACAGGGAGAACACTCTCGCGCCACTCAATTGATCAAACAAATCATCTATCCGTGGTAAAGTATACTTATTCTTCCTCATTCACCTTATTCAACTCGCGGTAGTCCACACACAAACGAAGGGAACCATCTGCCTTGGTAGCAAACACAACTGGTGCTCCCCACTCAGAAACATTTCTTCTGATAAATTCCTTCTTCAAAAGATCGCTTACTTGCTCCTCGAGCTCTCGCTGCTCCCTTGGCGCCATACGACGAAGTGACATCACTATAGGTCTGACATCTTTCACTAAATCAATACGGAACTCAATCTCCTGGTGTGGTGGAAGTCCGGTCACTTCCTCGAAGACGTCCGGATACTAGCCAGCCACAGGCACATCTGACAACTCATCATGCGGGATGTCGAGGGAATTTATAAAACTAGCCATTACCCCATCACTAGGTAGACCACCAAACACTACTCTCCGCTCATCATCCGCTCTAACTGTCACCAAAAAGCCCTCACAGACTACCACCACCCCGTGTCTTTGGAGTTAATCGACTCCTTAAATAATGCCAAACCCAGTAAAGCCCAAAACAAAGCAATCACAAACAAACATGCATCCATGACTTGATAAGACCACATTACGACAAATCATGCTAAGGCTAGTTGAACCACCAATCGGGTTCGCTACTGCTAAAGGTCTATCGACTATCTCGGGTTTCAATCCCAACCTATCTACCAGGTCACTATATATGAAGGAACGGGAAGCTCCGGTATCAAACAATACTCGAACAGGAGCATCATAAACAGAAAGCAAACCTTGAATGACGACATTCTTTCCTTTCTCCACCGCAATTAGGGCATTCGACGAAGAAGGAACAACATTGATAGCATATGCTTTCAAAATCTGCTTTTCCTTAGGGGGTTGCGGACACTTATCCTTGTGATGTCCCACTTGGCCACAGGTGAAGCACTTCCTATCCGCTGGCTTGGCCCGACATGTTTTGGCATTGTGCCCCTTCTTACCACAGCTGAAGCACTCAACATCTTTCTTATTCTTTTTCTTCTGGCCATCCTTGGTCTGATTCTTCTTTCTCTTATTCTGAGAACCATTCTTGCCTCCACCGCTTGCTTGCGGCTTTGGATCCTCTGCAGATGCAACCTTATTCTTCGACTTAGGGTATAGACTCTCTGATCTCAAAGCTTTCCCCACGATCGATTAAAACGTCTCATCGATGTGGTTAATAAGCCTTTCCACCAAGTACTGATCCAAGCCTGTTATGAACTTCTCATTTTTCTTCTCGGGAGTGTCAATGAGGGATAATCCATACTTCGATAAAGTATCAAACTCTGCAATGTACTCCGAGACTACCCTACCATTCTGCTTAAGCCCCAGAAATTTCCTAAACAACTCTGACTTCTGGGCAGCTGGGATGAACTTATCACTGAATCGGGCCTTAAACTGATCCCATATAACTTGATCTTTTGGAGTAGCTACCTTAATAGCATTCCACCAATTCATTGCCCGTCCGTGTAGTTGACGGGATGCTAACTTCCTCTTCATCGCATCCTCGATAACCAAGTCTTCGAAGATACGCTCACAGCTATCCAACCAATCCTGAACTTCTGTAGCCGATTCCGTTCCGTGGAACGGCTTCCCACCAAGGCTAGTGTAATCCTTGCATAGCTTGGCGAAATCGGCTCTAGGCGCCTGCACCGCTGCACCACCACCATTTGCAGCATTGGGAACTGCTCCCTGCACATTTCTAAGCATCTCTCTCATGAAGTCAATGAACATAGTCCTCATGTCAGGAGCATTCCCATTATTGGCTCCTCTACCATCACCCCTCGTATATCGGCTCATCGTTCAAATCTGTAAAGAGAAACAATTAACCATCCTCTTTGTGGTGTCAGTGCAGTGCGACTTCATCCTTAGCTATACTAATAGTGTGTGTGTGTGTGTATATATATATATATATAGCTTTTGAAAACCAAAATATAACAAATACGCGCTCTCATATATGTACTATCTCCCCCCGGTGTCTTTCCCTAGGTTAACTACGCAACCTAGAGCTCTAATACCAAGTGTGACGGCCCGGCCCGCCCCGCACCAGCCGACATTTCAATGAAAGTGCGCTGTGCTAATGTCTAACCAGCATGGGACGATCGCCAAAGAAAGGAAAGGAAGGGTATTTGAACTAACAAGGAACCTGTAGAATCTCTCACAGCGCATGGAATAAAATATAATAATAACATACTTTAACATAAACATGCGAGACAGTGCATAAGCTGAAACATCATAGCAGCGGAAAATTCAAATACAGCTTATGTTCCACATCATCATTATTACAACTTTTGAAAACTGCCTCTAAAGCAAATATGTAAGGTACACTACTAATGCCCAAAGTAGTGACCGCAACGACACAGGGAGAATATATAGAAAATAGTACGTGTAAGCCTCCTGCTTGTCTCCGGACAGGTACTCGTGTACAACCAGCTAACTTGTCAATAGTCTGCCCGTTTAAGAGCACCCAGAGTAATAAGAAGAGACATAAAACTCTGGGTTAGACAAAAGTCTGGTATGAGCGATAAGCAGCAAAACGGAATAATAACAGGTAGGGCTGCACAAAGTATGGGTTGAGTCGGGTTGGACCAAATACTACATCCGACCCGCATAAGTATGGGTTTAAGGAAGTTCAACCCGTATCCGACCATATATGAGGTTGGATATGGGTTGGGTTAAAGTATGGGTTGGGTCGGGTTTAGTAGGGTTGGGTTGGGTTGTTTGAATATAATAAAAAATGAGAATAGAGAGATTTTTTTTTAAAAGCAGTATTAAAATATTCAGCATAATATATCAGATTTTTGCTAGCATAATGCATTTAAAAATAAACGATTCATTATAAGATATATTTTATTAAAATTTCATTGTACCATCATATAAAATTAATTACTACATAGTGATGGAAACAATCAAACATAGCAATCATCCTCACATCTATCACTCAGTGCGTAAAGTATACGATATCCACCGCTTTGATCACCCAAATCCTTGCTATGATCACTCTGTCCCATGGAGTCATAACGACCCCACTGCACTGATCCATAGCCACTAATCCTTTGCTATGTCCACTCTGCACCATGGAGTCATAACGGTCCACTGCACTGGCTCATAGCCTTGCTACGATCACTCTGCCTCATGAAGCCATGATGGCTTCACTGCACTGATCCGCAGCCAATATCCGTCTTTCCTTGGTGAGTCAAAGCTACAAACGTCGATAACCCTTTTGCACACGTCCCGAAGCAAAGCCGAAGTCATGAAGTTAACTCGTTGGTTCCCGTCTGGATCTTGAGCTCTACTTCCTATTTGGACTTCCTTTGCATCTCGGGTTTTGGTCGAATTGGAGTTGGTCTTCAGAAAAGTCGTCACATAGAAGTAGTTCCAAATTCGGTTCGGTTCGGTCTCTATACCCCGTTCGGTTCAGTGCCCATAGCCCATGCCTCGGTTCGGTTTGGATATGTATATTGCTCCAGTCTTCATCGGTTCGGTTCGGGTCTCTCATCCAGTTCGGGTTGGTCATCCCCATCCGGTTCGGTTAAGACGAACCGATCCCATCTGTTGCACCAGCTCCTCTTCTCTAATCCGATCCCCTCTTCCTTCTTCCGCTCCGAACCCAACCCCAGCTCTTTATGCAAATGACCTTCCTTCTTGCCATAGTCTTCTCAGGTGCCAAGTTCCGATCCGAATCAAATCCCTTGCCCGGTTCTCCTATCCGATCTAAGCTCAATATCCGATCCGATCTGAAACCCTGCTCAATTTCCCTGTGACTTCTCCAGCGACGGTTTTACACCATACGACAGAGTTTTCGATCAATCTAACAATTCTAATCAATCACAAAGCACACCATACGGTAATAGAAACTTGTATAATCAACCACAAACATCAAAACAACAATATGATGTATTAAAATAAATCAAACATAGCCAAAAACCCATATTTTCCCTTAATCATGTTTAAGCATAACTAATGATATGAGTAGCAAAACTTAACCAAAATAACCAAATTTTCTAACAGAGACCTAAAACAATATTTCGGAATTTATATATATTTTTCCAGAATTTAATCATGGTTAACTTTTCTAATTAACACTAATTACCCTTAATTAATCATAATTAGTGAGGAACTATGCAAATCATCACCTTAGCCACAAACAAAATACCAAATCTGAAACTATCATCTGTTTGGCGCTGTTCCCAAGGCTATACAGCAGCTCCAACCTAGATTAGGTGTTGATTTGGCTTGATTTGACCTAGATTAGGCTAAAACTTGATTAAATGGTGATTAGAAGGTGATTTGGAGTGTTTTAGCAAGTGAAGGTCGTTGCTAGGTTGAGAAGAATGATAGGTGGCGGTTGAAAATTGAGAAAAAGATGTTCTCTAAACCCTAACAGTCCTTTAAACTCCTAATCCCGAAATCCCCCAATATGCCTAGCTGTTAATCAACATATTTGGCCCGGTTAAGCTGTTTTTCACACTCTAAACCTTAATTCAGCCATATCTTCCAAACGGTAAGTTCGTTTGGCTAATGTGACCGCTCTACGAAAAGGTAAACAATCATCCAGATTTAATGGAAGTGATTTCAGATCAAAAATTCTTTCCAATCAAAAGTTATGGCCGAAACAAGATCAGCTAGGGGCAAAACAATCATTTAAAAATTGGCAAAACTCATGAACATGGGAAATCACCTCAATAGTAGTCTCCCAAAATTACATGACCATACGACTTTGTATGAGAAAGAAATAAATATCCTACGATTCTTCGATGCGTAGAATGCGGGTCGTTACAGATAAGCTGAAATTGCTTATCGTTACCATTAGCGATCGACTGATATACCGATGATGACTAATATACCGATAATTTGATAATTGTTATATTAATAATAGTAAATTACTCTTTGTTCATCAAAGCATGTAACTTTGCATATTTTTTTTTTATACTATAATGAATCTTTATTACACTATATGCGGTGTTAGTTAATAAAAAAAATTATGAATGAGAAAGGAAAAAAATGCGTATCTGAAATTATTTCACCTAATTTTCGGACTAAATTTAATCATTTATTTGGTCAAAATGAACGTAATAAAGTACATCAGATTAAACATCTCAAATTTATGATTTTGATGATAAAAAATGTTAAAGTAGTAAATGGTATTCATCATATAAAAGTAAAAGAATTTGACATCGCACAGTAGATATATAACAAAGAACAGAGTACTAAGATACAGGTTAATGAAATTTGTATCATTTTTCACGTTCCAACAGTCCACAATTAAACATCACGAATAATCAAATATTTTGGGTTCACAATTATTTCGCTGCATTTGCTTAAGAAAAGCTGACGCATCCATGTGTGGGCTGCTGGTCGTCCATCCCGTTTTGTCATTTGTTGATATACAAAAAACTGAAGTTAGAATGTTAACAAAGACAATGAAAAAATTATAAACCAATGCAAAATAGAAATGCATGAAAGGCATCAGTAATCTAGATTACATTCCACAGGCTAAAGTTATCAGTAATCCAGATTAGAGTCATCAGCAATGTCCTTTGGATAATAACTAGTAAATTTAAAGGTATTCTCGGATAACCAGTAATCTAGGTTACATTCCATAGGTTAATGTATTAGAAGCCAAAGGTGGGGCAATTCGCCCGCCCCCCCCCCCCCCCCCCACCCCCCCCCCAACTCTAGAATACAATATTTCTCGTTTACTACTTGACTTCAAATATGACAGCTAAGACCAACAAAATGCCTATTCGTTTCTAACAGCAACCACTAGCAGATTTATAAAAAACACTCAATAACGTAGAGCACTTTGATACAACACAACAAACTGTATTTCATTCGCACAGATTATTGAATTTAAAAATTACTAAAACATAAATTTAAATATTATTAAGTTGGACGGCAACTACTGCTCATTTCCATCCAACCAGGCAAATAAAGGCAGTAAACGGCGTGTACGAGTTTGTTCACCTCACATTTCCTGAGGTGAACATAACTCTACATGTTGATTGGAGGAATTCAGTGGGGTCCATATGGACCCCCCAATTCCTTCAATCAGCCCGTAGAGTTATGTACACACCGTACGGAACGGTGTGTACAAACTCAAACTCGTAAACGGCCCTCTAATCAACTCCTCTGCAAATCAGTGGAGATTCCAAAGTACATCGAAGTCTTTATCAGGAACATAGACAGTGACATGCGCATAACTAACAAAAAACTTACAAAAATTAGAATGGACAGGGATACCAGAACACGAATGTCTACTGTAAAAGCTTGAATTATAATGAAATTGACCTGATTTGAACAGGGGTACCAAAACATGAACATTAAAATGTAGCTTAAAATCCATCTTGGAAGAGGAACTAACCTAATTTAGTTTATAATTTAGTACGAATAATCTGCAGAGAGTTTTACAATAGACGCTTTGTAGAAAACAGAGTGAAGTGGTTTATGAACAAGGGAGCACTGTCGCATTGGTATTTGGTTGTAAGTTTTGAAATTAATCGTCCCCAATTCTTATCAAATTTTTTTTTTATAAAAAATGCTATTGATGAAATCTGGAATCGTCTTTTGCTTTTTACAGTCATACATTTTGGGTCTGAGTTATTTCCATCTTTCTAATCCTGGCTTCAATTGATCATTCAATCCAAATAGCATCATTTGCTTGAATATTTGATAATTCTAAGCCAGGTGTATTACCTTCAAATTCTGCAATAATAACCAAAACTAACTGGATAAAAGTTAGCCTGTAAAGTATGTTATGCAACCCACCAAAACAATATTAAATCTTTTAACAAATTATTTACGTCCTACAAATATGCAAACAAACCAATATAGCATGATATGCAACCACTGAATCTCAGTTAAACCATTAAAGTGGTCCTTTTAGTTCATGCATTTTGCATTTTCTTAGAGAAAGATGATCATTATTTGCATATGAATTGAATTAGAACATTGTTCCTGCCTATAAGTATCAAGTTCTATGTTTTAGCTTTTCCAAACAAGAAAAAGAAAACAGAAACAAAATTGTAGTTATGTTTAGAAATCTAATCATTTTCTTTTTCTTAATTCCTTTATTGTATGACTTGAATGTGAGAATTGGTGCTAATCAAACCAAACAACTCAAGGTGGTTTGGTTAACTCCAGTATCTCATGTTCAACCGTCCCATTCACGTTTACTTCTATATGAATTGATTAATGATGTCCGTTGGCATTTGAATATAAGAATTGGAGGACATTAAACCTTTCATATGTATAATTTTGGTTTAATTTCCTCCAATATCTCACATTCATATAGTCAATCCCATGGTCAACATCGAAATCTGATCTTTTTTTAAACAGCGACACTATATAAAGTTATGTCACAATGATTTGTATGATTTGTTGCTCATAATCTAATCCTATTTGTACTCAATGGCAACATAATGATCCTACAACAACTGAAAAAAGGCGAAATGCCAAAACTGGGTGTTAAAGAAAGGGGGGCTGCATTGTTGTTGTATTGCTTATTTATTGCTGGTGTTGCTCTCCAGTGAACAAGCTCTAGCACTAATAATATTCTACCCTTGTTAGAAATTTCTAGCATCAGTTATCATTTCATTCTCCATGTACTGTGCAACAAATATCTGTTGTAAACATCTCATACACCTATGTTTTGATAAGTGAAAATCTAGCATGTATCATCTTGAGATTGCAAATCACAAGGATACTGCGGATATATTGAAGTGCTTCCACAAAGAAGAGACCAAATAACAGTAAAATACTTGGACATTTGAACATAAAACAAGATTTTTATATTACATTCATCTATTTACTTTAGCTTTCTCTGTCAGATGCAAGTGGAACAGAAGTTCCATGAAACGACCTTGACAAATGTTATGATAATAAACAATCAATTGAATCAGTGTGCAAAACAAGGGGAAGAAGATAGAATCAAACATATTTAGTATAACATTGCAAAAAAGAAAAAAGGATATATCACACCAATCTCAACAGATTAAATGAAAATTTCCATGGAATTCTGAAAGATTACACATTTACGTTCTTTCTTCGACAAACATCTAAAAAAGTTACAACTTACCAAATTCAAGTATTCGCCTTGAGTTTGCTCATGTCCAAACGAGTCCCGGTAGAAAGACGAACTTCATACTGAGCTCCGAAAGTACGCTGCCGTTTCAACCAAAATAGCTTCTTGCGCAAATCCTGGACTTCAGGTTTGGCATCAAGGATATATGTTTTCACTCTCACTTAAATTTGTTCTCTTGGCTTCTTATCGACATGAGGCGATCGATTCACGGTGTATACAATTCGTTTTTCGGGCAACCGGATCATGGAAAATCCCTCAAAATCTGTGCACTTCAGAAATGGTTTGCCAAATGACCGAATTATTATGCGGATCTTGCTCGCCATGAATCAATCGAAAATAGATTAGGGTTCAATAAAGCTAATTGGACCAAATATGTTGGCTAATTCGGGGAAAAGATAAATGAGCAGATGTCCGTCAATTGCGCCTCAAAAGTAGGAGGTGTAACCCCACCATTTCTTCCTATATCGCATGATTAGACCGTATTTTGTTCGGTCCGCCTAGCATTACTCCCTAGGATTTTGGTTAGCGATGTTTCGTTTGCCGACAAATACATAGAGTCCACTCAGCAGCAGTTGGGCTTGGCTTGATCGGGATCAAAATTGATGGGCTCTCGTGGACTACATAAATCTATTACTAGTATTACTGTAACGGTGAGAAAACCAACTTTGTAATAACATACAACTGATAAAAGAATTAAAAGCAATATGAAAGTATAAAAATGCAATAATTCAAGAATTCAAATAAAATAGACGTTATAACGGATATGTCACAATCAGTGTTTATTGCAAGAAATAACGTTGATAATGCCAAATTTTCACGATTGAATTAAGTTAGATACATAAACGCCAATCGTAATTATTTGTTGTTTCTGGATATTATTTGCAAAGCTTTCTCATAGTTGTTCATCGTTGTCAAGGCATGATGAATCATTCAAATCTATGTAATGCATATCTATAATAATTAAAAAAAAAAAACATTGATTCTGGGATATAAATTCTTTTTTCTAAAGCACTAACAACATATATATTATAATCATAAGATACTATTTTTTTATATAATATATAATCATAAGATAAACTAGTACACTCTCGACTGCAATAGAATTACAACGAAATGAAAACACACCATCAAAAATAAAAATAAAATTGGCTTTCTCTCTCTCTCTCTCTTCTTCTTTTTTTTTTTTTTTTTTTGAAACAACACATCTGAGATTATAAATAAATACTTAAGTTACATGCAAGTTATAAATAAACACATAAGACATGTGAGTTCATGCACCACCAAAATCGTAGAGCCAAACATATGCTTGTGCAGTTAAAACTTTGCTAGTAAGTAGGAAATGTAGGATCAACACTATTTCACCAAGACTGCAGTCCTCCAATAATGTCCTTAGCTTCAGTAAACCCATTTTTACTAAGCAACACAGCAGCCCTTTGAGAATCATTACCTCTCCTGCACACTACATACAAACTTGCAGGCTTACTTGAAGATGTTTCTGTTGGAATATAATTTGAAATGGTTTTTTGGCAAGCCATTAAAGATTGAAGATTTTTAGAAAGGTTTTAATGTTGAAAGGATAATTATTCATTAATTAGGAAAAGATAATTATTCATTAATGAGAGGTTTTAATGTTGCAAATCTAGAAAGATGTATTGTATGTTATAAATAAGAGTTTGTCTCATTTGTATGTATGAAGGAAGAATTAAGAAAAGAAAAGAGTAATAAAGCAATTTAAAAGTTTTCTTTTCAAAATATTCCTTTTTCTCATTAATCTATTTCTCTTCCTCCCCAAAAATTCTAACAAAGTGGTATCAGAGCAATTAAAATAGCTAACAAAGTGGTATCGGAGCGAGGTTAGTGAAAGAGTGATAAAATGTCAAACAGTGGAATGTTTTTCCTCCTATATCCTCGTCTCACAAAAGAAAATTATGAAAAATGGTGTCTTCGAATGAAAGCTATACTTGGCGGACAAGATGTATGGGAGATCGTAGACAAAGGCTACGACAAGCCAGAAAATGAAACTGCGTTATCTCGAGCAAAGAAGGAAGCATTAGCAAACATGAAGGGAAAAGATCAATATGCACTTAGCCTCATCCATCAATGTTTGGATGATTCAATGTTTTAAATAGTAATCGATGCAGCCACTTCAAAAGAAGCCTGGGAAATTTTGGAAAAATCTTTTCAAAGAGTTGAAAAAGTAAAGAAAGTTAAGCTTCAATCGCTAAGGAGTGATTTCGAAGCAATGAAGATGAGTGAATCCGAATCGACTTCGGATTACTTTACAAGGGTGAATGCGAATGTGAATCAGTCAAGAGGCTATGGAGAAAAAATTGCTGATGTTCGAGTGGCGGAGAAGAAGTTAAAAGCTGAAAAGGAGCCGATGAGAGAGAAAGCCGCTAAAGAAGAAATCGAGGAGGAAGTCGTGGAAGAATATGAAGTAGAAGTAGAAGATGACATAAAAGAAGAGAAAGAAGAAGTCGGTGACCAGAATAAAGCGAATGAAAAATTTATTGATGCGGAGGAAAATGGTGATAAATTTGCTGATGTAAACCTCAAAGAGGATTTAAAACTTGAGAATGGTGAAAAGAATAAAGACATGATAGATGAATGGATAATCGAAGCAGAAGAGGATGTAAAGGATGGCATTGAGATAAAGGACGTTGAAGAAAGTTACAGTGAAATAAAAGAAGTTGCAGAAACAAAAGACAAAGGAGATAATAAAAATAAGGATATCAAGATGAGTGACCCTGACGATGCTGAGGTCGATGATGATTCAATAAAAAAGGATGCTTGGGAAAATGCGAAGAAGGCAGAAGAATGTAAAGGAGGTCCTGATGGTGTTCTTAATGTGATCTCTGGTTTTGGCTCCACAACTAGTGCAGCCTTTGCTAGTCACATGGATGTTAACGAGCTTGCTCATGTTGCATTGTTCTTTAATCAGGGACAATATTATTGTGCTGGTTCTCGTACTTTTATGCATGAAAAAATGTACAATGAGTTCATGGAAAAGTCAAAAGCTCGTGGTTTGAGTCATGTAGTCAGTGATCCTTTTAAGAAAGGTGATAACAAAAGAGATGGAAATAAAGAAGTCAAAGAAATTCAATATACTGTTAGAGATTTCAAGTACAAGAAAAATTTGGAAGTTATGAAAGAATGGAAAGATGACTTATATGACTCATTCAAAGTTAATGACACCAGAATTAAATGGAAGCTAGAGCACACACTTTTCGGAACATCTTGTGCGAATGGAGGAGGACAAAAAGAACGGAGCTTTGCAACAAGGATTCGAGAAATCATGTTAAAGATCTTCATGGTGAAAAAGAAGAGAAGAAAAAGGAAAGCTTGGATAATTTCTTTATTTCTGCCAAAACACGTGAGATACAAAGATTTTCAAAGAATGAGAGCTATGCATGGAGTAAGAAAGGAAATTTCAAATTAGGAGGGAGTGTTGGAATATAATTTGAAATGGGTTTTTGGCAAGCCATTAAAGATTGAAGATTTTTAGAAAGGTTTTAATGTCGAAAGGATAATTATTCATTAATTAGGAAAAGATAATTATTCATTAATGAGAGGTTTTAATGTTGCAAATCTAGAAAGATGTATTGTATGTTATAAATAAGAGTTTGTCTCATTTGTATGTATGAAGGAAGAATTAAGAAAAGAAATGAGTAATAAAGCAATTTAAAAGTTTTCTTTTCAAAATATTCCTTTTTCTCATTAATCTATTTCTCTTCCTCCCGAAAAATTCTAACAAAGTGGTATCAGAGCAATTAAAATAGCTAACAGTTTCTTCCTCTGCTTCTTTTAAAGCCAATTTCAACGTAGAAATGCTCTCTTTCAAATTTGACAAAGGAACGTTGAGTGCGTTGGGTAAAGCTGAGATTTTGAAATGATGAGGAGGGCGAACATTCAACAATACGTGTGGTTCTCCATTGTCCATTACCTCTTTGTTGTTTGTACAGCTGATTCTGGCGCCCTCGGGCAGTAGTTTTATACCCGACTGTGGCGCATCAGATATTAGAGACTGGGTGAAACTCACATAATCAAAATAGCGAAAATATTCTTTTGTGAAGCATGTATTCTCCCCACAAATGCTGCAATCGTATGCCTTCCCTCTAATTTTAACAATTCTAATTTGAGAAGATAGGGAATCCAAAAGAGGCATTCTCCCACAAAGAGGCTCTCCAACATCGCTGGCTATCTTTATTGCCTCTAGAGCTTGAAGGCAACCAACGATTCCAGGAACTACACTAAAGGAGACCACTATCTGAGCATCTCTGACAAGCGGATGTAGCGTAGGTGGAGGCATTGCGATAAGGCATCGGTAGCATGGACCACCACCATGATTATACACGGTGAGCTGCCCTTCCAAACCTAGTGTCGCTCCTGATACGAGCCGCTTATTTAGCAGAACACAACAGTCACTGATCATGCATTGACTTGGAAGACTGTCTGTTGCATCAACCAACGATGTCGTATCTAAAGTCAATTTAGTAATCATGGAAACATCTTTAAAAGTTATTGCAGTATGAACCAAAAGCCATAGATCAAAAGAATACTATCGACTCAAGATAAACTGAATAATACTGGAACAAAATAAACATTATTTGCCCTACTCAATTACCATAAAAGCAATGCTTTAGAATGAGAAAGAGAAATAAATATATCTACTGTGAAGTACCGTAACCTAAAAACACAATTTCACATTTAGGAAGAAATAAGTGAGCTCAGCAATGTTCATTTTATGTTGAGAAACCACCTTGGATCCGTTTCAGACTTGGGCAGACGATGCGTAAAATTTCCAAGTTATGAATTTCCGGCATGAGTCAACATTGAGAAACTCCAACATTTTACAATGAGATAATATTCATCATAACAGAATTGTGGAGCTTTAAATTGGAATGTTTCACCGAAATTACTGTAAACAAACTAAGACGGTGCTTTTGACATAAATTAATGGTCGATTACCATATTTGAAAACATTTATGAGATAAGAATCGAAAGTCAACAATATCGGTGTCACATGCACAATAATTGTACGTGGTTATCCACTTATGCACTGCTACTTTCATGTTATCAACTTTAGTTCTGACAAATGTATGCATTATTCTAAATATAAACAAGTTGAGAAATCCAATAGACTAATGGCATTATCTCTCTCTTCTTTTTTTTTTCTTTTTTTTCTTTTTTTTGAACAACACATCTGAGATTATAAATAAATACTTAAGTTACATGCAAGTTATAAATAAACACATAAGACATGTGAGTTCATGCACCACCAAAATCGTAGAACCAAACATATGCTTGTGCAGTTAAAACTTTGCTAGTAAGTAGGAAATGTAGGATCAACACTATTTCACCAAGACTGCAGTCCTCCAATAATGTCCTTAGCTTCAGTAAACCCATTTTTACTAAGCAACACAGCAGCCCTTTGAGAATCATTACCTCTCCTGCACACTACATACAAACTTGCAGGCTTGCTTGAAGATGTTTCTTCCTCTGCTTCTTTTAAAGCCAATTTCAACGTAGAAATGCTCTCTTTCAAATTTGACAAAGGAACGTTGAGTGCGTTGGGTAAAGCTGAGATTTTGAAATGATGAGGAGGGCGAACATTCAACAATACGTGTGGTACTCCATTGTCCATTACCTCTTTGTTGTTTGTACAGCTGATTCTGGCGCCCTCAGGCAGTAGTTTTATACCCGACTGTGGCGCATCAGATATTAGAGACTGGGTGAAACTTGTTATACAGAGAATTCTGTATTGGTACAGTAACCGTAGAAAACTTGTAGTAATCTAGCAACACAGTAGTTGAAATACAACAGCGAATAGAGTATACCGTCGCAGTTGATCAGAGAGCAATTGATAATTCGAGTCTAGTCTTGAAAGACTGTTTCCTTAAATTGTAGTTGCGCCCCTTTCTCAGCACTAAAGGGCTTTGGTGCAAATCGATTACCAAGATAAAACGGATTCAACTTCGCTGTACAGTGCAGTAGGCGAAGCACCGGCGAACGCAAGGATGTTTTATTTACAGAACAGAGCGGTGGAGGAAGAAGGCGAAAGTCAGAAAATTCGATACTGATTTGATTTTTCACTGCCCTTTATATAGGCTATGAAGAGGCATTCAATCATGAATGGATGCCACTATTCGAATTGCAACGGCAACGACTGTTGGAAAGGTTGCGACCCTTTACCAACAGTCATTTCCGTTGGTATTTGGCGGCTATGTTCAAAAAATAGTCGTTTGAACAGCGCAAGCAGGCCTGGCGGCATTCAGAGGCCCGTACGATCACGAGACCCCAAGAGCCCCAAGGCCCAAGGCCCTAATCTTTGACCTTTTTAATATTAACATGAATATATAATCATGCCATTGACTCTCCCTCTTCTATCTCCTTTTTCTATTGATATAATACATCAAACAATAGTATAAGTAGTGGCATAAGGCACAAATTTCCCCGATGTGGGACTTAGTTTGCCTCAACCACTTTACTCATTCTTCCAACAATCCCCCACATGAGTGAGTGGTTGTATAATCTGTTCTGAAACTTTGTGTAACATTTATCATATCGGTAAAAGTAGCACAGAGGCCTTGAACTTTTCCCTAGTGTTTTATCGTTATAACTAACTGGCGAATCAGTAGACTGGACTGTCTTTGAACTGTAAGCCGTTTGTGTAAGTCTACAAAGATAACACATGATAAATGCTTGTTAACCCCTTGGTTCTCTGTTTGTGTTCGTTTTTGCCATGAACACCGCCTTGGTTTCATGAGTGCTTGAAGAATTCGATCTTACAATTCTTCTTGAAGCGGCGCCTTCGCACTCACATAGGTGATTCTATAAAGAGTATCCCGTAATACCCCACTTGGTTCTTTATAACACCACAGTATAGACATCATTAAAATCCAAGCTTATCCTATTCTCCGACGGGTTATGCACTGACTTATCATAGGAATGGTTTATATTTAACAGTGCCGAACTTAGTTGCCCCTTTGAACCTAGATCTTGGGATCTCCAGTCAACTAGGTGGGGTTTCCGTTTTAGAAAACTTTTAGTTCATAGGTCTTAAGCCCATTCCCATCGATAAGGTTTGAACTTTCTCTCTTGGCAAACCTTTTGTTAGTGGATCCGCTATGTTATCCTTTGACCTTACATAGTCTACAGTGATAACTCCATTAGAGAGAAGTTGTCTTATGGTTTTATGTCTACGACGAATATGTCGAGACTTACCATTATACAATGTACTATTTGCCCTTCTTATAGCAGATTGACTATCACAATGTATACATATTGAGGGTACTGGTTTTTCCCAATTTGGAATGTCTTCTAAAAACCCCCTAAGCCAATCTGCTTCTTCCGCGGCTTTATCCAGAGCAATGAACTCAGATTCCATTGTTGACCATGCTATGCAAGTCTGTTTGGATGATTTCCACGAAATTGCTCCATTTCCTAAAGTAAACACATATCCACTTGTGGATTTTGTGTCATTTAAGCCCGTTATCCAATTAGCATCACTATATCCTTTTACTACTGAAGGATACTTATCATATTGCAACACATAGTTTTGTGTATACTTTAGATATCCTAGGACTCTGATTATTGCTTTCCAATGATTTTTACCATTATACAGTAATTTTCACTAAAATTACTGTAAACAAACTAAGACGGTGCTTTTGACATAAATTAATGGTCGATTACCATATTTGAAAACATTTATGAGATAAGAATCGAAGTCAACAATATTGGTGTCACATGCACAATAATTGTACGTGGTTATCCACTTATGCACTGCTACTTTCATGTTATCAACTTTAGTTCTGACAAATGCATGCATATTGGTGTCACATGCACAATAATTGTACGTGGTTATCCACTTATGCACTGCTACTTTCATGTTATCAACTTTAGTTCTGACAAATGCATGCATATTGGTGTCACATGCACAATAATTGTACGTGGTTATCCACTTATGCACCACTACTTTCATGTTATCAACTTTAGTTCTGACAAATGCATGCATTATTCTAAATATAAACAAGTTGAGAAATCCAATGGACTAATGGCATTATCCTAGACCAATATACTAACTACTCCCTCCGGTTCGATTTATTAGACATTTTAACAAATTTCACATAAATTAAGAAAAGTCAAAAAAGCTGCAAAAACATTAAGTTACTGACTACTTCCTCCAGTATGGAGAATAAATTCACACAGAAAATTTGGAATAAGCTGACATTACGTGGCAGAAATTTGAATGTCTGCAAAAGAAGTCAGAAAAATGGAAGCTTTTTGCAGGTTTTTGCAACAAAAGTCAGAAAACCTGAAGCATAAATTTGGAATAAGCTGACATTACGAGGGAACATAAATGCGGCTAGTGCATTGGGAAAGATAACACTGCAGAACGTCATATACTCCCTCCGGTTCGATTTATTAGACGTTTTAACAAATTTCACAAAAATTAAGAAAAGTCAAAAAAGTTGCAAAAACATTAAGTTACTGACTACTTCCTCCAGTATGGAGAATAAATTCGCATAGAAAATTTGGAATAAGCTGACATTACGAGGAAGAAATTTGAATGTCTGCAAAAGAAGTCAGAAAAATGGAAGCTTTTTTCAGGTTTTTACAAAAAAAAGTCAGAAAACCTGAAGCATAAATTTGGAATAAGCTGACATTACGAGGGAACATAAATGCAGCTGGTGCATTGGGAAAGATAACACTGCAGAACGTCATATATTAAGAAAAACAGTAAACTTCCCAAAACGTCTAATAAATTGAACCGGAGGGAGTATTAAGAAAACAGTAAACTTCCCAAAACGTCTGATAAATTGAACCGGAGGGAGTATAATTTTTGCATTATAGGATCCTTATAATTTCATCATTATAGTTATAAATCCCAATATACTAGCAGTTTCCACATCTCTAATTTCATCATTTACCAAGCTTTCCAGATCCTTATAATTTTTGCTTATAACGTTATAAATCCCAAGTTTAATCTGCTTTTTACTCCCAACTACCCCAGGTATAGGCCATCCATATTTTCTTTACAACCATCAATCGATTGTCCAAGAAAACTCTTGCCTTTCAACACTCATGCCTTAAGTGAAAATCATAGTAAGCCATAAGCCTTTCAGGTGGTTTTTTTTGTTTTGATTTGTTTACTAAAAACATGAAAACTACTCCCTTCGGTTCGATTTATTAGACGTTTTAACAAATTGCACACAAATTAAGAAAAGTCAAAAAAGCTGCAAAAACATTAAGTTACTGACTACTTCCTCCAGTATGGAGAATAAATTCGCATAGAAAATTTGGAATAAGCTGACATTACGAGGCAGAAATTTGAATGTCTGCAAAAGAAGTCAGAAAAATGGAAGCTTTTTTCAGGTTTTTGCAAAAAAAGTCAGAAAACCTGAAGCATAAATTTGGAATAAGCTGACATTACGAGGGAACATAAATGCAGCTGGTGCATTGGGAAAGATAACACTGCAGAATGTCATATATTAAGAAAAACAGTAAACTTCCCAAAACGTCTAATAAATTGAACCGGAGGGAGTACAAAATAATTATGAAATTGTTTTACCCTCCTACTGTGATTCAAACTAGAACTTCTCCCATATATAATGAAACGGATAATGGACGACTTATATTTACCACGATTTTTGAAATTAGAGAGTTGTTCAAGCTTAAAAATTGCCACATATGTAAAATCTGTCAATATGTGAATAAGTCAAGCTTAGAGTGACAGCCACTGCTGTCCTTTTCAATATATGGAATCATATCAGACATATTGGGGAGTTGTTCAAAACCCTAAATTTAACTATTAATCCTAAATTCATAAAAGCATGAGCCGCAAGCGCATATCTAATCATGAATTGTTTATTAACTAAATTTCAGAATGGAATAAAACGATAAAATCTTAATGCTCAAAGTTTATATCAGAACCGAATCAAATCACAAACTGTAAATTCCAAAGTACATACTTAAATATTGATCCACATAACTGATTGCAATTAGGCCACGTATTTATAATATCACATCTGAAATCAGGGTCAGTTGTGTAATTAAGCCTCGTGTTTATAATCAGGGTCAGCGGTGGATTTACATGTCTCTTCAAACCCAAATGTTAACCTAAAAATGCTTTATAAATTATCAATTTGATTATATCGTTCATACGTTGAAGAAAATCGAAAGGAAAAGTCATAGACCTTCAATTGGAGGATGCAACTTAGAAAGATCCGACCTACCCTCGAGTGGCATCATCTCCGCCTTCGCTGTTCATTAGCATTTGCAGAGTGAAAGTAATCCGTCGTTAACTATTTCTTATTTGAAAAAAGCGTTGAGTTGGAGCGGATTTGTTGGATTTAAAGATGGATTTAGGGTAATTTGCGAAGAACATGATTACGGTTGAAGAAGAAAATCGCGGTTGAGGAAGAAAATCGGGTATTGTGGATGGATGTTTACAGAGGCACAGTTGTAACAACCCGAATTTTTAGCAACGTGTTAAGACAAGAATCAAGGCAGAATTAAATTATAAAATCTGAATCAGGATAAAAGGGTTGCGCCATTGTGTTCGTCTCGGAAAAATACGCGAAATAGAGTCCGAAATTTCGTAAATCGGAGTCCGTATGAAGAAGATATGGACGAACGAAGTTAGGCAGAAAAACCGAAAACAAGCCAGAATGCACTGGCGCACTTGTGAAGTGCGCCAGCACAAAAATACACTGGCGCACTTGGGAAGTGCGCCCGTGTCGAGCCAGAAACCTGCACAGCCTTCTGGCTTGACCCTGGCTGGCCTGGTGCACCTGTTTTGGCCCTTGGTCTTGTTTTGGAGGCTTGTGACGATTTTTGAGGGCTGGGATCTATCCTAGGGTTAATCTAAGGGCCTAAAACTACCCTAATCTCTATAAAAACACCCCTAAGCCTACCCTAAACCCTCATTATTCATTCTTGCAACTAAACTATGGCAAAATTTTCACTCTCATGGCCTCCACCCTCATTCTAAAATTCCTAAGTAAATTCCTATGAGAGGTTTCATGATCATGAGAGTGTTAGAGAGTTTCTATGTTAGTATGAGAGCCTCTCAAGTTGATTTCAAGGCTAAAGCTTTGATCTTTGTTCATAAAGATGGGGTTTTGATTGATTCGGAGTGTTCATCTTTGGGTTTTTGGGTGATGGCATGCATAGGCTTCATCACAATCTTTAATTTAAATCGATTTGTGCCTTCATAGCAATGTAAGCCCTTTCCCTACTCTTAGATATTAACTATAAAGTTAAATGTTCATGTTGCAAGTTTGGGTTTGATCATTGAGTATGATACATGCTATCATGTCATGCAAGTTTATGAAGTCATTATCTTGATCTTGTGGGCTAAAAGCTACAATCTTTATGTTGAAAAGTTGCATTATGCAACATGAGAACCCTCATAACCTTTATGTCAACTTGCATATGAAGTCATAACCCTTATATGATGATATATGCGAGTTACTAGTCATCATTCCATGTCTTTTGTCACCATGATTCGCTTATGTGCCAAGTTTGGGTTTATGCATGTTTTTGAGGCTTAAGAATGTAACATGCAAGTTAATGAACACATTATGTCTCATTTGCCACCATGTTCAACTAGTGGCTTTATACCCCCTTTTGTCATGCCTTTGACAAGTTCCTTCTTTGAATCCATTATGCGAGTTTAAGAGCGTTGGGGTCACATTGTGGGAAAACATAACGACATGAACATGACTTGGGTAAATGGGTATAAACATGACAACATGTAACGTTAAATATGACATGTGTTTATACTTGAAAACATGACTTGAAGTATAACATGGAAGTTGACATGTAAGTATGCATAAAAACATAAGCTTGGGAATTTACCTATTAAGTTAGGTCTACCCATTGGGAATTTACCTATTAAGTTAGGTCTACCCAATTGCTTGAAAACTTGACTATGAACATGACACTAGACTAAACATGAAAGTGGCCAACTCGAGGTTGGGTTGAGTTTGCAACGTAAAACTACCCGGAACCGACCGGCCTAACTAGTAGTTGCAAACAATAGGACCCAATGTGAGAAGTTGGTCATGTTGTGCTTGAACCCGAGGTTAGACCAAGTTGTGGTGTAAAGCTACCCGGAACCGACCGGCTTAACTAGTAACCACAACGAAGTCTAATGTGAGAGGTTGGGGTGCATTAAGTAATTAATGTCACATGATAGGGTTAAGTTAATTTGATTAATAACTCTTAACCAAATATGACATGGATAAAGGGGTTAAGTAAATTGGTTAGGCTAATGATACTTAACAAAACATGACAAGGTTGGGTAGGTTAAGTGATTTGATTTGCCTAATGACGCTTAACCATTTTTATACGACTAGTGGACGAGGATTAAGTTAACCAACACTTAATCAATCCAACATGATAATTTGGCAAGGTTAAGTAAGTTTTCTTAATGACACTTAACCATACAAGATGATTAGGGGATGGGGTTAAGTAATTTGCACCTAACTAATCCGACACGGTAATTAGATGGGGTTAAGTAATCCACACTTAACTAATCTAAACACGGTAATTCGATGGGGTTAAGTTAAACACTTAACCAATTTAAACTCGGTAATTCAATGAGGTTAAGTAACCAATACTTAACCAACTTAACGTGATAATTTAATGGGGTTAAGCAACTTATACTTAACCAATTATACATGATGATTTGATGGGGTTAAGTAACTTACACTTAACCAATCTAATACGCGGACCTGATAAGGTTAAGTCACAAGACCTTTTAAGAATATACTTAACCATTGCAGTACGATTAGAAGATGGGGTTAAGCCAACCTATACTTAACCAATCCGACTCGATAATTTGATGGGATTAAGATAATCTATGCTTAATCGATCTAGCAAGATAATCCGATAGGATTAAGGTAAGCTAGTACTTGACCAATTTGACTTGATAGGGTTAAGTCATGAGCCTCTGGGTACACTTAACCAACTTGTGGGACTAAGTCTTGAACTTAAATACTTAGCCAATCTTTGACGTGATTCGTGGGCGGGTTAAGTCATGGACTTGAATGATAACACTTAACCCAATAGACAAACCCTAGCTAGAAGAACTAGGTAGAAAACCGTGGTTAATCAAGGATAACGGGAAAGGAAGCTAAGTGGTAAACCTTAGTTAAGGGTAACTAAGTAATAATTCTTAGCTAAGGACATAGGACTAATTCTCAAAATGATGAGTAACCTGATACGGTAGGTCATCGCTTAGTATACGAGGGGGAGCAAGTTATCTGACTTGGATAAAAGCTCCAGCGCACTGGGTGCCGAAGTGGAAGCTTCGGGGGACGTGAGGATATTCTTGGGATCCCTCTGTGGGCTGCCAGGTAATTATACTAGGCCCATGAGAGGTTAAGGTCTGCGTTAGAAGGACCAAGAGTATGCCTTGGTTGCTATGCGAGCAACCTAAAGACTGGGATGGATTAGCGTGGAGTCGACGATTCTTGTTTTTGCCCTGGATAGCACATCGCCGACTACCTACCATCTTTAGTCAATCGTGTACATGCGGAAAGGCAGGGAACCCCCAACAGACCATGTGCTTGCTATCGAGTCATGGGTGAGGTTGGCCCGTAGGAAAGTGGGCTATAGTGGGGCCGTGGAGTGGTTCTTATACATGATTTTTCTTGGATTGCCTTTCAGTAGTTGAGGGAGGGGTCACGTGGGACCATAGCCACGGGTACAAAAACAGACCTTGATATCTGCATCGGCAGACGATTTAAAGCTCCCGACCGAGTTCCGTATTTCTTGATTTGCCCTGGCACGGAACTCGGATGGCACATTGGGGAACATGTGCATCTAGACATGGAAAACGATTCACGATACATACGTGGGATCAAGGGCGCGGTTGACGGGTGGCGTAATCCCTAGTGGTCCTAGGTGGCCAAAACCCAAACCGAGACACGGAAATGTTCATTAGGTAGCATAATCCCTAGCGGTCCTAGGTGGCATAAATCCTAAGTGGACGCGCGATAGTTCATGGTAAGGAAACACAACTAGATCAAGGGTTGCAGTCCAAAACAACTTCAAGGATAAACCGTTTACATGGGAAAGCCCGTACAGCCTACGGCAAAGAACTGAACTTATACATGGAAAGAAACATATGAGTTGAGTAACCTATATATGCGGCATATTAGGTTGACATGGACGACTTTTGAGTAAGGGTCATTCACGGATAACACGTGATACAATTGGGATACTAGTACGGTAGGTGCAGAGCGGGCATATAGGATAGATACCATGGGACGTTATGCGTGATAGATATCTTGGGATATTATACTTGATAGAAACCTGACGATGTGATGCCTTGTTTCATTTTGACATCGTAATTTATCATGACACTTTAGTTTATCTGAGTTCAGTAGTTCATCCTGTTATTTTGATTTAGCTTGTCTATCTTGTTATCATGCTCATGTTCATCTCAGTTCCTCATGACAGTTAACTTTACTAGTTTTTATACTAATAGTAGATATGGCTTACTCAGTCTTTTTGATTGACCAGTTTTGTTTCGCCTCTTTTCTTCCGTTTCCCCCCCAGGTTACAGGGAGGAAATACTGTTGTTTAGTTCGGACTTCTCCTGCTCGAAGGTCATCATGGATGGCTTGGACTTTTCTTGGCTATGGCTACTTTACTGTTTTTACTTGGGGAATAATTTATGAAAATGTCTTTATGCTTCTTTACTATTGCAAGACAGGTTTTGATGTACTCTGATGTAAAAGGCTTTAGACCTTATTTATTCATGTTATGAAAGGTTGATTTTACTTCCGCTATTTTATATGTTCTGTCTTGTGATATTTCTGTGCATGTTTACCAATAATGCCCCTCTAAAGCTAGTGCATTCCTTTGCGAGTGACCCTAGCGGAGGCGGGGTGTTACATTTGGTATCAGAGCAGAAGGTTACCAGACTGGGCAAAAGTTTTTAAAGACCTTCTGAAAACTATTTGAAAACCGTTTACAAAGAAGCGTTTTTCAAGAAAATTTTCTTTTAAAAGAAAAAGGCTATTCCCCAAAGGCCATTAGCACTATCCTTGTTTCCTTAATTGAATCTCTCCTCCTTTCTTTCCTCCATCTGTAGTCACAGTGGTTTTAACTGCGACTAATCTTTTCTATCTACGAAAGTGCTTTCCATGCGATGGAGGTGGTTCTCGAGAGACCAGTGGCCACGTTATAAGAAAGGATAGTGAGAAAGAGGATAAAGGATACGAGCTTAAGGATGGGCAACTTGTTGGTATGGCTTAGTCCTCAAAGGAGGGAGAAAGATGAACAATGAAACCCATGATGAGAGAGTACCTTTTGCATGGTAAAACGGGGTGGATAGTTAAGTATTATGGGACAAGGACAAGATCATCGGGAGGGTGATAGTATGCTCTCATTTCTAGGGTACCTCGGAAGGAGGGTAACGATCTTGTTAAAGGTTTAGCTCTTCTTCTCTATCATCCCATTAGGACTTTGTTTTGATCATCGTATCATTTAAGTCTGCTTCGATAGTTGAGTCTCTGCACCTTAAGTACTAGCGTAATAGAGAATCCCATTTTTGTCTCAAAGTCCTATTGGAGAATCAGTCCATTTATACATGACTTGTTTGGATTTGAGAATGTCTATGCCAAGTGTTGAGTTTGGAAATAATGCTTATGTTTATAAGCTATGGAAGGATTCTAGGGATGAAGTGGTTATCCAGTAGGGGATGCCACTCTCGGTTTTGATAGGAGGGTAGTTAGACCTTTTGACTAGCCTTGGTAATACCCTCGAAGTATCGTGTAACCTTTTTGAGGTTCTGTCATGACTAGTTACTTAGAATCCCTTGATGCCTTTATTGGAAATTTGAAGCCCGATCGAGTGGTGTTCGCCGATAAGACGGACAGTTTACTTCATTTATGCATGGGTTATAGAGATCACCCTAGTAAGTGCGCTTGATAACCTGGTTGACATCTGTTTACTTTCAAGAGAAAGTTCTTCTACATGGAATACCTTATAGTATATAAACGAGATCCAAGATTCACTAGTGAATTTTGGAAAGCTTGCATGAGATCATGAGTACGCAGTCATGTTTGCGTCAAGTATTTTAGAAAAAGGATAAGTGCAAGTGGAACGAGAGGCGACGAAGGAATGAGTTCCAGCTCATGTTATGGAAACAGGAAATAAGAAGCTACGAAATCGCAAAGACGGTCAAGGCACAATGGAATTGAGTTCAAGGAAATACGACTTTGATGGTCAAAGACTAGATACGCGCATGATATCTCTTTTTGGGAGTATATCCTTGATCCCTGTTTTCTGTAGAGCTTACTTGTAGGCTATCTTTTGTGGACATCCTCTTGGTCCTATTTTCTGTTACAAACCCCATAAGGAGTTTGTCTTGTTTATCTTCTCGACCCTATTTCAGGGAATCCTAGGTAGAACCCTATGGATGTAAACATGTATTTGAAACATGTTATGATTGATATGGTTGCAAGTGGTTGCTCGTGGATGCGCGAATACACATTAGATACTAGCTCGACTCGGTCACATTTCATATTGCATATGCACGAGTATTTATACTTGTTTATGGATGAAATCGAATGTATTATCATGCGGTTGTTGCATATGAATGAATGATTGTGCACGCATATAGTACCTATATGGCTAGGACTATTTGCATACATGTTGGATTCATGGCACTATACATATTTTGCATTAGAAAGATTATTCAGGCCTGATCATTAGCATTAGCTAAGGAACATGTACACACACGTTTTGCATATATTCATACAGCATTAGAAATCATCTAAGGACAATGGTTGCTTGTGGATGATGTTTTGAGTAGATGGATGACGGATGGTAGGATACGTTCTTCCTAACTTGGAGATTTCGGGGACGAGATCCTTTAAGTTGGGGAGGATGTAACAACCCGAATTTTTAGCAACGTGTTAAGACAAGAATCAAGGCAGAATTAAATTATAAAATCTGAATCAGGATAAAAGGGTTGCGCCATTGCGTTCGTCTCGGAAAAATACGCGAAATAGAGTCCGAAATTTCGTAAATCGGAGTCCGTATGAAGAAGATATGGACGAACGAAGTTAGGCAGAAAAACCGAAAACAAGCCAGAATGCACTGGCGCACTTGTGAAGTGCGCCAGCACAAAAATACACTGGCGCACTTGGGAAGTGCGCCCGTGTCGAGCCAGAAACCTGCACAGCCTTCTGGCTTGACCCTGGCTGGCCTGGTGCACCTGTTTTGGCCCTTGGTCTTGTTTTGGAGGCTTGTGACGATTTTTGAGGGCTGGGATCTATCCTAGGGTTAATCTAAGGGCCTAAAACTACCCTAATCTCTATAAAAACACCCCTAAGCCTACCCTAAACCCTCATTATTCATTCTTGCAACTAAACTATGGCAAAATTTTCACTCTCATGGCCTCCACCCTCATTCTAAAATTCCTAAGTAAATTCCTATGAGAGGTTTCATGATCATGAGAGTGTTAGAGAGTTTCTATGTTAGTATGAGAGCCTCTCAAGTTGATTTCAAGGCTAAAGCTTTGATCTTTGTTCATAAAGATGGGGTTTTGATTGATTCGGAGTGTTCATCTTTGGGTTTTTGGGTGATGGCATGCATAGGCTTCATCACAATCTTTAATTTAAATCGATTTGTGCCTTCATAGCAATGTAAGCCCTTTCCCTACTCTTAGATATTAACTATAAAGTTAAATGTTCATGTTGCAAGTTTGGGTTTGATCATTGAGTATGATACATGCTATCATGTCATGCAAGTTTATGAAGTCATTATCTTGATCTTGTGGGCTAAAAGCTACAATCTTTATGTTGAAAAGTTGCATTATGCAACATGAGAACCCTCATAACCTTTATGTCAACTTGCATATGAAGTCATAACCCTTATATGATGATATATGCGAGTTACTAGTCATCATTCCATGTCTTTTGTCACCATGATTCGCTTATGTGCCAAGTTTGGGTTTATGCATGTTTTTGAGGCTTAAGAATGTAACATGCAAGTTAATGAACACATTATGTCTCATTTGCCACCATGTTCAACTAGTGGCTTTATACCCCCTTTTGTCATGCCTTTGACAAGTTCCTTCTTTGAATCCATTATGCGAGTTTAAGAGCGTTGGGGTCACATTGTGGGAAAACATAACGACATGAACATGACTTGGGTAAATGGGTATAAACATGACAACATGTAACGTTAAATATGACATGTGTTTATACTTGAAAACATGACTTGAAGTATAACATGGAAGTTGACATGTAAGTATGCATAAAAACGTAAGCTTGGGAATTTACCTATTAAGTTAGGTCTACCCATTGGGAATTTACCTATTAAGTTAGGTCTACCCAATTGCTTGAAAACTTGACTATGAACATGACACTAGACTAAACATGAAAGTGGCCAACTCGAGGTTGGGTTGAGTTTGCAACGTAAAACTACCCGGAACCGACCGGCCTAACTAGTAGTTGCAAACAATAGGACCCAATGTGAGAAGTTGGTCATGTTGTGCTTGAACCCGAGGTTAGACCAAGTTGTGGTGTAAAGCTACCCGGAACCGACCGGCTTAACTAGTAACCACAACGAAGTCTAATGTGAGAGGTTGGGGTGCATTAAGTAATTAATGTCACATGATAGGGTTAAGTTAATTTGATTAATAACTCTTAACCAAATATGACATGGATAAAGGGGTTAAGTAAATTGGTTAGGCTAATGATACTTAACAAAACATGACAAGGTTGGGTAGGTTAAGTGATTTGATTTGCCTAATGACGCTTAACCATTTTTATACGACTAGTGGACGGGGATTAAGTTAACCAACACTTAATCAATCCAACATGATAATTTGGCAAGGTTAAGTAAGTTTTCTTAATGACACTTAACCATACAAGATGATTAGGGGATGGGGTTAAGTAATTTGCACCTAACTAATCCGACACGGTAATTAGATGGGGTTAAGTAATCCACACTTAACTAATCTAAACACGGTAATTCGATGGGGTTAAGTTAAACACTTAACCAATTTAAACTCGGTAATTCAATGAGGTTAAGTAACCAATACTTAACCAACTTAACGTGATAATTTAATGGGGTTAAGCAACTTATACTTAACCAATTATACATGATGATTTGATGGGGTTAAGTAACATACACTTAACCAATCTAATACGCGGACCTGATAAGGTTAAGTCACAAGACCTTTTTAGAATATACTTAACCATTGCAGTACGATTAGAGGATGGGGTTAAGCCAACCTATACTTAACCAATCCGACTCGATAATTTGATGGGATTAAGATAATCTATGCTTAATCGATCTAGCAAGATAATCCGATAGGATTAAGGTAAGCTAGTACTTGACCAATTTGACTTGATAGGGTTAAGTCATGAGCCTCTGGGTACACTTAACCAACTTGTGGGACTAAGTCTTGAACTTAAATACTTAGCCAATCTTTGACGTGATTCGTGGGCGGGTTAAGTCATGGACTTGAATGATAACACTTAACCCAATAGACAAACCCTAGCTAGAAGAACTAGGTAGAAAACCGTGGTTAATCAAGGATAACGGGAAAGGAAGCTAAGTGGTAAACCTTAGTTAAGGGTAACTAAGTAATAATTCTTAGCTAAGGACATAGGACTAATTCTCAAAACGATGAGTAACCTGATACGGTAGGTCATCGCTTAGTATACGAGGGGGAGCAAGTTATCTGACTTGGATAAAAGCTCCAACGCACTGGGTGCCGAAGTGGAAGCTTCGGGGGACGTGAGGATATTCTTGGGATCCCTCTGTGGGCTGCCAGGTAATTATACTAGGCCCATGAGAGGTTAAGGTCTGCGTTAGAAGGACCAAGAGTATGCCTTGGTTGCTATGCGAGCAACCTAAAGACTGGGATGGATTAGCGTGGAGTCGACGATTCTTGTTTTTGCCCTGGATAGCACATCGCCGACTACCTACCATCTTTAGTCAATCGTGTACATGCGGAAAGGCAGGGAACCCCCAACAGACCATGTGCTTGCTATCGAGTCATGGGTGAGGTTGGCCCGTAGGAAAGTGGGCTATAGTGGGGCCGTGGAGTGGTTCTTATACATGATTTTTCTTGGATTGCCTTTCAGTAGTTGAGGGAGGGGTCACGTGGGACCATAGCCACGGGTACAAAAACAGACCTTGATATCTGCATCGGCAGACGATTTAAAGCTCCCGACTGAGTTCCGTATTTCTTGATTTGCCCTGGCACGGAACTCGGATGGCACATTGGGGAACATGTGCATCTAGACATGGAAAACGATTCACGATACATACGTGGGATCAAGGGCGCGGTTGACGGGTGGCGTAATCCCTAGTGGTCCTAGGTGGCCAAAACCCAAACCGAGACACGGAAACGTTCATTAGGTAGCATAATCCCTAGCGGTCCTAGGTGGCATAAATCCTAAGTGGACGCGCGATAGTTCATGGTAAGGAAACACAACTAGATCAAGGGTTGCAGTCCAAAACAACTTCAAGGATAAACCGTTTACATGGGAAAGCCCGTACAGCCTACGGCAAAGAACTGAACTTATACATGGAAAGAAACATATGAGTTGAGTAACCTATATATGCGGCATATTAGGTTGACATGGACGACTTTTGAGTAAGGGTCATTCACGGATAACACGTGATACAATTGGGATACCAGTACGGTAGGTGCAGAGCGGGCATACAGGATAGATACCATGGGACGTTATGTGTGATAGATATCTTGGGATATTATACTTGATAGAAACCTGACGATGTGATGCCTTGTTTCATTTTGACATCGTAATTTATCATGACACTTTAGTTTATCTGAGTTCAGTAGTTCATCCTGTTATTTTGATTTAGCTTGTCTATCTTGTTATCATACTCATGTTCATCTTAGTTCCTCATGACAGTTAACTTTACTAGTTTTTATACTAATAGTAGATAGGGCTTACTCAGTCTTTTTGATTGACCCGTTTTGTTTCGCCTCTTTTCTTCCGTTTCCCCCCCCCCCAGGTTACAGGGAGGAAATACTGTTGTTTAGTTCGGACTTCTCCTGCTTGAAGGTCATCATGGATGGCTTGGACTTTTCTTGGCTATGGCTACTTTACTGTTTTTACTTGGGGAATAATTTATGAAAATGTCTTTATGCTTCTTTACTATTGCAAGACAGGTTTTGATGTACTCTGATGTAAAAGGCTTTAGACCTTATTTATTCATGTTATGAAAGGTTGATTTTACTTCCGCTATTTTATATGTTCTGTCTTGTGATATTTCTGTGCATGTTTACCAATAATGCCCCTCTAAAGCTAGTGCATTCCTTTGCGAGTGACCCTAGCGGAGGCGGGGTGTTACAACAGTAGATTCAAGAAAAACCGACAAAGTGGGTTTGATTATCATAAACCGTAAATCCTTTTCCGTTCGAGCACAAACTTAATACCATTCTTATTTGATATCCTATGATAATACGTTGAGTTTCGATTAGAAGAGCACATATTCATTGTTTCTAAAGTTTTGAAATATTCATAAGGTTGTAATTAAAATTCCAACGATTTTCTTTTATCAAAAACATGTGTTTTATTCAACAAAGCTCTTCATACTTTACAAGTGTTAGGTCACGCACTTCGCTAGTGATCATGATACATGCTTTGTGCATGAACCATGTTTTTAAAAAATTGCATATTTTAACACATCCAGGAGAAAATTATTTGTAAAACTAATTAGTTTTTTTTTTTGAGTTGAACCAATGTATGTTGTTTGAGTTTTCCTTTCTAAATTAAAATATCTAATTTTTCATTAATTCTAATTTGTATTTGTATTGTGAAATAGGAAAAATGTCATTACAAGGAATGTTTATTTGTTGAATTCTATTTTTAAGTTGTGATAAAAATTATTATCATTTATAGAAATGCAGTTTAAAATTGTAAAAAGAGTTGATCGTTAGATTTTATTTTAAAGTAATTTATAAAACTGAAGATCTGCAAGAATACTTTTAGAACATTACGGTCGGAATAAAAGTTGCGCTTTCAAGTCAACTATTAATAAAGATAAGCATCTTCATTCGTGACCTCTCAAATTTGAATCTAAGATGTCTTGCCATAATCTGTTAAATTAGTGATGGTCGAAAGTTAGTGATTCAAACTTCTAGATCTGTTTCTCTATTTATTTTTATTTTTTTGTAGATCTATATTTTTAGATCTAATTATTTTTATTGACCCTACATATGTGTCTCGATTTATTCTTTCAATTTTTTGCGGATTTAATTTTGATTTTTTCAAATCCAGTTTGATGAAGATTCGATTATATATGAATTGTTTACATTATTGATGGTATAGAGGTAGATCTAATTTTATCTTTTCCGATCTACTAGGACTTTTCATATGTAATTCTTTTGGACAGACTGAAGATGGAATATCACTTGAAAAAAATGATTTTTTTATGTATACCCAACAAAGATAGAATATCTCTTGAAAAAAATGGCTTTTTTTATGTATATCCAACATAATTATGGGTATAAAATATAATGCTGTAGCATTTAAATTAAGTAGCAATATTAATTTATCACTGGAAGTGAGATTGAAAACTCATGATGTAAACAAATTCTTTCAAATGAGGAACCTGAAATTCATATGCAAATGACTTGAAGTTCATATGACATGAAGCTTATATACAATTTTTTTTTCCAAATGAGAAACTTGAAGTTCATATGCAAATGACTTGAAGTTCATACGACCTGAAGTTCATATATAAATTCTTTCAAATGAGGAACCTGAAGTTCATATGCAAATGAGGAACCTGAAGTTCATATGCAAATGAGAAACATGAAATAAAGCTGCAAAGCATATAATTGCATTTAATATTTGCTTATAGTAAATGACGTATAATAGGAAAGGATTTGAAAAATCAGTGAAAGGAAAAGTTTCAATAAAAGGCAAAAGGCATATATTCCAATTTTGTGCCACACATAATTTCCTGAAGAAATTTATTTTTAGAAGAGAACATTAAAAAAAATACTATTTTCTTGAAGAAAATGACTCTCATATGTAAATAAAATAACAATCTATAGGAATTGCTTCAGTTTAAAATACAATGATAATATGTAAATTATAATAAAACCCGAAGTTTCAATATAGTAATTTTAGAACATATCATATTTTCAAAAGAAATGTTTTATCGTTTCTTAGAAAAACTATATTATAAAAAAAATACGCATCTCGAAGATCATATCAAGTTAAGGTCTAAATATTGATCCTAATTTAGCAAATCTGAAGTGAACGCACACTACACCATAATGGCCATTTGGCAACCCTTTTTTTCACAATCGCCAACACTTATTTGTGTTGCAGTGTAATAACAATAATAAGCGTTGCTATATTAAAAAAGTGTCGCCAAAAATACATAATTATAATTTTTTTATTGGCAACGCTTACATAGGTTGTTAGCGCTGATTTCTAAGGGTAAAAACGTAAACTTCCTTCCGTAACCCTATTTACCATGTGCCAATCGTTTGCCCAACGCTTATCCAAGAAGCGGCCGCCTAAATCGTATTATCCAAATCCGATTTCAGAGGACAAAAAAAGCAGCTTGCCGAAGATTCATCCGCGAAAAGATTTCAATCCCGTTCAGTCTCGATTTCAATCCAAATACGATTTCATTATCCAAGAAGCGGCCGCCTGAATCATTATCCAAATCCGATTTCAATCTCGATTTCAATCCCATTCAGTCGCTTCAGGTGTATTTTTATTTTATTTTTGCTCACTTAAATCCTGTTTTTGTTGATTTGTTTCTACGTGTCTCATCTTTGGTTATGTGGTCTGATTTTTGCATAATCAAGAACTAGAGAGATCATAATCGAAGATTTAATCTAGATCTCAAAAAGGGATAAAGTCGAGAGCTAACCCTAGGTGAGCTCTTTTCTTTTGCATTAAGTCCTTTAGAGGCAGCAGATTTATGGATACGTTTACGGCAGGATCATTATAATAAAACGCAGAGGTTTGTTAGTGATATATGTGCCGATTTAGGTATTTTTGTGGGTTGATGTTGTATGGATCTGAATGCTATGACTGTTAAAAACAGTGGTTGGAAGTCATGCTTGCGGTGTTTAACTTTGAATAGAATGTTAGTTACTGAATATTTCTGTGTAAACATAAGTAGAAGCACAAAGGTATTATTTGGGGTATTCACAGTAGGGTGGGGTATGAATACAATGAAATAAGGGGGATTAAATACTCTGACTCAATCGATTGTCTTGTGTACTGGATGCTTGGTTGTATTGCATGGTTGACTTTGTGCATTCGATTGACCACAGGTTTATATACATATGTTAAAAGAACAGTTAACAAATTGGGATAGACATGCATACCTATTGTATGGTTAACACTTGACCTGCTACTTATTTGTTTAAGCAGTAATACATTGGTGTTTGATTGATGAACACATGGTCTGAAGTATATATATTGGTTTACACAGTTATACATTTGTATATGATTAATCACACAACTTGCTATACCTATTTAGACAGTTTGATATGTCTGCTTTATATGAGAAATAAATGACCTGCTATGTAAATGGTTAGTCAGTTTAGCATATATATCACATTAATAGCAAACACATTACTAGTTACATATTTATTCAGATCTTTTGGTGGTGATAGGTGTATTGCTTAGTGACACATGGCCCATTTTGCATATCTGTTCATACAGTTTAAGGTGATGTGTAGTGATTTGATTAAAACTGTAAATATACTAGGTGTATTGCTCGAATCACTTGTTGCTACCTTGGTAGTTCTAAAATCAGTTGCCTGAGTTGTTGTAGTGCTACATTTCAAAATCTGAAATTTAATAGGAGGCTGCACCTTACTTTGGACATGAACATGTACATAAGCTTTTATGTTAGGATAACTAAGTTTACATGTATTTTGCATTGATGCTTGGTTATCAGACCAAAACCCAAGTGCATATATTAGTATTTTTGTCATTTACTTGAACTCGCCAAGACACCACTAGGATATTACTAGCACATACATGGTTCTGTTATTTCCTTCGAACTGCTTGAGTTAATACAATGTACATCTTTGCACAAGGTGCCGACTTATTTAGAAATGTCATCAAGGTGCCGACTTATTTAGAAATAACCATTGAACTTTGAAAAATAGGTGGAACCGTGTAATTCATCTACAATTTTGCACTTGGAATCTATATTTAATAGTGATTGCATTTTGAGACTGTTGTTGTTTATTTATTTTCTACAGATGTCCTCCTACTCAAGGCCTTCGACCGATTATCATGAATACTTCCTACGGTATAGTCCATCGGCCTATTCAGACGATTCAGACGATCCTACTCAAATTGTTTGCTCAGTCGAATCTCAGACACCAACTCCGTTTAGCGTCTACGAGAGAATAGAGTCGAGTTTAGAAAGAGATTTGGCATTATTAAGTGTTCAGAGTGATATGGCATCGCCTACCAGATCGACCACACCTACAAGATTGCCACCCCTACCAACATGCTATGTTGAAGAAGCACAATCTCGAAGGTTGTTATGCCGTTGCAACATTGAACCAATATTCAGAACATGCTATTTAAATAAAAATGTTGGTCGCCGATATTTTATTTGTGCAAATACTGGAACTCTTAGAGATTGTGGATTCATCCACTGGATTGACGAACCATTATGTGATCGTGGTGTGGAATTTGCATTGGAGGTTCTTGAAGAAAACAAAAGGCTTAAAAAGGAGCTTAAATTGCAAGATTTCATCGAGCTCAATAGACAAAAGATGTGTCAAAATTGAAAAGGTATGACTTTGAACTTATAACATTTTCTGCTATTTGAAACTTAATTGATGTTATTAAATTAAATGCACGCAGAAAGCAGTAGAAGAAGCAGAGAAAATGAGAAAAATTGGTGGTACAAGCTATGCAAATTTTTGGATGTATGGTTCGTTTTATAGTTGGAGTTTCGCGTTTGGTACTTGTAGACTTCAAATATGAAAAATATCTTGCATTATGTTAATTCTGTGTTGTTATTACTATGGAATCGGATATTGTATATGTATTAAATTTAGTATCTTTATGTATTGAATTTTTTTGTTAGTTCATACTTTGCTGTTATCATGAATATGGATTTTTTTCCTTATTGATTTGGTTACATGTTGCTATGTTGAGATAATTCCATAGCTGAATGAATGCATATTAAATAGAGCTTGTGCTATCTTATATGCAAATATTAGCGTTGCATGTTACCAACGCTTATAAGTGTTGCGAATATAATATTGCCAACGCTTATAAGCGTTGTGAATGAATATTTGCCAACGCATATAAGCGTTGCGAATGAATATTTGCCAACGCATATAAGCGTTGGGAATGAATATTTTCCAATGCTTATATGCGTTGGTAATACATTGCCACGCCCCCATAGCAACGCTAATAAGTGTTGCTGAAATTGTTTGCGACAGTTATACTCGTTGGCAATCACCTGTTTTGGTGTAGTGGCAGAAGCAATTTTTGCTATAGAAATGGAAATTTTAGAACCCACAGTTTCTATGATGATAAGAGATAGTTTGATGTAAAAAGAAAGATCTACATTTGGATTTTATAATTTGAATCTAAAACATGTAATTTTTATGTTTGTTAATTTTATGTATAGATCTGCAAGTTTTTCTAATCATTCATATTAAAGAATGTAAAATCTCGGTTCTATTATTATGCATTTCTACTCAATTCTCAATCAGATATTATGCATATATATGGTATTTTAGAAAATTTGATTATTGAGAAATGCAGTACAACTATAAGTCGTTTATATTAGTTTTATCGTTGATCAATACTGTAGCTAGATCCAAAATTTATTCTGTTGATTTAAGTAAAATTTATTATTTGATTCATATATTTAGACCGTATAATGGTTATTTTTATAATAGATGTCTTAAATGTATCGTTATGGTAATATATATTGTATTGTCATATTATTATAAATGTATTAAAAGCATTAGTTATTACACTACAAGAAAACATTGATTTTGCAGCGGAAAAATTCATCGCTAAAGGCCTGTTAGCGACGGATTTGCAGCAGAATACGGTTGTCACCAAACAAACTGTAACAACCGGAAAATCTGAGCCAACTTAAAATTTGTAATTTGGCTATTTTGGTGAATTTAAAATATTTAAAATAAATATTCTAAATAATAGCGACGAAAAGTATGTTTGAATGGATGTTTGAAAATAAATATAATTATTTTAAATTATAAACATGGCCTGAAATGGTGCGGTAGTTTCAAAATTTGAATTCAAACTTTGACTGACTGTACCAATTGCAAAACAAAACGGATTTTAGTGAAACCAAAAATATTTAAATCTTTTAGTGAATATCTTTCTAACGAATCTGAAAAATCGAAGTTTCGTAGCGGGAAGCAAAAGTTATGGCCAAATGAATTTTCAGAAAGGTCGCTATAGAGTTTATATAGCCCGTGAAAATGGCCATTTTGCAAACGACCTCAGAATTCGATGAAACCACTTTTGTTGGATCCGGGATGTCAAATTATTGCTAGGTTTCAAATTTCATAATTTTTGAAGCTAATATGTGAGCGTGGCGAAGAAAAATGTGTTTGGTCGATTTTTGTTAAATTGGATCAACCAGAAAAGGGCCATTTTTCAAACGGTCTTAGAATTCGACGAAACTAGTTTTGTTGGGACCGTAACATCAAAACGTAGCTAGATTTTTTTTCGGAAATTTTTAGAATCAGTATGTGGCCTCGGCAAATTGAAATGTACGTTCAAATCGAATATTGAATGTTTTATATTTTAATTTGAAGAGAAACTGACTGAAATAGTCGAATGGGCCTACGAAACATATCCCATTGTGTTCGGAATGGGGGTATTTGGCTTTTTCTGCTGGTGACTATGTGTATCTAAGGGTTTCTCTGATGAGAGGAGTGATTCGATTTGGCAAAACTGGGAAGTTGGCGCCCAGATTTATTGGTCCATTCCCTATACTAGAACGGATTGGAACCCTCGCTTATAGAGTTCAATTGCCTGATTGGTTGCCTGGAGTGCACGATGTATTTCACGTATCTCAACTTCGAAAGCATGTTCATGATCCAGACTTGATCATGGAAGAAGCAGCGCAACAGGATATAGAAATCACTCCAGAATTGGCTGTGAGAAGAGAGCCGCTAAAGATTATTGGCAAAGAAACCAAAGAGCTGAGGAACAAGAAGGTTCACTTAGTCAAAGTGCAATGGAGTGGAGATCCGCGAGATTGTACTTGGGAAACAGAGGAAAGCATTAAGAAAGCCTATCCTAAGTGCAGGGTGGATATCTCTGATTGACTCCGGTGCAAGGTACATTTACCATACTTTGCATTACTATTTGTTCTCTACTTTGTTGTTATTTTCTTTTCATGGATGTAACCTTTTAATTCTATAGTCTGAATGATTTTAAAAGAGTATAGGAATTGATTAGTATATTTTTGAAAAGTTAAAAACAAATTGGTTGTTGTTTGCATTGTGTGATAGTGGATTTGATTAATTAAATTATTAGAATAATAGTTAATTAAATCACGTATTGAACCGATTTAAAAATAGATAGAAGTATATATATGTGCAATGTAAATGTGTGAACAGGTAAATGGATTAGCTGTTGTGTAACAACCCGTATTTTTGAATAACATGTTATAACATAAATCAAGGCAGAATTAAATTGTAAAATCTGAATCAAGGGAAATGGGCTATGCCATTGCGTTCGACTCGGAAAAATACGCGAAATAGAGTCCGAGTTTTCGAAAATCGGAGTCCGTATGACCAAGATATGGCCTCGCGAAGTTTCACGAAAAATTCAAATTCAATACAGATTCAAATTTCAGAAAATCAGAAGTGGCGGGAAAATTCCCGCCAGACCCAGGGGGGTCGACCTGGGGGTCGACTGGGGAGTCGACCTCCCCCCCCAGGTCGACTGGGGAGTCGACCCCAGGGTCGACCTGGGGGTCGACCTGCCTGGTCGGCCCAGGCAGCCTGGTGCACCCATTTTGGCTGTTTTGACCTGTTTTGGAGGCTAGTGACGGGATTTAATGGCTTGGATTGAATCTAGGGTTAATCCTATGGCTAATACTATCCTAATCTTCTATAAAAAGACCCCTAAACCTAGCCTAAATCACCATTATTCAATCCTACAACTAAACTATGTCAAAATTGTTCCTCTCATGGCCTCCACTCTCATGCTAAAATTCCTAAGTTTATTTCTATGAGAGATTTTGAATGCATACAAGTATTTTCAAGCTTGTATGAATGTTCTTAGTTTGCATTCAAGTCAAGTTGCAACATTTCTATTACAAAGCAAGGGTTTTTATTGATTTGGCTCAAGAGTTTTTCATTTGGAGCTTGCATATTTGGGTGATTGCATAAGGGCTTCGTCTCAATCTTTTAATAACTATTTATTTGTGTCTTCATAGCATTGTAAGCCCTTTTCTACTTTCATTTTTGAAACTCTAAAGTTAAATGAATGATGCAAGTTTGGGGTTGATCATTATGATATGCAAGTTTGGTTGATCATCATGATATGCAAGTTTGGTTGATCATTTTATGCAAGTTTGGTTGATCATTATGATATGCAAGTTTGGTTGATCATTATGCAAGTTGACACATGTTGCTATGTTATGCAAGTTTGGGTTGATCATGTTATCATATTATGCAAGTTAAACTTGAGTTTGTGAGCTTAAAGCTTCAAGCTTTATGTTAAAGGTTGCATTTTGGCAACATGGAAGTTATCATATCCCTTATGATAACTTGCATGTGAGGCTAAATGCGAACTTCTAGCAACTTCTACCTGTCATTTATCACCATGTATCACTTATATGCTAAGTTTGGTTTTATGCATACATTTGAAGCCTAATAATGCAATATGCAAGTATATGAACATATGTACATTTCATATGCCACCATGTTAAACTTGTGGCTTCAACACCTTTTTGTCATGACTATGTCAAGTTCCCTATTTTATCCTTTATGCGTTGTTGCGATTATGTAAACGATGGGATTACGTTGGGGTTGGGTAACATTATGACAAGAACATGGTTTTTATAACATGACGTGATATGTAATTAGGTTTTGGAAACATAATGGACATGACACTTAGAAAAGATGAGTGTGGCCAACTCAAGGTTGGGTTGAGTTTGTAGCAGAAATCTACCCGGACCCGCCCGGCTTAACTAGTGGCTACAAACAATAGGACCCAATGTGAGAAGTTGGTCATGTTGTGCTCGAACCCGAGGTTAGACCAAGTTGTGGTGTAAAGCTACCCGGACCCGCCCGGCTTAACTAGTAACCACAACAGGGTCTAATGTGAGAGGTTAAAGCACATTAAGTTAATGAATGCCTCCTGATTAGGGTTAAGTCATGATCCACTTAGTACTTAACCAATTTGGGCTTGATGGGTTGATCGGGGTTAAGTCATGAACCTTGGGTACACTTAACCAATTTAATCCACGTTGGATCGGGTTAACCACATTTAACCTGTTGAGAAACCCTAGTGGCGTGGTCCTTTGCAGCAGTAACCCTCTTGATAGTATCATAAGACCCTAGGGACTAGGCTAGGGTGGGGCACGATTACTGGGCTGACATGTAAGCGACCAAAACGACGGCTGAGTAGGTACGCTGGTGTAGGTCCAGGCGGACTATGGTCGTGCACATAGTCCGGAGTTGGAGAATCAGGCACGGGTACCAGTAGATCTAGACTGTGCATACTTGATTGGTGTCCGAGGTCTACACCCTAGGACTTGATACACCCTGGGGTGGGCCTAGCGCAGTTAGCTACATTGCATGTTTGGGCCGTATGACACCGACACTTGACGAGTTAGGCTTATAGGGAGCCGATCGACTAGACCGAGTAGTTGGACCTTGATTTAGGTCATCTCATGATGTTGGGCCAAGCTTGGGCCAAGGGATCAATTCTTGTTTTTACTTGACATGTTAGAATGCTAGTACACCCGTGGTGCAAAACTTAACCTTGATTATGCGATGACACCTTTACCTATCTTGTTAGTTAATCATCATGCCAGTATGTTGTTATCCTTATGTTCATCTCAGCTTCTCATGCCAGTTAACTTTACTAGTTCATAGACTAATAGTAGTAGGGCTTACCAGTCTTTTTGACTGACCTATTTTCTTTCGCCTCTTTTCTTCCGTTTCCCCCCCCCCTCAGGTTCTCAGGGTGGGAACATTGGAGCTTAGCTTGGATCTTTATAGCTTGCTTACTGGATTTGCTCATGTACGCTTTTGGACATTGAGCTAGCTATGGTTTATCACTTCACTTTGAGGATAGTACTTTATGTATTTCAGTTTTTCAGTTTATGCTTTTCTCTAGACTTTGTTTGTTGGAAAATAATGATCAAGTACTTTGTTGTAATATGACTATGGTTTTGAAATGCTAGTTTAATCCGCTGCTTTATTTACTCTTTTTTACTTATATGTTCTGTCTTGTGATATCTGCATGCATGTTTACCTTGTTTAACGCCCCTCCAAAGCTAGTGTCCTTGCAAGAGTGGCACTGGCGGAGGTGGGGTGTTACATTTGGTATCAGAGCCTAAGGTTTACAAGATTTGAGCAAAAGTGTTTTTGAAACTTACCTTTTGAAAAACTATTTTCAAAACCAATTAAGTATTTTCCAAGAAAAGTCTAGTTATTTTAAAAGGCTATTCCCCAAAAGCCATAGCACTATCCTTCGTTTCCTCGTTCTGAATCTATCTATCTTTTTCTTCGTTTCAGTATGGCCGATCTTAATCTTCCCGAGGGAGTGACCTTTCCCGGATGGTTCCGGAGGTACTTGGAAGCTCGGGGCAACGATGTGGGCCCAGCAAATACCCCTAATATAACTGAGGTTCCTCCTCCCCCTCCTCAGAATCCACAAACAGATTTCGCTAAGATTTGCAATGACTTTAAGGCGATGGGTGGCAAGAATTTCATTGGGACGGAGACTTTTGTGGAGGCACGAAATTGGTTGAAAGAAACTGAAGATCTCTTCTCCATCTTTGATGTGCAAGATCATAGGAAGGTTTTATTGGCAGCATGGTTATTAAAAGAAGAAGCTGCTTATTGGTGGGAGGTCACCAATGCTACGAGGCCTATAGAGACTTGGGCCGACTTTAGGACAAGATTTGGGCTTAAGTTTTTATCATCAGCTGAGGCGAATCTGCAATTGGAGAAGTTTATATCTTTGAAGCAAGGGGACATGACAGTGAGGGAATATGTGAATGAGTTTAACAAGCTCGCCCAATTCGGTTTGGACATGGTTAATACCCCCCAGAAGAAGGCTTTACGCTTTGCACGAGGGTTGAATGAGCCATTACAAGGTTTAGCCCTATCTCATATACCCATGGGGGCGACTTTTGAAGGACTAGTAGACATGGCATTGCTTCAAGGAGACGATAAGAATGGCAAGAAGGAAGTCAAGGCTATTGAGACTCAAGCCAAGAAGACAGACTCCAAGTGGGGAGGAAATCAGGGCAATCAGAACAACAAAAACAACAAGAACAACAAGGGCAACAAGGCCAAGGCAAAGGATCCAAGAAAATGCCACTACTGTGGGAATGTTGGGCACATAGCTAAAGACTGTAAGAAGAGGAAGAGGAAGTCGGGCGAATGCTTTCATTGTGGAGAGACCGGACATTTTAGCAAGGATTGCCCCAAGAAGCAAGGACAAGGGCAAGGGCAGAATCAGCGTGCAGGACCTTCTGGAGGGCAAGTGCATGCTCTCAATGCTGCTCCAGTTCAGGACCGAGGTAGTATTTCTGTAGAAAGTCTTGTTTATATGTCTGATTATCCTGTTCGCACCTTATTTGATTCTGGCGCATCGCATAGTTTTATTTCTTCTGACATTGTTGAAAGTTTGCACCTAAGTACTAGCCTAGTTGAGGATCCCGTTTGTGTTTCAAATCCAATTGGGGGTTCCGCCCATCTATCTATGATTTGTGTGGATTTGAAGATTTCTATCTTGACCGTAGAATTCACGTGTAATGCTTATGTTCTCGGGTTCACGGGATATGGGTTGATCTTGGGCATGGATTGGTTGTCCAGTTATGGAGTCATTCTCGATTGTGAACATAGGGTGGTGAGGCTCATGACTCGCCTCGGTAATTCCCTAGAAATTTCTTGTAACCCTAGAGGTCCCGTCATGTTATGTTATCTTGAATCTCTCGACTCGTCCATCGATGATCTGCAATCTGTAAGGGTGGTCCGAGACTATCCTGATGTCTTTGAAGAAGTTAAGGGGTTACCCCCTAAACAAGAGATAGATTTCCGCATTTATCTAGTCGATAATGCCAAGCCAGTATCATTGCCCGTTAGGCACATGGCCCCTCGTGAGAGAAGGGAGCTCAGTAAGCAAATCAAGGAGTTGCTTGAGAAGAATTTTATTAGGCGAAGCATTCTGAATGGGGTGCCCCGGTGGTATTCGCTACTAAGGCGGATGGTTCGCTTCGTCTATGTGTTGATTATCGAGAGTTGAACAAGCTGACAAAGAAGAATAGGCACCCGTTACCGAGGATTGATGATCTCTTTGACCAGCTTGTAGGTGCTTTTGTTTTCTCTCAACTTGATCTAGCCACTGGATTCCATCAGCTTAGAGTGGCTGAGGATAGTATTGATAAGACTGCGTTTAGGACTCCAGATGGATTCTTTGAATGGCTTGTCATGCCATTCGGTTTGACTAATGCACCCACATACTTCGTGGACTTGATGAGTAGGGTGTTCAGGGAGTTCCTTAACAAGTTTGTTGTTGTCTTCGTGGATGATATTCTGATCTTCTCAAAGGATGAGGAAGAGCATGCTAGGCATCTCAAGGAAGTGATGGATACGCTTTGAGCGCATCAGTTGAAAGCCAAGTTCTCCAAATGTCATTTCTGGAGAAAGGAAGTTCGGTTTCTTGGACATATAGTTTCTAAGCAAGGCATAGCGGTGGATCCCGCGAAAGTGGTTGTGGTTCAAGACTGGAAGACTCCGAGGAATGCAACCGAAGTAAGAAGCTTTCTCGGTCTGGCGGGCTACTATAGGAAGTTCATCAGGGACTTCGCTAAGATTTCGGCCCCTCTTACTAAGTTGACGAAGAAGAACTTAGTTTTTGCATGGGACTTGGAGTGTGAGCTTGCTTTTCAAAAGCTCAAAAGAGCCCTTACCTCAGCTCCAGTTTTGGCTTTACCCGATAGTGGTAAGATGTTTACCGTGTACACCGATGCATGTGGTACAGGGTTAGGAGCTGTTCTAATGCAAGAGGGAAGAGTGATATGTTATGGGGGTAGGCAACTTAAAGTTCATGAGAAGAACTACCCCACTCATGATTTGGAGTTAGCGGCGATCGTCTTTGCACTCAAATCCTGGCGCCACTATCTTCTAGGCGAAAGGTTTGAGTTGTATACTGATCACAAGTCACTCAAGTACCTCTTCTCGTAAAAAGATCTGAATCTAAGGCAGCCAAGGTGGATGGAATTCTTGGCATCTTATGACTTCGAGATAGCTTATACCCCTGGCAAGGGTAATGTTGTGGCGGATGCACTAAGCAGAAGGAGGTTGACTTTGAGCCCCTTGTTCATTGAGATGAAGAACTTAGAATTCTTGGCAACCTTTGATTTCACGACGGCTGTTGAGTCGATGACGGGTTCATTAGCATCCCTTGAGCTTAGACCCACACTTCTTGATCAAGTTGGGGCTTCGCAGAAGGAAGATCCACAGATAATCGAGGTCATGGACAAGTTGATTCATGGTGAGACGTCTAGTCACCTTGCTAGATATACTATTGATGATAAAGGATGGCTAAGGCGTGATGGAAGGCTATGCGTTCCACAAGTAGGAGACTTGGTGCATAAAGTTCTTGAAGAGGCACATCACTCGAAGATGACTATACATCCGGGAGGAGATAAGATGTATAGAGATATGAAGCGCATTTTCTTTTGGGCCGGAATGAAGAAAGATGTGGCAGAGTATGTTTCAAAGTGCATGGTGTGCCAACTAGTGAAAGCCGAGTCAAAGAAACCAGGTGGGCTATTACATCCATTGGAGGTCCCGCAATGGAAGTGGGAGAGTATTTCTATGGATTTCGTGGATGGATTGCCTAGGTCAAGGAAAGGGAATACGAGCATATGGGTCATAGTTGACAGACTTACGAAGAGTGCTCACTTCATCCCAGTAAAGAGCAAGAGGACCGCATCATGGCTAGCATCTATTTATCTTCTAGAGATAGTACGGTTGCATGGAGTTCCTTCTAGCATAGTTAGCGATCGTGACCCGATTTTCACTAGCCAGTTCTGGAACAGTTTGCAAGAAGCGATGGGTACACTATTGAATCTGAGTACAGCCTATCACCCCCAGACGGACGGCCAAACCGAAAGGGTGAATAGAGTGCTAGAAGATCTCTTGAGGCTTTGTGTTCTCGACTTCGGTGGTACTTAGGAAGACCACCTTCCTCTTGTAGAGTTTGCTTATAATAATAGCTATCAAGCCAGCATAGGGATGGCACCATTTGAAGCTTTGTATGGGAGGCCGTGTAGGTCACCATCTTGTTGGTGGGAGACAACAGATAGACTTATACTTGGGCCCGATATGATACGGGACACATCCGAGAAAGTTGAATTAGTGAGAAGAAGGATGAAAGCGGCCCAAGATAGACAGAAATCCTATGCTGACAAGCGAAGGGCAGAGTTGGAATTCGAAGTGGGAGACATGGTTTTCGTGAAGGTTTCTCCTTTGCGTAATGTGGTATGCTTTGGAGCAGTTGGGAAGCTGGCACCAAGGTTCGTAGGACCCTTCCCTATCATAGAGAGAATTGGAAAGATGGCCTATAAGGTGGAATTACCCGAAAGGCTAGCCGGAGTGCATAATGTCTTTCATGTCTCGCATCTCCGAAAGTGCCTACATGAATCCGCTGAGGTGGTTGAACCAAGCATTCTTGAAGACATTGAGGTAGAGAAAGAGGCAACCTTGAGAAGAGCTCCGATTCGTATCTTGGGAACAGAGATCAAGAAACTAAGGAATCGAGAAGTCAAATTGGTGAAAGTTCAGTGGGGTGAAGCCGACGAAGATGCAACTTGGGAAACCGAGGAGAAGATACGTGGGCTTTATCCATTCCTTTTTGAGGGTACATTCTCGACCTCTTTCCTAATTAGCATATCTTACCTTATCCTGTTTATCTTATTATCTCGTTAAGCTTGTCATGAGAACCTTAGGTAGAAACCCTTTGAATAAAACATGTATTTGAAACATGTTATGCTTGATGGTTGCAAGTGGTTGCAAGTGTTTGCACGTGGATACTCGTGGATGCATGATACACATTAGGCACTAAGATCGGCTCACACACTTTCATGTTGCATATGCATGAGTGTTTATGCTTATTCATGGATGAAACTTGTTATGCTATCACGTGGATGTTGAATATGGATGAATGATATGTGCACTCATGTAGAGATTATAAATTATGTTAGGAATTTGCATACATATGGACTCATTTCACTAACATGCTTTGCATTAAGGAGGTTTACTGTATCAGTAACCGCCTGATTTTTGCATTAGGTAAGTACATATACACACACCTTTGCATATGATCATACAGAATTTAAAATCCTTTAAGGACAATGACTGCACGTGGATGATGTTTTGAGTAGATGGATGATGGATGGTAGGATACGTTCTTCCTAACTTGGAGATTTCGGGGACGAAACCCTTTAAGGAGGGGAGAATGTAATAACCCGTATTTTTGAATAACATGTTATAACATAAATCAAGGCAGAATTAAACTGTAAAATCTGAATCAAAGGAAACGGGCTATGCCATTGCGTTCGTCTCGGAAAAATACGCGAAATAGAGTCCGAGTTTTCGAAAATTGGAGTCCGTATGACCAAGATATGGCCTCGCGAAGTTTCACGAAAAATTAAAATTCAAAACAGATTCAAATTTCAGAAAATCAGAAGTGGCGGGAAAATTCCCGCCAGACCCAGGGGGGGTCGACCTGGGGGTCGACTGGGGAGTCGACCTCCCCCCCCTAGGTCGACTGGAGAGTCGACCCCAGGGTCGACCTGGGGGTCGACCTGCCTGGTCGGCCCAGGCAGCCTAGTGCACCCATTTTGGCTGTTTTGACCTGTTTTAGAGGCTAGTGACGGGATTTAATGGCTTGGATTGAATCTAGGGTTAATCCTATGGCTAATACTATCCTAATCTTCTATAAAAAGACCACTAAACCTAGCCTAAATCACCATTATTCAATCCTACAACTAAACTATGTCAAAATTGTTCCTCTCATGGCCTCCACTCTCATGCTAAAATTCCTAGGTTTATTTCTATGAGAGATTTTGAATGCATACAAGTATTTTCAAGCTTGTATGAATGTTCTTAGTTTGCATTCAAGTCAAGTTGCAACATTTCTATTACAAAGCAAGGGTTTTTATTGATTTGGCTCAAGGGTTTTTCATTTGGAGCTTGCATATTTGGGTGATTGCATAAGGGCTTCGTCTCAATCTTTTAATAACTATTTATTTGTGTCTTCATAGTATTGTAAGCCCTTTTCTACTTTCATTTTTGAAACTCTAAAGTTAAATGAATGATGCAAGTTTGGGGTTGATCATTATGATATGCAAGTTTGGTTGATCATCATGATATGCAAGTTTGGTTGATCATTTTATGCAAGTTTGGTTGATCATTATGATATGCAAGTTTGGTTGATCATTATGCAAGTTGACACATGTTGCTATGTTATGCAAGTTTGGGTTGATCATGTTATCATGTTATGCAAGTTAAACTTGAGTTTGTGAGCTTAAAGCTTCAAGCTTTATGTTAAAGGTTGCATTTTGGCAACATGGAAGTTATCATATCCCTTATGATAACTTGCATGTGAGGCTAAATGCGAACTTCTAGCAACTTCTACATGTCATTTATCACCATGTATCAATTATATGCTAAGTTTGGTTTTATGCATACTTTTGAAGCCTAATAATGCAATATGCAAGTATATGAACATATGTACATTTCATATGCCACCATGTTAAACTTGTGGCTTCAACACCTTTTTGTCATGACTATGCCAAGCTCCCTATTTTATCCTTTATGCGTTGTTGCGATTATGTAAACGATGGGATTACGTTGGGGTTGGGTAACATTATGACAAGAACATGGTTTTTATAACATGACGTGATATGTAATTATGTTTTGGAAACATAATGGACATGACACTTAGAAAAGATGAGTGTGGCCAACTCGAGGTTGGGTTGAATTTGTAGCAGAAATCTACCCGGACCCTCCCGGCTTAACTAGTGGCTACAAACAATAGGACCCAATGTGAGAAGTTGGTCATGTTGTGCTCGAACCCGAGGTTAGACCAAGTTGTGGTGTAAAGCTACCCGGACCCGCCCGGCTTAACTAGTAACCACAGCAGGGTCTAATGTGAGAGGTTAAAGCACATTAAGTTAATGAATGCCTCCTGATTAGGGTTAAGTCATGATCCACTTAATACTTAACCAATTTGAGCTTGATGGGTTGATCGGGGTTAAGTCATGAACCTTGGGTACACTTAACCAATTTAATCCACGTTGGATCGGGTTAACCACATTTAACCCGTTGAGAAACCCTAGTGGCGTGGTCCTTTGCAGCAGTAACCCTCTTGATAGTATCATAAGACCCTAGGGACTAAGCTAGGGTGGGGCATGATTACTGGGCTGACATGTAAGCGACCAAAACAACGGCTGAGTAGGTACGCCGGTGTAGGTCCAGGCGGACTATGGTCGTGCACATAGTCCAGAGTTGGAGAATCAGGCACGGGTACCAGTAGATCTAGACTGTGCATACTTGATTGGTGTCCGAGGTCTACACCCTAGGACTTGATACACCCTGGGGTGGGCTAGCGCAGTTAGCTACATTGCATGTTTGGGCCGTATGACACCGACACTTGACGAGTTAGGCTTATAGGGAGCCGATCGACTAGACCGAGTAGTTGGACCTTGATTTAGGTCATCTCATGATGTTGGGCCAAGCTTGGGCCAAGGGATCAATTCTTGTTTTTACTTGACATGTTAGAATGCTAGTACACCCGTGGTGCAAAACTTAACCTTGATTATGCGATGACACCTTTACCTATCTTGTTAGTTAATCATCATGCCAGTATGTTGTTATCCTTATGTTCATCTCAGCTTCTCATGCCAGTTAACTTTACTAGTTCATAGACTAATAGTAGTAGGGCTTACCAGTCTTTTTGACTGACCTGTTTTTTTTCGCCTCTTTTCTTCCGTTTCCCTCCCCCTCAGGTTCTCAGGGTGGGAATAGCTTGGATCTTTATAGCTTGCTTACTGGATTTGCTCATGTACGCTTTTGGACATTGAGCTAGCTATGGTTTATCACTTTACTTTGGGGATAGTACTTTATGTATTTCAGTTTTTCAGTTTATGCTTTTGTCTAGACTTTGTTTGTTGGAAAATAATGATCAAGTACTTTGTTGTAATATGACTATGGTTTTGAAATGCTAGTTTAATCCACTGCTTTATTTACTATGTTTTACTTATATGTTCTGTCTTGTGATATCTGCATGCATGTTTACCTTGTTTAACGCCCCTCCAAAGCTAGTGTCCTTGCAAGAGTGGCACTGGCGGAGGTGGGGTGTTACATGTTGAGTAAAGAATTTATTTGCGTGCCCGACAAATAGGTAAACCTTAATGAGTTGGATGCACAATTTTATTATTATATCAACTCCTGTGAATGTCATTGGATGGAGAGTGATGGTTGTTCTGTGTGTAATAATAAATGTCTCCATAGGATAGTAACAATTAATTTTGAACTACACTACATGACATACTTCTTGAGGATAGGCATACTTCATCATATACCACATAAGCATTTGGAGCTTGTGTGACGAGGTTGAAGATTTATCATACGAGCGAGAGGCTTGTATGGCGATGACTATATTTTACAGGTTGAGCTGATGACTGATATGGACTATTTAAAATATAACGGTAAATTGCCAGATTAATAAAAAAAACCCACACGGGTCTGGAGATGACAATAAACATGTCTCTCTGGTCAGTAAGGCACAAAAACCATTTATGGGGTGACGAGAATTTATTCTCTAGAGTTATGATCTATACACACTCCCCTGTGGACACCGGAATATATCACTATAAATATGTGCATTCTTATTAGGATTTATTGGGTACCTAATACGACCCAATAAATTTCCAAACCCCTCCCCGTACAAAGGAGGTTATGGCGAAATTTTTCGAAAATTTAGGGTGTTAGCCAAATTTTTGAAGAATTTGAAAATTCTTAGAAACTGAAAAGTTTAAGAATGGAAGCCAGATTGAAAGTAGAGTTGATTAATGAATCCACTTTCGACTTCGTACCTTTTCGAGGACGAAAAGTTTTAAATGGGGAAGATTGTAACAACCCGGAAAATCTGAGCTAATTTAAAATTTTTAATTTGGCTATTTTGGTGAATTTAAAATATTTAAAATAAATATTTTAAATAATAGTGACGAAAAGTATGTTTGAATGGATGTTTTAAAATAAATATAATTATTTTAAATTATAAACATGGCCTGAAATGGCGTAGTAGTTTCAAAATTTGAATTCAAACTTTGATTGACTGTACCGGGTGCAAAACAAAACGGATTTTAGCGAAACCAAAAATATTTAAATCTTTTAGTTAATATCTTTCTAACGAATCTGAAAAATCGAAGTTTTGTAGCGGAAAGCAAAAGTTATGACCAAATGAATTTTCAGAAAGGTCGCTATAGAGTTTATATAGCCCATGAAAATGGCCATTTTGCAAACGACCTCAGAATTCGACGAAACCACTTTTGTTGGATCCGGGATGTCAAATTATTGCTAGGTTTCAAATTTCATAATTTTTGAAGCTAATATGTGAGCATGGCGAAGAAAAATGTGTTTGGTCGATTTTTGTTAAATTAGATCGACCAGAAAAGGGTCATTTTTCAAACGGTCTCAGAATTCGACGAAACTAGTTTTGTTGGGACCGTATCGTCAAAACATAGATAGAATTTTTTTTCGGGAATTTTTAGAATCAGTATGTGGCCCCAACAAATTGAAATGTACATTCAAATCGAGTATTGAATGTTTTATATTTTAATTTGAAGAGAAACTGACTGAAACAGTCGAATGGGCCTACGAAACATATCCCATTGTGTTCGGAATGAGGGTATTTGGCTAGGGATGACAGTCGTTGGGTTTGGATTGGTGTTAGTATGTGAAGAGGGGTATTTTTGGATTTTTAAAATATATAAATATAAAAAAAAATCATTTGTCAACCATCTTTCTCTCCCCCCGATAAACACTCCAGACGACGGCGGAAAACACTTCAAACCTTCTCTCCTCTTTTTCTTCAAATCCACTCAATAAAAACCCATGGCCCTTTGGAGAATTCTGTAGTACTCCTCACGATCTTCACATCGATATGAAGATTGGATTTTTTTCGTGACCTGTAGAGCTCGAATCGAGCTCGGGATATTGGTGGCTTTCGACCGCCGCCGAGGCAAATTCCGACCACCGAGTTCAGAGCGGTGGGTCCTTCTGGAGGCGCCTCTCCAAGCTCTACGACGTGGAAGAGGCCGATTGTCCTATCGTGCGACGGATTTGGTGAAAGATCAAAACCTAGTTTTGAACAGGTTTAGAAATGTACGGTTTAAATTATATTAAACCATTCTATAGCACTTTAAAGTGCTACGGTTTGCGATTTCACTGTAAAAATCATATCTTTTTCATTTTTGACGAAATTCAGTGAAACAAGAGTCAGTGGACTCGTGTGAACATCTTCTACATTCTAGAGGAGACCGCATATTTTTCTGAGCCTTCTACTATTTTTGGTGGAGTGGAACCCAATGTGAGATTTCTGAATTATAAACGATATGGAAATGACGATGTATAAATTATATATTCGAAGTATGAGTTATATAAGCGTTGTACACCTCATGTATAAGCGTTGTATAAGTTGTATGTTCGATGTATAAGTTATATATGCGTTGTAAAAATTACATATGTGTTGAAATAGAAGTGAAATATATATATATATATATATATATATATATATATATATATATACGCCCCTCGTCGACAAACCATGGGCGATATTTATTGGTTGTGATTGGTGTGAAAATTGGTTGATAGCGAATGGTTGATTAGAATTGTTTGTGGTTGAAATTGATTGATTGTGGTTGAAAAATACCCGTTTGTCGTTGAGAATTATTTGGTTGAAACCACATAGGATTAGTTTGTGGAAAAGAAAAATATAAATATGCCGCCTGCGTGCGAACTAGATGCATGAAATCCCCATTGTCAAAAGTTGCGAGGCTTTAAGGTAGAGCGAGGAGCCGTACTAGGGACAGTCCCGGTTTTAACTACCCTGCCGTTATGCTGCCGAAATTTTCAATAATATTCATGTGTTAGAATTATTTTCATGTGTTGAAACTATATTCGTGTGTTGAATAGAAATTCATGTGTTGAATAGAAATTCATGTATTGAATAGAAATTCATGTGTTGAATAGAAGTTCATGTGTTGAACGACATTCATGTTTTGAAATAAATTGTTTTATAATAAAAATCATATTTTTATCATCTATATGAACTATATGAAATAGTCGTGTTTTAAAATAAATTGTTTTATAATAAAAATCATATTTTTATCATCTATATGAACTATATAAAATAGTCATGTTTTGAAATAAATTGTTTTAAAATAAAAATCATATTTTTATCATCTATATGAACTATATAAAATAGTCATGTTTTGAAATAAATTGTTTTATAACAAAATCATATTTTTATCATCTATATGAGCTATATAAAATAGACGTGTTTTGAAACAAATTGAAAAAACAATAAAAATCACATTTTTATTATATACATGAAGTGTTAAAAATAGTGAAGTGTTGAAATAAATGTTTGTTGGATAAAAATATCATTTTTATCAAATGTATGAAAAGAATATGGTTTTGAAATCGAAGAATAGATTATATTTATTTATATATATATATATATAATTAAATATAATCGAATAACGAAGTTGCAGTTCGTGTTTTGAAACCGTGATTTCAAACGATTAGTGCGGGAGATCCGACCATCGGATTTTCCCGAAACCGAAACCGTTGGGTTTGCTTTGGAAATTTCTTTCCAACGACACCAACTTTGTAAAGATCCAACGGTTGGATTATCTGGAATGTTCAATTCAAATCTGAAGAAAAACAGCGCCAGAATCGAATATATTTTTATATATATATAATTAAATTAAATCGAATAACGACGCTGCAGTTCGTATTTTGAAATAGAAACTTCAAACGAGTGTACCGGGAGATCCCACCGTCGGATTTTCCCAAAACTGGAACCGTTGGATTCGTTTTGAAAAGATCTTTTTAATGATATAAATTTTGTGAAGATCCAACGGTTAGATTTTTAGATATGTGTAAATAAAATTTGAAAAAAAATAGCGCCACGACCGCGTTATGGCCTGAAGCGTCGTTTGAATAAATTGGCTATTTTTAAATAAATAAAAATAGCGATAAATCGTTATAAAATATTATAAACGATATGGAATGGAAATAAATCGAATTTACCCGGTTTATTAGATATTTGATGGTTGAATGTGTTTGACATGAAAATTATACTAAAGAATTATCTTTGATAAAAATAATGGGAACTTACCCCTGAGAATGTGAAATTTATAAACTAACTGAAGGTTAGCTAAGTCGAATGGTTTCCTGGGTTTTGATCTGATGTTGGTTTCGGCCTTCGGGGTTAATACTTGGGAAATCGTTCTCTTACTAATTTACGGTTAGTGACTGATGAATTGGAATGAGGCGTATGTTGTGTTTGTGTAGCACTTGTTTATTATATACGCGAGTTGCTCATAAAGACCGGGTTTATCCCATTCTGAATAACTGAATCGACGATAAGAAGTCGATGATGAAGACGGTGGTTGAAGACCGGAGATCTTCACCTCGGTTGGATGGTAACTGATGTCTTGATTGGGAGGCATCCTGAAATATAGATAATAAGTGGTGATCGTCCAGACGTATGTGGAGATCGATGGGTATGCGAGGTATATAGTGCCTCCGGTTTCATTCAGACTCAGGACGAACTTGTAAATGGACTGTGTGTCTGACATTGTATTTCATTCTGTGTGATTGATAGACGTCAGTTACATGGCGTGAATTGTCTGTGTGGCATGCTAAGATGCAGTGATCAAGGCTTCTGTTGAAAAGCAAAGTCTTATGGTTGATGATCAAAGCACGGCCTATGTGGCATAACTTTGTGTATAATGTGAATTCGCGACCCTCACACCCCGGTATGAACCAGAAACGGGACAGGACCTCAGGGAGGACATGCGTTTCTTTCTAGCTAGAGGTGGTGTCAGTGCTTAAACTAGTTGACATTTATATTATTTTCACCTGTGTGGTCGTTGCTGTTGCGAGGCGCCTCGGATATATCGGTCGATCCGGGACCGATGGAGCCATTCGTTGGCTCACTTACGCCCCAAAGGGCGAGGAAAGGCAGTGTTCAGGAATTTTAATCCACATCGGTGGACCGGCCCTGACGATCCAAAGGCTTGACTAAGTACTTTCCTAAGGCTCGGGCTAGACAATCTCGAATTCGGTAAGGACTATCTTTTGCCTTGGTTCATGACGAAAATCCAATTTCCAAATACGTGACTGTGCGGTTTTGATTGTAAACCTATATTTGGCGACATAGTGGCATGGGACGCTCATGTCGTCTATGATTGATACTTATGATGTGAAATTGTTTTTAAAACATATAAACACTAGTAATAATATCAAATTCTTTTGTTTTATTCGTATCGAGCATATTTTGGCTATTATAAGGTAAAACTCTATCTTCTGGTTTGCGTTGCATTGTGTGATGGGAACTGAGTCTTATAATGGCTTCATTTTTACAAAAAGCATTGCGATGTTTAAAAGAATTACTTGTTTTAAAGCACTGGCAATCCAATGGAGTAAACTCGTTCCGCGAAAGTGGCGTGGTCCTAAGATTATCCATATTATAAAATGTGTTAAGTAGATTTCTCATACCAGTCCCATGACTGACTCGTAGTTTGTTTCACTTGCAAACTCGGGTGCCCCTTTTTCTACACGGACAACCTTGTGTTCAGGTTTCAGCAGGCTCTTTCTGGATAGCTGGAGCTGAAGATGGATTCTATCATTTATCTCTTTTTATGCTGTTCAGCTCCTATTGTACATATCAAGTTTGTTTTCCGCTGTAGACATTTATGTATAGCTGAACTGTATTTGTACTAAGTATGATCCTATATACTGTGTAACTCTGATGATTATGTTTATCCAGTGTATTATTTGTACAGTATCTGGTGTATTTATTTAATTCTGTTCTGCTATTATATGTTTATGTGTTATATTCCAAAGATTACCCTTGCCATCGTCAGTACGGGGTTTTAGGGTCATCACACAAACACGTCGGTATTTTAGGCACAATTTTGCGACAGAAATTAACGTCAATTCTCCGTCACTTCACCATCGTTTTCTGATATATTATCATTTCATTTTAAATTATTTCATCGACGGATATATATAACATATTAAAATCAGTAAATATTTTTCTGTCACTAATGCACGCTATTTAGCGAGGGATTACCGACGGAAATATATAGTAAACATTTTGCATTCTAGTTATCCGTCGATAAACCGTCGCTATCTCTAAAATATCAGTTTCTACTTAACGACGTTTCAGTGTCAATTTTGATAAAAGTTCCATCGATATTCCCTTTCTACTTCGCAACATAGTGAACTGAGGTGCGATGACAGTAAGGAGAATAAAATATGGGTCCGTGGCTGAAGAGGTGTGGAGAAATAAGGGTTTCAGTCTTTGGGTTTAGCTATGAAATTGAAGTTAGAGGGTATAGTGGGAGAGGTGAATATATATAGGTGAGACCCCTCGTACAGGAGAAAATTATTCATTGAGGGATCGGTAGCAAACCCCTCTTGTTGACAAAAAAACAATACATATGTTGGCGTACATATATATGTTTACCTACATGTTATATACACTTATATTCATATATTGATATACATATATACCTTCATATGGAACTTGTGCCGGAAAGGACTTCAAGTGTATCATACGATCTCACGTACATGCACGTGAGCGCGTGCGCGGCTCCAATGAACAACGACATATTTGCACTTAAGGGTGCTTACGAGCCGATGACTAACTACTGACTTTTGACTCAACAAAGGTTGAATGTTCAACTACGAATCCCAAAGAGAATCTTTCCTAGATTGCTAGAATCTTACAAATCAATCAACAAGCCAAATAGAATCGAGCGAAGCAGACCTCCGATAAGCTGAAGTCACATACTATACCATTGGAAATCGATTAGATATCTCATCCATTCAAAAACAACACATTTCTTGGCATACATAATAACTCAATGGAAGGATAACGGTTAGTGGAATGCAATATGAAGTCCATTCCAATAGCCAGAATTTTTAGAATTCAAATCATGCCATGTTCGCCATAAGACATACTGCAGAGCTAATGCCACACAACCTTTATGTCTGCCACTTTTAGTTATCCAAACTGACACAAATTGACGATTATTAAGGTTAACCACCTAAAGTGATGGTCAGAAGATCCCGACATCAAGTACTAAATTACTAATAGAACCATGAGATGGAAATCGAGTTTACTCAACATAACACCATCTGAATATTCAGTAAACGAGGGGTCGACTTAAATCCTACATACGGTCAGCATGACTCCATAGCAAAACAAACGAAAGTTCAGTTTCATCAAAAATCAATCTATATTCCTCAAATAAAGAATCTACTAAAACCATAACGGAAATGACGAAGAGGACATCAAGATGGAGCAATTGCAGGGATCACTACATCTTACTCCATTGTATTAAAATCTTACTCCATTGCAAGAATCAAAGAGATGGGTTTCGGTGAATAGCTCCTCAAACTACATCTTTTCGTCCCCTTTCCTTCCTCCTAGGTAGATTAAACTAGAAAAAGTGACAATTTTGCTTACTCGATAAAGGATCAAGCCATCAATGAAATTGGGTTTTGGCGTAATCGAATCCATTTATTAACGTTTCAGGATGATTTTCCCATTTTCTCATAACCGATCCTCTTGAAATCAAATCTGGAAAACGTCACAATTCTGTTCCATTTCCAAAAGGGTAAGTTTCTTACAGTTGGTTTTTATTGTTAGATTTGGGAGACTAATCTATAGGATAGTCATAAAGCTTCAAAAATCGATTTTAAGGGCTTGTTTGTTATCAGCAACAACATTGGTTCCATTGTTTAACTTTTGAAGTAAGAATGATGCTGAATTCCAGTTAAGCTGATATACATTAATGTTTGTTTTTCACAACTGTGAATCAAAACTGATACTGTGAAGCAGTATTTAGAAAACCCTTAGTGATGGCTGATCTTACATTCGGTATTAGCTCGTTATTTTATCAAGAAATTAGAGACTGATCTACCAATAACAGGAAATTTGGATTTAGTTAAGGTGAATGAATAGAAAAGAAGAAGTTCCTGATCATCTAGGCGAACTGTAAAACGGTTACGCCAATTGCACTGTTGAATTGCTGCACTAGCTGAGAGAACATGGTGCTAATTTTTAGAGAATGTACGTAATTTTTATTCGGTATTGTTCACGAGCGAAAGCGATGGAGTTATTAACGCACATGACAAAGATAGTAAAAGATATGCTCAAAGTGATAAAGCATTCATTCATGTGTGTGAATAGGCACATATCATAGTAATTTTAAGAAAATAATTGATCCTATGTTGGATCCATTATCTTTTATGTACTTTTTTATTATGTTTGTTTTTATTATTTCCTATTTCCTCTATGTTTGTATTTAGTTATGCGGGTTAGATTACTAACTTTGTTGTACTTTCTTCCTATGAATTAATAAAACTTACCCATTTTCAATATATATATATATATATAGGATCAAGAGCACCCCAAATGGTGCAGTACCCTTTTAGCCCCCTGATTTCCACCACATATTTCCGTTTCTCTCTCCTCCCACTAACTCTCTCTCCACCCACTAACTTTTTTTAATATAAACATGTGGTTATAAATGAGGTGCATTTGGGGTGCTCCGAAATAGGGGTTCCATGGAACCCTCCTAATAAATATATATATTTATATATATTTGAAAATTGGTTCACTTTATTATCTACTAAAAAAAAGTACAAGTTACAACATAAAAAAGCGGAAAATAGGAAATACAAGTAAATAAAAACTAAAAACATAAAATTCGGCCCATGATGAGGCTATCATCCCGCTAAAGTGCGACACGCTGCACCTCCCCGAGCCAATTGCTCCTCCTACACTTGAACAAAAGCCAAGCCCATGAACAAACCTCAACCACTTCCAGTAGCACTGAACTGGATGGATTCTTGCACTACACATCAGCACCCCTATTTGTCGCCATGTCTTCAAAGCATCGAAGACTATACACTTCTTCCATGCAACACACTGTTACTTAAAAAAGCATCTTCCAATGTAATTTGCGAACTGAAGCCATTTGAATGTAAAGCTGCTCTTCTATACACAGTAACTGCTTCTTTTTCATATCCAAACATACCGGAATACTTGAATGAAGAGGCCCCAAATTAGCCATCAAACCACTGACAACTATGCCTGATTTCCACAATCACACATGATGGACCATTAATAAATCCCATGATCATCGGCATCAGAAATTAAACTGCCATTCTAACATGCTTACATTATCCATATAGAAAATAACCAACACCATTATGCCTTAATCTCCTTCAACACCATGACAATATGCACTCCTTATATGGATCTATACATCAAACTTCAGTCCCCCAACTTGATTTACAGAAATCATGAACTTGGAAAATAAACCAGGTGATGGAATTTATAACCAAACACTCTAACGAATGGACATATAAACTAATAATGCCAAACTGTTTGTAGGTGAATCAAGTGCTATGCAGGAAGATAAAGCAAAACCTCCAAGAGAATACTGTCAGCCTATGCTAAGCACAGCTTCTCAATACCCAGAAGAACTGATATTTATTGCATACAACATAAAAACCAGTAACCCAATAAAATTAATACCAACCCTGCATATAGCATAGGTGATCTCCTCAACCATATGAACTCACTAAAATATGGATCTCCATCCAAAACTAATGGAGAAACAGCTGTATTATCAGCAAAGTATGTAGCAGAGGTGATCCCCTAAAACCATATGAACTAATTCAACCAGGTTATAATCACAGGCAAACCTGACCAAAATCACCTGTATTCATACTCACGAAATTAATGAAAAAAATCTGGGGTGAAATGCACTAATATCCAATGAACTGCAGCATCAACTTCAATCAGATGTTAAGCAATATAAGATCGTATAGAATATTAACCAAGAAATTTTTTATAGATCCACAATCTTGATAGACCAATACCCATGAAATCCACACATAGATACCAAAATCTGAAGACTAATATCGCATATGATTATCCACCCAAAAATCAAACGGCTTTGTAATGACTCGCATTGGCCGAGGTATTATAATTAATTTATTTAATTATTTAAATAGTGAATTAGAGAATTTAATGGTCGGTTAATTAAATAATGATGAATATTTAATTAAAATAATAAATTAAATAATATATATGATTCTGAAATAATCAGAATTGGCTAAAATGGCGATATGATGTGAACCGCATCATCTGTAATATTTAATTTAGCTTGGAATTTGATTTGAATAACGAATATATTATATAAACGACAGTTTGAACGTAGAGTTATAATATAATTAAAATCGAGCTCGAAATGGCGCTGTAGTTCGTAAATTGGTGATTCGAACTTCAACTGAATGTACAGGATTCGTTTTAAGCCGGATTTCTGTGAAACAAGAAACGTGTGGAGCTGGTGGAGTATATCTTTCTAGTGGAAGAGAAAAATCGGGATTTCGTCGTGTAGATTTTGATTTATGTCCAAATCAAATTTTAGAAAAGTCGCTGTGGAATTCCTTTATAATTTATAAAGGGATTATTTATATTTTTAAAAGGAATTTTAGTATAAATCGAATATCAGGTTGACTCAGAAGTGAACATCAAGTTAGAAATTTAATATAGGAATATTCTAGAGCTGTATGGTATTCCACTGTGAATATATACGATAATATAAATTTATTTATATTTAATTTAATTATATTTAAATATATTTATATATTTATATGGGTTATTAAGAGCTTTAAAAATAGCCAGTTTTGCAAACGAAGTCGGAATTCGATGAAACTAATTTTGTTGGATCCGTAATGTCAACTAGTTGTTAGATTTCCAGTTTCGTGATTTTTAGAGTCACTATGTGGTCGTACGGATTTTAAGAGTGAAAAACAATCAGTATTTCAATGGTTAAAAATACGTTGTGTGAGCAAATGGAGTCGGAATTCGATGAAACCAGTTTCGTTGGGTCTGTAATGTCAAACTCTAGCAGTATGTCCAGTTTGGTGATTTTTGGGTACTTTATGTGATCACAGGAATTTTAATTTGATAAATACGAATATTAAAATGAATATATATCCCAAAATATCTTCCCATAAATATCTAAACTATCCTTTATAAATATGCCTTAACCCTTAACCTAAATTTCCATTTCCTCCCACTGTCGAATAATATCTGCCGCCATCAGTTTTTCCCAAATGAGAAAATCGGTGGATTCAAAAATCAAAACAAATCAAAACAATTTCTATAAATTGCAAAGTGAATTCCTTTGAGTTTGTGTAGCTTTGCTCTTCGATTTCTACTGTGTTTCTGGTGTGCGATGCTATCTGAGATGATGTCGATCTTGACGCAGCGAACTAGGGTTACGTTTTTGGGAAATTTGAAGCCTCGGATTGGGTTTCTAGTATCGTATTTTGGTCCAGGTGAGCGAATGGCACTGTCGTGCGTTCTCTGGTGGGTTTTGAAGTACGTGATGTCACGAGTTAATGTACAGGTGCGAGCAAGCTCCTGAAGCCGCGACGAGCAGATGGGTGTCGAGCTCGTTTAATTTGACAGGACGATGAGCGGATCCGGGTAAGATGAGCTTCAGTGTAAATTTTTTGTGGATTTGTAGGGGATCGGTGAGGGAGGGTAGAAGTGAGGAAGATGGACCATTTGTTGGGAAATACTGGAGCAGGTGGGTTTTGGAATACTCGGGATGAAGGTGCCTTCGAAGAAGATGGAAAATGATGATGGCGTGAGGGATTGGTGAACAGCAGTGTACGGTTTTAAATGAGGAGTAGGATGGAGCCTATATATTGGTTACTGAGTTGTGTTAGTGTGAAACTAAGTGACTGTTGGTTCTTTTTGGGACTCCAGTACTCGATTTGAATCCAAAGTTTCCAAGTTGGAGGTCAAGAACATGTTGACATTAGTGTCAACATCGATACTTTTAGTATTTGACTTTAAGGATTAGTTATATGACAAATAAACACACATGTTAGAGTTGAGAAGAGGAAGATTTGTAGTCATTTCTGCTATCATGATGTCAATGTTCAGTAAACCATTCGACGGAACTTGGAAGCACCTTTCTGGCAAGTTTTATCTGAGGAAGACGATTAAGTGGGGGGCCTTTATTTTAATGACGTGGATTAGTTATTGACTGAATTTAGCGGAAACAGGATCCGACAGGATCGTATGGACGGACACTACACAATGGGACTGACTGGAAGTCCATCGGAGCTCATTAAAATTTATCGTAAAATAAATTGTCTGTCTGAATCAAGTGATGGTTATCGTTATTAACGATGATCGTCCAATGTGAGTAAATCGCAATAACTCTGAACAGTTTATAATTTCATGTTATATTTTTAGAACTGTTAAATATTGGCTGATTGACTGTGTGTTGACTGTTTGATTGAACTACTAGCCAGTTAGTTGAATTTCTATATTGATTCTGTTTAACATAATATATCATATGGAACTGAAAGTGATGTTATCTATATTGTTTAACATCTGTGATGTAGGGAAACAGGTTGGAGGAATCCAACTGGATTTCTCAACATTTATTTTACTGTTTTTCATATATTGTGATGTATGATGTGATATATAATCTGTTGTCAATTATATGTGTTTGGATGATACTGATCATCGTGATTTGATATGTTGAATACCATAACATACCGAAATGTTGATAAGGGAAAAACCCGTTCCGTTATACGGCGTGGTCTTATGAAATATTGTTTACTTGTTCAACTGTTTTAAACTGTTTTACTCATACCAGTCCCATGACTGACACGGAGTTTATTTTGTTATTTTCCCTAAACTCTTGGGTGCCCAATTTTGTACGGGTAGTCAAGTAGTCGGGATTTACAGATATACTGGAAGAGCTTGGAGCAGGAGGCTTCAGGATTATATAGCTATAGTTATTTCCGCTGTGTTGTAAGTGTTGTACTCTGATAATGTTATTGTATACATATAATGATTTTATTTCAAGGATATATTATCTATTATATGTTGTTCGTTCCGCTGTGAGATTCGTGTTACTCTGATGTTGTGTTCTTCTTCTTCTTCTATTCGAAGTTTCTATCTTATCTATCCTCACCTTCTAATTTCTTTCATTAATGATCAGTATTTTTCGATGTTTGGTTAGTCATCATCGTGGTTATGGCGATAACCAAAGTCGACAAAATCCCGGGTCATTACACGCTTACCCAAATCCAGCACTGGTGTAGATCTATCACGATCAAGAGGAAAGAACGGTTGGAAGATTTGGTATTAAAACTAAATCAGTAGCGCCGGATCATGCCGAAATCCAAATCAACAGTGGCTTGTCCTTTCTTCATCTAACAGATCTGGACCAACGAGACTGAGGATTATTGTTTGATCTTGGAGGCTTTAGATCGGTACAAATCGGACCTGGATCTGGATTCGCTTCTGAAAATAATATTGAAAGTTAACAACGTAAAATCGCGAGCGATTTACTTCAGATCCGAACCAAGGAAGATCTAGAACTGATTTTAAGTTTGTAAAAAATAAAAAGGAAATCAAATGGCTTATCAACTGATTACGAAGTAATCACGTTGAAGGTTGAATTGAAAAGAAGGTGAAATTATATGATAGAAAGAGGCTCACGCATAGCGAAAGCAGGAAGAAAAAAAATTCTCTTGTCGCCATTAACGAACTCTTTTCACTATATATATATATATATATATATATATATATATATATATATATATATATAGGCAGGTTCCTTCTCTCTCCTTCCACTAACTCTCTCACTTCCCACTCACTTTTTTTAATATAAATGAGAGGTGGAAATCAGAGGGCTTTTGGGGTGCTCCATTTTTGGGGTGCCACGGAACGCTTGCCATATATATATATATATATATATATATATATATATATATATGTGTGTGTGTGTGTGTGTGTGTGTGTGTGTGTGTGTGTGTGTGTGTGTGTATAAAAGCGTTCGGTTTCACCCCAAAAATGAAGCACCCCATTTGCTCCCCGATTTTCACCTCATTTATATTAAAGAATGTAGTGGAGGGGGAGAGAGTTAGTGGAGGGAAAAAGAAAGTAACTGTGTGGTGGAAAAGAGGGAGGCCAAATGGGCGCTCCACTGTTTGAGGTGCCATTGAACATGTCTTTCTCTCTCTCTCTCTCTCTCTCACACACACACACACACACACACACATATATACACACACACACACACACACACACACACACAAACACACCCTTGTTTCATGACACCTCTTTAGCATCCATATTTTACCACTAGTTACACCATTTGAAATCTAATAACTTTTTTAAAATGTTCAATTCGCATATAGAATATCATCCATATAAAAATCGGGATTTGATATTCATGGCATTTTCAACATCTTAAACCAATTATTTTGACATACATTTGAGCTTTAAATTTAAACATCAAAAATATCATGTTACAAATACCAAAACATTTTGCATAGATGGTCTTCTATATGGGGATTGTATATCTATAATAATTTGTTAAGTTTGAAACAGTGCAGCTAACAATTTAATAGAGGTGCTAAAGGCGTGCTGCAAAACGTGTGTCATAGAACGCTGCTTATGCACACACACACACGCATATATATATATATATATATATATATATATATATATATATATATATATAGTTATATAGTTATTTATTGCGACATAGAAGAACCACTAGTTGATCAGTCTTATTGGAAAAATATTGTTAGAGCAGTGAGGAAGAAGAGTGTCACCAACTAATGTTATACAATGTTTCCATATTCCTCATTAAATACGTTCAAATAAATACTTGTTTGACCCAAAATAATGTCTTCCAAGCCTATCTCTACATGTTTAACTAATTTACCTATCATTATTTAGATATAATCCTAAACGCTCATAAATCTCTTTATTCTTCAATGTCTTCTTGGTAACATTTTGTCGTTTGGATTATAAAACCAAAAATTCCCACTATATAAGCTTCGCCGTTTGGTAAGATTAAAATATAATTTTTTATATGTGTATATAAGTATACGTTTTTGTGTGTGATTGTGTGTGTGTGGAAATAATTATATATATTAAAGTCGGATCTTACTTAAGATTGTTCATCATTCTTATCATTTTAGAATTTAATTTTCAATTCTCGCTAACTGATATACGCTTAAGAATGTCACAAGTTCACATCCCAAACTACATGTGCATACAATTATCATATAATACCATGATCGTCATTTGACGAGCCAGTGTTCATTGCTTTGACCTTTTGTAGCACATGCAAGTATATAATCAACTTCAACAACAACATCATTCAATGTATTGGTTATGCAGTCATGGTCCAATAAGCATGGTTCAATTTTAGCAGTACAGTTTGTTAATGGATTCTCTTCCTACATTATATACTTCAAATCGATTAAATGATTTTCAATATTGTAACATCTTGAATTTTTTACTCTTAATATCCTATTATACACCAACTTTTTTAAGGTTTTTTTCTTTCTCAATTTTGTATGGACAATAGAAAATGCAGTTTAGTTTCTTTCACGTTTTGAAGAGGAAACTATTTGGCTTAAAATGTACATTGTTAAATTTTTTGAATACGGAGTATTCTCTCTTCTACTTATTGACAATCACTGAGCAAGAGTGCATGTCTTTACAGCTGATTTTTCTTTTGCATAACCAAATGCGCAATTTTCATTCTATATATTTCCCCTGTTAATGTATAAGTTAAATATTTGATATAACTCAAACGTTAAATGATTTTCATAATTATTACATAAGTTAGTTTTATCTCTTTTCAATTCCAATTTGTGTTACAATATCTGACACCATTTTTTCTATGATTTCGTTGAATCCATTTAATCCTTCTGCATCATTTGTTGCATCCTCATATTAATGACATGATTAAGGAAATAACCCATATGGAAAAAATACAACATATTATTGAATGTTATGTGTTTGGCTTCTTGTACGACATTAAGATAAAACAAATTATTATCACATAAGGAGGTCGATGTAATTGTCTTTTGTAACGACCCGGAAATCCATACTATCTGAGCTGACTAATACAACACACGTCCAACTCAAATAATACAGAAATACGAGTCATTAGGGTTAAAGAAAATAGAAAAAATAGAAGAAGAACAGAAATAACAATACAGAATCTCACATCGGAACGAATAAACTATATTATATATCATAAGCTTTGAAATACAAAATTTTGTCTCATACATACATACCATCATCAGAGCACAATACAATATTTGATACAGCGGAAATAACTCTAAAATAACTAGCGGTGAAGCCTCCTGCTTCCAACTCCTCCAAGTATATATGTAAAAGCCTGAAACACTTGACTACCCGTACAAATTTGGGTACCCAAGAGTTTAGGAAAAACAAAACAAAATAAACTCTGGGTCAGTCATGGGACTGGTGTGAGTAAACTTCAACCCTATGGTTTAACTTCAAAAATCTTTTGAAAGAAAGAGATAATGGTAAGACCAGCCCACACATAAACACGGACGGTTTTTACCTTACTATAATCCAAACATTTTTTATATCAAAATCCAGTGATATTATAATAATGTCTAATCAAATAAATAACCAAATAGTAGAACTCACGCTCTACATACATAGTATAAAATCAAAAACCGCATGGCGCTTATTGGAGATTGGATTCCAACTATGACAAGGTATGGGACCACCTTCCGATGATGTATCTCTAGAGGCGAATACACCTGGGTTCAACAAGAACGTCTTGCAACCCGGCCCACACATAACCGACCACTCATTTCGCTTGAGCGTATCGAATGTATATCACCAACGGTTGGGCTCAAACCACCGTTTCCCGAAAAGGGACAGCATCGAATAGATTAAAGAAGTAAATGGAATTTCTCTAGATAGGTGATTATACACCCTAATGGGAGCCACCCACATAGCCATGCTGCCTGCCCGATTTTTGTCACTTCCCGGTTGTGAGGCTTGAGGCTACGTCTATCTTTTAGAACATCTGGCCAACATACACTTTGAATGCCACATTGTCAAACCCGTCAAATCACTAGTTGAACTTCCCAAAAATATCACGGGTATAAAAGCTAAGAGAAACGAATTTCTCCGCCACCAGACGTAATACCTTGAGATCTTCTTATGTGACCGTTAGGAATACTCTATCAGACATTCGTCCATACAAGTTGTCCTGGGACTGTACAAACATAACAGCTCCTTGAATCTCACCACATCTTCGATTATCTTCAGCATAATCTAATTCACAACGCCTATGCCTATATGGAGTAGTTTTCGAATATTAAATTCAACTGGTCTCTCCGTATCGACAACGATGGTAAAAATCTTTGATAGCCGGTGTTTTAACTATCAAAGGAAAAATAAACATCCATCAAACAATTTCACAATCACTGGCCCTTTCTAATATTTTATATTAGATTCATTTTCTTAGCGAATTTTAGATATATCGTTATATCGATTTCTGTTATCAAAATTTCTTAAAAATATTCTAACTCTTTAAATTTCCGGAAAAATTCGCCAGCATCTCCTTTGTACCGGTCAATAGTTCAAACCTCAACTCGCCTCTCTAGGCCCTTTCCATTCAAAAAGAAAATCGAAAAGCCAAGCGGCTTGCCGATTCAGCGCATAAAACCTCATATGGAAATTTAAAAACGTACCTTTTTGTCGGGCACTTAAATTATAACCTTCATATTCTCTTCATACTCTTCATCCCATACCTGTCTTACAATTTACTCAACCATTCACAATTTACGATCAATCAAACGCTTTAAGATTTTAATCGCATCCACTTTAATGCTTTATTTCCAATTTACCCCTTTTTACTTAATCCACAATCAGTTTGAACCTCTCCCGTTTAAATATACTTCCATTCGCTTATATATAAATAAGTTGAATTCCATCCAAATGTCAAATTCCAAAATTTGATTCAAGTTTCAAATTCAGATTTCTCAATTCAAATAACAAATTTAAAACACTTCAATAAAGTTAAATTCGGCCAAAACTATGGTAAATAATTTCAAAGAAATTAGTTAATTTCATTCGATACTTAAAAATCCGATCGTTTATCCCAAAAATCACTTCGTCTACTCCACTTGAGGTTATATTTAATTTATAACTCAAAATCTGGATTTTTACTATTAAAATTCGGATTTTTATTCACTCAACATCCATTTATTTTATTTAATAAACCGTTATGGTTTAAAACGATTATGGCGCTGTTTTTTTGAAAGTTTGATTTTGACATAACTTAAAATCTATACGACGAGATCAAGGTTTTTCTTTTCCATTAGAAAATTATCATTTAATAAGTCCGGGTGTTTCTTGTTTCATCGAATTCTGATTTATATTGAGTTCTATAAACTCAATTGAAGTTCGAATCATCAAATTACGAACTAACGCGCTGCGGCCAGTTCGTTTTAATTAAATTTAACATAAACGTTTAAAACTTTGTTTATAAATAAATTTCAACTCCATTTCAGTATTTAAAATAATTCAAACCCGTTATCCAAATTTGACTCAACAATTCTGATCATTCAAACTTGTCGATTATTTACTTTCAAATTCATAACTCGGCTATGAATTTATTCAAACTCCAATTCTATATTCATTTCAAATCCACTTGGAGTTAAATTATTTATAAAATTCGATAGAATCGAATTCAAATTATAAATTCGTTTATGAAAAAAAAAACGATTTATTCAATATCCATTTTCATTACAAACTAATATCATCCCTTGATAATAGTGAAGTCGTTCAAGTTGGGGTATTTTTATTTACCTCTCAGACCTTGACCGACAACGTTCTTATCTTGAGATAGATAACAGCTTGTAATACCAACACTCGATAAAATCTCAGCTTCTAGTCTATTCAAATATGGTATCACAAACCATATCCACTTTGGAAAAATTCATTTTCTAAATTATCTGATGAAAATTTCTTCATCACATTTATAAACTTTGTTTACAAATTAACCCCCTTATTTTATTTATTAAAACAACATCCACTTGAATTCGATTCTCATTATATTTATTATTATCATATATATATATATATATATATATATATATTTATATATATATATATATATATGAATATGTACATATGCATATAAACCTATAACCCATTTCATATTACATTTAATTTTATACAATTTCAATATCATTTCTGAAAAGAATAATTTTATTTCTATGAATTCGACATCGTTGAATTCAAATCATGTGGATATATTTAAATCCAGTTTACATTCCGAACGTCGGAATAAATTCCATTGTTTCTTCTTGAAACGATTTCAAAATCACCTTTTAAAATTCATACTTGAAATAAAATTTCAAGTTATCCAACAACAATATTTTTCTTTTATTTACAAATATCATTTATAAATTTCGCTTCTTGCTTTGAGTATTAAAACAAGCTTCCGATTTCAAAGTCCATTTGAAATCTAATTTCCATTTCGAAAAAATAAAGTTTTCCATTTTAAATTCATACTAAAATTTGAAATTTAATATTATCAAATGATAATATTTCTTTCTATTTATAAACCTTGTTTATAAATAACACTTCCTGTTTTAAATATTAAACAAGTTTTCGATTTCAAATTCTCTTTGAAATCCAATTTCCACTCCACAAAAAAGCCATTATCGAATCCTGATTCGATTGTCAACCTCGAATTCAAACAATCCCAAATCGCATATTCTTTAATAAACCAGTTCGACAACAATGCGTTCAACTCCATCCAACTATCCTCGCGAGGTCAACTACCTCAAATCACGCACGCAACAATCGACCAAACCACTCCAGTTCCTCCCAAATTCGCAGCTTGTATCACCTGACCGATCTCCCTTGAAATTTCCCTACTTCATCTACTAATCGCGTATCAGAACGATATCCAAAATCAAATCCCCTTCGAACCCATTGTACTATCCACGCGCACTCTCCGATCGAGATTTAGGTAAATGAAATCGCGATTTCTAGTTCGCGAGTTGATGATGTGCTTCGACAGATCTCATTTTTACATCACGATTACTGATTCTTGTTAGAGGCCGACTTCGAATCAAAGACGAGAGGGACGGAAATTGATTTAGTTTCTGAAATTGTTTGAGGAAGGAACATAATTTCTACCATTTGATTTTAATTCGAATTTACTTGAAAATGAAAGGATAGAGTAGAAGAGTTTAAGGAGATTTGGTTTTTTTTTCCAGAAGAAATGGGAGAAGGGGTGCGATATATAGACGAAAGTGAGGAAACATATCGTACACTGATATTAAATGTTTGTTTCCTAAAGGACAAGCATACTTAATTGGATTTGATTTTATATTTAATCTGATATGATTTTGATCCTATCCATTTAATTGTATAATAATATATTTCGCAGTTTCGGACCCCTATTAAGATGAAACAACCGATGTTCACAACGTTATTTGGTATTTTATACTCAACGAAACAGATTTCGCAATTTAATTCGACCATATAGAACGAATAACAAATTAAATTAACATTTTGAATTAAATTCGATTTAAAATATAAATCGATTACAACAATTAAATTCATCGATAATAAATTGTAATTATCATTCTAACTCAAATAGAATTTATATTAATCATCTAAATCATTTTGATTCAATTTTTAACTGCGAATCATTATCGTTTCGCATTTCGATAATTCAATATCTTTGATATTAAATCGTATATCGATTATTAAACCGATAAATTCCATAATAAAAAATCCATTTATATTCAAATCAATATTTAAAATCAATTTAAATATTTAATATTAAATGATCAAAAATCCAGGACGTTACATCTTTTCTATCTCTTATTTATTATATCTCACCGATTTTTGCATTGTGTTCCACTAACAGTTTTTCCAATTGATTGATATCTGCTTTGTGGCCACTATCCATCGTTTATGAAACTTTCATTGGTAACTCAGAACAAGGACGACAAAAGAACCGCCAATCCGAAATTCGTTGTAGTAAATTAGTATAGAGGCAATCTTTGCTATTCTTTTATCTCTAGTATTAAGTACAAGAACTCCCGATGTCCACTTTTTTGAAGCAATTATTCTTTTCATGCCATCTTTATTTTTATGAATTAGCGTATGATGTGACAAAATGGATTGCAAATCATGTTACTCTCAGTCTAATCGGTTTTTATTATTGGTCTCCTTTCTCAAGAAAGTAATCAGCCGTGATTATATATAAATGTCGTTTTTAGTAGACAGTTTTTGACAATATTTCCTACCTCTAACTCTTTTGAAATATCTTTCGAAATCAAATCAATGCAACGTGCCACATATGATGTGCAATATAAATGTCTTTTTTTCTGGATCAACAAATAACCGACAATTGTGTAGTTTGCTCTGTTATCTATAACGACCAACATCATCTGTGGTTCCAAAAATATATTCCACTCTTTGAAATTTTTCTGTGGCATTCACACCTTTGATAAATGTTGTTTCATGAGTGGATTACACTATAAAATTTATTATTTTCCGTCGATTTATGTACTTTGACCACCGCATATTAGTATGCCACCATATTCATCTAAAAAATTATGTGAAGTTTTAATATATTACCAAACCTCTTCTATTTCAAATTATGAATGTGACATTAGTACGAAGCAGGTAGATCAATTTCATGATCGTATTCTGTAACCGCATCAACTAACATAGACCATCAACAACATTACATAAAATATAGTTGATTTTTTTTAGAAACCACTCAACTTATGTGCTTTTGGTATCTTTAATAGCTTTCATTATAGATTTAATAGAAGGATGAGTTCTACTTCCTTGTTTTTGCATATGAGTCAATTCGTCCTGCAGCATGGGTGTTAAATCAGCGTCTATTCCGATAGATTTTCCATGTGTGTTGTGCTCTGTTTGTGTTGATCTACCACGTATTCGTCCAACAATATATGATATGTGCACATTTCTAAATGCAACTCTACTTCGTCGCATTATAGGTTGATATTCTTCATCTTCTTCACTTTCTTCGTTTGACACCGTGCAATTTGCTCGTCAACTCCTCTTTTAAATGTTGTCTAGTTTTCAATCGTTTCATTTTCTCTTTTAAATGACATGTGATCATAAAAGTTATTTGACTTATTTAGGGAGGCATATTGTACATCATCTCCAGCTCATGCTAAATTTTCATTTAAGCATGTCCCAACATCCCCTTAAATTAGTTTATTGCAAAAGTTTGGCTATCGGTTGCAATACCATAATTCTAAACAATCGAGCATGATTTATCATAATGTACCTGAGATTATAAATAAATGATACAATAAAATATATATCTAGAGAGAGAGAGAAAGAGAATATGATCAAAAACACTCCAAACGGTGCAGCATCCCTATAGCCCCTGATTTCCACCATACATTCTCGTTTCTTTCCTTCCACTGACTATATATATATATATATATATATATATATATATATATATATATATATATGTACATGTACATGTGTGTATATATATATACACACATATAGTTACAAAGAGTGATTTTTTTTTTTTGAATAAAATTTTGGTGTGATTTTTAATTTGATTGATGTAAAGTTAATTAGTTATTTGTTTTATTGGGTAATACGTTGAAAGATTTTTTAAAACTTTGTCAAACATTATGCCATGCGAAGTAAGGTTATGGAGAGAAGGCGGCGGCAAAACCCCACGTTGGGGCATGCGCGGGCAACGCTCTGCTAACCACATTTGACCTTGAAACGATTAAGCTTATATGATTAAGAACATAACACGTGTTTGACTGAATAACGAGGGGTATTTATAGGGTAAATTAGAAAAATTAACTGTTCACGCCAAAAATTTGCTTTTGGTCCATTAAAGAAACTACTCAAAACGGTCATCTTCCGTGATGGATGCGTCCTACACAAAATTTGGTCATTTTAATCTTTCGAACGGTGCCCAATGTTTACCGTAAAAGCTTGAGTTCCAATGAAATCGACCAGATTTGAGCAGGGGCACCAGATCATGAACAGGGGCACCAGATTATCGTAAATAATTACCAACAAAAATAGTTCAAAATTGCTATTGACGAAATATATAATGTCTTTCCCTTTTTGCAGTCATTCATTTTGTTTTTGAGTCTTTTCTATCTTTCGAAATAATTCATTCAAAACAGCATCATTTGCTTGAATATTTGATAATTTTAAGCCAAGTGTATTACCTTCAACTTCTGCAGTAATTACCAAAACTAACTGGATAAAAGTTAGCCTATAAGGTTATGTTATGCAACCCACCAAAACAATATGTCCTACAGATATGTAAACAAACCAATATAGCATGATATGCAAACATTAAATCTCAGTTAAACCATTAAAGTGGTCCTTTTAGTTCATGCATTCTGCATTTTGTTAGAGAAAGACAATCGCTATTTGTATATGGATTGAACTAAAGTATTCTCCCTCCCTGCCTATAAGTAACAAGTTTTAAGTTTCAGTTTTTTCAAACAAGAAAATCAAAACAGAAACAAAAATGTAGTTATGTATTAGGAATCTGATCATTTTCTTTTCCTTCATTTATTGTATGACTTGAATGTGAGAATTGGTGGTAATCAAACCAAACAACTCAAGGTGGTTTGGTTTCCTCCAGTATCTCATCTTCATCCCTTCCATACAAGTTAACTTCTATATGAATTGATTAATGATGTCCGTTGGCATTTGAATATAAGAATTGGAGGACATTAAACCTTTCATCATGTGTCTCTTTTAGGTTTAATTTCCTCCAATATCTTACATTCATATAGTCAATCGCATGGTCAACATTTAAATCTGGTCTTTTTTTTTTAGCAGCGACACTACAAGTCTACATAGAGTTTTTATTGCTCATAATCTGATCCTATTTGTACTCAATGGTAATAGAATGATGCTACAACTGAATAAAAGGTAAAATGCCAGAACTGGGAGTTAACGGGGGCTGCATTGATTTATTATTATTATTATTTTTTGGATTGATCCCTTATTTATTCCGGGTGGTGTTCTCCAGTGGACAGGCTCCAGCGCTGATAATATACTACCCATATGTTATAACAAACGAAAATCACAAGGATATTGCAGATATATTTATTGAAGTGCTTCCACAAATAAGAAATCAAATAACAGTAAATTACTTAGATTTGAACATAAAACAAGATTTTATTTTACATTTATCATTTTACTTTAGCATTCTCTGTGGAACAAAAGTTGCATGAAACAACCTTGACAAATGTTATAATAATAAACAATCAATTGGATCAGTGTGCAAATCGATCAGACCAAACCATATAGAGGTGTGTTCAATTACTGTTCTAAATGAAATCGGATCAAATGTTTCTCATACATTTTTTTTTCTAAATCGTATCCTAAATGAAATCCGTCAGACATGAACATGTGTTTTTGACACGAACCCAATCGAAAATGGCTATTTATCACATTTTATACCTTTTTATTAGATTTAATCTCAACAATATACCGAATTACAAAGAATTCGAATGAATTCAAACGAACATGAATCCATTATGATTTACAAATTTTGTTGTCTCAACTCGTGTCCCAAATGAAACTTGAACGGACTCGGATGAACGTATTTCGATTACGGATACAAATGAACATTGGACATTTGTATAAAATTTACAATCCCATCATGCTTACTACTACCTAATATTCGTCTAAAGATTTTTACAACCTTGATTTCAATAACTAGCTCTATATATAAACATGAGAAGTGCAAATACATCAATTTTAATGTACTTGCTCAAGGATTTGCCGATATGGCAACAAATTCAAATGCTTCAGGTTAATTAACATTGCAGAATAATTACTTCAACAGGCAGCTGTTTGTTTATATGCACTGCACCATGCATGTTTATATCATTATATCAGGAACATAGACAGGTTATCAGGTTAATCCATGACATGCGCATAACTAATAAAAAACTTACAAAAATTAGAATGGACATGGATACCAGAACACGAATGTTTACTGTAAAAGCTTGCATTATAATGAAATTGACCTAATTTGAACAGGGGTACCAAAACATGAACATTAAAATGTAGCTTAAAATCTATCTTGGAAGAGGAATTAACCTAATTTAGTCGGATTAATCTGCAGAGAGTTTTACTATAGACATTTTGTACAAAACAGAGTGAAGTGGTTTATAAACACGGGAGCACTGTCGCATTGCTATCTGGTTGCAAGTTTTGGAATTAATCGTCCCCAATTCTTATCCAAAAAAAAAAAAAAAAAAAAAAAAATGATAGAAAAATGCTATTTATGAAATCTGGAAACGTCTTTTGCTTTTTACAGTCATACATTTTGTGTCTGAGTTATTTATATCTTTCTAATCCTGACTTCAATTGATCATTCAATCCAAATAGCATCATTTGCTTGAATATTTGATAATTCTAAGCCAGGTGTATTACCTTCAAATTTTGCAATAATTACCATGACTAACTGGATAAAAAGTTAGCCTGTAAAGTATGTTATGCAACCCACCAAAACAATACTAAATCTTTTAACAAATTATTTACGTCCTACAAATATGCAAACAAACCAATATAGCATGATATGCAACCCTTGAATCTCAGTTAAACCATTGAAGTGGTCCTTTTAGTTCATGCATTTTGCATTTTCTTAGAGAAAGACTATCTTTATTTGCATATGAATTGAATTAGAACATTGTTCCTGCCTATAAGTATCAAGTTCTATGTTTTAGCTTTTCCAAATAAGAAAAAGAAAACAGAAACAAAAACGTAGTTATGTTTAGAAATCTAATCATTTTCTTTTTCTTCCTTTATTGTATGACTTGACTGTGAGAATTGGTTCTAATCAAACCAAACAACTCAAGGTGGTTTGGTTAACTCCAGTATCTCATCTTCAACCGTTCCATACACGTTTACTTGTATATGAATTGGTTAATGATGTCCGTTGTCATTTGAATATAAGAATTGGAGGACATTAAACCTTTCATATGTATAATTTTGTTTTAATTTCCTCCAATATCTCACATTCATATAGTCAATTGCATGGTCAACATCTAAATCTGGTTTTTTTTAACAGCGATACTATTTAGAGTTATGTCAAATGGCATAACTAGGAGTTAATGGGGGGATGCATTGTTTTTTTTTCCTTTCCGTTTAGATTGATCCCTTATTTATTTTGGATGTTGTTCTCCAGCGAACAAGCGCTAGCGCTGATAATATACTACCCTTCTTAGAAATTTCTAGCATCTGTTATCTTTCCATTCTCCATGTACTGCAACAAATATATGTTGTAAACATCTCATACACCTATGTTTTGATAAGTGATAATCTAGCATGTATCATGTTGAGACTGCAAATCACAAGGATATAGCAGATAAATTGAAGGATTGGGTTCTTGTTAACAAAACTGAAATGCTTCCACAAAGAAGAGAACAAATAACAGTAAAATACTTGGATATTTGAAGATATAACAAATAAATTATATTACATTTATCTTTTACTTTAGCTTTCTCTTTTAGATACAAGTGGAACAAAAGTTACATAAAACAACCTTCACAAATGTTAATAATAATAAACAATCAATTAGATGAGACTAACTGCATTAGGCATATAAAGAGATTTATAAGCATCATCTATGCACCAATTTATGCTTGATGCCTTTTATAAGCATCAGACTATTTGTTTCAAATGATTTTGTCTTCATGGTTACTTTCAAATCCAACCATATCCATGATATCCCATTATGGATCAATTATACTAACCAATATACTAAAACTTTACCCAAAATACATCAATTTACAAGAAACGCCTCGTTTAATCCTCACCAAATCCATGCTTACTGCCTAACATTTGTCTAATGATTTTTACAACCATGATTTCAATAGCTGGCCCTATATCTAGATATGAGAAATACAAATACATCAAATTTAATGTACATAAATATTGTTTATGAGCAAATATTGTTTGTTCAAGATATACTAGAGGGTGAGTGTTTGTGCGCGCGCGCTTATGCATGCGCGTGTGTGTGTATAGTTTAATTTCTTAGGTAAAATAAATTATTTAAACATTGTTTGTATGCTTAAGGATTTGCCAATTTTGCAACAAATTCAAATGCTTCAGGTTAATTAACATTGCAGAAGAAGAATTACTTCAACAGGCTACTGTTTGTTTATATGCACTGCACTATGACAGGTGCTTTGAGAGTAGTTTTGCCTTGGGTTGCGTTTACTAAGAGTAGCGCAGCATTTGTATTACTCATTTGAGTATGAAAGATTGGAAAATGGGTTATGCATGTGAATGGGACATTTGATTGGAATATTATTCAATTGTGATTATTAATTCAATTGATTTATAGTTAACAAATTACTTGTTTTATAGCTTGTGTAACATACGTTTTAACGGTTGTGAATAACATGAGATAAATTACAAAACTCTATTAAAATAAACAAATATACTTATTGTTTCCAACAATAAAGTGTAAAATTTTAAATTGTTCAAATTCGCTTCAAACAAACACCATGTTAGAAGTTTTCTTTAAAATTACCTTAATTAATTGCAACAATGGAGGTGGTATGGGAAGTGGCAACCCCCAAGGTGAGGGTATGGGGCAATCTGCTGACACCAATCGACCGCGGTAGCACCTCTTGGCGGATTGCGAGGCAGCACCCCATCTAAAAGACAATATATCTCATTCACTGTTTGAATTTAAATTAAAACTGTAGACGAATATGACAGTTGAGACCAAAATAATATCTATCAATTTCTAACAGTCACCCCTAGCAGATTTATAATCACTCGATAAGGTAGAGCACTTTGATACAATCGCAAGACAACAAACCACGTCTCGTTCACACATATTATCAAATTAAAAAAAATATATTAAAACATAAATTCAAGTAGTTTAAATATTATTAAGTCTGACGTCAACTACTCATTTCCGTCCAACCAGACAATGGGCTTGGAAATATGATTAACACCGTTGGTGCATCAAACGAGTCATAGACAGGTTATCAACATAGTATCAAGGGAATCCAGGACATGAAATTAGACTGGAGAGAGATACCAAAACACGAATATTTCTGTAAAAGCTTGAATTATAATAAAATTGACCAGATTTGAACTGGGATACTAGAACATGAACGTTAAAATGTAACTTAAAATATATCTTGAAAGAGAAATTAACCTAATTTAGTTGGAATAATCTGCAGAGATCTTTACAATAGATATTTTACATAAAACAGAGTGAAGTGGTTTATGAACATGGAAGCACACCCGCAATGCTATCTGGTTGTAAATTTGAAATTAATCGTCCCAAATTCTTATCAATAAATTTTGATCAAAAAGGCTATTGATGAAATCTGTAATCGTCTTTTCCTTTTTACAGTCATACATTTTGTGTCAGGGTTATTTCTATCTTTCTAATCCTGACTTCAATAGATCATTCAATCCAAATAGCATCATTTGCTTGAATGTTTGATAATTTCAAGCCAAGAGTTTTACCTTCAAATTATGCAATACTTACCAAAAATAATTGGATAAAATTTAGCCTATAAGGTACATTGTACAACCACCAATATAGTACTAAATCTTTTAACAAATAATTTACGTCCTACAAATATGTAAACAAACCAATATAGCATGATATGCATCCATTGAATCTCAGGTAAACCGTTAAAGTGGTCCTTTCAGTTCATGCATTTTGCATTTTGTTAGAGAAAGACTATCATTATTTGCATATGAATTGAATTAGAATATTGTTCCTGTCTATAAGTACCAAGTTCTATGTTTTAGTTTTTCCAAACAAGAAAAACAAAACTGAAACAAAAATGTAGTTATGTTTTAGAAATTTAATCATATTCTTTTTCTTCCTTTAATCATGTTCGAACTCACCATTGATGGGCTCTCATGGACTACGCAAATCTATTACAACAATGTCACTTTACCCAAAAGAGATGAAACAGCCCATAACTGAGCCGTTGCGGGAAAGCCCGGATTGAGTTGAGAACACGACAAATCAGAACGCAAACAGAAGAACATTTCATTGCTTATTACAACAATTACATCAGAGTACAAGAATATAACAGAGTATGAATAATTAATATATATTAGAAAATATCACAGATTTACAAATTACAATGCAGCGGAAAATAATACAAAACACAACTGAAAGAAATACACGGATACAGAGCGTTCCGAATATAGCTCCAGCTGTAAATCAGAATCATGTGAATATAATATCTGCAAGACCAAAACTACTAGCTACTCGTGTGGAAAATAGGGGCACTCAGAGTTTAGGTTAAAACAATAAACTCCGGGTCAGTCATGTGACAGATGTGAGAACTAAAACAGTAAAATTTACTTTAACAATAAAGTAAATCAAGGGACCACGCCGTATAACACAGAACGAGTTTCCTCCCAAGAATACCAGTGCATTAAAACAGTTTATAAACAACGCAATGCTTTTCAAACAATGAAGCTATTATAAGACTCAGGTCCCATCACATAATGCAACGCAAGCCGGAGGATAGAGTTTACCCTTATAATAGTCAAACATGTTTGGTACGTTTAAAAACAAATCATTTGATACTATTATAAGTGCATAGTGTATAAAACAACTTCAAATATAAATGTATCAATCATAGACGGCATGAGTACCATATATCATGTCACAATACTATGCTCTATAATCAAAACCGAAATGTCAAGTATTGGAAATTGGATTTTCGTCATGAGTCGAGGCAAGGGATGACTCCTCATCGCTTCGAGACACTCTAGCAAATGTCTCGGGATTCCCCGCAGAGAACCCTGTGATGCTTCAGAGCCGGTCCTCTCTTACCTTTGAGGATTGGTTACTCCTAAACACACGTTTCCCGATCCTACGGACCTATCCATCGGCTCCGTAGTAAGCGATATATCCGAGGTGCCTCGCAATCCAACATCCACATAGGTAAAAATATAATAAATGTCTGGGCTCCATACCATGACACCACCCATAGCTAGAAAGAAACGTCGTGCACTCCCTGTAGTCACAATCCCTTTTTGACTCATACCGAGGTGTGAGGCTCGCGAATTAACGCTATACACAAAGGTATCCCCTTTAAGGTCGTGCTTTGATCATCAACCACAAGACTCTGCTTTTCAACAGAAGCCTTAATCATTTGCATCTCAGCATGCCACACTGACAATTCACGTCATGTGACTGATGTCTATCGATATATAACCTCTGAGCTCGTACGTCTCAGAGAAGGGTGTTAAGCAAGAGAATAAATTCTCCGTCACCAAACAGATATATATTTAATAGAGATCAATCAACACAAAATAAAATTCAATATCAGACACACATCCATTTACAAGTTCGTTCTGGGTCTGAACGAAACCGGAGGAACCTTATTCCTCGTCACATATGTCCAATACAGGAGAGAGGTCCTCGCATATCCGGTCGATCTCCAAGTGCGTCTGGAAGATCACCACTTATTACCTTGTCTTGGGTGTACAGCCCAATTAAGACATCAGTAATCATCCAAACGATGTGAAGACCTCTGGTCTTCAACCACCGTCTTCATCGTCGACTTATCGTCAAAACAATTATTCGGAATGGGTATAAACCCGACCTTTCCGAACAACTCGCGTATATAATAAACAAATGCTATAAAACACAATATACGCCTTGTTCCAATCCAGAATATTCCTTTATTTAAATATTCATATCCTTTGGGAAAAGTTCCCATTAATTTTATCAAAGATAAATCCTTTAAATTTATTCTTTAATCTTCCTTTGGATATCAATTCAAACTAAATTAAAGTTTATCCAAACTAGTCGGGATTAGCGCACCTTACCGAAGTAATCATTTGTTTAATTTCCCAATACCAATCTATTCATCCCATAGAGCAAAACAGGTAATACTCCATATCTAACACCATAGTGTTATCGGTAAATTTAATTACCATTTCACGTTCAAATCTAATTAAAGATTTAACTATCGCTTGGAGCAAAACTGGTGATACTCTATTCTCGATCATTTCCCAAATTTGATAATTTAAATTATCAATTCATTTTTCTATCTAATTAAAGATTCATTAAAACTCCACTTAGTTTTAATCTTCCCAAAAATCAATATTAATGATTATTAACTTTGGGAAATCAAACATGCCACATTGACAATCTACACTGTACTATTGATTTATGCCTATATATAAGCTCTAAGTTTGTGCGTCTTAGAGAAGAGTGTTAAGCAAGAGAATAAATTCTCCGCCATCAAACAGATATATATTTAGCAGGGATCAACCATACAGTTCGAAATACAATGATAGACATGTAATCATGTCTGTAACTGGGTTAAAAACTAATGTCATTTAAAACACAGTTCACAATAAACCCAAATCCTCTTCCATAAAAATGGAATCTTCACGGAAAAACAAATCAATATATAATCGATAACAATTTCCGTAGCCGACAAATAATACAAATGAAATAACGACAAAGCCTTTTAAATTTCATATATATTAACAGTCTTCCTCCACAGAAGCTCACTTCGATTATTACCAATCGAATTCCATTCAATTCCAATTTAATATATTAAATTGGAAAACTTTCCTTTGGAAAATCCCATTAAATCTTAATAAAAGATTTATGTATTCCAAATCACATTTCACTGCAAATCGGGTTAAAGAACGAATGTCATTAAAACACAGTTCACAATAAACCCAATTCACATTCCATTTTATTCCAATTAAATGTCAATTAACTGGAAACACTAATAATCTTAATTGAAAGATTTATTCTTTTCACACGGGGTTTAAGAACAGTGTTATTTAAGACACCATTCACGACAAACCCAAAATCCAATTCTTTTATTCAATTCCAATTAAATCTTAATTAATTGGAAAACTTCACTAAATCGTAACTAAAAGATTCATTCTTTCCTCAACTCGGTTTGAGAACAGTGTTAATGAAGACACCATTCATGATAAACCCAAAATCCAATTCAATATTAAATACAAGGCTCTGAATAGAAATTATATTGGCTTATATTCAATATCAAGTTCTGAAACCAATAAATACCGTATTGGAAATAACGATATAAATATACCTTTCAAATTTCCATAACAATATCCGTATAATCACGAAATCCAACATCAAAATATTCCGAAGAAGATTTCCACTCAAATCCACTCCAATTTATATATTGGAAATTCTTCTTATATTAAAAACTCATTCTCAATCCAATTTATTTATTTAAAAATAATTGGATTATAATTCTAGTTAATAACTAGTTCATTTCGATAAAAATATATTTTAATCTTTTCAAATATGAAATTTTTCATCCTAATTCTTTCCAAATCATTTATTATGATTTTACACAAATTATTAATAATTTTAGTAATTTTATTAAAGCCCTTTCAGTCGATTTCCACAAACGGTCATCGAACTGCACTTACAGCGACCTTTTCCAAATTTGATTTGGATATAGTTCCAAATCCAACCGTTAGATCTTTCGTATTCGTTTGAAAGCTTTTTTCGATACGAACCCAACAATTCCGATTTTAGGAGAATTCGACGATCGGATCTCCCGTAATATCAATTCGAAGTCAATGGTCGAAATTCTCGAATGGCCGCGACGCGATGCGTTCTATTCAGGCCATCAAATATATATTATATATATTATATATATTTCGTCGATTTCCATTTAAATCGTACTTTATAAATCGTTTTAAATTCGTTTTAAAAACGATTTCAACTTCATTTTCAATTTTAAACAAAAATTGAATATTCCATATCATTATAATATATAAATGATATTATTTTCAAAATGTCAGATTTTGAAATAATTTCCTTTTTTATATTCAATATAAAAATGAATAAAATCGATATAAATATCGTTCGCATCAAAATGGCGCATATCTAATCAACACGGCTTCATATATTTAAATATTTTCGTGTCCATCCAAAATCGGACATTAAAATCATATTTTGATCCATAACTGAATATTATTTTAAAATATTAGCTATTTTAAAATAGGGTGCGTTTTTTAGAGGTCCCTATTAAGTTTCAAAATATAAAAAAAACCCGGTCATAAACTTATTGTAAATTAGGTCCCTATTTTTTGAAAAGTCATAAAAAAATTATAAAAAAATCACGTAAATTCGTATTTAAATAAAACATGTAAACACTAAAAAATTCAGAACAAAAAACCATCAAATAAGGCGTCAAAAATCAAAAAAACAGAAAAAAAAAAAACGAAATTTCCAGTTAAATGCATAATAGTATGCACATATATCATTTTCCTGCATACATCCGTGCATATTTTTCACTACATACATCTTCGTTGATTTTTATTTATACAAAAATATGCTTATATGTGTGCAAATATACCCAATATTTGCACACATTTGTGCAGGTTTAGTTTCAAATTTTCAAACCGAACACAGCTTACGGAAAAGTTGCATACATATATGCAATTATCAGTAATAATTGCATAAATGTATGCAACTATTTTTTTATTTCCGTAGAATCCTGAAATTATTTCCATATTTTAGAATTTTTTTTATTTTTTTTTACGAAGGAACATACTTTTTAAAAATAAAAATAAAAAAGGCGGAAGTAATAAAATAAGGGGCGGGGATAAATTTTTCAAATCTTTTTTTTTTATATATAAATTAGGTCCCTACTTTTATCCTATAAAAATGTTGCACACATGTGTGCATTTTTTTGAGAAATTTGCACATTTGGATGCAAATAAAAATGAACTGAAATATTAAGTTAAATCTATCCGCTGGAAGAACTGCAGTTAATTGCATATATGCATGCAAAAAAGTCAAAAAGGTGCATAATATTATGCATTTAACTGCAGTTTTTTCTGTTTTTTTTGCTGTTTTCTTCTTTCTGATATTATTTTTGTTGTTTTTTGAACTGAATTTTTTGTATAATGCATAATTTATTTTATTACTAATTTACGAATTTTTTTTATTTTTTTTAATTATTATTTTATAAGTTTTGAAAACAGGGACCTAATTTATATTAAGTTTATGACCGGATGTGAGCCTAATTAAGTTTCAAAATAGGAACGTGAGCCTAATATTCACTTTAAAATATTCATTATTCGTCATTTTAAAATATTCGTTAATTTAAAATAATCTTTCTTTCCGAATTGGAATTAGATGCGGTCAATTACCATATAATTTTATTTATATGGATTTCATACACATATGTACACAACAATAATCAAACACAGTCAACCATCATCCAGAGTGCATTACACAACTGCATAAACGTTAAATATAAATAATTAACGCTTACAACAGTCTGTCAACCCATCGATTGACATACAAATAAACAATTGGGATTAGTGTACGTCAAATATCATCCCAATATCCATATGGGGTGTCAACCAACAAATATCAAATATTATTTGTGCAGTTGGGCGATATGTAAAATTATCGTCCCAATCAATATCAGTTAAATGGGTGTACATAAACAAATTGTCCGATTTGTAAATGAATATTTATTTTATTCATATACATGTTAAAAAAATATACTTTTGTTTTCCTACTTTGTGAACTAGGCAACACAAAGTCTAGATATCAGACATTGAAGAGCATTTTTAATTAGAAGACTTCGGTTCGGATCGGAGAAGACACTACAGCCTAGATCGGACAGCTGCAATCGTTCGGGTCGGGTCAGAGCAACGTATCGGTTCGGGTCGGATAAAATCTTCTGTTCGGATCGGTGAACTGTTGCTGAGGAAATTGGTAAGGCATATCTATTCGGATCGGAGGGCAACATAATCTCAATTGGATCGGAAAGCCACCTGTTTGCCACGGAAATAGATCGGAGCGAAGCAGATTAAAGAAGAGAGAGCGCTGCCACCAAGCCAATCCGGGTCGGATCGGGTATCCCGATCCGAACCCCTTATATGTGTGTCTCCGACCCGAGCCCATTTTCCATATCATTCACCTGCAAAAGCGCCTGGATATCCGGATCGGCTGTGACCAGTTCCTACCCATAAAGTTCATTACTCTGATGCGTTGTCAACACAATAATTCATCCGAACCCGAGGCTAATGGGATGGACGACACGTGGCCCCGACCCGGATCGAGTTTTGAGCAAATTCACACCTATAAATACCCCGTCTGGAGACAAAGAAAAGGATCCTTTTTCTGGCACTTGGAGAGTTCAACCACCTTCATAACCCGAATTCCAGCAATCCCGAAAAATCCAAATCTTCTTTCATTATTTGTTTTCTATAATTGAGTGATTATAAGTGAGTTGTGAGAGGAATCAAGTGAATATTTCATTGTACTTGCAACTAGATCAGTAAATATAGTGAGTGACAAGTGGACGTAGGCATTTCTTCGCCGAACCACTATAAATCATGTGTGTTCATTTTTATTTTTATCTTATTTCATTTGCTTTCAATCAATTTGGGTGTTAGAACCACTTTTTGGTCTAACATTTTGGTGCTTTCACTGAGAAACCTCACCTGAATTCTTTATTTTCTGGGATTTCTTTCTACTTTTTGGACCGTTGAGTTCAAAGAAGTTAATCCTTAAGTTTCTCCGCTCTTTTATATTTGTTGAAGTGGTTGTCAAAGAATCATGGCCAAAGGAAAAGGCAAAGAAGTTCAATCTGGTCGAGGAAATGGAGCTGGCGAAGATCAGCAAAATGCGGTTGTAACAAGGTCTCGGGGGCAGAGTTCAGCAGCAGGAAGAACCAATGCAGGAAATCCGAGCCGCCAACAGGGGGAAAGCTCCGATCCGATCCGGGTAGGAGATTCTGAAGCAGTGCATTCCCCCAATCTGAACCGACCCGAGCAGCTTGCCTCGTACCGATCCGACCAGGCCCCCCAGCTCCGAACCGACCCGACCTCCTACCTCCGATCCGACCCGATGCTTGGTGAAGCTGGAACCTCTAATCGAGTCCCTACGAATGCTCCGATTCTAGCCACCAGGGTTAGTGATCAGGTTAATCCATCTGCGCCCATCACACAAGGAGATTTCTCGCGCTTACTTGACATGCTTGAGAGCACAAGGGAGGCTATGAAAGTCCACGAGCGCACTAATCTCATGATGCAGGAAAATATGAGGCTCATGAGTCGGGAAATTAGTGAACTCCGTCGACAGAGAACTCCATCACCGGTTCGTCACACACCAGTGGATCAATCTTCATCTTCCGAGGAAGAGCGGCTCCGTGAACGAAGGCCACTAGAACGACCTCAGAATGTGGAGCAGCTGACATTTGGATCTTTGGGATCTCGTGAGGATATTGCACGAGCGCTAGGAAACAATGACCCCACACGGGGGCAAAGACTCCAGTCCCCTCCTCCCGAGATCGACCGGGAGCGCAGGGAACGGAATCGAGCAGAGGCAGCTCGAAGAAGAAGGGCATCTCCTGAACAAGAGCCCAGAAGGAACTCGGATACTAGGGCCAGGGAACCTGAGCGGCCCCTAACTAATGCTGATGTGCAGGCAATGGTTCGCCAGATCATGTCCGAGAGCCGGAACTATACAAATGAAGATTATGGCATTGAGCGAAGCCATACTCCCTTCACCGATGATATCCTCGACTTCCAATTTCCCCGACGCTTTAACTTGCCACAGATGGACAAATACAACGGAAGGACTGATCCAGGACAGCATTTGATGCGATACTCGTGGCTTATGAATGTTGCTGCTTCCCCTGATGAAGTGAAGTGTAAAGCATTCCCGATCTACTTAGAAGATGTGGCGCTGTTCTGGTTTACCCGACTTCCTCCTCGTTCGATTTCGAATTACAAGGAACTAAGCGAGCGTTTTATGAACCAGTTCCGACTCCATGCCTGAAAGTCCAAAAGTGTTATTGAATTATCGAGAATCAAGCAGGCACCAGGAGAGTCTTTGAGGGCATATCTTGACCGTTTTAACCAAGCTGTGACTGAGGTCAGTGACCCGCATGAGCCCACTATTCTGATGGCATTGAAGGAAGGAGTCGATCCTGAATCCGAGTTCGGAGATTATCTTTCTGGGAAAACACCCTCCACAAGAGAGATATTCTACGAAAAAGCCGATATTTATCTAAGGCGAGAGGAGGCCAGGGCAAACCGAAAGAGAAAGTCTGAGACGGCTTCAAAAGAAAATGTGCAGAGTAATATCGCCGTGAAACAGTCTGGGGAAAGTTCTGGCAAGGTTGAAGTAAATGTGGGAAACAAGAGTGGCAACAACAATGCCGGAAGCGGGGGTAACAACAACAATAACCATAATCCGAACGGTAGCAGAAGAAACAGAAATAGGGGAAGCGATCCTAACAAAAGACCCCGATTCCAGAACTACGAGAATTATACACCATTGAACGACACCCTGGAAAATATTTACCTGGATACGTACAATGTGTTACAGTACAAAAGACCGCCACCTCGTGATTCGACCGAGAAAGAAATGGCGACAGGGAAATTTTGTTTGTTTCATGGAACTCATGGGCATTCAACCAATGAATGTCGGCATTTGAGGGATGTGATTGAGAAGCTGCTGCGTGAAGGGAAGTTGGATGAATAAAAGGTTGCCCCGAGGGACAGGGGGCAAGGAGAGCAGGCTCCAAAACAGATTCTACTTGCTCCCAAGCCTACAGCGCAGCAGAAAGGTAAAGGAATTGTTATCAACTCCATAGTAGGCGGACCTCACCCGGCAATCAGAAGTTTCAGATCAATGGATCAATATGTAAATGCTGCCTAGCACCTAGATGTGAATGAGGGTGATGATTTGGAAGATATCACCCCCATAAAACAACATAAGACCATGTTTGACGATGTGGTATTCCGCAGCCGAGACAATACTGGGATCCAATCACCCACCGATGATCCGTTGGTTATTACTACCACCATTGGGCCGGCCTTGGTCCATAAGGTATTAGTAGACAACGGAAGTTCTGTCAATATTTTATTTAAAAAGTCATTCGATCAGATGAAGCTTGAATCTGAAGATTTGAAGCCATGTGAAGGATGGATTGGAGGCTTCAACGGGGCGTCGACAGCTCCAATGGGATACATAGAGTTGCCCGTGACCCTGGGACAAGGAGAACGTAGAAGAGTGCGGATGCTCCAGTTCGTAGTATTGGACGTAGATTCGCCTTATAATGCATTTTTGGGGAGGCTTGCCCTTGCTGAATTCAGAGTTTGTATCGCCCCTTGGTGTTTGTTACTTAAGTTCCCAACCGAAGCCGGAACTGGAGTAATGAGAGGGGATCAGGTTTCCGGACGGGCCTGCTATGTGGCCGAATTAAAGATGTTGATGAAAGGACTTAACGTTGAAAGTAAAGATGCCTCGTCTCCCTCAAAGGGGGGCTCGGCATAGCAATTAGAGAGATTGACCCCAAAGGAGTTGCCCAAAGGAACGCCTGAAGACCTGGATCCCAGAAAAGACGAGGAACCAGAGGCTAGGAATGCAACTCCTAATGAAGCGACAGTGGAAATTCCCATTGATGAAGCTGATCCTACAAAAGTTTTGAAAATTGGTTCTCAATTCGATCCACGTCGAGCTAAAGAACTAACGGACTTCTTGAAGGCAAACCTAGACGTGTTTGCCTGGACCCATGCTGACATGTGTGGGATATCGCCATCCATTATAAGTCACAAATTGAATGTAAACCCGAAACATCCGCCTGTGAAGCAAAAGAGGCGCATGCTGGGCCCAGAGAGGTCGACTGCTCTCAAAGAGGAAGTAGAGAAGTTGAAGCAGAATGGATTTAATCGAGATTCGACATATCCCGACTGGATATCGAATCCCGTCTTGGTAAAGAAGCCAAACGGAAAGTGGCGGACTTGCATTGACTTTTCAGATTTAAACAAAACTTGCCCAAAAGATAGTTTCCCACTTCCCAGGATTGACCAGCTTGTAGATTCGACAGCAGGTCATGAACTTCTCTCTTTCATGGACGCATATTCTGGATACAACCAAATTCCTATGCACGTGCCAGACCAAGAACATACGAGCTTCATTACGAATTTGGGATTATATTGTTATGTTGTAATGCCATTCGGATTGAAAAACGCCGGAGCTACTTATCAGCGCTTGGTGAACAGAATGTTTTATAATAAAATAGGAAAGACTATGGAAGTTTATGTGGATGATATGCTTGTCAAATCGAAACAGTCCTCCAGCCATACGCAAGACTTGGCGGAAATGTTTGGTATCCTGCGAAAGTATCGGATGAAATTGAATCCTCTGAAGTGCTCATTTGGAGTGGCATCGGGAAAGTTCCTTGGCTTCATTGTAAGCTCCCGAGGAATTGAAATCAACCCTAGCCAGATAGCAGCGATTAGAAATATCGAAGAGCTGAGGAGAATTAAAGACGTCCAAAGTCTTGCAGGGAAAGTAGCAGCGCTGAGTAGATTCATCTCCAAAGCCACAGACAAATGTGTTCCGTTTTTTGATTTGATTAAAAGAGGAAAGAAGAACTTCGAGTGGACTCCGGACTGTGTTGAGGCCTTTCGAAATTTATTGGAACTGCTAGAGAAACCGCCGATTTTATCAAAGCCCGTAGATCACGAAGAATTGTTTGTTTACTTGGCAGTCTCGGCCCACGCCGTCAGCACAGCCCTGGTTCGAGAAGAAGACAAAGTACAAAGTCCAGTGTATTATGTAAGCAAGAAATTAGCAGCGGCAGAGCGCAACTACCCAAAAATTGAGAAGCTCGCTTACAGCCTCTTGATCGCATCCCGAAAATTTCGTCACTATTTCCAAGCTCATCCAATAACCATATACACCGACCAGCCCTTAAGGCAGGTGTTGCAGAGACCCGAACCATCGGGAAGGTTGATCAAATGGAACATAGAACTAATTCAGTTTGATTTGAATTTTCAACCACGAAAGTCAATTAGGGGGCAAGCTCTAGCAGAATTTATTGCGGAGTTCACCATTCCAGAGGAGGAAGTAGTCAATGACAGAGTGGTTAAGTCCGAGGATGAGTTAAAGATAGATCCGTGGAAACTATATACAGATGGAGCCAAGAACGACCGAAGGTCCGGAGCTGGAATCGTCTTAGTCACTCCCGAAGGACGGTCGTTATATTACGCCCTACGATTAGAATTTTCGGCGACTAACAATGACTCTGAATATGAAGCCCTGATTGCCGGGCTGAAGCTTGCAAAAGACCTCGGAGTAAAAATGTTAGATATATTCTGTGATTCTAAAATTGTAGTTTGCCAAGTGCGAGAGGAATTTGTGGCTCGAGGACCTCGACTTATCGCCTACCTCAAGAAAGTGAGAGAGCTGTTGAATAGCTTAGAGCGGTACAACATAACACACATTCCCAGAGTTGAAAACCAGAAAGTGGATAGACTGGCAAAGCTGGCTAGTTCTGACAATCCAGAAGAGACCGAAATAATTCCAATTGAAACGTTGGAATCGCCAAGCTTTGAGTCAATGGAAATTGAATTCGCTTTTGAAGCGGAACCAGAGAAGGAGTCGTGGATCACTCCAATTAAGAATTTCCTTAAGAATGGGACACTCCCCTCAAAGAAGAGTGAGAAAAGAGCTATAGTTCGCAAAGCTACCAGATATGTCATACAAGATGATACTCTTTATAGGCAAGGATTTTCTATGCCCCTGTTACGATGTATAGCACACGACGACATCAAGCGTGTACTAAGAGAAGTACACGAAGGTGAGTGTGGAGATCATATAGGAGGTCAAACTTTAGCAAAGAAGATATTGCGATACGGATACTTCTGGCCTACGATTAATAAAGATGCAGCTGATTATTCACGACGCTGCGATAAGTGCCAGAGATTCGCCAAAATCCCCAGGGCACCGTCGACCCAACTTAAATCAATGATGAGTCCTTGGCCATTTGCCACGTGGGGAATTGATATCATTGGAGTTCTACCAATTGCTAAAGGAGGAGCTAAGTATGCAATAGTGGTCGTGGACTATTTTATGAAGTGGGTGGAAGCTGAGCCCTTGACCAAGATCACAGCAAGAAAGGTGATAAGTTTTGTGGTCAGAAATATTATATGCCGGTTCGGGATCCCAAGGACGATTATAACTGACAACGGAACCCAATTTGATAGTACTGAATTCAGAAATTTCTGCCAGAAGTATAAGATAGACAAACGATATACTGCAGTTGCCTATCCGCAATCGAATGGGCAAGTAGAGGCAATAAACAAAGTAATAAAATCCATCCTCAAGAAACGATTAGAGCGTGCAAAGGCAAAGTGGGTTGATGAATTGCCCCTAGCTTTATGGGCATATCGAACAACATTTAAAACAGCCACCGGTCATACCCCTTTCTCTCTCTCCTTTGGCCCAGAAGCTGTAATTCCAGTTGAACTAGAAGTTCCTTCCCATAGGGTGACATATTATGACCCGATGACGAATCGGGCACTCTTACTTGAGTCTCTTGATGAAGTCGAAGAGAAAAGGGACGAAGCAGATTTGCGTGCGGCAAGACATCGGCGTCAGATGGCACACTATTACGACAAAAAAGTTCGCCTCAGGACTTTTGAACAAGGAAATTTGGTGCTAAAGAGAGTCTTTCCATCCCTTCCTCACCTTGGTCCAAAATGGGAAGGACCCTTTGTCATTCAACGGAAACTTGAAAAAGGAACCTTCAAGTTAACGACCGTAGATGGCGAAAAAGTCCCCAGAGCATGGAATGCCCAACACTTAATGCGATATTTGGATTAGAAATGCTGTACTTTGTGTTATTTTTCTTATGAACTCTGTAATAAGGCAAGACTTGCCTTGGGAAAAATCTGACGATATGAATGAAGAACTATAAAGTGGATGTAGGCTACGACTTAGCCGAACCACTATAAAAATACTATGTGTTATTTACTTTTATGCATTACATATATACATTCATCAGTTATTCTGTTGTGATTATAAGATACAGCATAACTCACAGCCTAAAATGGTTGAAAACAGTTTAGACATAAAAAGAAGCACTACGACTATTTGTGCGATAAGACATAAAAGAATGAGAAAACGACATTCTTAACTCTAACTCTCCAGAGAGAGAGAGAGAGAGAGAGAGAGAGAGTATAAAAGCGTCTCCGACTGAGCGCTGAAAAAGAAATTCTCCTCATAACTCTAACTCTCCAGAGAGAGAGAGAGTATAAAAGCGTCTCCGACTGAGCGCTGAAAAGGAAATTCTCCTCCTAACTCTAACTTTCCAGAGAGAAAGAGAGTATAAAGGCATCTCCGACTGAGCGCTGAGAAAGAAATCTTTCACCGTTGAAAGACCGGGGAATAAATAGATGACTGAGCTTGAACTCTAACTCTCAAGAGAAAGAGAGAGAGTGTAAAAGAAATGCCAGAAAAAACGACAGGTACTGACGACACAGGAAGTGCTATCCCGTCAGAGAATCGGGAGCATTCAGATTGCTTGATTAAGCATTAAATAATTTGTGGGAATTGACTGGGGACACGTATGTATACGCATATTTCCCCCCTCCACAACTTCGTTTCATAACTATAGACATGCATTTTTACATAAGTGCAGAACTACTAACAAACAAACATTGCAAAAAAATGAGTTATTTTTATTTACAAATGAATGAATTTGTACAGGAAAATAGCTAAAAAAGAAAGTGCAGGAGCTACTTTTGTAGCAGCAATTATTAGTTCACTAAATGCTAAAACAATACAAGGCAATCCACTATTTGGATTTTGAATGAGCCTTGGATTTCTTGGCGGCTTTCTCCGCGTCCTTTGCTTCTTTCTCAGCCTCCGTCAAGATTCTCTTTGACTTCTTTTTTCTTGAAGATGCGGTGCTGGAGCCAGTAGACTTCTTCCCGGAAGGCGGGGCGCTGGAATCAAGAGAAGATTTTTTAGCGAGTTCCTCTGTAATAGATCTAGTTGAGAGCTTAACAACTAACCTTGATCCCGCGTCCACAACTGCGAGGGGCTTAAGGGCCTCAGGGTCTAGTTCTTCGGCCTTTAATTGCAAGCGCTTGTCTTGATCAGCCTTCATTGCAGCCAAGGTAACGTCATCAGCACTTTTTGACTCCCCGATTATTGCAACTTCTGGTTCCTCTTCCTGACCCCCGTCACCGCCATCATCCCTTAAAGCTGCTATCACTTCTTCATCATGGGGAGTGGCGGTCTTAGTCGGCTCACTTCCTTCTCCCAAGTCTATAGAAGCAGCCTTGTCTTCCCCTTTTTTGGCCTTTTCTGCGGGCTTTGCCCTAACGGTGGCTCCCTGAGTCACATCTGTCTTTTCGGATGATTCAACACCTACAGAATGAGAAGCAACAGTTATCAACTCAGGCGAAAACAATGGGTCTTTCATCGATTGTTCAATCACGTGGCGAAAGGTAGAAATAGCCTTGGCAAATTGAGGAGAAAAGGTAGGGATACCTTCCGAAGACCTCTCGGCAGGGGTGACTACTACCTCTGGTGCTGTTTCAGGAATAGGGGATAGCAGAGTTGTTCGGGGAATTCCCGGATTTTCAGGATCATACCCCTCTACTTCAGAAGTTGCAGGGGCAGAAGAAGAGGAACCAGCTTCGAGAACAGTTTTTTGTTTAGACTTCCGTCTCTCTTCTTCCATGGCTTCAGCAATAAGGCGGCGCCCTTCAGCTAGGCGCTCCGGTTCATCATCCCTCAAGTATTTTTCCATTAGCTTATCTTCGTCAATGGAATCGACCTTAAGTTCCTCCTTTTCCCACTCGATGATCTGATTCCACACTTGAACTAGAGTGGATGGATAGTCCTCGATCCAAGAAATGTTTCGGCGACGAATAATATGTGCGAAGAATTCAATCATTAGTTTGCCGAAACCCTGAATATCATCCTCCGCCTCTGATAATTGCTTGCGGGCTTCCTCCGCAGATTTGATGGCACACTCCACATTGCCCTTGGCCAGGGCAGCTCTGTTCTCTGCCTCCAACAGCTTTGAAGCCAAGTCAGCGTTCTTCTTTTCTAATTCAGCGCCCCTCTTTGCTAACTCGGCGTTTTTCCGTTCGAGCTCAGCATAAGCAAGGCGTGTCTTAGCAGCTTCTGACTTGGCCTCGTCAGCTTGCTTTTTTAATTCAGAGTGCTCCTGAGTGTGAGATTCAAGCAAGTCATGATAACGCTTTTGCATGTCCTCGAATTGTTGTTTGAAGTTAGAAGCATCCCTTTGAGCGACAGCTAGTTGAGCTTGAGTGTCTTCCAAATCTTTTCCTAGAGCTTTTAAGGCCTTGGCATCCTCCTCCGCGGTCTTTTGCATTGAGTCGGTATTTGTGATTAGAGTGCGGATGATTCTGGAAAGATTGCGTGAATATTTAAACATCTCAGAGTACTGCTTTTCCACTGCATCAATCTTTGCTTTGGCCTCATCTGCCCACTTAGAAGAAATAGGTTCGAGGGCAGGTAAAAAAGTCAAAGTCTCGAAGTAGTGCTCGGGAAATTGCTCCACCAAATATGCCCGCTTTACTGCAGTTTCCGCATCTAGTGGGGGAGGAGCGGGGATCGATAATTCGGTGTCCCTGTGTGAAGAGGATTCGGTAGTCTCTTTGTCTGTCCTAGGTCGTTTAGTAGCAGGGACCTTGTGCTTGCTTCGAGACCCAGTTTCTTTTGGAGGAGTTCTCTCTCTACTGTGCTTTTCATGGGAAGAAGTGGAGTCTTTAGATTGTGGTCTGTCCTCTTCCCTACGGCTTTGATAACCCTTGTATTTCTCTTGTTCCGGCCGAACTGGTGAGCGAGAATGTGAGGGTCGAGAACGATAGGGATTGTAAGGCCTCTCATCTCTGCCACGATCATACTCGACGTCCTGAGGAGGATTGGACATGCTGCGACGAAGCTTCCTGATATCGTAGTAGGATCGAGACATCGTACCTGCACGATAAAACAAATGAAATTTAGAATTAATGGATTCACGAAGAAAGAGGTGCAATGAATGCTAATGCCATTATATAAAGTGTATCCTAAGTGGTGTGTTTCCCCCCAACCAACCCGAGTCTGAAGCTAGACTAGTACGGGCAGGCTCTTTGGCCTTAGCGGGAGTGGTCTCTTCAGAAGAGGTGAAGACTAAAGGATCCTTCCTGAAATCCTCTGAAGTGTATATAGTCTCAGGTAAGGGGAGATCCCCCAAACCCTGAAATATCTGCTCATCAGTACTAGGGACATCCCCCTCGGAAGCATGAAGTGGCGACTCTTGGGAGGATTTTGACTTTTCCAGAGAAGTAGTCTCCTCGGGGGCAATATATCCTGCACGATGCTTTTCGGCCAGATTAGCCAATTCGTCATCTTGTGTAGAAGATGGAGAAGGTGAAGTTTGAAGAGGCGCTGTAGGAACTCCTGAGCCTTCTCCTGTCTCTGGGACTACCTCCACTGGAGGAATGTATGCCTATGGAACCGTCCCATGACCAATGCTACGAAAAACGGATAACAACCCATGAAAGTGAAGGTATTCGTCTTTAAGGGCTTCGTCGATAGTCAAGAATTTCTGATCGCCATTAAGAAGTCGGTGCATCCGGTCAAAGAACACCTGATCTGATATCTGTTTGGGATTGTCGACTGCAAACAAAAAGGAAAACAAGTCAAGGTGATGATTCAAGTGTATAGAGCCCGGATTTAGAAAATCAGTGCTTTACTTGATTTTGTCCACCTCCTGGCGCATCCAGGCTGTCGCTTCACGTAGAACCATTCTAGTCTGGAATCTCCAGCTTTACTGCTGAATGGTGCAGAGATTATCTTCCTTTTTGGAACTGACTCGAAGTAGCAGAAAGATGGAGTCTCTCGAGTCCGATGCTTGAAATTATAGAAGAAGTGAACGTCATCGAACGTGAGCTCTATGCCTAAGATTTCACGATATGCTATGTACTGCAAATAAGCATATGAATTGGGATGCAACTGCATGGGGGCAATCCGCATTTGTCTTAAAAAGTCAATGATGAAGGGAGAGAATGGAGGAATGACGCCGACCATGCACATCAATCGAGTGACCGCCATATATCCTTCTGGAGGGTTGTGGGGACGGTCAGAGCGTGAAGGCACTAGAGTGTCCCTTTTCATTATCCCGTACTTTAAGCAAATTCGGATAAGTCGATCATTGTCGATTGTTGATTCAACGGAGTCTGGAGGTGATTCCAATATAATTGCCGATTCAAATTCATCAGGGGGTCGATCGTCACCAATCCCTCCTTCCTCCTCAAAACCCAGAGAAACTTCGTTCTCTGAAGACGCCTCGTTGCTTTCTCGATTTCCAACCCCGTAGTCTGGACCCTCACTGTCCCATTCTAGATCCGAAGAAGAAGATATATCCTCGAGAGTGATTTTGTTAGAGGTTTCCGGGGTTTCTTTCCTCTCAGCTAGTCTGGAAGAGCGTCTGGGTCTCATTGTCATAGAACTATTGAAGAAGCAATAGCACGAATTAGAGTAAATTAGCCCGTACCCCCCTGTGCATGTGTGTGAACTAAAATGTGTGCAGCGAATGTGAGAAATGCAAAGTAAAGGTGCAACAATGTAAGACGAAACTTTGAAGAGAAAGTGATAGTCAGAGTAGTTCTTAATGTTCGTTTATGTCCGCAAGGCACTATCCTAACTGTTCATGAAGTTGGAAGTAATATCTTTTAAATAGTTGGACGAAAGTTTGTGTTTTGGATTGAGTAGTTTTCGGTTCGGATGCATACACCAGGTTCAGATCGGATAGGCAAGGTCACATGTCAGCTTAAAGCAAAGGCTCACGCTCAGAGAGATATATCCGGATCCGTTCGGAGATTGACTCTCGGAGCGGGTCGGATTAACCTGGATAACCAGGCCCCTATTCTCTCTTTTGTTTCACAAGCAGGTCCGATCCGAGCGCATAAGTCTTGACCTCCATTTTATTCATAGATCCGACCCGACCCGGTCAAACAAGTTAAGTCTCATTTCTTTGCCCTATTGCTCCGACCCGGTCCGGCTCTGTGAATTTCTCTCTTTCCCCTTTTCTCCTACTGTTCCCCCACCCGAACCAATCTCCATCAATTTCCTTCCTCTTCCTCCTCTTAAGTAGCGAACCCAACTCGATATCCCAAGCCTTAATTAAAATCAAGTGATTAAGCACTCAAGTATTCAACAACGAGTCTCAATACCCTCCTCCAACGCCTCGAAATGACGTCGATGCCATTAACGACGAAGGCGGAGGATGAAGGAAGCCGTGGCGATGGAATTAGTCAATTACCTTGCTAGAATCGTTCAACTTAACTGCGGATGTAAATTAAAAACAATTATGGCAACGAGATTCAAGATTACAAGACTACCTATGTATTTGATTCAAAGATTGAAGCGATAATTTTGAAGTTTCTTGGAAAGACTAAGGTTTCGATATGGAATCGGTTCGGTTGAGCAAGAACAGTGAATGAAAGAAAAGAAGAAAAGTGAAGTAAATTTATATAAAAAACAAGCTGACTATTCGTATTCCCGATCGGACCGGTTCGAAAAGCCCAATGACGCAGCTTGGCCCACTAATCCATTGCAGAGTATAGGAAGAAGGAGATCCGTTCGGGTCGGAACCCAAACCAGAAATCTGTTCGGGTCGGAATCCGAACCGAACAGGATGCAGTACGACAGCTTGGCATGCGTATTCAAAAGGAAGGATGAAGGCGTTGTGCAACAGCAATCAAAGCATGCTCCATTTTCAACCGAAGCATCCTTTGAGGGGGCAAAGTGTTTGCCTACTTTGTGAACTAGGCAACACAAAGTCTAGATATCAGACATTGAAGAGCATTTTTAATTAGAAGACTTCAGTTCGGATCGGAGAAGACACTACAGCCTAGATCGGACAGCTGCAATCGTTCGGGTCGGGTCAGAGCAACGTATCGGTTCGGGTCGGATAAAATCTTCTGTTCGGATCGGTGAACTGTTGCTGAGGAAATTGGTAAGGCATATCTATTCGGATCGGAGGGCAACATAATCTCAATTGGATCGGAAAGCCACCTGTTTGCCACGGAAATAGATCGGAGCGAAGCAGATTAAAGAAGAGAGAGCGCTGCCACCAAGCCAATCCGGGTCGGATCGGGTATCCCGATCTGAACCCCTTATATGTGTGTCTCCGACCCAAGCCCATTTTCCATATCATTCTCCTGCAAAAGCGCCTGGATATCCGGATCGGCTGTGACCAGTTCCTACCCATAACGTTCATTACTCTGATGCGTTGTCAACACAATAATTCATCCGAACCCGAGGCTAATGGGATGGACGACACGTGGCCCCGACCCGGATCGAGTTTTGAGCAAATTCACACCTATAAGGCTATAAATACCCCGTCTGGAGACAAAGAAAAGGATCCTTTTTCTGGCACTTGGAGAGTTCAACCACCTTCATAACCCGAATTCCAGCAATCCCGAAAAATCCAAATCTTCTTTCATTATTTGTTTTCTATAATTGAGTGATTATAAGTGAGTTGTGAGAGGAATCAAGTGAATATTTCATTGTACTTGCAACTAGATCAGTAAATATAGTGAGTGACAAGTGGACGTAGGCATTTCTTCGCCGAACCACTATAAATCCTGTGTGTTCATTTTTATTTTTATCTTATTTCATTTGCTTTCAATCAATTTGTGTGTTAGAACCACTTTTTGGTCTAACAACTTTTAACAATGATATATTTTATTCAACACATGAATATTTTATATAGTTCATATATACCTTAAAAATGTTATTTTTAACTAACATGTTTTATTTTAGAAAATGTCGGCAGCATAGCAGCGCGATACTAGAACCGGAATAAGGTCTAGCCTTATCCCTCGCCTAATAATGGCTCGCGCCATACACAAACCAAATTCAATCCATTCCATTCACATCCCAAACCAAATTCAACCAATTAAATCAATCAAAACAAACAATCAAACATCCATGGTTTCAATCAAAGGTGTCGGGTGCTGCTAAGCACCGTTTGCATCTTATATATATATTTAACTGTAAACAAAGTTAGAGTGAGAAGTTCTCATCCAAGCTATACCAGTCGCCTCGACACTTCTACTGTAGAATTTGGTCGTGCGGTCTCCGTTTTGTCGTTTCCGTCGTCCGATTTCGCCTCTTTTGTTCTAGAATCTTCATACGGCCTTCAATCTTCACCAAATTGTCACTAGCCTAAACGCGCCATTCCGGACAACTTTTGCCCTGTAGACTTTCTTCTAAAACTGCAGGAATTCGCCGAAAATTGCAAAAAACAGCAGCAGATCCGCGATCTTCGGACGCGTTTACGGATAGCTCCGCAATCCAAAATAGGACTTTCATATACACAAATCAAAGAGAAAATTGTGCTCTTCGACTTTTGTACTGTGAAGTTTTGTCTAGAAATGCACAGTTTGGGAGATATTGGCGAAATAGTGACAGGGTGTTATTTGCAAAATGGGAAATTTGTGAAAAATGGGTTTTTTGGTTACGGGGGGCCCACGGCCGGAGCTGGGGTGGTGGGTGGCGGCGCCGGACCTGACTAGGCGTGGGGGTGGTGCTGGAGGGCGGCGGAGAGTGGTGGTGGTGGAGGAGGCCGGGGGAGCTAGGGTTTTCCAAATTAGAAAAGGGAAAGAGGACGAGAGAGAGAGGAGGAGGGAGGCCAATGGTGGTGGTAGGGGAGGAGGAAGTAGCGGCAGCGATGGCGGGAGGAGCTCCACTAAAGACGAAAATGAAGAAAGGAGGAGGAGGAAGAAAGTGAATGAAGAGGAGGAAAAGTGAATTTATGCTCGTTTCTCGCATATCGTCCAAATACAAACGATCTCCGTTTGCTACGGATTTCGGACACAAGGTAATAGACGTCAAGACGAATCCAAAGAATCAAGTTTCGTCGAATTCCGAGTTCGTTTAATCATCCGTTAAAATTGTCAAAGATGCTCAGATATTGCTCAAAAATGTGATTTTGTTGCATCTTTTCTTCTTGCACGCCTACACACTAACTCCAAAAATTATGGCCTTTTGGATTTAATTAACCATTACTAGACGATACGAATTCAAAAAAAAGAAGGAATCGAATTTTGAGGTCGTATCAATAATGTTACTTTGTAAAATGACTGCCTATTTCTAAACAAATGGTTTTGCTTCGCACAACTACATACTGACTCTGTTCGACGCACCTTTTGGAATTCAACAATGATTTGTTATTATGAATCCAGAAAAATTTATCTCATCGAATTCTGAGCTCATACGCAAAATTTTACTTTTTAAGGGCTGTGTATTGCTAACCGAAAACCTCATCCAATTGCCATTACTCTGGATCTCGGAATATATTGAAGTTTATACTTTTCGAAGTCGCAAATGGCATTTTGAACTCAATGAAAGTGGTTTCGAGTCCAAATTCATCCGTATGCTAAATGTGACTTTTCGGGCTATATATAATATTAGAATATATATATATATATATATATATATTTCATAGCTACTATTCTGAATTTTAAACAGGACATAACTTTCAATTCCCGTTATGAAATCTGAATTTTTCACATTCGTTAGAAAGATATAATTAAACAGATTCAAATATTTCTGGTTTACTGAAATCCGATTTATTTTGAATCCTGTACATTCAATGGAATTTTGAAATCGAATTTTCAAACTACCGCGCTATTTCAGGCTCGTTTTATAATTAAAATAAATTTATTCGTTCTAATTTCGATTTAAATAAATTTTTAGTCATTATTATTTAAAATAAATCATTTTATATATCCAAAATCCATTAAAATCGCTAAAATAAAAATTTTAAATTGGTTATAAAAATCCGTGTTGTTACAACCTCCCCCACTTAAAATCTTTTCGTCCTCAAAAAGGGACGGAGATGAAAGTTGTTTAACTAACCAACTCAACTTTCATTCTGGCGTTCATTTTTCAAGTTTTCAGTTTCTAAGAATTTTCAAATTCTTCAAAAATTTGGCTAACATCCAAAATTTTCGAATTTTTTTGTCATAATCTCCTTTGCACGGGAAGACATTTAAAACCACAACTAGCCATGTAAGGCCCTCATCATCCAAAACGAAAAAGCCAATCGTCTCATAAAATCATCCAAACTCAAGAAAATAGTAAACATTTACCTATTTCTCGAGCATACAATTTTATTCCTCTTCTTTAGCCTCCTTGCTATGACCTGTTCACACATATATATGTACATGTATGCAATCTCAAACAATTTTCAATTCAGTTCAATATTTGCTCGATTTAGCTAAATTTGCCTTACATTCACATATTGGTTAAATTAATTATCATTCCAATATTTTTATTAATCAAACCAATAATCAGACAACACAACCATCAATCAATTTGTTGATTAGCTTTTCAAATGGATAACTTTAATATATGTTCAAAAATCATCTTTTTGGTGCCAAATCACAACAATAAACCCTATCTAGTTTTGGTTCTCACACCAGTCAATTGGAAATATATGGGCATCCCACTTTCGAAACTCGAAAATAAACTACTGATGATGTACATTCATCGGTAGAATCATCCCCGGGCGACTAGAGTGTGATTTTATATCTATCCAGTATATTTGAGACTTCGAATATAAGTTCATGACGCGTATATGCAAAATCTTCATATACTCGATTATCCAAAATAAAATAAAATAATATACTCAAATAAGTATAATTAGATTAAATTTTCAAAACAAAATTTGTTTTCATTTTTATTTTAAAAATAACACTCTTCAAACTCGTTCTAGGATACTACTGATCCTATCTCGAACGAGTCATTCTCATTGGATATTACTAATCCAGTCTCTGATGATTCTTTCGTTCAGTTCTAATGTGTCTTGTTCTCGAGCTCTATACACTAAAGCTCTGATAGCACGATGAAACAACCCAAACTCGCCCTTGCGGTAAAGCCCGGATGGAGTTGAGAACACGACAAATCAGAATGCAAACAGAAGAACATTTCATTGCTCATTACAATAATTACATCAAAGTACAAGAATATAACAGAGTAGAATAATTAATATACATTAGAAAAATATCAGAGATTTACAAATTACAATGCATCGGAAAATAATACAAAATACAACTGAAAGAAATACACGGATACAGAGCGTTCCAAATATAGCTCCAACTATAAACCAGGATCCTGTGAATATAATATCTGCAAGACCAAGACTACTAGCTACCCGTATGGAAAATAGGGGCACCCAGAGTTTAGGTTAAAACAATAAACTCCAGGTCAGTCATGTGACTGGTGTGATAACTAAAACAGTTATTTAAAACTTTACTTTAACAATAAAGTAAATTAAGGGACCACGTCGTATAACACAGAATGGGTTTCCTCCCAAGAATACAGTGCATTAAAACAGTTTATAAACAGCGCAATGCTTTTTAAAAAATGAAGCCATTATAAGACTCAGGTCCCATCACATAATGCAACACAAGCCGGAGGATAGAGTTTTCCCTTATAGAGTCAAATATGCTTGGTACATTTAAAAACAAATCATTTGATACTATTATAAGTGCACAGTGTATAAAACAACTCCAAATTTAAATGTATCAGTCATAGACGACATGGGTACCATATATCATGTCGCCGTACGAGGCTCTACAATCAAAAGCGAAATGTCACATATTGGAAATTGGATTTCCGTCATGAGTCGAGGCAAGGGATGGCTCCTCAGCGCTTCGAGACACTCTAGCAAATGTCTCAGGATTCCCCACAAAGAACCCTGTGATGCTTCAGGGCCGGTCCTCTCTTACGTTTGAGGATTGGCTATTCCTGAATAGTAACCGACATATCCAAGGCGCCTCGCACTCCAACATCCACATAGGTAAAAATATAATAAATGTCTGGGTCCATAACAAGACACCACTCATAGCTAGAAAGAAACGTCGTGCACTCCTTGCAGTCATGATCCCATTTTTGACTCATACCGAGGTGTGAGGTTCGCGAATTAACGCTATACACAAAGCTATCCCCTTTAAGGCCGTGCTTTGATCATCAACCACAAGACTCTGCTTTTCAACAGAAGCCTTGATCATTTGCATCTCAGCATGCCACACTGACAATTCATGCTATGCGACTGATGTCTATTGATATATAACCTCTGAGCTCATACGTCTCAGAGAAGGGTGTTAAGCAAGAGAATAAATTCTCCATCACCAAACAGATATATATTTAATAGAGATCAATCAACACAGAATAAAATCCAATGTCATACACACATCCATTTACAAGTTCGTTCTGGGTCTGAACGAAACTAGAGGCACCTTATTCCTCGTCCCATATGTCCAATACAGGAGAGAGGTCCTCTCATATCCGGTCGATCTCCAAGTACGTCTGGACGATCACCACTTCTTACCTTGTCTTGGGTGTACAGCCCAATCAAGACATCATTAATCATCCAAACGATGTGAAGACCTCCGGTCTTTAACCACCGTCTTCAGCATCGACTTATCGTTGAATTAGTTATTCAGAATGGGTATAAACCCGGCCTTTCTAAATAACTCGCGAATATAATAAACAAGTGCTATAAAAACATGACATATGCCTCATTCCAATCCAAAATATTCCTTTATTTAAATATTCATATCCTTTGGGAAAGTTCCCATTAATTTTATCAACGATAAATCCTTTAAAAATTTATTCTTTAATCCTCCTTTAGATATCAATTCAAACCAAATTAAGGTTTATCCAAACTAGTCGGGATTAGCGCACCTTACTTGTAAACACCCCACCACCGTTAAGGTCACTCACAAAGGGAATGCATTAACTTTGGTGGAGTATTATAGGTAAAAGGTACATGTAATTTACAAGACAAACATATAAACAGCGGAAAAACTAAATTTTATTTCATAAGCACGTGGTCCAATCAGAACATTACAACAACTGTCTCAAAAACCAACTTCCAAATCATTACAATAAAGCCTCTGTCTTGACTAAAACATAAAGAAGAATAAAACAATAATAAAGCAGCATAAATCCCCAATTAAGAGTGTAACCACAGCCATAGCCCAAGAAAAGAGAATCCAAGCAATACGTCTACTCTTCAAGCTGGAAAAGTGTCTAGACTAAGTTGAAGTATTCCCTCCCTACGGACCGGGGGGGGGGGGGAGGGAGGGGGGGGGGGGAACGGAAGACAAGAAGACAAAAGAAAACGGTTCAGACATAAGCCTGGAAAGTCCAGTGACAATTTAGCATGTAAACAGGAAAAATGACCATGACATGAATAAACTGAACCTAGGACAATACCCTAGAAATAAGATAACAATAAATAAGGCAAGATAAACTGAATATACTATCGCACTCATTTCTATTTCTCTGCACCTACTAACAAGTGTTTCAACTAGCACCATGTGTTCATGATAAAATGATCCCTTTATCGATCGACTTCTACTCGCATGCATTTATGACTTGTGTCATTCAGCCCTGCTTGATTGTAGATACATGTGCTGGTCCCACCATGGGGTGTATCAATTCCTATGGTGGCAACTCGACACAAATTCAAGGTGCACAGTGTGTAATACTGATGCCCAGTGCCTAATTTGTCCATGTCGGAGTACGTGCACGCCTATACTCCGTCGGAACCTACACTGCTGCAACACCCTCCATTATTTTGACCGCTTATAATCAGCCCATTAATTGTGCCCCGCCCTGCCTATTTCAGGATACCATGATACATCTATGTGGGTTACTGCTGAAATGGGTCCCAGTTACTAGGGTTTTCTAATCAACATGGTAAAATGGTTAAGTGTTCTCAAATTAACCTCACCCATCAGTTTAGTTAACATGTTGTATTGGTTAAGTGTTGCCATAATTAACTTAACCCTACCATTCTTAGCCTGCTTGTTCCTTAGCTTTAATTCATTCATTAAAGCACCCACCTCTCACATTAGATCTATATTATTGTGATCGCTGGATGTGTCGGGCGGTTCCGGGCAGTCTTACACCGCAGCTCAATCTAACCTCGGGTTTTTGGGCTTAATGCGCTAACCTCTCACATTAGATCTGTATTGTTACGGTTGCTGGATGTGCCGGGAGGTTCCGGGCAGTCTTACACCGTAACTCAATCTAACCTCGGGTTAGGCATATTCATCTTTTAATTAATTTATATATTTACCGTTTTTGTTTATATGTAAATTATCCACCAATGTTGTCAACTCAAGTCATGTCCCATTTGCCCTCTAAATTATTTCCATAATTCTTAGGTATACAATTAAATTATACCATTTCATGCCATTAATCATTGATTAGGAGCCAACCTATGCCAATAGCATGTAATTTAATATTTTTCCCAACGTATCCCCTGTTATTCGTTCGCATAAATTACATAGAACGTTAGGCTCACAAATTAGCCTAACTCATAAACAAAAGGGAAAAGCAAAGGGACATGTAACATTCCAACGGCATAAAACAGTATAGATCAACTAATAATGTGTGATATAAATTTGGCATAGTACTACACAAATTTAATTAAGCATGTAACTGAACTTACAAAAAAAATAACAAAAAAATGGAAGTTTAGGTTAATGAGAGTCGTTATTTGGGGCTAGTACTTTGGCATAGTACTTTTATTTGGCATAGTACTTTTATTTGTTCAATTCTAAAGAGTAACTGAACTTACAAAAAAAATAACAAATCTTGTTTTCTGCGATTTTTTTTCTGAAATTGAAAAGCTATCCTTTGATGTAGACTATTTATTCTCTAGTTTGGACTTTATTTGGGGCTTTCTCACTTGATTTCTAGTTTAGAGAAAAATGGAGGCTAAGCTAGTTTGGCCAGGGATAGCATGACGGCTTCAGAGAGCAAGGTTATGAGGTTTTAGGGTTGAGGGTTGGGGTTGTTTATATAGAAGTTTAGGTTAATGAGAGTCGTTAGATCATCCTAGGAGTAATCAGAGCCATCCAGACCAAGTAGAGCCAACTGGAAGTCGCCACATATGCCCTAATGACTCAGAAAAATGTCATTGGACAAAACAGCCCAGATCTGGCCGAGGGGGTCGACCCCTACAGGGGGGTCGATACCCCAGTTGACACCCTTCTTGGGGGGTCGACCCCTATGGGCAGGAATTTTCCCGCCCAGCTGATTCTCAGAATTTTTTGAATTTTGAACTGCTTTTTGATTTAATTATTATTTATATTTAGTTTCTGTTTAAACTTGAAATCTTCTGAACTCCATAACTTCTTCATACGGAGTCCGATTCATGCAAACTCGGACTCTATCTCAAGCAGAATTCCGAGGCAAACGCAATGGCGAAACCCGTTTCCCCTAACTTCCACTTTTAAAATTAATTATTCTTTAGTTCGTTACTTTAATGTTCACAGAAAATACAGGGTGTTACATTCTCCCCTCCTTAAAGGATTTCATCCCAGAAATCTTCAAGTCAAGAAGAATGTATATCCTACCATCCAATCGTCCATCTACTCAATCATTAAACACAGGCATCCATTGTCCTTAAACATATTTCTAATGCTTTCATGACTATATGCATAGTGTGTGTATATGTCCTTATCTAATGCAAAATCAGGCGATCTACTGATTCAGTTGACCTCCTTAATGCAAATCATGATAGAGCCATGAGTCCATTATGTATGCAATTATTCCTAATCATACTTTATAACTTCTACATGAGTGCATATTCATTCATACATGTACAATATCCATATGACAGCACATCAAGTTTCAATCCATATACAAATACATATATTCATTTGAAATATGAAAGTGACTGAGCCGATCTAGTACCTAATGCGTGTGTATATGCATCCACGAGCAACCACTAGCAACCACTTGCAACCATCAATCATAACATGTTTCAAATAAATGTTTACATCCATTGGTTTCTACTTAAGGATCAAGAATAGGACCGAGGAGATATACTTGAAAGATAGATATAAGCATGCATAAACTTATGGAAAAGAGATCAAGGATTTACCCTCAAAAAGAAAAGGGTAGGTTGCGCGTATCTTGTTTTCATTCTCCCAAGTCGCGTCTTCCTCAGCGTCACTCCATCGAACTTTAACAAGCTTGACTTCACGGTTGCGTAACTTTTTTACTTCTATAACTAAGATACGAGTTGGAACTCTCCTCACTGTCGCTTCTCGTTCCACTTCTACTTCCTCTAGTATGCTTGGCTCCACAACTTCCGCATACTCATGTAAGCACTTTCATAGATGAGAGACATGGAAAATATTATGAACCCCAGCCAATCTTTTAGGCACCTCTAAGCCATCTTCCCAATCCTCTTAATTATAGGAAATGGCCCTACAAATCTTGGTACTAATTTTCCTGTAGACCCAAAGCGAACGACATTCCTTAAAGGAGATACTTTAAGGAAAACCCTGTCTCCAACCTCAAACTCAAGGTCGGTCCTTCTTTTATCAGCGTAGGACTTATGTCTATCTTGTGCAGTCTTCATTCGTCTTCGTATCAAGTCCACCTTCTCTGAAGTTTCTCTAATCATGTCCGGCCCAAGTACGAGCTTGTCTGTAGACTCCCACCAACAAGTTGGCGATCAGAATGGTCTTCCATATAAAGCCTCGAAGTGTGCCATGCCTATAATGGCTTGGTAGCTATTGTTGTAGGCGAATTCCACCAAAGGAAGATGATCCTCCCATGTCCCTCCAAAATCAAGAATGCACAATCTCAAAAGATCTTCTAATACTTTGTTCATCCTTTCCGTCTGACCATTGGTTTGAGGGTGATAAGCCATGCTTAAGCATAGCTGTGTGCCTACAGCCTCTTGCAAACTCCTCCAAAACTCGCTCGTAAAGATAGGATCTCAATCACTTACTATGCTAGAGGGTATTCCATGCGGTCGAACCACCTCTTTAAGATAAATGGAGGCTAACGATGAGGCAGTCCTCCTACTCTTAACGGGTATAAAGTGAGCGCTTTTAGTGAGCCTGTCCACTATTACCCAAATACTGGTATTGCCCCTTCTTGACCTAGGGAAACCATCAATAAAGTCCATCAAAATGCTATCCCATTTCCACTGTGGGACTTCTAGAGGATGAAGCAAACCACCAGGCTTCTTCTGCTCCGCTTTGACTTGCTGGCATATCAAGCATTTAGAGACAAACTCAGCTACATCCTTCTTCATGCCATTCCAAAAGAAAACCCTTTTTATGTCTTTATAAATCTTGTCCCCACCTGAGTGTATGGTCAATTTATAATGGTGTGCTTCTTCAAGAACGGTTTTCACCAAATCTCTTGCTTGTGGGACGCATAGTCTTCTATCCCGTCTTAACCAACCCTTGTCATCGATGGAGTATCTATCGAGGTGACTAGAAGTCTCACCTCTAATTTCCTTATCCATCACATCAACTAGATGAGGGTCTTCACGTTGCGCGGTTCCTATTGAGTCCAAAAGCGTAGGTCGCACCTCTAGTGTTGCTAACAAGCCAGGTACAAGCTCAAAGGAAGGTCTAAAGTCAAAGTTTGCTATGTACTCCAAGCTTTGCCTTTCTACAGAGAGAGGACTTAGGGTTAGCTTTTTCCTACTCAAGGCATCTACTACCACATTTCCCTTGCTAAGGGTATAACCAATCTCAAAATCGTATGAGGTAAGAAACTCCATCCACCTTTGTTGTCTTAAGTTAAGATCGTTCTGTGAGAAAAGGTACTTTAACTATTTATGGTCAGTAAACAGTTCAAACCTTTCTCCTAGTAGGTAATGATGCCATGACTTAAGAGCGAAAGCAATGGCAGCTAGCTCCAAAGCATGAGTAGGGTAGTTCTTCTCATGTACCTTCAACTGCCTTCCCCCATAACAAACTACCTTGCCTTCTTGCATCAAGATAGCGCCTAATCCTGTACCGCATGCGTCTGTGTATACTGTAAACATCTTACTTCCATTAGGCAATTTTAGAACTGGGGCTGTTGTCAGAGACCTTTTCAGTCGTTGGAAAGCAACATCACAATCCAAGTCCCAAGCAAAAGTTAGGTTCTTCTTCGTCAATCTTGTAAGTGTTGCTGAGATCTTCGCAAAGTTTAATGATCTTTCGGTAAAAGCCCACTAGTCCGAGAAAGCTTTGGACTTCGGTTGCATTCCGTGGAATCTTCCAATCTTGCAACGCAACTACTTTTGTGGGATCCACGGCTATCCGTTCTTTGGACACCACTTGTCCAAGTAACCTTACTTCAACTCTCCAGAAATGGAATTTGGAGGATTTCACTTTCAGTTGATGTGCATGAAGAGTATCCATGACTTCCCTTAAATGCAAAGCATGCTCTTCCTCACTTTTCGAGAAAATCAAAATGTCGTCCACGAAGACCACTATAAATTTATTAAGGAACTCCCTGAGCACCTGACTCATCAAGTCAACGAAATAGGCAGGTGCGTTTGTCAAGCCGAAAGGCATGACAAGCCATTCAAAGAAACCATCCGGGGTCCTGAATTCAGTCTTATCAATATAGTCCTCAGCCACTCTTAGCTGAAGAAACCCGATAGCCAGATCTAGTTGGGAGAAAACTGATGTACCTACAAGCTGATCGAACAAGTCGTCTATTCTTGGAAGTGGGTGCCTATTCTTCTTGGTCAACTTGTTTAGCTCCCTATAGTCAACGCATAGGCGAAGTGAACCATCTGCTTTGGTTGCAAACACCACTGGAGCACCCCATTCAGAAATACTCCGCCTTATAAACTGCTTTTCAAGCAACTCTTTAACTTGCTTGCTGAGCTATTTCCTTTCCCTTGGAGCCATGTGTCTAAAAGGTAGAGCAATGGGCTTTGCATTATCAATAAAATATATGTGGAAGTCTATCTCTCGCTTCGGAGGTAAACCCTTCGCCTCTTTAAAGACATCCGAATATTCACAGACTACTCTAACAGATTGCAGGTTTTCAACAGACGCATCAAGAGATTCTAGGTAGCTAAGAATAATAGATTTCATAGGATTACAAGAGATTTCGAGAGTGTTACTGAGGCGAGTCATAAGTCTAACTACTCTCTTTTCACAATCGAGGACGGCACCATTACTGGATAGCCAATCCATACCTAGAATCAACCTATAGCCAGTGAAGCCCAAAACATAGGCATTACATCTAAACCCAACGCCTAGTATAGAAATTTCCAAATCCAAACAAATCATTGATAAATAGGCCGAACCCCTAATTGGATTTGAAACAACCAAGGGATCCTCTACTATACTGGTGTCTAGGTGCAGAGATTCAACTAAAGCAGAAGATATAAAAGAGTGCGATGCGCCAGAATCAAAGAGAGTACGAACATGATGATCAAAAAGACAAACTAAACTCTCAACAGAAATATTTCTACCTCGTTCTTGCGGTGGTGCAATGAGAGCGTGAACCTACCCTCCAGAAGTAGATCTAGTCCTCTTCCCTTGCCCTTGCTTTCTTAGGCAGTCCATAGCCATGTGTCATGTCTCGCTGCACTGAAAACAACCACCCATCATCCTCTTTTTCTTTCTGCAGTCCTTAATCAGATGTCCAGATATGCCACAAAAATTACACTTCCTCTTGTCACAGGGTTTGTTATTCTTCCCGCCCTTCTTGGAATCCATCTTCTTGTTCTGTGATCCCTCCACTTTCTTGTCTTGAGGTACTTCCACCTTTGTCTCTGTCTTGCCATCCTTATCTTCCTCCTTTAACAGTGCCATGTCCACTAGTCTCTCATAAGTCGCACCCATAGGTATATGGGAAATAGCTAGGTTGTGCAGTGGCTCGTTCAACCCTTTAATGAAACGGAGAGCCTTCTTATGTTGAGTGTTCACTAACTCCAATCCGAATATAGCCAACTGGTTGAATTGGTTGACATATTCCTTGACCGATAGGCTTCCCTGTTTGAGAGCTAAGAACTTTTCCACCTGTAGGCTTCGTTCAGCTTGCGAGAGGAACTTCATTTCAAACCTCATTCTGAAATCCTCCCAAGTTTCAACTGGTCTCTCAGCATTAGTAACATCCCATCAATAAGAGGCTTCGTCCTTAAGTAACCACACAGCTAATTGTATCTTCTGCCTATCGTCCACTTCGAAGATAACAAACAAATCTTCTATTTCCTTGAGCCAGTTTCTTGCTTCTACAAATAACTCAGTCCCATTAAAGTTCTTTCCACCATGGCTCGAAAGTCTCTACATATCTTCAAGAAAGCATTCACATGAGGAGGAAGAGGAGGAACAGCTGCAACTGGAGGAGGAGGAACGTCTGTTGGGCCTGCGTCATTAGCCCTAGCCTCCAGGTACCTTCTGAACCAACCAGGTACCAGTACGCCCTCAGGAAGATTAAGATCCCCAGACATCCTGAAATGAAAAGAAAAGGTTCAAAACAAAGGATAGAAAGATAGTGCATATGCCTTTGAGGATTATGCTTTTTAAAATAAAACAACATTTTCTCAAAAATGCTTCTTTATACTTCTTTTTGAAAAATAGTTTTCAAAATTTTTTATCTGATCTGGTAAACCTCGCTCTGATACCAAGTGTAAACACCCCACCTCCGTTAAGGTCACTCACAAAGGGAATGCATAAACTTTGGTAGAGTATTATAGGTAAAATACAAGTAATTTACAAGACAAACATATAAACAGCGGAAAAACTAAATTTTATTTCATAAGCACGTGGTCCAGTCAAAACATTACAACAACTGTCTCAAAAACCAACTTCCAAATCATTACAATAAAACCTCTGTCTTGACTAAAACATAAAGAAGCAAAAAACAATAATAAAGCAGCATGAATCCCCGATTAAGAGTGTAACCACAGCCATAGCCCAAGAAAAGAGAATCCAAGCAATACGTCTACTCTCTTCAAGCTAGAAAAGGGTCTGGACTAAGTTGAAGTATTCCCTCCCTGCGGACCTTTGGGGGGGGGGGGAAGAAAGATAAGAAGACAAAAGAAAATGGGTCAGACATAAGACTGGTAAGTCTAGTGACTATTTAGCATGTAAATAGGAAAAAGGATCGTGACATGAATAAACCGAACCTAGGACAATACCCTAGAAATAAGATAACAATAAATAAGGCAAGATAAACTGAATATACTATTACACTCATTTCTATTTCTCTGCACCTACTAACAAGTGTTTCAACTAGCACCATGTGTTCATGATAAAATAACCCCTTTATCGATCGGCTTCTACTCGTATGCATTTATGACTTGTGTCATTCTGCCCCGCTTGATTGTAGATACCTGTGCTGGTCCAACCATGGGGTGTATCAATTCCTATGGTGGCAACCCAACACAAATTCAAGGTGCACAGTGTATACTACTGATGCCCAGTGCCTGATTTTTCCATGCCGGAGTACGTGCACGCCCATACTCCGTCGGAACCTACACTGCTGCACAACCGAGCCTTATTTTGACCGCTTATAATCAACCCAATAATCTTGCCCCACCCTGCCTAGTTCAGGATACCATGATACATCTATGTGGGTTACTGCTGAAATGGGTCCCCGTTACTCAGGTTTTATAATCAACATGTTGAAATGGTTAAGTGTTCTCAAATTAACCTAACCCCACCCATCAGTTTAGTTAACATGTTGTATTGGTTAAGTATTGCCATAATTAACATAACCCTACCATTCTTAGCTTGCCTGTTCCTTAGCTTTAATTCATTCATTAAAGCACCCACCTCTCACATTAGATCTATATTGTTGCGGTCGCTGGATGTGCCAGGCAGTTCCGGGCAGTCTTACACCGCAACTCAATCTAACCTCGGGTTTTTGGGCTTAATGCGCTAACCCCTCACATTAGATCTGTATTGTTACGGTTGCTGGATGTGTCGGGAGGTTCCGGGCAGTCTTACACCGTAACTCAATCTAACATCGTGTTAGGAATATTCATCTTTTAATTAATTTACATATTTACCATTTATGTTTATATGTAAATTATCCACCAATATTGTCAACTCAAGTCATGTCCCATTTACCCTCTAAATTATGTCCATAATTCTTAGGTATACAAATTATACCATTTCATGCCATTAATAATTTACATGATTATGAGCCAACCTATGCCAATAGCATGTAATTTAATATTTCTCCCAACGTATCCCCCGTTATTCGTTCGCATAATTTACATAGAACGTTAGGCTCGCAAATTAGCCTAACTCATAAACAAAAGGGAAAAGCAAAGGGACATGTAACATTCCAACGGCATAAAACAGTATAGATCAACTAATAATGTGTGATATAAATTTGGCATAGTACTACACAAATTTAATTAAGCATGTAAATGTGACTTGCATTTGAGTTGGATCAAATTAACATAGATCTAAACATATAAGCATGTAGATCTAGACATATAAGCATATATGAACATGACTTAGCTTATGATCTTGCATATAATGTAACATAAAAGAATCACCAAATTAATATACAACATGATAGGTTCATCACCAAATTAATATACAACATGATATGTTCTTCACCAAATTAATATACAACATGATAGGTTCATCACCAAATTTTATATACAACATGATAAATTGTATCAATCACAATAGTCTCGTGGGCATAGGTAATTTCAGAATTGCTACTGGGATAAAAATGAATTAGAATACGATTATCTTACAACTAGGCACAGTTCTAGTTTCGCTTCATTACAAGTCATGACTTTTATTTGTTCAATTCTAAAGAATAACTGAACTTACAAAAAAAAAAGAACAAATCTTGTTTTCTGGGTTTCTGTTTAAACTTGAAATCTTTTGAACTCCATAACTTCTTCATACGAAGTCCGATTCATGCAAACTCGGACTCTATCTCAAGCAGAATTCCGAGGCAAACGCAATGGCGAAACCCATTTCGCCTAGTTTCCACTTTTTAAAATTTAGTATTCTTTAATTCGTTACTTTAATGTTCATAGAAAATACGGGGTGTTACATTACCGAAGTAATCATTTTTTTAATTTCCCAATGCCATCCTATTCATCCCATGGAGAAAAACTGGTAATACTCCATATCTAACACCACAGTGTTATCGGTAAATTTAATTACCATTTCATGTTCAAATCTAATTAAAGATTTAACTATCGCTTGGAGCAAAACTGGTGATACTCTATTCTCGATCATTTCCCAAATTTGATAATTTAAATTATCAATTCATTTTTCAATCTAATTAAAGATTCATTAAAACTCCACTTTGTTTTAATCTTCCCAAAAATCAATATTAATGATTATTTAACTTTGGGAAATCAAACATGCCACATTGACAATGTACACTGTACTATTGAATTCTGCCTATATATAACCTCTAAGCTCGTACGTCTTAGAGAAGAGTGTTAAGCAAGAGAATAAATTCTCCACCACCAAACAGATATATATATATTTAGCAGAGATCAACCATACAGTTCAAAAAACAATGATTGACATGTAACCCTGCCTGTAACTGGGTTAAAGAACTAATGTCATTTAAAACACAGTTCATGATAAACCCAAATCCTCTTCCATAAAAATGGAATCTTCACGGAAAAACAAATAAGTATATAATCGATATCAATTTCCGTAGCCGACCAATAATATAAATGGAATAACGACAAAGCCTTTTAAATTCCATATATATTAACAGTCTTCCTCCCCAGAAGCTCACTTCGATTTTTACCAATCAAATTCCATTCAATTCCAATTTAATATATTAAATTGGAAAACTTTCCTTTGGAAAATCCCATTAAATCTTAATAAAAGATTTATAAATTCCAAATCACATTTCACTGCAAATCAGGTTAAAGAACGAATGTCGTTAAAACACAATTCACAATAAGCCCAATTCACATTCCATTTTAATCCAATTAAATGTTAATTAACTAGAAACACTAATAATCTTAATTAAAAGATTTATTAATTTAGCACGGGATTTAAAAACAGTGTTATTTAAGGCACCATTCACGACAAACCCAAAATCCAATTCTTTTATTCGATTCCAATTAAATCTTAACTAATTGGAAAACTTCACTAAATCATAATTAAAAGATTTATTCTTTCCTCAATTGGGTTTAAGTACAGTGTTAATGAAGACACCATTCACGACAAACCCAAAATCCAATTCAATATTAAATACAAGGCTCTAAATAGAAATTATATCGACTTATATTCAATATCAAATTCTGAAACCAACAAATGTCGTATTGGAAATAACGATATAAATATTTCTTCCAAATTTCCAATATCGAAATATTTCGAAGATGATTTCCATTCAAATCCACTCCAATTTATATATTGGAAATTCTGGTTATATTAAAAACCCATTCTCAATCCTGTTTATTTATTTAAAAATAATTGGATTATAATTTTTTTTGAGGAAGACGGATGTGTAGCGCGCAACTACACAACCGATTAGACTTAATATAAATAATTATAATTGGATTATAATTGTAGTTAATAACTAGTTCATTTCGATAAAAATATATTTTTATCTTTTAAAATATGGAATTTTTCATCCTAATTCTTTCCAAATCATTTATTATGATTTTACACAAATTATTAATATTTTTAGTAATTTTATTAAGTCCCTTTCAGTCGATTTCCATAAACGGTCAACGAACTGCACTTATAGCGACCTTTTCCAAATTTGATTTGGACATTATTCCAAATCCAACCATTAGATTTCAAATCTCTTATATTCGTTGGAAATCTCTTTTCGATACAAACCCAACGGTTCTAGTTTTAGGAGAATCCGACTGTCGGATCTCCCTAATATCAATTCGAAGTCAATGGTCAAAATTTGCGAATGGCCGCGCGCGACGCGTTCTATTCAGGCCATTAAATATATATATATATATATATAATATATTATATATACTTTGTTGATTCCATTTAAATCGTACTTTATAAATCGTTTTACATTCGTTTTAAAAATTATTTCAACTTCATTTTCAATTTTATATCAAAATTGAATATTTCATATCATTATAATATGTAAATGATAATATTTTCAAAATGTCAAATTTCGAAATAATTTCCTTTTTGATATTCAATATAAAAATGAATAAAATCGACATAAATATCGTTCGTATCAAAATGGCGTATATCTAATCAACACAACTTCATATATTTAAAAAAATTCGTGTCCATCCCAAATCGGACATCAAAATATATTTTGATCCATTATTGAATATTATTTTAATATATTAGCTATTTTAAAATATTCATTGCTCGTCATTTTAAAATATTCGTTAATTTAAAATATTCATTATTTCCGAATTGGAGTCAGACACAGTCAATTACCACATAATTTTATTTATATGGATTTCATACACACATGTACACAACAATAATCAAATACAGTCAACCATCATCCAAAGTGCATTACACAACTGCATAAGCGTTAATTATAAATAAATAAAGCTTACAACAGTCTGTCAACTCATCGATTGACATACAAATAAACAATTGGGACTAGTGTATGTCAAATTTCATCCCAATACTCGTGTGGAGTGTCAACCAACAAATATTGAATATTATTTGTGTAGTTGGGCGATGTGTAAAATTATCGTCCCAATCAATAACAGTTAAATGGGTGTACATAAACAAATCGTCTGATATTAGAACCGGAATAAGGTCTAGCCTTATCCCTCTCCTAATAATGGCTCGCACCATACACAAACCAAATTCAATCCATTCCCTTCACATCCCAAACTAAATTCAACCAATTATATCAATCGAAACAAACAACCAAACATCCATGGTTTCAATCAAAGGTGTCGGGTGCTGCTAAGCACCATCTGCATCCTAGTATATATATTTAACTGTAAACAAAGTTAGAGTGAGAAGTTCTCATCCAAGCTATACCAATCGCCTCGACACTTCTACTGTAGAATTTGGCCGTGCGGTCTCCGTTCTGTCGTTTTCTATCATCCGATTTCACCTCTTTTGTTCTAAAATCTTCATACGGCCTTCAATCTTCACCAAACTTTGTAACTAGCCTATACGCGTCATTTCAGACAACTTTTGCCTAGTGGACTTTCTTCCAAAACTGCATCAATTCGCCGGAAATCGCGAAAAACATCAGCAGATCCACGGTCTTCAGACGTGTTTACGGACAGCTCTGCAATCCAAAATAGGACTTTCATATACCCAAATCGAAGAGAAAATCATGCTTTTCGACTTTGGTATCGTGAAGTTTTGGCAGGAAATGCACGGTTTGGGATTTATTGGCGAAATAGTGACAGGGTGTTATTTGCAAAATGGGAAATTTATGAAAAATGAGTTTTTTGGTGATGGGTGGGGCCCACGGCTAGAGCTGGGGTGGTAGGTAGCGGCGCAGGACCTGACAGGGCATGGGAGTGGTGCTGGAGGGCGGCGGCGGGTGGTGGTGGTGGAGGAGGCCGGGGGAGCTAGGGTTTTCGAAATTAGAAGAGGGAAAGAGGAAGAAAGGTTGAGAGGAAGAGGAGGGAGGAGGAAGGAGGAGGGAGGCTGACGGCGGTGGTAGGGGAGGAGGAAGGGGTGGCAACAGTGGCGGGAGGTGGAGCTCCCCATTAAAGAGGAAAATGAAGAAAGGAGGAAGAGGAAGAAAATGAATGAAGAGATGGAGGAAAAGTGAATTTATGCTCGTTTCTCGCTTATCGTCTAAATACAAACGATCTCCGTTTGCTACGGATTTCGGACACGAGATAGTAGATGTCAAGACGAGTCCAACGAATCAAGTTTAGTCGAATTCCGAGTTCGTTTGATCATTCGTTAAAATTGTCAAAGATGCTCAGATATTGCTCAAAAATGCGATTTGTCGCACCTTTTCTTCTTGCATGCCCACACACTAACTCCAAAAATTATGGCCTTTTGGATTTAACCATTATTAGACGATACGAATTCAGAAAAAAGAGGGAATCGAATTCTGAGGTCGTATCAAATGTTCCTTTGTAAAATGACTGCCTGTTTTTGAACAAATGGTTTTGCTTCGCACGGCCACATACTGACTCCGTTTGACGCGCCTTTTGGAATTCAACAATGATTTGTCATTATGAATCCAGAAAAATTTATTTCGTCGAATTCTGAGCTCATACGCAAATTTTTTCTTTTTAAGGGCTATGTATTGCAAACCGAACACCTCATCCAATTGCCACTATTCCGGATCTCGGAATATATCGAAGTTTATACTTTTCGAAGTCGCAAACAGCATTTTGAATTCAATGGAAGTGGTTTCGAGTCCAAATTCATCCGTATGCAAAATGTGACTTTTTGGGCTATATATAATATTAGAATATATATATATATATATATATATATATATATATATATATATATATATATATCATAGCGACTATTCTTAATTTTAAACTGGACGTAACTTTCAATTCCCGTTATGAAATCTGGATTTTTCACATTCTTAGAAAGATATAATTAAACAGATTCAAATATTTCCGGTTTTACTGAAATCCAATTTTTTTTAATCCTGTACATTCAATGGAAATTTGAAATCGAATTTTCAAACTATCGCGCCATTTCAGGCTCGTTTTGTAGCTAAAATAAATTGATTCGTTTTAACTTCGATTTAAATAAATTTTTAGTCATTATTATTTAAAATAAATCAATTTAAATATTCAAAATCCATTAAAATCGCTAAAATAAAAATTTTAAATTATTTCTGAAAATCCGGGTTGTTACAAGAAATTTTGTCAAATTGTGCGAATGTGAGATAAATGGGTAGGACCCCTCATGATTAGCATCGTAAAAGTAGGACGTGGAACCCATCTCCTTCTCTCTATTTCACACTTTTTGATAGAAAATATTTCGATCCTTATAGCATAGCATTGTTCAACCTATTATTATCACAGAACCGTAATCCTTTTTCTTCCATTCGAGCACAAACTTCTACCATTCTTAACTGATATACGATGTTAAGATGTCGAGTTTTGGTTGGAAGAGTAAAAATTCGTTGTTTGTAAAATTTGAAAAGCATTCACAAGGTTGTAATTAAAATTCCAATAGTGACATAATTTTCTTTTATCGAAAGCATGTGTTTTATTCAATAAAGCTCTTTCTTTTTTGCTTTATGACCATTAGGGCACGCGCTTCGCTCGTGATCATAATGCATGCTTATGCATGAATCATGTTTTTTTTTGAATTTTTTCAGGGGAGAAACCGGCACTGCCGTAAAACTCCCCCTAGTGCACCTAACCCGGTCCGCGGGGTCATCAGGCTTATGTACATGGTAATGCCCCTTATTTGTACTAAATTGTGTGAGGTGGGAATCGAACCCTCTCCCTCTTCCTGGGCAGTTGGGAACCCCCACCACCCGCACTAGATTTGCGGACCAAGAGAAATTATTCGTAAAAATGATTAGTTTTTTTGAGTTGAAACAATGTAAGTTGTTCGAATTTTATCTTTTTAAGTTGAAATATCTAATTTTTCATTAATTTTAATTTTAGTTTGTGTTGTTAAATAAAAAAATTAGCGTTGTAAGGAATGTTTATTTTTTGAATCCTATTTTTTTGCTGTAATAAAATTTATTATCATTTATAGAAACACAATTTGAATTTATAAAAAAAAGAGTTAATCTTAGATCCTATTCTAAAGTAATTTATAAAAATAAAAATATGCAGATGTATTTTTAGAAGTTCATGGTCGGATTGCGCTCCAAGTATTAATAAAGATAAGTGTTTACACCTGTGACCTCTCAGATCTAAATCTAGGATGTCTTGCCATAATCTGTTGAGTTAGTGATAGTTGAAAAAAAAAATCTTATATTTAATTTTCGTCCCAAGTTGCATATTTCATAACGGTGTTTCTACTTTAAAACCGAAAAACCAGTATTGGCTATTTATTTATTTTAGGCATATCTCACCATTAAATTGTCCATCTAAAATTATTCTTGATGTCTTACTAAGTACAGGAAGCATGAAAATGAATAATTTCTTTAATATAATGCAGTCTAATTTTATTAAGGGTGAAAATATCATGAATGTGACTGTGTAGTCCAAAAGTTTATAGTTATCATTGTAAAAATATTACCACTGGTGCCTTTTTAGAACTTAATTTTGGTATAAAAAAGTTGTTTGGTTTTCTTCTTAAATATCTATTACTGGATAGAAATTTTAGTTCTAAATAGATAATGTAACGACCCTTATTTTACGTATCGGAGGGTAGTAAAATAATTTTATTTAATTTTCTAGTAGTCGTATCATTCTCATGTTTTAATATGTTATTCTTGGGGATGTGATACATATCCATGATTTTCACCAAATTGTTTTGTGACCATTTTTCCCCTATGACTTACTTTTTGATAACTTTTGCTAAGGACCAAATTAGGTTGCTGAAATTGGTCTCATTGGATCGGGATGGTGATTGGTCATTTCGTTGAGTAGGCACATTAAAGATTTGACTTGGATGTTTAAGAAAAATGTTGTTTTAAGTTTTTGTTTCTGTTGGATAGGTTTATTAGCAGCTAACGGGCTGATTGGTAAGCCCATTAAGCTAATGATCTAAGACTATAAATAGAGGGTAGGAAGAGAGGATTGGGGTTCTTCTCCTTACTCCAAACACTAAGTTGACCGGAGAATCTCTAGTTCATCCTAATCCTTAAAACCCTAATTTCTTTCATTAAATCATTCTAAGTCACGTCAAAAGGCAAAATCTACATTAAGGAGGATTAGATCTCGTCGCTCTGCGTTGAATTCAAGGATTTTCTTTGTTGTTTCTTCGCTGTCCAGAATTTTTTTCATCACTATTGCATCAGATCTAGGTTTTGGTGAGTGATAGAAATCTATCACATGGTTACTACAGACTATATGTGTTAATTAGGTTAATCAAACACCTCATATGCTAATTTTATCCTAAATCATATTATATATGATTATTTTAGATTTAGACATCCTAAGATAATCTAATTTGATCATATATCATATAATTTGTTAGATCCATCATGTTTAATGTGTGACTAGTGTCAAATTATGCTAGCTTTGTGACTATTATGATATTAATCATGTTGGTATGATTGTTTATATTCAAAATTGGATGAACTGCTATTTAGTTGGTTGAATTATATGTTATGCGTGATTTGTTCATTTAGAATTATGTATCATAGGACGTAAAATCGAGGAACGGAGAAAATTAGATGTTTAGATGATCAGATTTAGACGAAATTTGGCGGAGGAACACTGGAGGACGTCCAGATTTCACTTAGAAAATTCAGGGCGAAACTACTCTAAGGACGTAGACCGGTACCGATCCATATGTCCATAGCCTATGGACTAATACTGATGCACACCACTGTTGGTCGACGGGAGACGAAACTACATGCATGGCTTTACGGGGACAATAACAGATCATGTGCAAAGTTTGAAGTGAATTGGATGGGTCAAATAAAAATCACTCGAGAGCATGTGTATGAATCAGCATATGATGCTTTGGAAAGGTGATTTGAGACACGAATGGATCAGAGGGACATATCCAAGCGAAGAATGAAATGGCCCAACACTTGACCAAAAATTGGCTAAGTGTACAACCTGGTACTAATTTATAAGTGATGGATCGGAACCTGTCCATCATGTTGACGAGTTGGGAGTCAGGGTTCTGGCTATGATAAGCAGGGTTTAATAGAGGTTGTCGATAGTCTTTGCTTGTTAGTCGCTTCTACGAGGTGAAAATTATCATTAAAGTAGTGTTGACTCTTTGATTGTGGTCTCAAGCGAGAGTGGTCAAAGGCGAAAGTGATAAGCAGCTCAATGTGGAACAACACTGCGAGATAATGGACTGATTCGAGTGGGCTTCGAGATAAAAAGATGGAGTTGTGGATGTCTTATATGATTGTAAGTGCCAAGGAATCATTGATAGGTCTAGAGATTATAACAGACTCGAAGCGGGGGTATCTTAAGGACGCCTGTTAGGATTTGAGAGATTGAATATCTTGAATCACTTAGGAAGTGATCTAGTTGTCCCAAGAAGACAAACATACATGGGACGTACGATAACCCAACTAAAACCGGGGTTTTGCATTAGCACTTGATGGATGACAACATGCAGTCATTCGATATCAACGTATTCAAGGCTTTAGTCAGTGACATCTGGGTTATTTCTTGTCACGGATGTTGTGGTTGCTTGTGTGTTCTCTTCAATTTTCTTTGGGTAGGCTATCATCGTAGGATACCGAAGATAAGTGGGGATTGAAAATCCATTTTCTGAGTATTGTCTAGTTCTATATGTTTGAGTACCACATTTAATGAGATTAGTATGTGCTAACTCTTTGGTTGCAGTAACAAGTTAGATGAGACCTGAACCGTCTATTATCATATTACCTTATATAGTTATTGATAGTCTTTTATCGCTCATACCGGATTGTTGCCTAACTCGAGATTTTATGTTTACTCTTATTACCTTGGGGTTCTCATAGACGATGTTGATGAGCAAACTGAGTACAGGTGATAGGTTCGTGACAATGATGTTGTGCGGTAACCAACAAGAGGCTGATGTACTACTACTCTTACTATGTAGCCATTTGGACGATTTTTGTTGTTTCGCTTATTATGTACTATAATGTAGGATGTAGTGAGCCCCTTGTGTATTCAGATATTCAGTTACTGAGATGTTTTGTAATTGATATTATGAGATCTAACGGGGATGGGATTTCCTGCTTTGTTTTGCTTCATTACTATATCTTGTTGTATATTTTACAATCATGTATTATCCATGCGATATGAGTTATACGACAGGTTTTGCTTTGGTTTACTCTACTCGGATCGTCCCAAATCGGCCTAGCACATCCTGCAGCTATGCAGTTAAAGCTCCACTAAAGCCACGTAATATCCCCGCTATAGCTCATAGCACTCTTCAACTGCTACGCTATTTCAATTTAGCGCTGATGAACAGTAGATCCGCTTTTAGCCCCGGTATTTTCTATTGCATCCGCTAAATCAAGGCTTTTAAGCATCTGCTGAGCAGTATTAATATATTAATCTTGATTTGACTAGTTCCCTTTTTAAAAGATTTAGTAAATTAGCATAAAAGGCTAAATTTAAGGTTAAGTGCCTGAAATATGGTAATAATAAATTATAATCAATTATACTCATCAAATTTAGCATGCATAACTATGATATTCCTTGATTTTGTTATATTAGATTAAATAATATTAGTTTCTTCTGTACATGTAATATGAAAAAGTTGATTAATTAATTTTCTTGAAATCAGTTTAATACTAAGTTTGAGACTAAGTTTGAGGAGAAGTTTAAGACTAAGTTTTAGGAGAAGTTCATTTCTACGGTCCTGTGACAATCGCCACGTATCTCCTGCACTAACTAAAGGAGAAGTGCATTGCATGACATGCCAGTCAATATGAAATGATCTTCCAGGAAAGTAAACTGAAACAAAAAATGTTGTGTAACTCACAACGTTTGGACAATGTACAATTATAACATATACAATATGATATAGTAGTAAAGCATAACAAAGCAAGAAATACCATCTCTATAAAATCTCTGAATATTAAGTACAAAACATCTCAATAAATAGATATCTGAATACATTAGGCCTCGCTACGTACATTATCAGAGAATATAACAAATAAAACATCAAAAATCATCAAAATAGATATATAGTAAGTATAGCAATACGCTGGCCTACTACTCGTCGTTGCACAGCAGCATCGCCACAAAACCTATCACCTGCTACTTAGTCTACTCATCAACATCATCGATGAGCATTCTAGAGTAATAATTGGGGACATAAAACCTTAAGTCGAATAACATTCTAGTGTGATCAATAAAAGGCTACCAACTGTTACACAAGATAATATGATAATAGACAGTTCAGGTCTCACCTGACATGTCCCTTCGACCAAAGAGTCAACACATAATAATCTCATTTAATATGCTACTTGAATGCATAGGAGTAAACACTAGTCCGAATGGGATTCCTAATCCTCATTTCTCTTCGGTTTCCAATGGTGATAGTCTACCCAGAGAAACAGAAGAGAACACACAAGCAATCATAACATCGATAACAAGCAATAATCTAGCTACCATCGACTAAAGCCTTGATACGTCGACATCCAAATGACTTCCCATTGCAATCCATCAAGGGCTAATGGAAACCTAGGATTTAGTCAGAGTACCATGTTTGCTGAACCCATAGTTCAAAACTTTTTCCTCCAGGACCCAAATGTCCAACAACTACGTACTACGGAGTTACCTAGGGAATTCGTTCTCCCTGCTCCTAATGGACGTCCCTACAATACCTTTATTTTGAATTTGCTAAAACCCTTCGAAGCATCGACTATTCATGATGCTTATGATCCTATGAGCTATCCACAACTCCGTCATTTAGTTTGAATCTCACTCGAGTCAGTCCATTATCTCGTAGAGTCATAACAATTTGAGCTGCTATCACTTTGGCTTTTAGCCGCTCTCACCTAAGTTCACATTCGAAGAATCAATGCTACATTGGTGGTAACTTCCACCCCATAAAAGAGACCAACAAACAAAGACCATCTTCATGCTCCTAGATACCCTTCTTTCTCGCATTAGGACCCTCTGCCTCCAACCATCAACCATGATGGGATGGTAATTGTCGTTGGTAATTGTCCTTCCTCCATGGATCGGTACCAGTCCATACACTTAGCGAATTTTTTGGCTAAGTGTTAGACCACTTCGTTCCTTATCTTCCCTCTGGTTCATTCGCATCTCGAATCACCTTTTCGAAGCTTTATATGTCAGTCGATAACTATAATTCCCCGTATTTTACGTATTGGAGGATCATAGAATATTTGTATTATTTTCATTTGAGGTCATATGACTGTATAAATTTAAGAAATGAGAAATATGGAAATTCCTACTTTCTCCATCTTTTTCCGAATTTTAATATGACCATTTTACTCTTAGCAAATTTTGTTCCACCCATAACTTTTGATTGGTGAGGAATTTAGATCCAAAACCACTTCCGTTAGATTTAAATGATGGTTTCCCATCAGTAGAGTGGTTACACTAAGCAAATATATTTGTCATTTGGGAAGAATAGATGAAACAAGGTTTGGAGAGGAGTAGGTAGCTTAAATGCACTGTTTAGGTCAATAATTGTAGGGCCCATAACCCTTATGGGTTTCATGACTTTTTGGGGCTAAAAGGATAGGAGAATCATCTTCTATTCGCTTTCACAACTCCAAAAGTAGATCTAAACTACCAATAACGGCCTCTACCTCTTTAATCCTTCTTTAAATCTTCCTTTAATTAGCTAACAAACTAATTAAGATTAAGTCAAGTCAAATCAACACCAAAAGAGGACAAGTGCTATTGCAACACCTAGGGTCCGATCCAAAGATCTCCATTTTCGAATCTAATTCATTTCGAGTGATTAAGGTGAGTAATAGTATTCTTATTCATAATTATGGTAGATCAGCATATCTAACACTCAGAAAATATGTACCGATGCTTATAATTTGTCATTAATTTATGTAAGTTTGGACTGGTTCAGGCTTGATTTGTGTATCCCGTAATTTAAGGGATTAACGAAAAACATGCATCTACGGACATTTTAATCTTGTTTGGTTGTTTATACGTTTTCTGGGTTTTTAGCATGTTAAGTCATTACTAGGAATGTTATAATGGATGCAAATATTGTTAGGTGGCAAAATAGGACAATAGAAACAGTGTGGAGATGCTTTAGTTATGGTGCGACTAGGGTCGGTTCGACCAGGTTAAGCCAGACCAGTATCATCGAATTGGCACAAAAATTTATAAGGATGATAAGGAAGATCCCAGGAGGCTCAAGGCCGAATTTCAAGTTGTTTGGAGTTATAGAGATCAAGTTATAACATTTGTCGGTTCGGTTCGATCAAGGGAAATGGTCCCGGTTTGGCTAGGAGAAAAGAGGAAGCAAGTAGATGGAGTAGTGGAAATAACTTCTGTTTTGGTTTTTGAGCTGGGGACTCAATTTGATTTGATGCTCAAGCTTTGGATTGATATAATTGATCTGGGCTCAAATTGAATGAAACCGAATGGACTTTATCGATTTGGAGGTAGAGACCAAGTATGGGTCGACTGAATGAGGTGACCTAAGTCAGGATCGACATAGTTAATCAGGGTATGGAAAATTAGATCCGGATCGACCAAGACGAGCCAAAGGTGGACCATTCCAAAAGAGAGCAAGGGGAGTGTACTCCTTACAGTGATGCATGGCATGGCGTTTCTTCGTGATATTGATCGCGCTCTTGAAGATAAACTCCAATACTACTAGGTCAAACCCGAGATGCGAAGAAAGCCTAAGTGGGGGTTTCCATCAAGGATCCATATGGTAACCATCGGGGTGATTTCTAGGTTGGATTTCACTGTGGTTACATGTGTAAAGGAGATACCTGAATTTGTGATTTTGGTACATCATTAAGCGTGTTGCACGAGGATGGATTAGAGCCAATGCAGTGTGGATTAGGTAGGGTTATCATTTATAGCTTATGCGGTGGGACATAGTATTTGTCAGGTGGAGCTTATGCGGTGGTGTCTACCAGTGTCTCTATTGATTTGTCGGCCAAAGTATCGAATATTGTGTGCTCAATACACTGAGTGAAAGAATGTGAGGATGTTTGCTATGGATGGATGTACGACATGCACACTTCTATTGACACTCGACATTATAATTGCCTTATAATAGAGTATGTGATTATATATGCTAACTCTTTGGATGCTTGACTAGGTTCGGTATGATCCTCTATATAGTGATTGAGATTACTATCGCTCACCCCAGACCCTGTCTTACCTTGGGTTTTATGCGCTGCTTCTTATTACTCTGGTGGCTCTTAAATGAGCAGACTAGAGACAAGTTTGTATGCTTGAGTAGTTGACCGGGGACGAGGAGGAGGCTTCTATGTATTATATATATTCTTACCCCAATTTACTTCCACTGATCACTATTTTGGGAATTAATAATGTTTTGCTTAGAGATGGTATTTTGCGGATGGATCAATGTTTGACTCATTAGATATTATGTTGTAATGTGAATCTACCATTATAATGTCCATGATTCAATTTTTAGCTTATACACTGTCTCGTCTATTTTATATCATGTCTTATGTTATCATTATATTTTGATCCATGTGATGTGAGATATACGACAGATTTTATAGGTTTTCTTACTTCAACCTTGACGGTCGCCTTGTATTAGTCGTAAACCGACACAACGCAACTCTTGAGTGTCAGCTGGTACAAAGAGGTCATCACATTTGGTATTAGAGCTTAATTTGCATAGTTTAACTTGAGTGGAAAGTACATGGGAGGAGTATATGTTTACGAAAGCTCGTAATTGTGGTATTTTGATTTTTAAAACTATATATACTATTAATTTATACTTAAAGATGAAGTCACACTGTACGTGCACCACTAAGTAGGATTCCTTGGAAAGGAGATTAATCAACTCTTTTATAGATTGAACAATGAGTCGCCAGATAAGGAACACTACTAGAAACTCCGCTTATGGAGTTGATGAAGAAGCAGGCTTAAGAGCCAACAATGTGAATACTCTTGATATGTAGACGATGTTTACTGCATTCATGAGAGGGATGCGTAGGAACACCCAAGGAGCTGCTCCAAATGTTGCTGAAGGTTGAGGTGGTGCACTTTGTGCAGGCGCCCAGGGTAAGCTTTTCTAAGTTGAGTAAGGATTTTACTAGTCTGTTTGGTAAGCCATTCCAAGGGACTGAGTCGGCTCTGGAAGTCCAGGGTTGGATTGATACCTGTAATTGCATCTTTGAGGACTTGTACTGGGTAATTCTAAAAATAGAAGGTTGGCTTCACATCACCTACAGAGTAAGGCTATGAATTAGCGGAATGCCAACAAAGCTACTACTCCCGAGGATCAGATTACATGGGATCAATTTAAGGCTCATTTAAGTGAGAAGTTTATTCCAGCTGCTCAAAAGTCAGATCTATTTCGGAAGTTTGTTGAGTTGAAAAAATGAGGTAGAATTTTTTCTGAGTATGTTGCTAAGTTCGACGCTTTGTCGAAATACAGGATGTCCTTTATTGACTCAGTTGATAAGAAGAATGAGAAATTTGTCACTGCCTTGAATGATTACTTGGGGGAGAGGCTTATTAATCACATCGATGAGATTTTCAAGTCCATCACGGGGAAAGCATTGAGGTCAGAAAGCCTTTATCCTAAGTTAAAGGCTAAAGTTGTTATCTCTTCTGAAGAGGAGCTAAAGCCGCAGGTGGGCGATGGAGGCAAAGAGAATTTTCCTGACAAAAGAAAGCCATTTCCAGCCAAGGATAGGAAAACGAAGAAGCATAAATAAGAATTAGATCGGTAAGGTTGCGGCAGTAAGGGCCATCTTATTAAGAACTGTAGGTCTAAGCCAGGGTGAATAAGTGCTTCAATTGTGACAAGGGGAGGCACTTAAAGAATGACTATCCAGAACCCCCAAGGGATAAGCATTTAGTGAAAGCATACACTATTACTGTTGTTCCTTCTTCGTCCAATTCCCCAACAGTGGTAAAGAAAGGAAAGAGTATCATAATCCAAGGTATGCTTCTAGTTTACGATATCTTTGTTCGAGTCTTGTTTGATACTGGGCTTCCCATTCCTTTATATATAGTGACCTGGTTGACGGTTGTAATTGAAACCTGAAATTATTGACTAACTTTTAGTTATTACAGACCCAATTGGCAGTTTTACCAGCCTTTGCATGATTTGTTGTGGTTTGGTTTTATCAAGTCACAGATGTATGTCTATGTATGATTACTTTGTTTTGGGCTTTACTATGTTTGGTGTTATCCTCAGAGTCAATTGGCCCCAAAAATATCGGGGTAGTAATGGTTTGCGAGAGGTCTTCGGTGACCGTTGGAGCAGATGATGGGCGGAGGGTAGTGTTGGCTGGTGATGGCTAGTTTTCTATATTCCTTCGACAATCTGCACAATGAGTTATTGGGTATGCCTATTGTTGGTGAGTATCCAAACATTTTCTAGGAATTGACCGAGCTTCCACCACACCGAGAGATTGAGTACGTATTGATTTAGTGAAAGATGCCAGACCTGCGGTAATGCCACTTCGACGAATGGCACCAAGAGAGCAACGTGATCTCGAGGTGTAAGTGAGTGACCTCTTGAAGGACGAATTTATTCGGAGAAGTATATTTGAATAAGGAGCACCTGTTGTATTTGCCACGAAGGCAAACGGTTCCCTTTGATTATGTGTAGGCTATCATGAGCTGAACAAGGTGATAAGAAAGAACAAGTATCCTTTTCTGCGATGGTTTGTTTGATCAGTTGAATGGAGCTTGGATATTTTCCCAATTATACCTTGCGGTAGTGTTTCATTAGCTACAGGTAGCAAGTAATAGTGTCCATAAGATAATGTTTCAGACGCCTTCTGGTTTTTATAAGTAGTTGGTCTTGCCGTTCGGATTGACCAATGCACCAACGTATTTTGTGGATCTCATAAATCATGTTTCTAAGGATCAATTGAATAATTGTGTTCATTGACGATATTATGGTCTACTCACGAACTGAAGAAGAACACAAGGAGCATTTGAGAATTGTGATGGAGATGTTGTGGAAACACCAACTCAAGGATATGTTTTCTGAAAGTCCTTCTTAAGAAGAGAAGTAAGGTTCTTGGGCCAGAGAATGGTATTGCCGTGGACCCTACAAAGGTGGCGATAGTACAAGATTGGTCTAGCACAAGAGTGCAACTGATGTGAGAATCTTCTTGCAGTTAGCTGGATATTATCATAAATTTGTCCAGGAATTTTCTAAGATAGTGGCACTATTAACTCAATTGACTAAAAATAATAAGGCATTTTTCTGGAATGCAAGATGTGCGCGTGCATTTATGAGTCTAAAGGAAAAGTTGACGTGCGTTCCAGTGCTGGTTATTCCGAAGGGAAATGAAGAGATGACGTTATACATTGATGCTTGTGGTACCAGACTAGGTGCAGTGTTATTGCAAGGCGGTAAAGTTATTGCTTAAAGGCACATGAGAAAATGTACCCCACACATGATTTGGAATTTAAAGTGATTATGTTTACACTAAAGATGCGGAGACATTATTTTTTGGGAGAAATATTCGAGTTGTTTACAATCACAAGTCATTGAAGTACTTTTCTCTCAGAAAGATTTAAATCTTTGTCAGCAACGATGGTAAGAATTCTTGGCTTCCTATGATTTTAATATCACCTACACCGCAGGAAAGGGTAATGCCATTGCTAATGCATTAAGTAGGAGGCATACCACTCGAGGGCTATGTTTCTGGACTGGAAGCAATAGGAGTTTATTGTTGGTTATGACATTAGACTTAGATGTGAGTTGGAGCCATAAATGATGTCAAGTCTAACGATTTAACCAACTTTGGTCAAATGGATCAGTTCTATTCAGAGGCATAACCCTAAACAATTGGGAATCATTACCAAAATAGAATCTAGTATGGATAATGAGGTTAAGAGTATGTACAAACTCGACCGTGATGGTCGGCTTTGGTAAGGCAGGAGATTGGTTGTACCCGACGTCGACGAATTAAGAGACGAAGTTCTTAAAGACTGTCATTACTCAAAGTTAACCATACATCTTAGTGGAGATAAGATGTATCAAGGCATGAGGCGAACATACTACTGGAAAGGTATAAAGAAGAATGTTGGGAATTGATCTCCAAGTGCATGAATTGCTAATTGATTAAGGCTTAGAAGAAGAAGCCTAGTGACTTGTTACAACTGTTAAGAGTTCCCAGTTGGAAATGGGAGTAAGTTTCAATGGATTTCATTGATGAGTTATCAAGGACCTGGGCGGGACATGATAGTATTTGGGTCATTGTGGAACGATTGACCAACAATGCCAGGTTTATACCGATCTAGTCTAATATGATAGCAACCAAGCTAGTAGAGCTATATGCAAAGTGGATTGGGCGATTCCATGGTGTACCATTGACATTGTGAGTGAATGAGATCCAATGTTTACTAGTGGATTCTGGAAGAGATTACAAGAAGCTATTGGAGAATGGAGTTTTGATGACAACGACCTTATTTCAATATTTATTGATAATAAAATATATACTAACACCTCTATCTAGAATATATATATATATACACACATATGCAGGATTTATATACATGAAATATTACTAAAGAGTGTACAGTTTAAAGATGTTAGAGATTCAGAATTCAGAGATATTTCAAGACTCATGAGCATTCAAGTTTTCAAGAGTTCAAGATAAATACAGTTATAGAGTTTAGATTATGTAAGACTCGGAATATCACTCCAGGTTCAAATTCAAAATAATTTCAAATTCTGTTTTTCAAATTTTGTTTTCAAATTCTGTCTTTAATCTCTTTCTTCTCTATTTTACTTTCTATTTTTATTTGATTTTAAAATTAAGTCTTATAGATTTATACTTTATAAGTTTTATATATTTATATTTTATATACTTTATATTTATAGTTTTAAACTCTATAATTTTATAAATATGTTTATATAGTTTATATTTATGTTTTCATATGATTTTCTACTTTATAATATTTACTTATAACACTATATTTTAATTCAAGAATTTCCAGAATTATATATATATAAACACTTGAAAAATATTCAAATTTCAATTTTGTACATATATATGTCGACATACATAGATATACATGTCGACATATAACTGTCATTTTTTCAAATTTGAAAGGAAGTGTCTTTTTCACTATTTATGACAGTTCTGAGACATTGCAAACTTTCACACATTATAAAAAGGGGCTGATTTCGAATTTTTAGTTACTTCTTCGTCTCCATCTTCATCCCCTTTCATTACACCATTATTCTTTATCATTTTTATAATTTCTACACCTATACTCTGGCAAATTCAATTTTGTTTTCATTAATCTTTTTCTCTCTACACTCTCTACTCATTACTCTTTGAATCAAGTGCCGTTGAAGAGTTATAGGGATGTTTTTAATTGTTTGGGCTGTGTAAGCTAATCGGTGGTATCCCTTATAGCCGTGAAATCAAGGACGGGTAGTCGGTGGTATCCCTTGTAGCCTGAAATCAAGGAAGGTATACTTGATCACGTGTGTATGGAATCGATGGTATCCCTTATAGCCGTGAAACCAAGGAGGGTTGTAATTGGATATTGATATAGTAATAAAACTCTACACAATCCAGCATTGTGCTGGACTGGACGTAAGAACAATTCCGAACCAGTATAAAATCTGGTATGTCCTTTCCTTTTCTGTACTTTTTTTGTTTATCTTTGCATTTGCGTTTGATTCTGTGTCTATGATTATTTCTATGGTGTTTGATTCATATAGTAGTTCATATAAGTTTAGATTTTGTTTATAATCTCAAAAACACTATTCATCCCCCCTCTAGTGTTTGTTTTGCCTTAATGATCCATTCCGCAATCCTTAACAATTGGTATTAGAGCAAGGTCTTTCAAAAAGTTCATAATCTGATTTTTGAAAATAGTGATAATGGAAACCAACACTGGTAGCAATAATAGTTCTTTTGTAGAGGGTCAGTCCACTGCCGGACCACCACTGTTTAATGGTAGTAATTATTCATATTGGGCATGTAGAATGAAAATATATTTGCAGTCAGTAGAATTAGACACATGAAATAGTACCCAAAATGAATTTGTTGAACCCACAACTTCTTTTGCACAATGGACAAATGAACAAAAGTCTGCTACACAAAGCAATTCTAAAGCCATGAATATGTTATTTTGTTCATTAGATAGGAATGAGTTTAATAGAGTGTTAGTGTGTAAAACTTCTTATGAAATTTTGAGAACTTTACTAGTTACTCATGACGAAACTAATAAAGTTAAATAAACTAAAACATCAATGTTATTTTATCAGTTTGAGTTATTCAAAATGAATGAGAATGAGTCTATTTCAGATATGTACTGTAGATTTCAAGAGATAGTGCATTCATTAACAACATTTGGAAAAACTTATTCTGAAACAGATCAAGTCAGAAAAATATTAAGTTCATTAACTTTAGAATGGGTTCAGAAAACTTTTGCAATTGAAGAAGAAAATGATGTCAATGAAATGAATATTGAGAAGTTAATCGAAAATTTGATGTCTTATGAAGTCCAAATACAAAAGAGAAGAGAAAATAGGTCAGCTGAGAAAAAAATCTATTGCATTAAAAGCAACATCAAATGATTCTGACTCGAGTAGTGAAGATGATGAAGAAACAACTCTAATGACAAATCATTTCAAAAATTTCTGAGGCATAGAAGGAAAAATTATAATCAAGGAAGTTAAAAAATAATGATGGTTGATGTTATAACTGCAACAAACCAGGCCATATAAAGAAAATGTTTCCATATCTAGATAAATCGACTCAACAAATAGACAATGGCTATTTGTCGAGAAAGAGAAAGTATGCATATACAGCAACGTTATATGATTCAGATTCATCATCAAGTGATGAAGAGCCAGAAAACGGAAATTCAAATATATACTTTTTGGCAATTCAGAGTTCAAAAAAATTCGAAGAAAAGGATCTAAAAACGGGTACACCTTAATTAATTTTTAATTTTATTTGGTTGAATGGTTGCTTTTTTTGTTTGCTTTGTTTTGAATTTAAAAAACTTTAAAATTTAAACTTGAAATTTGAAATTCAAATTTGAAATTTGAATTTTAAAATTCAAAATAATAATATAATAACAAATAACAAATAAATAACGAAATAAATTGTTTGTGCGTTTGATAGGATTAGAATTATTTCAGGAAATCGATAAACCTGAAGTATAAATCGATAATATAAATCACATTTCACAAAAGTTAAATTTCCCTTTAAAATGAGTACATATGTCGACATACATATGTCTATATATCGATATATGTGACCAGTAAGTTGAAATTCAGATTTTGAATTTCAAAGGTTTAAACTTACAAACTTTCCTCCACCTTTCCACCAACTCCCAAGGTCTGAAAAGGTGTCATTTAAATCTGAAAAGTTGTGCCTATTCAATTCATATCCATTCAATTACTATATATACGTGTATTCTCTCTACCTTTCATTCACAATTTAAAACAATATTCTTCATATCTATTCTCTTCAAAATTATCAATTCAATGGCCTCCTCAAATTCGTCTCAAAAACTAAAAATAACCAAAACCATCAAAGGTTATATTCATAATGATAAAGAGGCTATCAAAACCTATGCTAACTATCTTGCAAATGCTAAGGTTAACATGAGTGCTTTCTCCATTTTTGGATATTTTTCTTCCTACGATCTTATTTCACTCTTTGACCACAACGAATTCCTGAGTCTAATTGACTCTCGTGATAACGATGAAGTGTGTTATCCCAAACTTGTCAAGATGTTCTATGCAAATCTCAATCACGGATTTTACGAAGGCAAAAAAAACCAAATTTGGAGTAGCGTCAAGGGAACGCAAATTGTTCTCGATCTCGAACGCTTAGGCACTATTCTAAATTGTAGAAACACGGGATCTAATTTTTCAGATTTCAAAATTGATGAAACGGATTCGGAGACTTATCATGACATATTTGAAGACGATGCTCCAATGCAGTTCAAAAATCCTTCTTTCATCCAAAAACAAGAATCATAAACCTCCTCCTTCAACATACCATCACTCCCCGTTCCGGAAATTTCAACAATCCAACTCTCAAAGTTCAAAAGGCTCTCTTAGCAATTCTGGGTGGCTGTACTATCAATTGGGCCGACATGATTTTAAATGAAATTAAGCCAATTATGGGTGGCTATCCACAAGAGAAAACACTCCCTATTATGGTGTATATCTCACTCGTATCTTCAAATACTTTGGTGTTGATCTTCATGGAGAAGAGGTTGTGCCTAGAAAAGTGTTTGACTCATCAAATATACATCTCATGAAATTCCACTCACTTTCAAGCCATATGAGACATTCGAAGCCAAACAAGATCGAATGCAACAAGAACAAGCGCCAGTGAAAGTCGAAGAAGTAGAAACTTCTTTAGAAAGTGTTGAGTGTCCAACTAACACTAGACGCATTTCAAAAGAAACGATTGTTCAAAATCAAGTTAAAATTGTCAATAATCAAAAGAAGCTTATGAAGAACTTTTCCAAAATGACCAAGTTCATGGTCAAGATGTGAAGAAAGCTTGGAATCTCACCTCCCTCATCATCATCAGAAAACTAGACTTTCAAGTTTAATCTATCTTTATGTATTTGCTTATGTTTTGCTTTCGAATCTCGTATTTAGTGTGTCTTAATTAGTTGGATGTGTTTGCTTTTTATTAAGTAACGAATGGAGTTTTATTTATGTCAAAATCATCCTTAAGTCTCTATAAAAAAATTAGAATTAATTATAGTTTACATAAGTTCAAATGATTCAAAATTTAAAAAATTTCAAAATTATTAATAGGGTATGTCGACATACATTTATGTATATGTCGACATATAACTGCTAGATTTTCAAATTGTTTCAAATTTTAAAATGAAATAATTACTCATGTCCATTCAAAATCCAATGAATTCCAAACCCTATTTAAGCCTATTTCTTCCATAAAATTTCATTATTGTATTTCTCCTTTTCCCTTATTCATTTCTTATCAATTCCCTGGCAAATCCAATTCACAGTCTTAGAGAAAATCTAGAAGAAACCTTGAACTCTTTGAAGAATATCCTCTCTATAATTTTACAAAACTAGCGTCATCTCCAACTAAGACAAATAAAGATGTTTGAGCAGTAAGAGAAAATTTTTGATGCAATTCAGTGGCTAATCTTTTCTCTTTTTAAAGATAAAGATAACAATCTCGCAAAGGATCCACCAACCAAAGAAGATGAGATTGGGAAGTCATCAAATTGGACCCAGTCTTTGGAGAAGACGGTTGGGTTGAAGTCCCGATAAACATTTAATTGATTGGTATGGTTGATTTGAATGATTTGTTCTAATTTGATTTGGATTTTATATCTTGAAACTTGTATATATTAAACATATGGTTTGATGAGTTTTGATTTGATTTGATTTGTATAATTGATATCAAACAAATGTAAATGTAATACTTGGATTAGTTTGTATTTGATCATCACAATGTTAGGAATTACTATTATAGGTTAATATAGATTCGGAGGGAGTATTCTACTTTGAATTATAAGTTGCTTAGTTACTTATAGGCTTTTACTTAGAGAGTTATATGATTTAAGGGGAGTAGTTTTAGAATTTATTTTTTATAATGCCAAAGGGGGAGAAATTATAAATTATAGACATATTTTATAGTATTCATATAAACAGGAGGAGTATTTGAAGGATCACTGTCAACAGGTATATACAGGTATGATATTTTATAAACTAAAGTTGTCATCATCAAAAAGGGGGAGATTGTTGGGGAATGGAGTTTTGATGACAAAAACCTTATTTCAATATTTATTGATTACAAAATATATACTAACACCTCTATCTTGAATATATATATATATATATATATATATATACACACACATATGCCGGATTATATATAGGAAATATTACTGAAGATTGTACAGTTTAAAGATGTTAGAGATTCAGAATTTAGAGATATTTCAAGACTCATGAGTATTCAAGATTTCAAGAGTTCAAGATAAATATTGTTATAGAGTCCAGATTATGTAAGACTCTGAATAACACTCTAGGTTCAAATTCAAAATAATTTCAAATTCTGTTTTTCAAATTCTGTTTTCAAATTCTACCTTCAATCTCTTTCTTCTCTATCTTACTTTCTATATTTATTTGATTTTAAACTTAAGTTTTATAGATTTATACTTTATAAGTTTTATATATTTATATTTTATAAACTTTATATTTATATAGTTTTAAACTCTATAATTTTATAAATATGTTTATATAGTTTATATTTATGCTTTCATATGATTTTCTACTTTATAATATTTATTTATAACACTATATTTTAATTCAAGAATTTCCATAATTATATATATATATATATCAAAATACTTGAAAAATATTCAAATTCCAATTTTGTACATATATATGTCGACATACATATATACACATGTCGACATATAATTGTCATCTTTTTCAAATTTGAAAGGAAGTGTCTTTTCACTATTTGTGACGGTTCTGAGATGTTGCAACCTCTCATACATTATAAAAAAGGGTTGATTTCGAATTTTTAATTACTTCTTCTCCATCTTCATTCCCTTTCATTACACCATTATTCTTTATCATTTTTATGATTTCTGCACCTATACTCTGCCAAATTCAATTCTGTTTTCATTAATCTTTTTCTCTCTACACTCTCTACACATTACTATCTGAATTAAGTGCTATTGAAGAGTTATAGGGTAGATTGAAATTGTTTGGGTTGTGTAAGGTAATCGGTGGTATCCCTTGTAGTCGTGAAATCAAGGACTGGTAATCGGTGGTATCCCTTGTAGCCGTGAAATCAAGGAAGGTATACTTGATCAAGTGTGTGTGGAATCGGTGGTATCCCTTGTAGCCGTGAAATCAAGGAGGTTTGTAATTGGATATTGATATAGTAATAAAACTCTATACAATCCAGCATTGTGCGGGACTGGACATAGGAGCAATTCCGAACCATTATAAAGTCTGGTGTGCTCTGTCCTATTCTTTACTTTATTTTTGTTTATCTTTGCATTTGTGTTTGATTCTGTGTCTGCGATTGTTTCTGTGGTGTTTTATTCATATAGTAGTTCATATAAGTTTTGATTTTGTTTAAATTCTCAAAAACACTCTTCACCCCAACTCTAGTGTTTGTTTTGCCTTAACGACCCATTCCGCAATCCCTAACAAAAGCTTCGAGTTCTGAGTTACATCCCAATACTTCTTATCATTCTCAAACTAATGGTCAAACGGAAATGTTGAATTGCATATTGGAATATCTCCTGGGAGCATGTATCTTGGATTTCGTAGGTTCGTGGGATGACCATTTGCATTTAGCTGAGTAACTATCAGTCAAGCACTGGCATGGCTCCCTATGAAGCGTTATATGGGAGACCATACAACACCCCTTCATGCTGGTGGAAGGTAGGTGAGAAACTGATACTTGGTCCGGATATGATTAGGGAAACCTCGGAGAAGATCGAAATTATTTGGCAACGAATGAAATCCATCTAAGATAGGAAAAAGAGTTACGTTGATAAGAGACGAGGGACTTAGAGTTCTCCGTTAATAATTTGGTGTTTATCAAGATTTCTCCTTTGAAGAATGATATTCGGTTTGGTAGTAAAGGAAAGTTAGCACTGAGGTTTGTTGGTCCATTTCCAGTCCTTGAACGGGTTAGAATTGTAGCATATAGAGTTGAGCTACCTTAGAAGATGGTTGGGGTATACAATGTGTTCCATGTTTTCCATTTGAGGAAGCTTGTGCATGATCCTAATGAAACTATCACACCAGATTAGCCAGATGATGTCGAGGTGGTACCAAAAGCTACTGTAGCCAATAAAACCTATTTGTACCATTGGACACGATACAGAATAGCTTAGGAGGAAGACAGTAGGATTATCAAGATTCAGTGGGGTAAAAATGAGAGTGAGTGTACTTGGAAGACTAGGGAGAGCATGAGGACATCCTATCCATATCTCTTTAACTGGTAAGTTTTTAGATACATCACTCTTAAATTTCCGTTTGTGATATCACCAGTTTTCTCGTTTACTATCCAACATGCTAGGGTATGTAAACTTAGATTGTTTAACTTTCATGCTTACTATGTATGTTTGATTGCATGTGGATGATAATGGGGATGCGGGACAATTTTATTTGTTGCTTAAGGAATTTCGGGGCAAAATTTCTCAAAGGGAGGGAATGTAAAGACTTGTATTCTATGTATAAGAGGATCATAGAATATTTGTATTATTTTCATATGAGGTCGTATGACTATATAACTTTAGAAAATGACTAATAGGGCCATTTTTTGCCAAATTTTAATGTGACTATTTTATCCTTAGCAAATCTTGTTTTGCCCATAACCTTTGATTGGTGAGGAATTTAGACCTAAAATCACTTTAGTAGATTCAAATGATGGTTTCCTATTCAATAGAGTAGTCACATTAATCAAACGGACTTATCATTTGAGAAGAATGACTGAAACAAGGTTTGGAGAGGGGTGGGTAGCTTAAATGGACTATTTGGGCCATTAGCTGGTGGGGCCCAAACCCATTTCGGGTTTCATGACTTTGTAGGGGCTGAAAAGATAGGAGAATCATCTCCTTTTCACTTTCACAACTCCTAAAGTAGATCTAACTCACCCATAATGGCCTCTACCTCTCTAATCCTTTATAAACTCTTCGTTTAATTAGCCAACACCTAATTAAGATCAAGTCAAGTTAAATCAGCACCAAAAGTGGACAAAGTGTTGTTGAAACACCTAGTGGTCCAAGCCAAACATCTCTATTTTCGGATCTAAATCATTTGGGGTTATTAAGGTGAGTAATATTATTCTTACTCACTAACTAGGGTAGATTAGCTTATGTGATGCTCATAAAAATATGTAAATGTGCTTATAATTCCATATTAATCATGTTATCACACATATATAAGTTTGGATCGATTTGGGTTATATTTGTAAATCCTGTAATTTAAGGGAAAACTTGCATATATAGGCATTTTAATCTTATTTGTTGCTTTATATGTTTTTATGTTGTTTGGTATGTTAAGACATTAACTAAGAATGTTAGAATGGATGTAAACGCCATCAGGTGGCAAAATAGGACGATAGAAATTGCTATGGATATGCTACAGGTTTCAGTTCGACCAACATGAGCCAGACCAGTACCATCAAATTGGCACGAAACTTTGTGGGACGATAAGAAAGTTTTAGGAGGCTCTAGGCCAAATTTCAAGTCATTTTGAATCATAGGGATCAAGTTATCGCATTTGTGGGCTTAGTTTGGCTAAGGGAAATGATCCTGGTTCGGTTAGGAACAAAGTTGAAGCGGGTAGATGGAGCAGAGAGGAGAACTACCAGTTCGGTGTTCGAGTCAGGGACTCAACTTGATTGGATGCTCAACCTTCGGAGCAATAAAATCCATTCGGACTCGGATCGAATGATTCTGGATCGACTTTGTCAATATGAAGGTAAAGACCAAGTTCAGGTCGACTTAATTGACCCAAGTGGTGGTGATCCAAGCCCGGATTGACATAGTCGATCCGGGTATGGTAAATTAGGTCCGGTTCGACCATGTCGAACCAGAGGTGGAACGATCTGAAAGAGAGCGAGAGGAGTGGACTCCCTACAATGATGCATGGCATGACGTTTCTTCGTGGCTACGATCGAGCTCTTAAAGATACTCTAATGCGACTAGTTTAAACCCGAGACGCGAAGAAAGTCTAAGTAGGGAGCTGCAATCAAGGATCCAGATGGGGACCATCAGGGTGACTTCCAGGTTGGATTTCGCACGGTTACGCAAGTAAAGAAAATATCAGAATTTGTGACTTTGGTACTTCATTGAGGGTGGACACGAGGACGGATCAGAGCCAATGCGGTGTGGACTAGTTAGCCTGGACTGCAGATTCAATGCGGTGTGGACTAGGTAGAGTTATCAGCTATAAACCATGCGGTAGTCCATAGCGATTGTTGGGTGAAGCTTATGTGGTGGGGCCTACCAATGTCTCAGTTGATTTGGCAACCAAAGTATTTGATATCGTATGCTCAATACACTGAGTGAGATAATGTGAAGATGTTTGCTATGGTTGGATGGTTGTTATCTCTATGACATGCACAATTCTATTAACACTCAGTATTATGATTGCAATAGAGTAGAGTACATGATTATATGTGTTAACTCTTTTGATGCAGGACTAGGTCAGGTATGATCCCTCATACATATTGTGTTATCCTATATAGTGATTGATATTACTATCTCTCACACCAGACTTTGTCATATTTGAGTTTTATACATTGCTTCTTATTACTTTGTGTTCTCTTAAATAAGTAGACTAGAGATAGATTTGCATGCTCAAATAGATGACTGGAGATGAGCATGAGGCTTCCACGAATTATACCTATTCTTATCCCTGTTTACTTTTGTGACACCCTATAAAATAAATCTAAGTCAGATATAGGTAATTTAAAATAAATAATAATTAATAAGTTTATAGGTTGGATATGGAAATTTGGATAATTAAAAATTGGGTCGCGAAAGCATTGCAATTGCATTCGTGGCTAGATTCTAATCTATTTCATATTTTATTTATTGAAATCGGAGTCTGTATGTGAAAGATATTAATAAAAAAGGTTGTGCATGAATATTAACACAAAAGGTTTGAATTTCAAATAAACAAATATACAAATCTGGAATATATTAGTTAAGATTAACATGAAAAGAATATTTCAACTGAATTCGAATTTGTGTATATATATTTATATATAATAGCAAACAAGAATAAGAAAACAAAGGAAAGAAATCAATATAATAAATAATGTTTAATAAATTAAGCGACAAACCATGATATTAAATCTCCTAGACAGTTCACGACCCTTGGGGTCGACCCATAGCGGTCTGCCGCCCTCTAGGCATAGGAGTCGACCACTTGGGTTGTTCCTGGTGTGTGAGGGCTTGTTTTGTGATGGTTTTTATATAAAAGTACACACAGAGATTGCCTAGATTTAATCTAGTAGATTGCGCGGTCTTTATTAATTTTTGCAACTATATAAACCACCCTCCTAGCCTCTCTCAAACCCTATTCTTCACCTCATTCTTGCGCTTCCACTATTTTCTTCCATTGCTAAATCTAGAATATAAGGTTAAATTTCTCTTCTCCTTCTCTAACCTTAATTCTATCGTCTCTATTCTAATATTTATATAGGTTTGATGATTCTAGAATTTAGTTTATATATAAAAAAAAGATTCTGATTCAGTTGATTCCTATATACATACATATATATATATATACAAATATATATATACATATATTAATAGAAGATTGGAGATCGTTTGCGAAGGCTAGATCCAAATCTTATTCTACTCAAATGTTTTATTGTTCACCCTCAAAACACTGTGAGTTGAATTCTTTTAAGTTTGCTGTATACTATGATTTGATAGTATAAATTTAGATTATTATACCTAGGAAGATTTGGGCTTATACGGAAAAAAAATTCAAAATCCCCTAAATCTTCCATTATCTATATTTGACGTTGAAATGGTCAAACATGAGTATTGTATTTTGGATTTGTGTTGTTTGGACAATGCATATGCAGGCTTGGGATGTTGAATTTCTTGAACTTTTAGTTTTATTCACTTAATTCTTACTTTTTATGTTCATATATGTTTGTGCGTTGAAACATGATATTTGTATATTGCAAAATTATTAGGTTTAAGCGTCTACTCTAAATAGATTGACTTGAACATATTATTTACAATATATTATCTTAAGTTTAGTACACCACATAAATATAAAAGTGAGGCAATGCCAAAAGAAAAGGATTTTCTTATGTAATTGGATATATTGAATCTTGCTTATATTTTCTATTATCCAAATAACTATTAAAGCCTAGGTTGCAAGTTTTGTTCATTTATGTTATTATTTCCTTTTTTGTCATAAACTGTGAATATATACGTTAGACATGCTAGTTAATAAGGGAAACTGACTTGTACCTCTTAATTATGATTGATAGGATTGACATTCCAATGTGGTGAGGTCGTTATTCTTGTTCACATAATTCACGCCTATTTAAGTGCATAATAAATACGTTTGATTTAGGAAATGGAATTTGAATGTCCTCATCAGAACTTATATGTATGCGTGTGAGTAAATGGCTTAAATTATAGTTAATGACACATAGACATGAGGTTAACTATTACTTATAGAAGAAGCCTTCTCAACGCCGACCGACATATCCAACATCTACAAGTACGATTGGTTAATGTGAGAGGTCTAGATGTCATGGGCCATTATAATTATTACACTATGACATAAGGTTAGGCCCAACTTGTAGTAGAAGACTGCCTGGAACTGCCCGATAAATCCAACATCTACAAGTGGTTGGCCTAATGTGAGATGTCGTGTGTGTGTATATATTGTGTGTAAAGTAATCCTACCTTAGGAAAAGGTATTAAGTATCCGACTTTCCTATTTTTGGGTAATAAGTGGTTAGGACTATGTTCGTTCCTAAGTTTACTCCATCGTTCAAGACCCAAGTCATGGGATCCGCCCTTTGAGGTTTAAAGTGGTTGTCTTCCTTTCCCTTATAAGGTATTAAATGGTTTTAATAGATGATAACGTATGAGTAGGGGAGTTCTCTAAGAATGTCCGCTTCTTATCTAAGGGCCGACCTAGGGACGGTTTATATAAAGGCCTAAAGGAACCACTGTCTAAGGGAAGTGTTAAGTGGCTAGGAGTTCACCCGTAGGAACAGCTAGACAGTAACAAGATGGTCCACCGGGAGGGTCTTAAATGATATCATGCTCCTACCTAAACCTGGTATTAAGTTTATGTTACTATTTCTCGACCTATAAGGAACGTTTATACATATAGTGTTGATGTTAGAAATGAGGTCTTAAGTGGCTAGGGATCCACCGTCGAGTACTAAGTAACTGTAAGGAAGTCCACCCATAATAAAATAGGAAATGGACTTAAGTGACTAGGCATACCCCGCCTTATGGGGTATTAAGTGACAGTAAGGATGTCCGCCCTTAGATTACTTTGTGGGTATTAAGTCACTGTAAGGATGTATTCCCTTAGATTCAAATATAGGCCTTAAGTGACTATTAGGATGTCTGCCTTATATGACTAGTTCATTATGATGTTTGAGTAGACATAACATGAAGGATTTACACTGCCATTATAGGAAATAGTCATTCCTAAACTTATATGAGAAATTCATGTTCTGACCTCCCTCCTTTTAAAATAAACAGGTTAACTGGTAAGGATTGTTAATCGATGATGACTAGTGATTGCTTGGAGGAGAAGCCTCTCGATAGAGACTTAGTTGTTATTGGAAGTAGTATTATTGTTGTTATTGTTATCATTATGTACTTGGAATAATCATTACTGTACCTGTTATCTTTGAGACTTTTTTTATCTGACTTTATGGTATTAATATTGCTGTATCTATTTTTATGATATTACAGTTTATCCCTTCCGCCATGTGAGATTCTGATTTCATTTAGACTGCTCTATGACATTTTTGTTTTAATACTTCCTTATAGGAATCAATGATATGTTTAGAATGGTCTAAGTTCCGCTGGGCCTTCTAAAGGTCAGAATTTGGGCCTATTCCTGGCGGGTTGTCATATTTGGTATCGGAGTGTGGATTGGCAGATTACATGTAAATATATGTAAGAGAGATGTATTGACATATTCCTTATTTGAAAAGGTTTTCAAAACTATATATATATATTTATGCATTATACCCCCAGAAACAAACGTTATTATACTAGGCAACCTTATCTTTCTTTCTTTTTGGGCCTTGATACTATCTTAAGAAGTCCACTAAAGGGTTTTACCTTTTACAAATGGTAGAAATGACCAAAAACCAGTTCGAGTAAGGGAATGTAGCAAGGCCTTGGTACTTTTCAAACTAGTTCTAATAGTACCTTAGGACTGTGGAACAGGTCCCTACTTCCAATCATGCCCCAACAGAACCAACAATTCAGCCCGTTGAAGGTACCATTAACTTCCCTCATCTTTGCAAAGATTGGTGAGTTTAGGAGGCAAATAATTTTCGGAACTGAGAGCTTCCTTGAAGCTAAAGCATCGATCACTTAGTGAGAAAGGATGTTTGAAGCTACTAGATGGGACAACCAACTGAAGCATAGGGTAGCAACTTGGCATTTAAAGGGAGATGCCATTGAAACCCAATTTTAAAAAAGAATGTGGGTAGAGTGTTTACTTGGGCAAAGTTTAGTACCCTCTTTGATGCTAAGTTCCCACTTAATATTGAGAAGAGCCTACAACTAGAAAAGTTTATTCAATTGAAGTAAGGGGATCTGAGCCTAAGAGAGTATGTGGAAAAATTCATAGAAGAGGGTTTGAAATACCCCACACCTTTCTGTGCCCAAATTTTGACAAAAATCGAAACTCAAACACATCCAAGTATGGAGCGTGCAAATCTGGTACCTGCAAATAAATGAGAATAAGCATAATCAGAGAACGATAAGATAACTCATAGTGGAAACAAAGTAGGATAAACTAGTATTACTCAAGCAACTATCTATTTTAAAGTAAGTCACTTTGCCAATACCAAGCATGAGAGAGAGCAAGAACCAAAAGCTAAACTTAAACACCTGTGAGTACCCGATCTTCTCTAGAAAACTTGGGTGGTTGTAATGTGGTTGGGGGGGTCAGAACAACAAGATTCTGGTGAACAAAAAAATTCCAACACAAATTATAACACACAGATGTATCCTGTTTGGTTCAACCCAAGATGTATGCCTACCAAGGTTAGCAACTTTGGCCTAACGCATGACTCTAACTACCCTTCCCAAGGTAGATTTCCTAAAATATAATACCGAGATAGAATGTTTAACATATATTTGTGAAGCCTTTATACTAGTGCATGACTGATTATTTAATCGAAGCTAGACCCCTAGTTATGGTGTTTATATATATATATATATATATATATCTTCATTTGCTCATCCTTCATTATTTAATGTCTCACTATCAATGATATATAGGGTGGATTCTCCCTGATTGCTTAAGACCCTTGGAAGACCCATTGGTCACTTATTATTCATCGATAATTTATTTAACGTTAACATAAACTAGAGGACACTAGCTACGTGCCCTACTAGTTAAGGCTTCCGTCATCCACACATATACCCTTTCTCGCGTAAGGTGAGAGATGGTATTTCATCGCTCGCTATGCCATATAGTTAACCTTATTGTATAATCTCCTTAGTCGCTTACTACTTCCTGTAGGATAGGTAGCCATATCTGACATTTTTAGTTTCCAGGTTTGGGTAGGCCCTACATACACGCCATTTAAGACCCCTAAACTAAAATACCTACTCCCAGGTGGACTCCTCAACCCAAGCCACTTAAGACCCAAGGAAGCGGACTATACGCGAAGGTTATTAAGTTCGCACCACGTAAGCCTTTAATATCTTTCCCTATTGGGATAAAGTGGACTACATTTTTAAGTAATTCCTGCTTAGTTCCTTTTTACGGAAATACATTACGTACTCGATTAATTATCATCATGAACACTTATGGTTTATATGTTTCACATTAGTAACCTACTAAGTCCAACCCTAACTTTTAGTTATGGGTTATGTTTTAACTAATATAAATAAAGGAAGTTAGATCCTCCTTAACCTAGGATATTTATTTGATTATTTCGCTAATTGGACTTAGTATTTAAACAATAATAAATACCCATTAATCCTCATTTCTCATCATTTACTTCTGTTTATATGTTTATTGCCCATTATGACCACAACAGCCATATTTCCTAGGGCAATCATTTACACTAGGTATCCTTATTTTATCAGTCCCGAAGTATCTATTTGTTGTACTCCAACAGACAATTTTTATTCTTATTAATTTATTTAATTGTTACCTGTTATATATATATGTTGTGCACCAGACCTCTCACATTAAGTAGACCAGTTGTGGATGCCGGATTTTACGATCGGTTCTGGGCAGACTTCTACCATAATTTGAACTTAAACTTGTGCCTTAGTACACTTATATTTACACACTAGACCCCTCACATTAAGCTGACCACCTGTGGATGCTAGATTTGTCAGGCGGTTCTGGGCGGACTTCTACCACAAGTTGAACTTAACCTTGTGCCCAAATGTTGTTATAATTCAAATTTCCTAATTGGGGTTTACAACATAAATCCTAATCATTTTAGGAATTGTAACCATTACCTTATTAAATTCACTTTTTCCTAATCAACAACGGTTACAATTGTTATTTATTGATTTGCATCCCTATTTATAGCAATTGATTATATTGATTGCTACAATGGTCGCCACAAATATATTAGTTCAATATGGATTACATTTTCATATATAATTCCATAATTGAATATTGTTTAAACATTCAAACATTCAATATGCTGCATATTTTACCATTTTTCGCAGATTTGGACTGATATTTATATATTTATATTTATATTTTCACGTGGTTAACATAGTTATTTTGTTTATTATTATTTTAATTAATTTAATAATTTGGTTTAATCAATAACCAAATATTCCTTTTTGCATTCAGTCTTGCCAAAAGGTTCCAAATCTTACAAAAAGATATTAGCTACAGTTGTTGTAAATTATGCCTAGTTCTTGGAATGGACATATTTCAAACCACAAGAAATACATATATGTTTATGTATATTTTGGAATAGTCGATGCAAACTATGCAAAATTTGTATATTTATATGTCAATTTACATAACTTTTCCGTTTTTAAAATCTTTTAGTCATATCTCTTGTGCGCTCAAAATAATGTTATTTTGTTTAAAAAGAAGAAAACAACATAATTACAACAACTAAGCCAAAACCCCAACAACATTGAACATAAACAAGCATATTTCTTTTAAAATTACAATCGCATAATTCACCTTTGTATCTTTTTTTCCAAATTCGCATAATTTATCATTCAACACTGAAACTAGAGATCTGGAATATAACTAGATCTAAATGGTGTTTATGGGACTGATTTAGAAATGACCCGAAATCCACCGATCTCCGAAGAGACGGGAAACACCGTGTAGTGACCCGAAAATCCGGTCCAATTTGAGCTGACTAAATAACGCAAGTCCAACCACAAATTGCACTGGAAATTCAAGAAACTAATAGAAAGAAGATAGAGGGTGAGGAAAGATAAGGTAGAACTATTAGAATAGAAGAAGAAGAAGAACATCATCATCAGAGCAAACACGAATCTCACAGCGAAACGAATAAAATATAACATAACTTTTGAAATACAAACAGTTATATATACAATAGCACTTATCAGAGTACAACACTTACAACAACAGCAGGAATTAATAAATAGCTATAGAATCCTGAAGTCTCCTGCTCCAAGCTCTCCAAGTGTATCTGTAAAATCCCGACTACTTGACTGCCCGTACAAATTTAGGCACCCAAGAGTTTAGGGAAAACAACAAAGTAAACTCCGGGTCAGTCATGGGACTGGTATGAGTAAAACAGTTTTAAAACAGTTTGAACAAGTAAACGATATCTCATAAGACCACGCCGCATAACGGAACGGGTTTTTCCCTTATGAGAATCCAACAACTTTGTAAACAATATCATTCTGATATTATAATAATGTCTAAATACAATTAGATAACAATCTAGCAGAAACGCTTTCATCTCACGTTCTACAAATATAGTATACAATCAAAACCGCAAGCACGTATTGGGTAATGGATTTCCAACTATGACAAGGTATGGAACCACCTTCCGATCAGTGTACTCTAGGAACGATACACTGGAGTTCAACAAGAACATCTTGCAACTCAGCCACACATGACCGACCACTCATTTCGCTTGAGTGTATCGAATGTACATCACCAACGTCTGGGATCAGCAACCGTTTCCCGTATATATATGGGACAGCATTGATAGATTAAAGAAGCAAATGAATATTCTCTAGATAGGTGATTATACACCCTACTTCGGTGCGACCGACTTAGCCATGCTGCCTGCCCGATTTCTGTCATTTACCGGATGTGAGACTAGAAACTACGTTTATCTATCTTTCATTGATAGCACGATTACTTTGAATGCCACATTATCAGATCTGTTAATCATTAGTTGGATCTGTACAAATAGATTCTGGATATTATGCGAAGGGAATAAATCCGTTGGCCACCATATATATTTGTACAATCCAACTCATTCGATCATTGGAAATATTCTGTCAGACATTCGTCCATATACGTTCGTTCTGGGATTGAACGAAAACGAAGGCACTATTCTGTAAACAGGACATCCCTTGCTTAACACCGTCTTCAATTATCTTCATCGTATTTGATCACAACGCTTATGTCAATACGGAGTGGTTCTTTGGATAATAATCCAACCGGTCTCTCCATATTAACAACGTAAAATGGTCAAAACTTGATAGTCTATGATTTAACTATCAAATGAAAATATGTCGGTGTACAAACAACGATCTTAATTCCAAATAGAAATATTGATCCAATCATCAATTATATATATATATATATATATATTCATATTTCCTTATTTTCTAAAACTAGAAAATATACATTTTCAACATTGGAAAACATTTCCAATCCTCATTTACGCATCACTATCATTCCACAACTATTAGTCCCTAACTGTAAACTAGTAAGAGAACAATTCTCTAAGTATAAACCCCGAAGGCCGAAACCAACATCAGATCAACACTCAGAAAAATATTCAACTCACCAATCTCTAGTCAGTTTCTAATATTGTTTAACTCTATTTGATTTACTCTTATTCGAATACTATAAGTCGATTAACTCTATTGATTTAACTCTATCGAATAACTAAATTCGATAAACTCCTTTTGATTAACTTGCATTCGGTTGCTAAATTCGATTAGCTAATATTAGACTAACTCAAATAAGGTTATTTCTAATTGAATGACTAATATTCAATTACTCTATTTCGATTTTCTCTTTTATATCTCATCAATTCCTTTTTATAACGTTTATTTTCCGTTACAACTATTTCCTTTTTTAACGTTTACTTACCGTTACAAATATTTCCTATTTACAACTTCTATTTACCGTTGCAAATATTTCCTATTTACAACTTCTATTTACCGTTACAAATATTTCCTATTTACAACTTCTATCTACCGTTACAAATATTTCCTATTTACAACTTCTATTTACCGTTACAAATATTCCTTATTTACAACGATTTATTATCTTCTAATTAAATATTTCTTATTTCTATTTATTTTCTAAATAAATATTTCCCTTTTCAATTCTATTTATTTTCTAAATAAATATCCCTTTTATAAAACTCTATTTGTTCTATAAATACTTCCTTTTATAAAACCGTGTTCGATTTATAAATAATTTCCTTTATTTCAATATACATTGAAATATTCCATTTCACAACTCAGGGTTTCTTATGATATTCAAAATATCAAACAACAATGATTAATATCATTCTAACATCCCTAATCAATAACAGAATATAAATCACACATATATCACAATATATGAAAACAGTGAAATAATTGTTAAGGAACCCAGTCGGATTCCTCCAACCTGTCACCCTGCATCCACAGATGTTACACAGTATAATATATATCATATTTCATTTTGAAATGAAATATCCTGCTGTACAGAACCATATTTGATTAACAGTACATAAATTAACTATAACTACGTTTTCAATCAAATCTATTTAACAGTCCAGTTTAACAATCAATATACAGCAGTCAATAAATAAAGTACAATTTATATTAAAATATAAATTGAGGAGAGTTAGTGAGTTTTACTCACTTTGGCAGTTCATCGTTAAAGAATGATAAACCGTTATTTGATTTGAATCAAACAGTTTATTTCGCCGTAAATCCAAACGAGCTCGAATCCACTTCCAGTCAGTTCCATGGTGTTGTCCTCGTCCCTACGATTTCAACGGATCAAACTGCTCATGGAACTGAGTCCGTAGGTACGAGAAAATGTGTTAATAATTTCATACGTATTATATTAACAATTTAACTTAATTTAAATAAATCAGCCTCACCCCTTGTATAACCGGCGGACAAATACTCCCAACTTCACCGTGTTGTTTTCCCATAATCCCATTGTTGCGTCAGTTACCAAATCCTATCGTTTTAAACGTCGACCCAGTAGTATTGTCATCCGCATGAACTATACCATTTCTTTCTTCTACACACACTGGGCCTACCACTTCAACCCACACATTTTATATTCAACTGTATGCAACAGTATCCCCTCTCTCTTTTAACATTTGGAATAAACACAAAGCTTCAGCAATGTTCATCCCTGCTCGTGCTCAACACTCCAACTCCATCGCCCGCCATGCATTAACTAAAAATACCATACTGTCTCCTATCGAAATCCCTTCTAAATCAATACCATTTCGTCACCACCGTGAGGCAATCGAATCCCCCCTGTGAAAGTCCGATCTCGACTTCGTAACAGCACCTCCCTCGAAAACGCCCCGTCAACTATCATCACTATCTTCCTTACATTTATTTACGTCAGCATACATACCTCCCGTACACTCTACATTGACCCAACTACCCCCTTTTCCCCAGTTCGAATTCTTCTAATTCACGTCTGGGCTTCATGCCCTTCCAGACTGTCACCCCGTCCACCGTGAACAAGACCAACACTCCTCCACCATTCCTTATCTCCTTCGACGTTCACAGCTCCCTACCTAAATCAACTCCACCAGCCAGGAATCGATGAGATGGCGTCGTTCACAAAAACACCCAAGTCCAGAAAACACATCGCACCCAAAAAGGCCATGCTGAGATGAAGAGCAACTCAAATCTCAGCTCCAACATTCGATTCCAAGAATTATAGAATTTTCTTTGTTTTTCTTTTGATTTTAATTTCTGCGATTTTGATTTTTGTGGCGGCTCGTTCATTTGCAGAGAATGGAAATAAATGACCTAGGTTTTCATCAGCTTTTAAATGCTTCAAACGCCCAAACGAAGAACCCTAGGTTCGCTGTCGATCTTCAGAACGTGAATCGCAGCAGGGGTTTTCTACTTAGAAAGGAAGCTCCTTCCTTTCGAACATCATGAGAATTATTTGAGGGGTTTTAGACTTTCGTTTTGATTTACTGTGGTGGCGGCTTGGAAATGAAGACCACGAAAATAAGTTCTGAGAAAATTAGGTTATGGCTTTGTGAGGATATTATATAGGGTTGTTTCTTTGAATTGTTTTGGTCTCCTTCCCTCCACGTTTTCTGTTTTAAACCACAAAGAATTTGTGGCTGAGAAGAATGAACGCGTGGTCTCGTAATTTGATTGGAGAAATAAATGGCCAGGTTCTCAAGGATAGGATATTTTAAGCTATGAATGTTCATATACCTTGCTACGTATAATTATATGCAAGTACGAGTGTTGCAGACTGAAATAAATATACCGTTGAAATCAGCGATGTGTCAGGATTCCATAAATATAATAATACCGGTAGATTAACTCATATTATGAAACCTCAAAATATTGATTATAGGGTGCAAAATACTTCAAAATAAAAAGTGCTTATTTAATTAATTAAAAATTACCATAAAATTCTAAAAATTAAATTATCGATATGTCTCAAAAGAATCTTGCCTAAATTCAAAACCTATCTCTAGTTATATCGAATAACCCATTACGGTCGATAAACGAATCTATAGCGACCATTTTAAAATTTGATTTGGACATATCTCAAAATCTACATGACGAAATCCTGATTTTTCTCTTCCACTAGAAAGATATACTCCACCAGCTCCGTGCGTTTCTTGTTTCACAGAAATCCATTTTAAAACGAACTTTGTACATTCAGTTGAAGTTCGAATCGCCAATTTACGAACTGCAGCGCCATTTCGAGCTCTATTTTTATTATATTATAACTATACGTTATAACGCCGTCGATTCCATATATACGTTATTATATTTTGAATCGAAACTCAACCACATCTCGTATACTACTCAATTCACACTCTATTGTGAATTCTACTATTTCCGACTATATCGATATTTATAATTTATTATTTAGTATAAATATTAATTAAATATTCATTTTTATTTAATTCAGGTCATCGATATCATCGAAACGATATTTAAATAATTAAATAAATTGATTATTCAACAGTCAGAAATGCGGGTCATTACAATCTTTCCCCCTTAAAATAATTTCGTCCTCGAAATTGCTAAGGTGGTGGACGACCCTATCTACTGGGTAAAAGTATATCAGTTTACCTCTTATCTCTGGTTTCAACTGAACCAATTAATATCGACTAAAATATTAATTAATTTTTTTTCTTTCCGACTAACTAAATTTTCAAAAATTTCTGAAAATTTCTAACTCCTTAACTTTTCGAAAAATTTCGCCAGCACCTCCTTTGTACTGGTCAGTAACTCAAACTCCCACTCGCCTCTCTAGGCCATCTCCAACCCAAAAGAAAATCAAACAGCCAAGCGGCTTGCCAATTCGGCTCAAAAATCTCATATCCATATAAAATATAAACTGGTACCTTTTTGTCGGGCATACCAACTCTATAACTTCCATATGCTATCAACTCAGCATATACCAGTGTTATCTCAATCAAATCTCAATCAGTTCATATCCTCAAATCCAACTCGAATTTCATTCGATCCCCAATATCAAATTCCAAATTATTGACTTATCAACCCAATTCCATAACAGATTATTCTCTAATCCAATCCAATTCTATTTAACTCAGTTCAAGTTAAATTTCAACTTATTTTTACCATCTCATTTTATTTAACTTCATTAGTTAAATTTTAATTCCAGAACTTAAATTCATGGGTTTCTTTCAAATCAATTTGAAATCATATTGCCAATTCAAAACCTTTGAATTTCTGAACAACTTGTTTTCTCAAAACAATTCAAAAACAAAATCTTTGGTAGTAATCCGTCACTTAGAACTCGAAAATGAACACTGATGATGTCGCGATTCATCATCAGAATCTATTTTCTAGCCATCGAAGTGAGTTCAATACTATATCACTTTCAGTTTGAAAAACGTTTTCAAAATCTCCCAGGAACTTAAAATTTCCTTATTTTAAATTCCAAATCTGATTTAAATTCAGATTTACTTCATCTTATTTCATATACTTTACTTATATGAATTATGATTAGTTATTTATAACCATTTCACTTTTATAATCTTACTCGATTATAATAACAACCAACACAACTAATATACTATATCAAAACATACTATGTCGGCTCATCGTATTCAAGTGTTTATAGAACTCCTACCGATATAGTGGATCAAACTGATCGACCAGAATTCATAAGCCACTCAACCAATGAGTCTCCACAATATAAAACCATTTTATATTAACTAACAAATACGCACTCGTATATATACACTCAAACTCAGTCTAGGATATTACTAATCCCATCTCTACTGAATTTCGCCACAGAGCCAAGGTAATAACTAAACCAATGCTCTGATACCAAATGCAGTGACCCGAAAATCCGGTCCAATTTGAGCTGACTAAATAACGCAAGTCCAACCACAAATTGCACTGGAAATTCAAGAAACTAATAGAAAGAAGATAGAGGGTGAGGAAAGATAAGGTAGAACTATTAGAATAGAAGAAGAAGAAGAACATCATCATCAGAGCAAACACGAATCTCACAGCGAAACGAATAAAATATAACATAACTTTTGAAATACAAACAGTTATATATACAATAGCACTTATTAGAGTACAGCACTTACAACAACAGCAGGAATTAATAATAGCTATAGAATCCTGAAGCCTCCTGCTCCAAGCTCTCCAAGTGTATCTGTAAAATCCCGACTACTTGACTGCCCGTACAAATTTAGGCACCCAAGAGTTTAGGGAAAACAACAAAGTAAACTCCGGGTCAGTCATGGGACTGGTATGAGTAAAACAGTTTTAAAACAGTTTGAACAAGTAAACGATATCTCATAAGACCACGCCGCATAACGGAACGGGTTTTTCCCTTATGAGAATCCAACAACTTTGTAAACAATATCATTCTGATATTATAATAATGTCTAAATACAATTAGATAACAATCTAGCAGAAACGCTTTCATCTCACGTTCTACAAATATAGTATACAATCAAAACCGCAAGCACGTATTGGGTAATGGATTTCCAACTATGACAAGGTATGGAACCACCTTCCGATCAGTGTACTCTAGGAACGATACACTGGAGTTCAACAAGAACATCTTGTAACTCAGCCACACATGACCGACCACTCATTTCGCTTGAGTGTATCGAATGTACATCACCAACGGCTGGGATCAGCAACCGTTTCCGGTATATATATGGGACAGCATTGATAGATTAAAGAAGCAAATGAATATTCTATAGATAGGTGATTATACACCCTACTTCGGTGCGACCGACTTAGCCATGCTGCCTGCCCGATTTCTGTCATTTACCGGATGTGAGACTAGAAACTACGTTTATCTATCTTTCATTGATAGCACGATTACTTTGAATGCCACATTATCAGATCCGTTAATCATTAGTTGGATTTGTACAAATAGATTCTGGATATTATGCGAAGGGAATAAATCCGTTGGCCACCATATATATTTGTACAGTCCAACTCATTCGATCATTGGAAATATTCTGTCAGACATTCGTCCATATACGTTCGTTCTGGGATTGAACGAAAACGAAGGCACTATTCTGTAAACAGGACAGCCCTTGCTTAACACCGTCTTCAATTATCTTCATTGTATTTGATCACAACGCTTATGTCAATACGGAGTGGTTCTTTGGATAATAATCCAACCGGTCTCTCCATATTAACAACGTAAAATGGTCAAAACTTGATAGTCTGTGATTTAACTATCAAATGAAAACATGTCGGTGTACAAACAACGATCTTAATTCCAAATGGAATTATTGATCCAATCATCAATTATATATATATATATATATATTCATATTTCCTTATTTTCTAAAATTAGAAAATATACATTTTCAACATTGGAAAACATTTCCAATCCTCATTTACGCATCACTATCATTCCACAACTATTAGTCCCTAACTGTAAACTAGTAAGAGAACAATTCTCTAAGTATAAACCCCGAAGGCCGAAACCAACATCAGATCAACACTCAGAAAAATATTCAACTTACCAATCTCTAGTCAGTTTCTAATATTGTTTAACTCTATTTGATTTACTCTTATTCGAATACTATAAGTCGATTAACTCTATTGATTTAACTCTATCGAATAACTAAATTCGATAAACTCCTTTTGATTAACTTGCATTCGGTTGCTAAATTTGATTAGCTAATATTAGACTAACTCAAATCAGGTTATTTCTAATTGAATGACTAATATTCAATTACTCTATTTCGATTTTCTCTTTTATATCTCATCAATTCCCTTTTTATAACGTTTATTTTCCGTTACAACTATTTCCTTTTTTAACGTTTACTTACCGTTACAAATATTTCCTATTTACAACTTCTATTTACCGTTACAAATATTTCCTATTTACAACTTCTATTTACCGTTACAAATATTCCTTATTTACAACGATTTATTATCTTCTAATTAAATATTTCTTATTTCTATTTATTTTCTAAATACATATTTCCCTTTTCAATTCTATTTATTTTCTAAATAAATATCCCTTTTATAAAACTCTATTTGTTTTATAAATACTTCCTTTTATAAAACCGTGTTCGATTTATAAATAATTTCCTTTATTTCAATATACATTGAAATATTCCATTTCACAACTCAGGGTTTCTTATGATATTCAAAATATCAAACAACGATGATTAATATCATTCTAACATCCCTAATCAATAACAGAATATAAATCACACATATATCACAATATATGAAAACAGTGAAATAATTGTTAAGGAACCCAGTCGGATTCCTCCAACCTGTCACCCTGCATCCACAGATGTTACACAGTACAATATATATCATATTTCATTTTGAAATGAAATATCCTGCTGTACAGAACCATATTTGATTAACAGTACATAGATTAACTATAACTACGTTTTCAATCAAATCTATTTAACAGTCCAGTTTAACAATCAATATACAGCAGTCAATAAATAAAGTACAATTTATATTAAAATATAAATTGAGAAGAGTTAGTGAGTTTTACTCACTTTGGCAGTTCATCGTTAAAGAACGATAAACCGTTATTTGATTTGAATCAAACAGTTTATTTCTCCGTAAATCCAAACGAGCTCGAATCCACTTCCAGTCAGTTCCATGGTGTTGTCCTCGTCCCTACGATTTCAACGGATCAAACTGCTCATGGAACTGAGTCCGTAGGTACGAGAAAATGTGTTAATAATTTCATACGTATTATATTAACAATTAAACTTAATTTAAATAAATCAGCCTCACCCCTTGTATAACCGGCAGACAAATACTCCCAACTTCACCGTGTTGTTTTCCCATAATCCCATTGTTGCGTCAGTTACCAAATCCTATCGTTTTAAACGTCGACCCAGCAGTATTGTCATCCGCATGAACTATACCATTTCTTTCTTCTACACACACTGGGCCTACCACTTCAACCCACACATTTTATATTCAACTGTATGCAACAGTATCCCCTCTCTCTTTTAACATTTGGAATAAACACAAAGCTTTAGCAATGTTCATCCCTGCTCGTGCTCAACACTCCAACTCCATCGCCCGCCATGCATTAACTAAAAATACCATACTGTCTCCTATCGAAATCTCTTCTAAATCAATACCATTTCGTCACCACCGTGAGGCAATCGAATCCCCCCTGTGAAAGTCCGATCTCGACTTCGTAACAGCACCTCCCTCGAAAAAGCCCCGTCAACTATCATCACTATCTTCCTTACATTTATTTACGTCAGCATACATACCTCCTGTACACTCTACATTGACCCAACTACCCCCTTTTCCCCAGTTCGAATTCTTCTAATTCACGTCTAGGCTTCATGCCCTTCCAGACTGTCACCCCGTCCACCGTGAACAAGACCAACACTCCTCCACCATTCCTTATCTCCTTCGACGTTCACAGCTCCCTACCTAAATCAACTCCACCAGCCAGGAATCGATGAGATGGCGTCGTTCACAAAAACACCCAAGTCCAGAAAACACATCGCACCCAAAAAGGCCATGCTGAGATGAAGAGCAACTCAAATTTCAGCTCCAACATTCGATTCCAAGAATTATAGAATTTTCTTTGTTTTTCTTTTGATTTTAATTTCTGCGATTTTGATTTTTGTGGCGGCTCGTTCATTTGCAGAGAATGGAAATAAATGACCTAGGTTTTCATCAGCTTTTAAATGCTTCAAACGCCCAAACGAAGAACCCTAGGTTCGCTGTCGATCTTCAGAACGTGAATCGCAGCAGGGTTTTCTACTTAGAAAGGAAGCTCCTTCCTTTCGAACATCATGAGAATTATTTGAGGGCTTTTAGACTTTCGTTTTGATTTACTGTGGTGGCGGCTTGGAAATGAAGACCACGAAAATAAGTTCTGAGAAAATTAGGTTATGGCTTTGTGAGGATATTATATAGGGTTGTTTCTTTGAATTGTTTTGGTCTCCTTCCCTCCACGTTTTCTGTTTTAAACCACAAAGAATTTGTGGTTGAGAAGAATGAACGCGTGGTCTCGTAATTTGATTGGAGAAATAAATGGCCAGGTTCTCAAGGATAGGATATTTTAAGCTATGAATGTTCATATACCTTGCTACGTATAATTATATGCAAGTACGAGCGCTGCAGACTGAAATAAATATACCGTTGAAATCAACGATGTGTCAGGATTCCATAAATATAATAATACCGGTAGATTAACTCATATTATGAAACCTCAAAATATTGATTACAGGGTGCAAAATACTTCAAAATAAAAAGTGCTTATTTAATTAATTAAAAATTACCATAAAATTCTAAAAATTAAATTATCGATATGTCTCAAAAGAATCTTGCCTAAATTCAAACCCTATCTCTAGTTATATCGAATAACCCATTACGGTCGATAAACGAATCTATAGCGACTATTTTAAAATTTGATTTGGACATATTTCAAAATCTACACGACGAAATCCTGATTTTTCTCTTCCACTAGAAAGATATACTCCACCAGCTCCGTGCGTTTCTTGTTTCACAGAAATCCTTTTTAAAACGAACTTTGTACATTCAGTTGAAGTTACAATCGCCAATTTACGAACTGCAGCGCCATTTCGAGCTCTATTTTAATTATATTATAACTATACGTTATAACGCCGTCGATTCCATATATACGTTATTATATTTTGAATCGAAACTCAACCACATCTCGTATACTACTCAATTCACACTCTATTGTGAATTCTACTATTTCCGACTATATCGATATTTATAATTTATTATTTAGTATAAATATTAATTAAATATTCATTTTTATTTAATTCAGGTCATCGATATCATCGAAACGATATTTAAATAATTAAATAAATTGATTATTCAACAGTCAGAAATGCGGGTCATTACACACCGGATTGCTTTGAGAACACGACGCATCAGAACACGAACAATAAAATGTTTCATTGCTATTACAACAATTTACATCATAATACAAGAATATATCAGAGTATGAATAAATAATTTACAGTGGATAATATTAGAGTTTTAAATTACAATGCAGTGGAAAATATAATACATGATTATAATGTGCAGCGGAAAATATCAACTACCACAACTGAATGAAATACACGGATACAAAGCTTTCCGAATATAGCTCCAGTTGTAATCTAGGATCCTGTGAAAAGAAATATCTGCAAAAACCAAAACTAGTAGCTACCCGTGTGGAAAATATGGGCACCCAGAGTTTAGGTAGAAACAATAAACGTAACGGGACTAGGCTTTTCAACCCTGATCCAGTGGGCTAACCTCCCACCGTGGCATTGCAAAGGTATCACATACTTGCTTTACGGCCGCCTTCTCGAGTTCACAGCCAACCACTTAGGGACGTGTAGGAGTAAGAGTCCACTGCTCGCCACCAAACACCATGGCGAGAACCCCCTATCACGTTCGCGCTACATCTAGCAAGCAAGCTACGCTTCACATCAACTATATTTCATTTATGCATATATTATCCTTCTTATTTCGGCAGTTCACTGATTTTATATGCTCAAATCATTTAATATTTGATGGGATTAAAACTGATTATATATATATATATGTTTATCGAAGTTTGCTGACTTGAAATAAGTTTAATCCTGACTCGGGTGTTTTGTGTTTTGCATGGAACGCTCGAGTCAGGTCCTAAGTGTTCCAGGCATAGAGAATTTCAGCTCGCAACGAAGTGGAGAGATATGTATAGACGCATATGGCGTGCGCTCGACAAAACCGTAAAGCTTTTATTTACTTAAAAATTCATATATTGTACTTAACAAATCTTCCACTGTATAAATATTTTGTATAACTCTGAGATATGTGCAAAAAAAATATTCCGCCACAAATATTGTACCTGCAATTGTGAGATATCTATCGTTTATGATTTTCCGTCAAAATCAACTTCAAATATAAATGTATCAATCATAAACGACATAGGTACCATATATTATGCCGCCATACATAGGTTTACAACTAAAAGCGAAAAGTCGCGTATTGGAAATTGGATTCCATCTATGAGTCGAGGCAAGGGATCTTCCCCACTGATTCGAGACATTCTAGCAAATGCCACAGGATCACACCTACGGGCAACCCTTGGAACTTCAGGGTTGGTTCACACTTACTTTAGTGGATTGGTTATTCCTGAACACACGTTTCCTGGTTATACGAGCCTATCTCCGAGCCATTAGAGACTGAATATCCGAGGTGCCTCGCAATCCATCATCCACATAAGTAAACATGTCTGGGCTCCATACCATGACACCACTTCTAACTAGAAAGAATCGTCATGCACTCCCTGTAGTCACTATCCTGTTTTTGACTCATATCGAGGTGTGAGGCTCAAGAATTAATGATATACACAAAGCTATGCTAATTAAAGCCGTACCTTGATCATCATCTACAAGGCTCTGGTTTTCAACAAAAGCCTTGATTATTTGCATCTCGGCGTGTCACACTGACAATTCATGCCATAAAGCTGATTTCTACCAATATATAACCTCTAAGCTCGTACGTCTTAGAGAAGGGTGTTAAGCAAGACCATACATTCTCCGCCACCAAACAGATATATATTTAGTAGAAATCAATCAACACATAATGAAATCCAATGTCAGACACACATCCATTTAAAAGTACGTTCTGGGTCTGAACAGAACTGAAGGCACCTTATTCCTCGTCCCATATATCCAATACAGGAGAGAGGTCCTCGCAAATCCTGTCGATCTCCAAGTACGTTTGCACGACCACCACTTATTACCTTGTCCTAGGTGTACAATCCAATCAAGACATCAATAATCATCCACATGATGTGAAGATCTCCGGTCTTTAACCACCCTCTTCATTGTCGACTTTTAGTCGTCGTATCAGTTATTCAGAATGGGTTAAACCTGGTCTTTCCGAATAATTCGCGTATTTTATAATCAATAATCAAGTGCTATAAGAACACATCATACGCCTCATTCCAATTCAGAATATTCTTTTATTAAAATATTCACATATTCGGGGAAAGGTTCCCATTAATTTTATCAAAAATAAATTCTTTTAAACTTATTCTTTAATCTTCCTTTGTATATCAATTTCAAAAGATTTTATTTTATCCTTTAACAATTTTAAACCAAAATTAGGTTTACAAAACTAGTAGGGATTATCGAGCCTTACCAAGGTAACCATTTATTAATCCCACTCCCAACTTATTCATCCCATAGAGCAAAACTGGTAGTACTCCATATCTACACCCACGGTGTTATCGGTAAATTTAATTATCATTTCACGTTCAAATCTAATTAAAGATTTAACTATTGCATGGAGTAAAACTGGTGATACTCCATTCTTGATCATTTTTTGAATTCGATAAATTTAATTACCCTCTTCTCATTTTAATCTACTTAAAGATTCATTAAAACTCTAGTTCAGTTTTAATCTCAATAATCATTACTTTATGATTATTCAGCTTTAAGAAATTAATCTTGTCTTTAACTGGGTTAAAGAACCAATGTTATTAAAAACACAGTTCACAATAAACCCAAATCAACTTCCATTGAATATGGAATCTTTGCGAAAACTGATAAATATATAATTGATATAAATTCCTGTATCAGACTAATAATATAAATGGAATAATGGCAAAGCCTTTTAAGCTCCATATATAGTAACAGTATTCCTTCACAGAAGCTCATCTCGAGTATTACCAAATCTAATTCCATTCAATTCCAATTTAATATATTAAATTGGAAACTTTACTTTGGAAAATTTCCATTTAATCTTAATAAAAAGATTTATAATATCCAAATCATATCTTCCCTGTTAATTGGGCTGAAGAACAAATGTCATTTAAAACATCTTTCACAATGAACCCAAAATCATCTTCCATTTAATTCCAATTAATAAATATAATTGGAAAAATTCATTAATCTTAATTAAAAGATTTATTCCTTTCTCAACTAGGTTTAAGAACATTGTCATTTAAGACACCATTCATGACAAACTCAAAATCCAATTTGATATTAAATACAAGGCTCTAAATATAAATTATATCGGCTTATATTCAATATCAAATTCTGAAACTAACGGATATCGTATTGGGAATAACGATATTTGTATCTTCCAAATTTCCCAACCATATCCATATAATCACAGAATCTAATATCGAAATATTCCGAAGATTATTTCCATTTAAACCCTTTTCACTTCATTCGATGGAAAATTCTGGTTATTTCAAATTTACAAATCCAATTTATTTATTTAAAAACATTGGATTATTATTCTAGTTCATAACTAGTTTATTTAGATAAAAATATCTTTTTATCTTTTCAAAACTTGTAATTTTTCATTCAAAATATTTCCAAATCATTTATTATGATTTTACACCATTTTTCCATATTTTTAATAATTTTATTATGGCTCTTACAGTCGGTTTCTCATAACGGCCACCGAACTGCATCCATAGCGACCTTTTTTGAAATTGATTTGGACATAATTTGAAATCCAACCATTCAAATTTAAATCTCATATATTCATTTGAAAGATATTTTCGATACTAACCCAATGGTTCTGGTTTGAGGAGAATCCGACGGCCGGATCTCCCGTTACATCAATTTGCAGTTAATGGTTGAAATTTGCGAACGGTCACTACACGACGCGTTCTATTCAAGCCATTAAATATATATAGTATATTTATCATCAATTTCAATTTAAAACGTATTTTATAAATAGTTTATAAATTTGTTTTTAAAACGATTTCAACTTCATTTTCAATTATAAATCAAAATTGAATGTTCTATACCATTATAATATTAAAACGATAATATTATCAAAATATCATATTTTGAAATCAAATCTTTTCGATATTCATTATAAAATGAACATAATCGACAGAAAAACCCATTCAAGTTAAAATGGCGCATTTCTACTTAACTCGGCTTCATATTTTTAAATATTTTCGTATCCATCCAAAATCGGACATCAAAATCATATTTTGATTCTTTACTGAATATTATTTTAAAATATTCATTCTTTCTAAATTGGAATTATACTCAATCAATTACCATATAATTTTATTTATATGGATTCCATACATCGCATGTATTCAAAATAGTGATGAGCAACTATTAAACATTCAATTCACATCCAGCATGCAATTTACAACTGTATAAGCATTAAATAATTAAATAATGCTTATAGCACTCTGTCAATCAATCGGTTGACATACAACTATACACAAGGGAGATGTGTATCAATTATCATCCCTAGATCCATATGGGGTTTCAACCAACAACAATGAATTCAAATTAATCATTGATTAATAGATTTAATACATTCTAATTTGATTCGAATTATTTTTCTAATTAACCAATTTTCACTATTCAAATTATTATAAATGGATATTTATAATTTAATTTCAACTACCCAAATTTATTAACATTATTCTACATGTTGAACATTTCGAATCCATAATCACAGTCACGATACACAAATCACCAAATCATCCATATAAATAAATACTCAACAACCAAATGCCATGTACGGCGCCACAAGTGTCCATCCGCGGAGTATGAAATGCGAGTGTCGCTAATATCCATACATCGCTACTATTTCAAATGACTTATGAAGAATTCGTGTGTTGAACTCAAAAAATAAATAACATAACAAAAATGATTTGAGTGAGAAAGTTCTCACATTAGTTTCCACTCCGTCAGTATTTAATTGAGAATTTGGAACTAAATCTGCCTCAAATCCTAACTTCCTCCAAATTCCTTTCAGTCGGCTCTAGAATGTAGTACGCTTTGTCATGATTCCAATGGTTCCTGTTTCATTGGATTCCGACATCGTATGAGCAAGTTACGATATTTTATATGTTAATGACATTTTTAATATATTTAACTAACTAATTAATAAAATTTAATCACCCCCTTCCTTAGTTAAACAGCCGGCCGACGTCGAACCCAACTATCAAGAGCTAGGTTTCAACTTTGCACGCGAAACAAGAGGCCGGACGATGATCGTCTGCTTCCACCTTGTGCGCCTCCGCGAGAGCTACCCACCGACACCCACCACGTTATACTCGACATTGAACTGACGTCGGAATTCCGCCTCGAAAAGCGACGGTTTGAGCTCCGATATCGAGCCAAAAACTCCACCAAATCCGATCTCCACCATTGGATGTGAAGATCGCTTGATGCTCTTTGATTTTCATTTAGAAAATTTCTTGAATCGGTGAGCGGATTAAAAGATCTGAGGGAGTTTTTTGGGAGCTAACTCCACCTTCGATCATATGAGCTGACGATGGGATTTTTTTGTTTCCAGAAATGAATTAGGGTTGCAAAAATTTTTTTGGCCCTTATATATTATTTAATTCCAAAAATGTTAGATTTTACATCCGAACTTCAAACGAATCCCGGCGACTATCATCTCTAGCTAATTACCCCCATTCAGGACATAATGGGATATGTTTCGTAAGCCAATTTGAATATTTTGATCAGTTTTCATCAAAATTAAAATATAAATTAATATAACGGTCAATATTGAATTCCAACATACATTTTAATTTACCGAGGCCACATATTGACTCCAAAAATTATGAATATTGAAATCTAGCTATGGTTTGACAATACGGTCCTAACAAAGTTAATTTTATCGAATTTGGAGACTATTTGAAAAATGACCTTTTTAACTAGCTAATTAAATTTAAACTGAAATTGAAAACACATTCAAATTTACTACGCTCACACATTAGTTCCAAAAATTATGAAATTTTAAATCTGACTATAATTTGGCATTCTGGATCCAACAAAAGTGGTTTCGTCGAAAACGGAGGTCGTTTGCAAAATGGCTATTTTAAGGGATATATATTGTATTAAAATATATATAAATTCCATAGCGACTATTCTAAATTTTAATCTGGACATAACTTTCAATTTATAAAGTGAAATCTCAATTTCTCAAATTCGATAGAAAATAACAGTTCAAAATATTCCAATGTTTCTTATTTCACTGAAATCCGAATTATATTGAATTCTATACATTCAATTGAAATTTAAAAATGAATTTTCAAACTACCATGCCATTTCAGGCTCGTTTTATAATTAAAATAAATTTGTACGTTCTAATTTCAATTGAAATAAATTTTTAGTCATTATTATTTAAAATAAATCATTTTAAATATTCAAAACCCATTAAAATAGCTAGAATTAAAATTTTAAATTGGTTCAGAAATTCTGGTTTGTTACAATCTCTCCCACTTAAAACTTTTTCGTCCTCGAATAAGGAATGGAGCTGAAAGTTGTTTAACCAACCAACTCAACTTTCATTTTAGCTTACGTTCTTCAACTTTCAGTTTCTAAGAACTTTCTAATTTCTCAAAAATTTGGCTAACACCCTAAATTTATGAAAAATTTCGCCATAACCTCCTTTGTACGGGGAGGGTTTGAAAATTTTATTTGGTCGTATTAAGCACCCAATAAATCAATAAAAAGCATGCACCATTTTTGTGACCTATCTATGCCCAAGGTAGACGTGTAAAAAGTCGAAATCTCATACCTTGCCCCAGTGTTGGAAATTAAATAACCATGTGGCGTAATTAAAAACAGGAGAGACGTGAATTTTTTTGTCATCTTCAGACCTGTGTATGGTTTTTATTAAATCCTGCCCCGAGCACCTTTATATGTTTTTTAAGTCCATAATCAGTCTTCTGTTCAATTTGTAATTCAGTCCTTAGCATACAAGCATGTCACTCGTATAGAAATCCAAACCTCATCATATAAGCACCAAATGCTTGTATGGAATATGATATGATATGTCATCTATAATCAGTCTTCGGTTCAACCTATAATTCAGTCATCGCCATATAAGCGTCTCGCTCGTATGGTAATCTAAACCTCGTCATATAAGCACCAAATGCTTATATGGAATATGATATGCCATGCCATCTTAATGTAGTATGTCGTGCAGTGTAGTTCATAATTTATTTGTTGCAATCATATGGCATATGTTTTTAATCTCACATAGAAAAATCATCACAATGCATCCAAATCACTCACAGGAGTTGATATAATAATAAAATTGCGCAACCAACTCATTAAGGTGCACTTGTTTGTCGGGAACGCAATTTATTTCTTTACTCAATAGTGATTCCATAACCTGCTCAACATGTATACACACACACACACACATATCTATCTAAAATTTAAATCCAATTCGAACTAAGTTTTCTATTCAGCTCTATATTATATTTGGTTTGGTTTTATTTATCCATCTTTTATTTGTTTTATCATTCAAATATTTTTATAAGTTAAACTAAAAATCAAACATCACAACCAACAATCAATTAGTTGATTAACATTTCAAATATATATAACTTTTATATATTCAACATCATATTTTCAGTGCCAAATCACAAACAATAAACTCTAACTAAGTTTTGGTCCTCACACCAGTCAATTGAAAATATATAGATATCCCACTTTCGAAACTCGAATATAGATATTGATGATGTACGTACTATCATCAGAATCATCTCCGGGCAACTAGAGTGTGATTCTATATCTATCTTGTATATTCGAGACTTCATATACACTTGGATCAGACGTATATGCAAAATCTCCTTATACTCGATAGTCCAAAACTAATATAAATAAAATACCAAAATACATATGATAAGATATAATTTTCAAAACCAAATTCATTTTTTTTATAAATTACACTCTTCAAATTCATTCTAGGGTATTACTAAACCTATCTCTAACGAGTCATTCTTATAGGTTGTTGCTAATCCTATCTCTGATGAATTCTTTCGTTCGATTCTAACGTGTCTTGTTCTCTTGCTTTGCAAACCAAAGCTCTGATACCAAAATGAAACGACCCGAAATCCCCCGATCTCCGAAGAGAAGGGAAACACCGGATTGCTTTGAGAACACGATGTATTAGAACATGAACAATAGAACATTTCACTGCTATTAAAACAATTTACATCAGAGTACAAAAATATATCGAAGTATGAATAAATAATTTACCGTAGAAAATATCAGAGTTTTAATTACAAAGCAGCGAAAAATATAATACATGAATTTAGTGTGCAGCGAAAATATCAACTACCACAACTGAATGAAATACACGGATACAAAGCTTTTCGAATATAACTCCAGCTGTAATCCAGAATCCTGTGAAAAGAAATATCTGCAAAAACCAAAACTACTAGCTACCCATGTGGAAAATATGGGCACCTAGAGTTTAGGTAGAAACAATAAACTCCGAGTCAGTCATGGGACTGGTATGAGAACTAAAACAATTATTAAATATCTACTTTAAAAGTCGGGAAATCATGGGACCACACCGTATAACATGGAACGGGTTTACTCCACATGAATCTCAGTTTAAAATAAATCAACGCAATGCTTTTTTGGAAAATGAATCTATTATGAGACTTAGGTCCCATCACATAATGCAACGCAAGCCGGAGGATAGAGTTTTCCCTTATAATAGCCAAACATGCTTGGTATGTTTAAAACAAATCATTTTGATATTACTATAGGTGCATAATGTAAAAATCAACTTCAAATATAAATGTATCAATCATAAACGACATAAGTACCATATATTATGCCTTCATATATAGGTTTACAACTAAAACCGAAAAGTTGCATACTGGAAATTGGATTCCATCTATGAGTCGAGGCAAGGGATCTTCCTCATCGATTCGAGACACTATAGCAAATGCCTCAAGATCACACCTACAGGCAACCCTTAGACCTTCAGGGCCGGTCCACACTTATTTTAGTGGATTGATCACACAATTCCCGGTCCTATCGGACATATCTCTGAGCCATTAAACCCTCAATATCTGAGGCGCCTCGCAATCCATCATCCACATAAGTAAAAATGTCTAGGCTCCATACCATGACACCATTTCTAGCTAGAAAGAAACGTCGTGACTCCATGCAGTCACTATCCCGTTTTTGACTCATACCGAGGTGTGAGGCTCGCGAATTAACGTTATACACAAAGCTATGTTAATTAAAGCCATGCTTTGATTGTCATCCACATGACTCTGCATTTCAACAAAATCCTTAATTATTTGCATCTTAACATGCCACATTGACAATTCGTGCCATACAACTGATTTCTACCAATATATAACCTCTAAGCTCATACCTCTCAGAGAAGGGTGTTAAGAAAGAGAATAAATTCTCCGCCACCAAACAGATATATATTTAATAGAAACCAATCAACACAGAATGAAATACAATGTCAGACACACATCCATTTACAAGTCTGTTCTGGATCTGAACCAAACCGAAGGCACCTTATTCCTCGTCTCATATGTCCAATACAGGAGAGAGGTCCTCGTATATCTGGTCGATCTCCAAGTACGTCTGGACGATCACTAATTATTACCTTGTCTTCGGTGTACAACCCAATCAAGACATCAGTAATCATCCAAATGATGTGAAGATCTCCGGTCTTCAACCACCATCTTCATCGTCGACTTTTATTCGTCGTATCAGTTATTCAGAATGGGTTAAACCCGGTCTTTCCTAATAATTCGCGTATTTTATAATCAATAATCAAGTACTATAAAAACATATCATACGCCTCATTCCAATTCAGAATATTCTTTTATTAAAATATTCACATCTTAGGGGAAAGGTTCCCATTAATTTTATCAAAGATAAATTCTTTTAAACTTATTCTTTAATCTTCCTTTGTATATAAATTTCAAAAGATTTTATTTTACCCTTTAACAATTTTAAACCAAATTTAGTTTAACAAAACTAGTCGGGATTATCGAGTCTTACTGAAGTAACCATTTATTTATTAATCCCAATCCCAACTAATTCATCTCATGGAGCAAAACTGGTAGTACTCCATATCTAACACCCCTGGTGTTATCAGTAAATTTAATTACCACTTCACATTCAAATCTAATTAAAGAATTAACTATCTCATGGAATAAAATTGGCGGTACTCCATTCTCGATCATTTCTTGAATTCAATAAATTTAATTACCCTATTTTCATTTTAATCCACTTAAGGATCCATTAAAACTCTAGTTCAGTTTTAATCTCAAAAATCATTACTTTATGATTATTCAACTTTAAGAAATTAATATTGTCTTTTACTGGGTTAAAGAACCAATGTTATTAAAAACACAGTTCATAATAAACCCAAATCAACTTCCATTAAATATGGAATCTTCGCAAAAAGTAGATCAATATATAATTGATATAAATTTCCGTATTAGACTAATAATATAAATGGAATAATGGCAAAGCCACTTAAGTTCCAGATATAGTAATGATCTTCTTTCACAAAAGCTCATTTCAATTGTTACCAAATCGAATTCCAATTTAATATATTAAATTGGAAGCTTTACTTTCAAAAATTTCCATTAAATCTTAATAAAATGATTTATTAATTTCAAATCATATCTTCCCTGTTAATTGGGCTAAAGAACAAATGTCATTTGAAGCATCGTTCACAAAGAACCCAGAATCATCTTCCATTTAATTCCAAGTAATAAATATAATTGGAAAACTTCATTAATCTTAATTAAAAGATTTATTCCTTTCTCAACTGGGTTTAAGAACAGTGTTATTTAAGACACCATTAACGACAAACCCAAAATCCAATTTGATATTAAATAAAAGGCTCTAAATAGAAATTGTATCGGCTTATATTCAATATCAAATTCTGAAACCAACGGATATCATATTGGGAATAACGATATCTGTATCTTCCAAATTTCTCAACCATATCCGTATAATCATGGAATCCAATATCGAAATATTCCGAAGATTATTTCCGTTTAAATCCTTTCCACTTCATTCACTGGAAAATTCTGGTTATTTCAAAAACCATTCATAAATCCAATTTATTTATTTAAAAACATTGGATTATTATTCTAGTTAATAACTAGTTCCTTTAGATAATAATGTCTTTTATCTTCTCCAAACTTGGAATTTTTCATCCATAATCTTTCCAAATCATTTATTATAATTTTACATCATTTTTCCATATTTTTAATAATTTTATTATGGCCCTTAAAGTCGGTTTCCCATAACGGCCACCGAACTACATCCACAGCGACCTTTTCTAAAATTGATTTGGACATAATTTGAAATCCAAACTTTCAAATTTAAATCTCATAAATTCATTTGAAAGATCTTTTCGGTATGAACCCAAAGGTTTTGGTTTTAGGAGAATCCGACGGTTGGATCTACTGTTACATCAATTTGAAGTTAATGGTTGAAATTTGCGAACGGCCGCTGTGCGGCGCATTCTATTCATGCCATTAAATATATAAAATAATTTATCATTGATTTCCATTTAAATCGTATTTATAAATAGTTTATATTTTTTTCAAAATGATTTCAACTTCATTTTCAATTTTAAATCAAAATTGAATGTTCTATATCATTATAATAAAATGATAATATTATCAAAATATCAGATTTTGAAATCAAATATTTTCGATATTCATTACAAAATGAATAAAATCGACGGAAAAATCCATTCGAGTTAAAATGGCGCCTTTCTACTTAACTCGGCTTCATATTTTTCAATATTTTCGTGTCCACCCAAAATCGAACATCAAAATCATATTTTGATTCTTTACTGAATATTATTTTAAAATATTCGTTATATCTGAATTGGAATTAGATTCAATCAATTACCATATAATTTTATTTATATGGATTCCATACATCACATGTATTCAAAATAGTAATAAACAATTATTAATCATTCAATTCACATTTAGAGTGCAACTTACAACTATATAAGCATTAAACAATTAAATAATGCTTATAACAGTCTATCAATCAATTAATTGACATACAACTATACACATGGGCGATGCATATTAATTATCATCCCCAGATCCGTGTGGGGTTTCAACCAACAACAATGAATATTTATTAATCGTTGATTAATAAATTTAATCAATTCTAATTTGATTCAATTTATTTTTCTAATTAACCAATTTTTGATGTTCAAATTATAAATGGATATTTAAAATTTGATTTCAACTACCACAAGTTTATTAACATTATTCCAACATGTTGAACATTTTGATTCCATAATCACAATCACGATACACAAATCACCAAATCATCCATATTCTCAACTACCAAATGCCAGTTACGACGCCACAAGTGTCCATCCGCGGAGTATGAATTGCGAGTTTCGCTAATATCCATACGTCGCTTCTATTTCAAATGATTTGTGAAGTGTTGAACTCCAAAAATAAATAACATAACAAAAATGATTTGAGTGAGAGAGTTCTCACATATATTCCAATCCGTCAGTCTTTTATTGACGGTTTGGAACTAAATCTGCCACAAATCCTAACTTGCTCCAAATTCCTTTCAGTCAACTCTATAATGTACGCGTTGTCATGATTCCAATATTTCATGTTTCATCGGATTCCAACATCGTATGAGCAAGTTATGATATTTTATATGTTAATGACTTTTTTAATATAATTACTTTAGTAATTAATAAAATTTAATCACCTCCATCCTTAGTTAAACAACCGGCCGACGTTCGAACCCAACTGTCAAGAGCTTGGGATCGACTTTGCACATAAAACGAGTAGCCGAACAATGATCGGCTGCCTCCACCCTGTGCTCCTCCTTGAAAGCTACCCACTGGCACCCACCACATAGAACTCGACGTTGAGCTGATGCCAGAATTCCACCTCGAACGGTGGTAGTTTGAGCTCCGATTTCGAGCCAAAAACTCCACCAAATCCGATCTCCACCATTGGATGTGAAGATCACTTGATGTTCTTCGATTTTCGTTTAGAAAATTTCTTGAATCGGTGACCGGATTGGAAAATCTGAGGGGGTTTTGTTTTTAGCTAATTCCGCCTTCGCTTATAGGAGCTAACGGCGGGATTTTTATTTCCAGAAATGAATTAGGGTTGCGAAAATTCCTATTGGCCCTTTTTTATATTAAATTCCTTTAATTCCAAAATGTTAGGTTTTACATCCGAACTCCAAACGAATCCCAATCACCATCGTCTCTAGCTAAATACCCCTATTCCGGACACAATGGGATTTGTTTTGTAAGCCAATTCTATTGGTTTGATTAGTTTTCATCAAAATTAAAATATAAATTAATATAACAGTCAATATTGAATTCCAATGTAAATTTTAATTTACGAGGCCACATGTTGACTCCAAAAATTACGAATACTGAAATCTAACTATGTTTTGATGATATGGTCCTAACAAAATTAATTTCATCGAATTTGGAAACCGTTTGAAAAATAGCCTTTTTAACGGGCTAACTAAATTTGAACTGAAATTGAAAACACGTTTAAATTTACTACGCTCACACATTAGTTCCAAAAATTATGAAATTTTAAACTTGAGTATAATTTGACATTCCGGATTCAACAAAAGTGGTTTCATCAAAAACGAAGGTCGTTTGCAAAATAACTAGTTTAAGGGCTATATATTGTATTAAAAAATATATAAATTCCATAACAACTATTCTAAATTTTAATCTGGACATAGCTTTCAATTTATAAAGAGAAATCTCAATTTCTCACATTTGATAGAAAATTACAATTTAAAATGTTCCAATGTTTCTTGTTTCACTGAAATCCGATTTATATTGAATTCTGTACATTCAATTGAAATTTAAAATCGAATTTTCGAACTACCACGCCATTTCAGGCTCGTTTTATAATTAAAATAAATTTATATGTTATAACTTTGATTTAAATAAATATTTAGTCGTTATTATGTAAAATAAACCATTTTAAGTATTCAAAACCCATTAAAATAGCTAAAATGACAAAAAATTAAACTGGTTCAGAAATTTCGGGTTGTTACAGATTTCCCGATCTACCATGTTTTGCAACAATCTATACTATATTATAATTGCTGAGTTCAATTTCAGTAGCTAAGAAGCATGCCACGTTATATTTAAAACTCAACCGTCTCTGAATATCTTCTTCACCCATTCCCGAAAGATCATTCTATAAGATTCCACCACCCGTCTCTTTGTTATGCATAACCCTAAATATTATTTCCTTGATTTGGCATATGGGAATGGATCCCGTCACGTCAATATTCTCTTAAGTCAATCAAAACCCATTTGTTTCCAACTTCTTCAGTTTTTCAATCAAGTCATCCTCATGCCATTGCTTCTTCCTATTGAGTCTACCCTTGTAATAAAACCAGATTTTGTTAAAGCCCAAAACCACTTACACGATTCATCTATTCAACGTGAAATTTATATATTCAATTGTCAAACAAGCGTGATTGCAACGGATAAGGAGGAAGTATGTAAAGCTTATACATTCTCAGGCTTAATTCTTCCTTTCCTTCTGCCAAATTTGATTCAGATCCATTCAAAAATTGTTACGGCTTTGGATTCAAAATCGATTTCCAATACCAAATCAAGGGTGAAGTTATTGATGATGTTGAGGCTACCGCTACTGGAAAACCTTCTTCATTAACGCCTAAAAGGTATATTTTACTTTTAATTTTGGTATTGTTAATTTGGTTGTCCTAGAGTTTTGTGACAACCCCATTTCCCGTACAGACGGAGACAAGGGTAATCTTTGGAATATAACACAGAAACAGATAATAGCAGAAAAAAATTAAATAAATACACCAGATAATGTACAATAGAATACACTGGATAAACGTAATCATTAGAGTTACACAGCATACAGGATCATACTTAGTACAAATACAGTTCAGCTATACAAAAATGTCTACAGCGGAAACAAACAAAATATGTACAATAGGAGTTGAACAGCATAAAAAGAGATAAATAATAGAATCCATCTTTAGCTCCAGCTATCCAGAAAGAGCCAGCTAAACGTGAATACAAGGCTGCCCATGTAGAAAAAGGGGCACCCGAGTTTGAAAGTGAAACAAACTACGAGTCAGTCATGGGACTGGTATGAGAAATCTACTCAACACATTTATAATATGGCTAATCACAGGACCACGCCACTTTCGTGGAACAGGTTTACTCCATTGGATTGCCAGTGCTTTAAAAACAAATCTTTCTTTTAAACATCGCAATGCTTTTTATAAAAAAATGAAGCCATTATAAGACTCAGTTCCCATCACACAATGCAATGCAAACCGGAGGATAGAGATTTACCTTATAATGGCCAAAATATGATTGATACGAATAAAACAAAAGCATTTGATATTATTGCTAGTGTTTATATGTTTCAAAAACAATTTCAATCATAACTATCAATCATAGACATCATGGGTACCATATATCATGTCGCCATATATATATATATATATATACACAATCAAAACCGCACGATGTCGTATTTGGAAATTGGATTTCCGTCATAAACCAAGGCAAAAGATAGTCCTTACTGACTTCGAGACAATCTAGCCTACCATGTCTCAGGATCAGAGCTCGAGTGACTCTTGGATCGTCAGGGCCGGTCCACCGATGTGGATTAAAATGCCTGAGCAATACGTCTCCCCACCCTATGGGGCGCAAATGAGCCAACGAATGACTCCATCAAATGAGCAATACGTCCGATCTAATCGAGGCGCCTCGCAACAGTAACAACCACATAAGTAAAATGTCAGGCCGTGTAAAAACACCGACACAACTCCTAGCTAGAAAGAAACACATGCCCTCCCTAAGGTCCTACTCCCGTTTCTGGTTCGTACCGGGGTGTGAGGCTTGCGATTTCATGTTATACACAAAGCTACGCCACACGGGCGGCGCTTTGATCATCACCACAAGACTTTGCTTTTCAACAGAAGCCCTGATCTCTGCATCTTAGAATGCCACACAGGCAATTCACACCGTGCAACTGATGGCTATTGTAACAACCCGGATTTGTTCAGCTATTTGATTCGAATATTTTAAGATTATATTTGAATTATTTATGAAATTTAATATCGAATTCGTTAATTAAATGATGAACGAACGTTTATATTTATATTTAATATAAAACGAACTTGTAACGACGCGGTAGTTCGAAAAATCGAGTTTGAACTTCAATTGATCATACCGAATCCATTATAAGTCGGATTTCGGTGAAACAAGAAGCATTTGAGTCTAGTTGATAATATTTTTCTAATGGAGGAGAAAAATCGAGTTTTCGTATTATAGATTTTATTTTACGTCCAAATCAAATTTCGAAATAGTCGCTGTGGAATCATTTATACACCATAACGATTTATTTAAATATAGTTAAATATTAGCTTCAAACTTGGACAAGTCCTTTGAGGCGTAGTCATAATTTAATTTTTAGAATTTTACTGTAATTTTTATTTCTTAAAATAAGAAACTTTTTATTTGGAGTATTTTACACCCCGTATCAACATTTTGGGATTTCACAATATAAGTTAACCTACCGATATTATTATATTTTTGTGATCATGGCACGCTGCTGAACGCGACAGTATAGTTATATCTGTCGATAGCAAATCGTATGGGGTTCCGTGCTTGTCTGGAGGTTTAAAGATGGACTAAACTTGCAATTACAATTATTTTAAACGAAGAGAAGTACTCTGGATAATATTAGGATGATGTCCCTTTCCATGAATGACTTCCAGTCTCTTTTTCTTTGCTGCTAAGTTTTCTTCTATGGACTTTTATATACACCCAACCGTATGCTACTCTATGAGACTATAAGCTAGGACAAGGCAATTCTACTGTCCAAACTAAGATGCTACAGCATAAAAACTATCCCATACTACTATACAGTGCATATGCCAAACCTGCACTGCTTTTTCTCACATGTACCATTCACGAAAACTAAGCACAACAGTGTATTGTATTTTCAAATCATAGAGTGAACTGTCACCGGCCTAATCTATTCTCTACCCTCTTTCAAAACCCAATCAAAATATCAACGCCTAATCTAAATACACAGCTGGCTAGCGATGCAAGCTATGTAAGTGAGAACACATGCTCTGTTACCTACCTATGTAGCCAACGCCATGGTCATGTCCAAATCAGGTCACCACTAAAGGAAGTGAGAGAACACAGCAGCTATTTCCCCTATGCACCAACCTAAACCATGCTACTTGTACGTGATGAAGGGACGGGATGCTTATCCTCTTAAATTTCCCTATAAATACACACATCACATTTCACTACTTCTCCCGGTCTAAACACAGAAGCCATGTCTCCACTTTTAATCTATATGCATCATTTTCTTTTCTTTCCATTTACTTCGGCAAAGCAAAATCTAGAGAAGAAAAAAAAAAGAAAACTGGATGCAGAAGGAGTGGCAGTTAGGGGCGTTAATCCCTGATGTTGAGCTGAGGTAGTTTGGGTACGGTGAAGAAGAAATGGGAGCGTCTGGTGGAGTGTTAGCATGTTTTAACATTGGGTAGTGGTGTGAGTAAGGGGATAAGGCTACAGGAAAGTGTTTGCATGAAATAATGCTACAGACGTATGATGGGGTGGAAAGTAGAAGCAAATGAAGGTGGTGCCGACTTGTGTGTTATTGGTAAGGGTCGTGTTTCTTTGCATGAGGTGGACGGTCTACAGATATTTTGTTTGGGGAAGAAAGTCTGGGTTGAGCTGGCCGTATATTTTGAGGGTGGATTGAGTTATAGCGTTGGCTTTAGGCCAGCGTTTAATTAAAAAAAAAGAAAAGAAGAAAAAAAAAGAAAAGAAGAGTACGGTGTTGATATCAGTAAAAGAGTTCAGGCGTGAAGTAGTCGGATGGAGTGTTGATATCAGTGAAGGGTACGGTGTTGAACGTTTGGAGTGTGGTTATGCAGCTAAGGTAAAAAGACGGTGATCCTTGTTTTAGAAATGAACGGGCTGAAGTAGTCGGATGAGGAAAGACTTCAGATGTCGGGATTATTCATGGACGAAGATAGAAAAAACGTGAGATTTGCAGTGATTAATAACAGCTATAATGCATGTTAAGGTAATTAATCATCTGTTCAAAATCTATTAATTTATAATTTAATTATATGTTGATATAACTTGTAATAACAATGGTGCGTCCGCGTATGATCAGAATTGTGTAAAACCAGATTCTTTGGGACCACAGTGGAGAGCGCTACGCTGTTGTGATGATTCGGGGTGGATTGAAAGCATTGGAATTTTTCATTAAACCGAATAACGCACGAGTCGATCAACAAAAAACAAAGGTGAGTTAATTCTCACACATTTCTGAAATACTAGGATGTGCTAAATTCATATAATTAAATTTAATTGGTTGATTGGATGCCTATGGTTGCTTTAATGGTTGACGTTAATTTTATTATCGTCATTTAAATTATTTCTGTCTACTGATATGAAATATTTTAATGACCTGTGTTGCAGGGAAGAACAGGTAGGAGGAATCAAACCGGTTCCTCAAACCTTTAATGTGCTGTTATTTCATATTTTATATGAATTGTTTGAAAACCCATTGACTTTAAAACCCCGTTGATTGTTGGTTGTTGATTGTGGTTGAACTTTGAATCAATATATAGTATTGATTGTAGAATAAATAGCAGATGGTCATGATATACACCGTTTTATAAAAGATCGATTCACCGTCAGATGAATCGCTAGGAAAGAAGTTATGAAATTATTTTATAACCAACATAGATGTTTAACATACATTATTTTCAATAAAGTTCTAATAAGGAGAATAAACCAACTACATAAATACGTTGATTGGTTTAACCAAATTGACCGTGCGCGAAGCACGTGCTTATTAAGTGACTATTAAAAACGATTTTACTTAGCTAATTCAAGTGGCCAGATTTGACGAACAATTAGAACGGGTTACCTTGATATTGATTTAAATAAAATCAAAGTGAATAGAATTATTTAGATCTATTTATTTTTAAATGGCAAGATTTAGAATGATTAACTGACTGGTTAGTCGTGTTTAGAGTTGAACAGCTAACGGCGTTAACTGAAATGGTTATTTTAAATTAGTTTGCTAATTTAAGAAGGATCATTAATGGTAAAACAAACCCATGTCTATTTTGATAAGAAGGGTAAAGGATGATTATTATTTATTTAATAATAACCAAATGAGATTATCTAAATTAATTAGTTTGGTGATTAACTTAAATGGGAAGATAAATTAAGATTTGATTAACAAGTTAATCATGTTAGAGTTGAATAAGTCAACTGGTTAACTAAAATGGATTTATCAAATTAAGTTATATTTATTTGATGGAAAGGATAATTGGTTAAGTAAACCATATTTTTAAATGTGGAATTTGATTAACATTTAACAATAATCAAATTGGAAATTTTGGGACTTAAAAGGGAAAATAGGATTTTGGGAAAAGATAAGGCTCATTAATAAATGATATCAATGAAAATAGAAGTTAAGTTTTAAATCGTGGCTTAAAAGGAAATCCTTATTTGAAATCCTATTTAATCGGATTTATGAAATCCAAGATTTCGACGGAGAATGAAACCTAAGGGGTATTGAATATATATTAGAAATGGCATTTGAGCCAGAGTATGAAATTAAAGTATTGGAGTTTAACTGGAAAACCAGACGAGATGAGTGATTTCTAAATGTTGATCTAATGTTGGTTTCGGCCTTCGGGGTCAATATTTAGAGAATAAATTTTTTTTACGATTAAGAACTAGTGTAGATTTGAAAAGAGAAGTCAAAGGTAAACTCAAGTTGAATTAGAGTAGTTAGACGGGATCAGTTATAAAGATGCGATATAGATTATTTCAAAGGAAAGATAGTATTCCATCGAGATGGAGTTAAAATGAGATTTGTTGTGATATGGAAAATAAGAATTGATTTTTATATTACAACTGATATTTATCTTATGATAAGAACGTTTTTGATCAAGGTCTGAGAGGTAATTAAAATACCCCAACCTGAACAACTTCAGGACTATCAAAGGATGATGTTAGTTGTAATGGTGAAAGTGTTAGAATAAAATATTTTGGGAAAAATATTAGTGTAACGTTATTAGAAGGATTTGGAAATATATTTAGAAAGAGATTCCAAAAATAAAAGGAAATAATAAGGGGCTTGATGGTATGAAAGGATTGGGGGGGATTATAATGATACTTTCAAAGTTATGGAAGGAGATTTTAATGGAATTATTCTAAAAGGGTAACGGGTAACTTTGGTAATTCAAATAACGAATCCAAAGAAGATGTCGTAATGATTGTTGAATCGATAAGATAACAAGAAACATCATAGCAGTATTTGAAGTATTAGTTGAAGGTTAAATTAGATATGATTTTAAGATATTTTCTCAGTATATAAGTAAAAGGATTTGAGTATAATTATATATTAAACCAATATATTATATATTGGGCATTTCAACTGAGATATTGTTTTTAAACGGTCAAGTGATGATGTGTATAAACCTATGGATTTGTTTATTTTATGGTTGTTTATTTTGATAGTTAAATAACCGACTATCAAAATTTAACCCAACGTTATTGGTACGGGAAGACCGGAATATAATTTATATTCGAAAAACCATTTCGACCAATAAATATGAATATGTCGAAGATGCTGATAGAGATGGAGAAATTGAAGACCGTAAGTCTCCATGAGCGGAAGAACTATTGTTAAATATCTTTGGCTGATCCCCAGAGTTAACGATGATTCTGTTGTGATTGGAATCTGCGGATTGCAAGGACTACTCGCTACTGATCTATAGGGTGATTCCTAGGATGCGGTTGGAGGGTGCCTTCGGTTCATCCTGTTCCTGGATGACGTGTATGGACGATGTGAATGGTGGCCAGATGTTTCAAAGGTCGATTATAGCCTCAAGCCTCATCAACCGGGAAATGACAAAAATCGGGCAGGCAGCATGGCTATGTGGGTCGCACCCATTAGGGTATATTGTCACCATCTAGAGGATATTCATATTTGTTACTTCTTTCCATTTCTGTATCTCCCGGGGATTACGGTGGTCGCGACAAAAAGCCGTAAGGTGACAATATATTCGATACACTCAAGAGAAATGAGTGGTCGGTCATGTGTGGGCCGGGTTGCAAGATGTTCTTGTTGAACCCAGTGTATTCGTCTCTAGAGATACACTATCGGCAGGTGGTCCCATACCTTGTCATAGTTAGAAATCCAATCTCCAATAAGCGCCCGCGGTTTTTGATTGTATACTATATATGTGGAGCGTGAGATGCAAGCGTTCTACTAGATTCAATTTACTTGTATTTAGACACTATGATAATATCAGAAGAAGATATTGATTTCAAACGATTTGGGTTATAGTAAGGTAAAAACCGTCCGTGTTTATGTGTGGACTGGTCTTACTATTATCCTTTTGTTTCAAAAGGATTTCAAAGTTAAAACAAGTTGGTTGCTATATGAATTTATCACTGAAAGTATTTTAGACTGATCCGGGTGAATTTTGTTTTAAATCAAATGTGCTCGGATCAGACCAAGCATATTTACAGGTCAGGTTTCCGCTTGAAGCAACAGAGATGGAGTTGAAGTCGAGACATATTCCATACATACACTGGTACTAGTTTATTTCCGCTGTGTGTTGTATTAATCTAAATGTATACTCTGATGTTGTGATATAAATTTTTTGTATAAAGTATTTCTGATTATTATATTTTGTCTATTCCGCTGTGAGACTCTGATCTTCTTATTCTTCTATTCTAATATTTCTTTCTTTCTTTTCTCACCCTCTTACTTCTTTCTATTAGCTTTCTGGGTTTTTGGTACTTGAGTTTGGACACGGGACGTGTTAGTGTCTGGACTCGAGTGTCGAAAATTCCGGGTCGCTACAGCTATCAATCACAAAGAATAAATTTCAATGTCAGACACACTGTCCATTTGCAAGTCCGTTCTGGGTCTGAACGAAACCGGAGGCACTATATACCTCGCAAACTCATCGATCACCACGTACGTTTGGTCGATCACCACTCATTATCCATATTTCGGGATGCCTCCCAATCAGGACCTCGGTTACCATCCAAACGAGGTGAAGATCTCCGGTCCTCGGCCACCGTCTTCATCTTCGATTTCTTATCGTCGATTCAGTTATTCAGAATGGGATAAACCCGGTCTTTCTGAACAACTCGCGTATGTAATAAACAAGTGCAACACTAACATACACACACATCATTTCAATTCATTAGTCACTAACCGTCAATCAGTAAGAGAACGATTTCCCAAATATTAACCCTGAAGGCCGAAACCAACATCAGATCAATACCCCGGAAACCATTCGACTTAGCCAACCTTCAGTTAATTTCTAAATTCCACATCTATATCGTTAATAATATTTTATAACGATTTATCGCTATTTTTATTTATTTTAAAATAGCCAATTTATTCAAAACGACGCTTCGGGCCATAACGCGACCGTGGTGCTTTTTTTCTTCAGATTTGATTTACACATATCTAAAAATCTAACCGTTGGATTTTCACAAAATTTACATCATTAGAAAGATCTTTTCAAAACAAATCCAACGGTTCCAGTTTCGGGAAAATCCAACGGTCGGATCTCCCGGTACAATCGTTAGAAGTTTCGATTTCAAAATACAAACTACAGCGTCGTTATTCGATTAAATATAATTATATATATATATATATATATATATAATCGATTCTGGCACTGTTTTTCTTCAGATTTGAATTAAACATTCCAGACAATCCAACTATTGGATTTTTACAAAGTTGGTGCCGTTGGAAAGATATTTCCAAAGCGAACCCAACGGTTGCGATTTCAGGAAAATCCGATGGTCGGATCTCCCGGTATAATCGTTTGAAATCACGGTTTCAAAATACGAACTGCAGCGTCGTTATTCGATATATTTTAATTCTATATATATATATATATATACGATTCTTCGATTTCAAAGCTACATTCTTTTCATACATTTGATAAAAATGATATTTTTTTATCTAACTGTCTTCTATTTCAACACTTCACTATATTTAACAATTCATGTATATAATAAAACATGATTTTTACTGTAAAACAATTTATTTCAAAACACTATTATTTTATATAGTTCATATCGGTGATAAAAATAGGATTTTTATTATAAAACAATTTATTTCAAAACAAGATTATTTTATACATTTCATATGGATGTTAAAAATGGGATTTTTATTATAAAACAATTTATTTCAAAATATGAATACCATTCAACACATAAATTTCAATTCAACGAATGAATTTCAATTCAACACATGAAGGTTTTCTATAGTTTATATATATAAATATAAAGGTGATTTTTATATTTAAAACATGAATACCATTCAACACATGAATTTCAATTCAACGAATGAATATCGATTCAACACATGAAGGTTTTCTATAGTTTATATATATAGATAAAAATGTGATTTTTATATTTAAAACGCGAATACCATTCAACACATGAATTTCAATTCAACGAATGAATATCGACTCAACACATGATGGTTTTCTATAGTTTATATATATAGATAAAAATGTGATTTTTATATTTAAAACACGAATACCCCTCAACACATGAATTTCAATTCAACGAATGAATATCGACTCAACACATGAAGGTTTTCTATTCAACGAATAAATATAGTTTCAACAATTGGAAATAATTCAAACACATGAATATTATTCAAAATTTCGGCAGCATAACGGCAGGGTAGTTAAAACCATGACCGTCCCTAGTACGGCTCCACGCTCTACCTTAAAACCTCGCGGTTTTTGACAATGGGGAATCATGCATCTAGTTCGCACGCAGGCGGCATGTATATATTTATTTCATTTCACAAACAAATCCTATGTAGTTTCAACCAAATATTTCTCAACCACAAACGGGTATTTTTCAACCACAATCAATCAATATCAACCACAAACAATTCCAATCAACCATTCGCTATCAATCAATTTTCACACCAATCACAACCAATAAATATCGTCCATGGTTTGTGGACGAGGGGCGTATATATATATATATATATATATAGCATTTCACTTCTATTTCAACACATATAATTTTTTTACAATGCATGTACAACTTATACATCGAACATACAACTTATACTACGCTTATACAAGAGGTGTACAACGCTTATATAACTCATACATCAATTATATAGTTTATACATCGTCGTTTTCCATTTCGTTTAAAAATTAGAAATCTCACATTGGGTTCCACTCCACCAAAAATAGCAGAAGGCTCAGAAAAATATGCGGTCTCTTCTAGATGGTAGAAGACGTCCACACGAGTCCACTGTCTCTTGTTTCACTGAATTTCGTCAATACACGAAAAAGATATGATTTTTCAAATTTTGCAACGATTTAAAGGTGTTAAAACTATTGAAAATAAATAAAGTCGTACCTCAGCTGAAAGGTTCAAAACTAGGTTTGGATTTATCTCGAAATCCGTGTAGCTATTCGTCGATCGGCCTTCGCAGTGTCTAAGGGGGAGGAGAGGCGCGTCGGAGCCCTGAACGGCGGCGAACTCGATCAGGCGGTGGCGGCGAAAACTGGCGACGAACGGGAAAACTTCTCGAGCTCGATTCTCCTAAAATACTCAACGAAAAAATCGAAACCATGTATGGATTTGAAGCTCGTCTCGGGCTCTTCAAAATCTTCAACTGGAGCTCTTGATATTAGTGAGTGGATTGATCAGAAAATGGACGCGAAGGTTTGGATGTTTTCCGCCTTCGATCGTGTTACGGGGAGAGGGAAAATACTTGGGGGGGGGGCTGACGTGGGCGAATGGGTTTTATTTATTTATTTTATTTATAACTTTTAAAATTCCAAAAATACCCTCTTTAACACACGACCCCAATCCAAACCTAACGACTATCGCCCCTAGCGTTTTACTCCCGTTCTGAACACAATGGCATATGGGCCCATTTGACCATTTCAGTCAGTTTTCCTTCAAATTAAAATATAAAACATTCAATATTCGATTTGAACGTACATTTAACTTTGCAAGGCCACAAACTAATTCGAAAAATTCCAAAAAAATAAATCTGTCTATGTTTTGACGATGTGGTCCCAACAAAACTAGTTTCGTCGAATTCTGAGACCGTTTGCAAAAAGGCTCATTTCTGGTCGATCCAATTTAACTATAATTGACCAAAACACGTTTTCCTTTGCCACGCTCACATACTAGCTTCAAAAATTATGAAATTTGAAACCTAGCAATAACTTCACATCCCAGATCCAACAAAAGTGCTTTCATCGAATTCCGAGGTCGTATGCAAAATGGCCAATTTCACGGGCTATATAAATTCCATAGCGACCTTTATGAAAATTCATTTGGCCATAACTTTTGCTTTCCGCTATGAAACTTCGATTTTTCATAATCGTTAGAAAGGTATTCACTAGCAGATTTAAATATTTTTGGTTTCACTCAAATCCGTTTTGTTTTGCACCCGGTACAGTCCAACAAAGTTTGAATTCAATTTTTGAAACTACAGCGCCATTTCAGGCCTTGTTTATAATTAGAATTAATTATATTCGTTTTCAAACGTCGATTCAAACTCACTTTTCATTGCTATTATTTAAAATATTTATTTTAAATATTTAAAATCCATTATTTTAGCCAATTTGAAAATTTTAAATTGGTTCAGATTTTCCGGGTTGTTACAATCTCCCCCACTTAAAACTTTTCATCCCCGAAAAGGAACAAAGTCGAAAGTGGTTTGATTAATCAACTCTACGTTCAATCTGGCTTCCATTCTCCAACTTTTCAGTTTCTGAGAATTTTCAAATTCTTCAAAAATTTGGCTAACACCTGAAATTTTCGAAAAATTTCGCCATAGCCTCCTTTGTACGGGGAGAGGTTTGGAAATTTATTGGGCTGTATTAGGTACCCAATAAATCCTAATAAGCATACACATATTTATAGTGGTATATTTCGGTGTTTACAGGGGAGCGTGTATAGATAATAACTCCAGAGAATAAATTCTCGTCACCTTGTCAAAGCCTGAGGGAGTGTGTATTTTAAATGCTCCAGGGGATAAATCCTCGTCACCTCGTCCCGTGTGGGAAATAAATAGTCCATGTGCCGTATCTAATAACTAGAGAGACGTGGTTATTGTTAACTCCAGACCCGTGTGGGGTTTTTATTAATCTGGCAATTTTATCGTTACAATTTAAATAGTCCATATCAGTCATCAGTTCAACCTGTAAAATATGGTCATCACCATACAAGCCTCTCGCTCGTATGGTAAATCTTCCACCTCGTCACACAAGCTCCAAATGCTTATGTGGTATATGATGAAGTATGCCTATCTTCCAGAAGTATGCCATGTAATGTAGTTCAAAATTAATTGTTACTATCCTATGGCGACATTTATTTTTACACACAGAATAACTAGCACTCCGCATCCAATGGCATTCACAAGAGTTGATATAATAATATTTCGCATCCAACTCATGAAGGTTTACCTATTTGTCAGGCACGTAAATAAAATCTTTACTCAACAGCTATCCATTTACCTGTTCAAACATATATAATGCACATGTATATATTTCTATCTATTTTTGAATCAGTTCAATGTGTGATTTAAATGAATAAATTCTACCATTATTCTATTGTTGATTAAATTAACTATTGTTTCAATATTTCAATTAATCAAATTTACTATCACACAACACAAATAACAATCAAATTGTTCTTAACTTTTCAAAATCATACAAATCAATTTCTATATTCTTTTAAAATCATTCAGACTATAGAATTAAAAGTGCACATCCATGGAAAGAAAATAACAACAGAATAGAGAACTAATTGGTAATGCAAAGTATGGTAAATGTACCTTGCACCGGAGTCAATCAGAGATATCCACTCGACATCTAGGATAGGCTTTCTGAATGCTCTCCTCAGTTTCCCAAGTACAATCTCGCGGATCTCCACTCCATTGCACTTTGACTAAGTGAACTTTCTTGTTCCTCAGCTCTTTGGTTTCTTTGCCGATGATCTTGAGGTGCTCTCTTCTCACAGCTAATTCTGGAGTAATTTCAAAATCCTGTTGAGCTGCTTCTTCCACGATCAAGTCTGGATCATGAAAGTGCTTTCGAAGTTGAGATATGTGAAATACACCATGAACTCCAGGTAACCAATCAGGCAATTTAACCCTATAAGCGAGAGTTCCGATCCGTTCCAGAATAGGAAACGGACCAATGAATTTGGGCGCCAACTTCCCAGTTTTACCAAACCGGATAACTCCTCTCATCGGCGATACTTTCAGATATACATAGTCGCCAAAAACAAATGATATATCTCTTCTTCTCCTATCGGCATAGCTCTTTTGTCGGCTTTGAGCGGCAAGTAATCGCTTCTTAATAAAGTCGACTTTGTCGGCAGCTTCTTGGATCATATCTGGCCACAACACAAGCCTATTACCGGGTTCGACCCAACAAGCAGGAGATCGGCACGGTCTACCATACAACGCTTTGAATGGCTACATTGTCAGGCTCTCCTGGTAGCTGTTTTTATATGAGAATTCAGCCAAATGTAGATGGTCTTCCCATGATCCACCAAAATCTAGAACACAAGCCCGCAATAGATCTTCTAATATACGCTTCACCCTCTCAGTTTGACCATCTGTCTAAGGATGATAAGCGATGCTTAGATTCAGCTTTGTTCCTAGTTCTACTTGAAACGCCTCCCAGAATTTGCTAGTAAATATTATATCTCTATCACTGACAATACTGAGCGGCACTCCATGTAGCCTAACAATTTCCCTAAAGTATATCTGCGCTAGACTCTGAGCGATTCTGTTTGATCTGACAGGTATGAAATGGGCGGTCTTCGTGAAGCGATCTACTATCACCCAAATACTGTCATTTCCTTTTTTGGTTCTGGGAAAACCATCAATGAAGTCCATGGAAATATGTTCCCACTTTCAACCAGGAACGCCTAGTGGTTGTAATAATCCAGCCAGTTTCTATTGGTCGCTTTTGACTAGTTGGCAAGTAGGGCATCGGAAAAATATAAAGAAATGTCCCTCTTCATCGACTTCCACCAGAAAGTGCGTTTGATGTTATTGTACATTTTACTTACTCCCGGATGGATAATAAGTTTTGACTTATGGCATTCATCCAGTACTTCCTTTCAAAGCTCAGGAATGTTAGGGAACAGATTCGACCTTTGAGCCTTAGAATTCCATCATTATCAACTTGAAAACTCGATGGTTCGCCTTGTTGAATTATCTCTCTAATCTTCTGAATGAAGTGATCATCCATCTGAAGAGCAGATATTTTATCTAGCAATGAAGTGGTGATAATAAAACTGGCGATCATTTCATTCTTTCGGCTCAGCACATCAGCCATGACATTGGCTTTCCCTGGAGTGTATATAATCTCAAAGTCATATGCTGCAAGAAACTCCAGCCAATGTTGCTGCCTCAGATTCAAGTCCTTCTGGGTGAACAGATACTTTAATGACTGGTGATATGTAAACTGTTCAAATCTCTCACCCAGAAGATAATGTCTCCAGATTTTCAAGGCGAACACTATAGCCAATAACTCAAGATCATGAGTTACGTAGTTCTTTTCGTGCGGCTTCAATTGACGGCTAGCATAAGCAATCACTTGGCCCCTTTGCATTAACACTGCGCCAAGGCCTTCTCTAGAAGCATCAGTCCACACTTTCAAATCCTGATTGCCATCGACGATGGTTAACACCGGAGCTGTCGTTAATCTTAACTTTAGCTCTTCAAAAGCCTCCTCACTTTCTAGAGTCCATTTGAATTTAGAGTGCTTCTTTGTAAGCTTCATTAAGTGACCAGATATCTTCGAAAAGTTTTTGACGAACTTCCGGTAATAACTAGCCAATTCGAGAAAATTGCGGACTTCTGTAGGAGTACCGGGCTGTTTCCAGTTTTGAATAGCCGTGAATTTACTTGGATCCACAGCAATTCCTTCTTTCGATATGACGTGGCCTAGAAATTTCACTTCCTCTTGCCAGAATATACATTTGGATAGTTTGGCTTTTAATACATTCCTTCTGAGGATTTCCAGAACCTGTTCCAAATGTTTTTCATGTTCGACCTTTGATTTAGAGAAGATTAGAATATCGTCAATAAAAACCAGAATAAATTTATTCAAAACTCCTTTGAACACTCTATTCATCAAATCGACGAAGTATGATGGAGCATTACATAAGCCGAACGACATTACTAACCACTCGTAGAATAAGTCTGGACCTCCGAATGCTGTCATTGGAACACACTATTCGGCAATTCGAAGTTGATGGAAGCCTGTAGCTAGGTCCATCCTTGAGAATACTTGTGATCCATTCAGACGATCCAATAAATCATCGATTCGCGGCAATGGATATTTGTTCTTTATTGTCTGCTTGTTCAAATCCCGATAATCCACACCTAGCCGTAGAGTTCCATCAGATTTTGGGACAAATACCACTGCTGCTCCCCAATCAGAGAAACTAGGCCTGATCAGACCCTTCCATACGAGCTATCGTGTTTAATTGTCTAATTTCTCTTTCTCTTTCAAGGACATTCTTCGAATAGCGTGAACTACCGGCCTTGCATTCGGAATTAAAGCAATTTTGAAATCAATTTCTCTCTGCGGAGGTAAGCGAACAACTTCTTCGAACACATCCACATAGTTCTTGATGACAGGAATGTCTTTGATGAGGTCAGGAATATCGTCTGTGGCTTCTGGGATATTTTCTATTTGTACAGGAGAAACATCCAAAGCTACCCAGAAGTCTTTTCTACTAGCATTCGGACCTTCACAGGGAATGGTTATATACTCACCTGATTTTATCTTTGCCTTAACGACTCTGTCGGCGCATTTAACCTCAGCTTCATACTTGGTCAACCAGTCTAACCCCATGATAAGATCAAACTCTTTAAAATTCTTGACGATCGCGATGGTAGGGAACTGATAACGATAAAAAGAAACCAGCTCTCCACAAACCAAACTGAGATCGATGGAACCCCCGACCGGATTTTGGACAGTCATTGGTTCTTTGAGCTTCTTCAAATTCAAATCTAGTTTCATAGCTGCATTCTTGGCAATGAAGCTTCGTGACGTGCCTGTGTCCAACAGTACTTTAACTGGAATATCTTTGACCGTAAGCGTGCCTTCTAAAACATCTGGCCTTTCCTGAGCAGACGAAGATGCAGGCACTTCTGCCACTTCATTTACATGTACTGCTTCAGGTTTTCTGAATAGCGGGCAGGCCTTTAACAGATGACCGGCCTGTTGGCATTGACTGCACTTTCTATTCTCTTTAAAATTCATCCCGGATTTAGACCCACCATCCTTTCGTCTGTTCGAAGATCTGCAGTTCCTCATCAAATGCCCTTGCTGATTACACTTTAGACACACGACTGCCCTTACTTTTTCTGACCGACCTTTGGCCTCTTTCTGACCTCAGCCTTTATACTTGCCTTAGGCTGCACACTTGTCCCCGGGCTATCAGCTTCGAATTTTCTTTTGCTGCTAGAACTGATTTCTTCTTCGTCTCGCAACATACCTTTCCTATCGAGATCTTCATACTGATAATCCATGTATATCATTTCAGAGAAGGGGAGCTTCACAATCCTCATTACACTGTTCTGATATTTTCTTTGAAGCCCGTTGATAAATCTCAAATTCTTCCTCTTCGGATTTTCAATTAGATGAGGGGAAAAGTGAGAAAGTTCGTTGAATTTCTTATGATATTCTGGAATGGTCATATCTCCTTGTATCAGATAAGAAAATTCATCACATAGTCGCTCAATCGCTTCAGGAGGAGTAAATTTTTCCAGGAAAATCACTTTGAACCTATCCCAGGTGATATCACCTTCTGGATTATCCTTAATAACTGAATCCCACCAGAACAAAGCTTCGTCTTCGAGTGCCCAGGAGGCCAGTAATCTTTTCTGGTCATCCCTCAGCTTTAATCCTTTAAAGATTTTCTCAGCCGAACGAATCCAAGCTTGTGTTCTCATAATAGATTCTTCACCCGAGAAGGGTTTTCCACCCAGATTTCTATATTTCATGAATAGAGCTTCAATATCGGGGTCAGTATTGCTTCTTCTATTTCTGGCACTCATTTTCTAGTTCTTCTGCAAATAGCAGATCAAGTGTCAGGTCAACAGAAAAGATATTTCAAAATATAGAGACAAAATACTTGAATGTAAATGCATCTATCGAGGTGTTATTTCATTCTGCTACTCATACTAGGATATTACTGATCCTATCTGTAATGAGTTACCCGTCGTAGAACACTACTGGTTCTATTTCTGACGAGTTCATTAATATGTTATATTCCAGAACTAAGCTTAACCAAAGCTCTGATACCATGATGTGACGACTCCATTTCCCGTACGGACGGAGACAAGGGTAATCTTTGGAATATAACACAGAAACAAATAATAGCAGAACAGAATTAAATAAATACACCAGATAATGTACAATAGAATACACTGGATAAACGTAATCATCAGAGTTACACAGTATATAGGATCATACTTAGTACAAATACAGTTCAGCTATACATAAATGTCTACAGAGGAAACAAACAAAATATGTACAATAGGAGTTGAACAACATAAAAAGAGATAAATAATAGAATCCATCTTCAGCTCCAGCTATCCAGAAAGAGCTAGTTAAACCTGATTACAAGGCTGCCCATGTAGAAAAAGGGGCACCCGAGTTTGAAAGTGTAACAAACTATGAGTCAGTCATGGGACTGGTATGAGAAATCTACTCAACACATTTATAATATGGCTAATCACAGGACCACGCCACTTTCGTGGAACGGGTTTACTCCATTGGATTGCCAGTGCTTTAAAAACAAATCTTTATTTTAACATCGCAATGCTTTTTATAAAAAATGAAGCCATTATAAGACTCAGTTCCTATCACACAATGCAACGCAAACCGGAGGATAGAGTTTTACCTTATAATGGCCAAAATATGATTGATACGAATAAAACAAAAGCATTTGATATTATTACTAGTGTTTATATGTTTCAAAAACAATTTCAATCATAACTATCAATCATAGACGGCATGGGTGCCATATATCATGTCGCCATATATATATATATATATACAATCAAAACCGCACGATGTCGTATTTGGAAATTGGATTTCCGTCATGAACCGAGGAAAAAAATAGTCCTTACCGACTTCGAGACAATCTAGCCTACCATGTCTCAGGATCAGAGCTCAAGTGACCCTTGGATCATCAGGGCCGGTCCACCGATGTGGATTAAAATGCCTGAGTAATACGTCTCCCCACCCTATGGGGCGCAAATGAGCAAACGAATGATTCTATCGGACCCGGATCGTCCGATCTAATCGAGGCGCCTTGCAATAGTAACAACCACATAAGTAAAATGTCAGGCCGTGTAAAAACACCGACACACCTCCTAGCTAGAAAGAAACGCATGCCCTCCCTGAGGTCCTGCTCCCATTTCTGGTTTGTACCGGGGTGTGAGGCTCGCGATTTCAAGTTATACACAAAGCTACGCCACACATGCGGCACTTTGATCATCACCACAAGACTTTGCTTTTCAACAGAAGCCCTCATCTCTGCATCTTAGCATGCCACACAGGTAATTCACACCGTGCAACTGATGGCTATCAATCACAAAGAATAAATTCCAATGTCAGACACACTATCCATTTGCAAGTCCGTTCTGGGTCTGAACGAAACCGGAGGCACTATATACCTCACAAACCCATCGATCACCACGTACGTCTGGACGATCACCACTCATTATCCACATTTCGGGATGCCTCCCAATCAGGACCTCAGTTACCATCCAAACGAGGTGAAGATCTCCGGTCTTCGACTACCGTCTTCATCTTCGATTTCTTATTGTCGATTCAGTTATTTAGAATGGGATAAACCCGGTCTTTCTGAACAACTCGCGTATATAATAAACAAGTGCAACACTAACATACACACGCATCATTTCAATTCATTAGTCACTAACCGTCAATCAGTAAGAGAACGATTTCCCAAATATTAACCCCGAAGGCCAAAACCAACATCAGATCAATACCCTGGAAACCATTCGACTTAGCCAACCTTCAGTTAATTTCTAAATTCCATATCGTTTATAATATTTTATAACGATTTATCGCTATTTTTATTTATTTTAAAATAGCCAATTTATTCAAAACGACGCTTCGGGCCATAACGCGACCGTGGCGCTGTTTTTCTTCAGATTTGATTTACACATATCTAAAAACTAACCGTTGGATCTTCACAAAATTTACATCATTAGAAAGATCTTTTCAAAACAAATCCAACGGTTCCAGTTTTGGGAAAATCCGATGGTCGGATCTCCTGGTACAATCGTTTGAAGTTTCGATTTCAAAATACGAACTGCAGCGTCATTATTCGATTAAATATATATATATATATATATATATATATATAATCGATTCTGGCGCTGTTTTTCTTCAGATTTGAATTAAACATTCCAGACAATTGAACCGCTGGATTTTTACAAAGTTGGCGCCGTTGGAAAGATATTTCCAAAGCGAACCCAACGGTTGCGATTTCAAGAAAATCCGATGGTCGGATCTCCCGGTATAATCGTTTGAAATCACGGTTTCAAAATACGAACTGCAGCGTCGTTATTCGATAAATTTTAATTCTATTTATATACATATATCGATTCTTCGATTTCAAAGCTATATTCTTTTCATACATTTGATAAAAATGATATTTTTTATCTAACTGTCTTCTATTTCAACACTTCACTATATTTAACAATTCATGTATATAGTAAAAAAGTGATTTTTACTGTAAAACAATTTATTCCCAAACACTATTATTTTATATAGTTCATATAGGTGATAAAAATAGGATTTTTATTATAAAACAATTTATTTCAAAACAAGATTATTTTATACATTTCATATGGATGTTAAAAATGGGATTTTTATTATAAAACAATTTATTTCAAAATATGAATACCATTCAACACATGAATTTCAATTCAACGAATGAATATCGATTCAACACATGAAGGTTTTCTATAGTTTATATATATAGATAAAAATGTGATTTTTATATTTAAAACACGAATACCATTCAACACATGAATTTCAATTCAACGAATGAATATCGACTCAACACATGAAGGTTTTCTATAGTTTATATATATATAGATAAAAATGTGATTTTTATATTTAAAACACGAATACCCCTCAACACATGAATTTCAATTCAACGAATGAATATCGACTCAACACATGAAGGTTTTCTATAGTTTATATATATAGATAAAAATGTGATTTTTATATTTAAAACACGAATACCATTCAACACATGAATTTCAATTCAACGAATGAATATCGACTGAACACATGAAGGTTTTCTATTCAACAAATAAATATAGTTTCAACAAATGGAAATAATTCAAACACATGAATATTATTCAAAATTTCGGCAGCATAACGGCAGGGTAGTTAAAACCGGGACCGTCCCTAGTACGACTCCTCGCTCTACCTTAAAACCTCGTGGTTTTTGACAATGGGGAATCATGCATCTAGTTCGCATGCAGGCAGCATGTATATATTTATTTCATTTCCATAAACTAATCCTATGTGGTTTCAACCAAATATTTCTGTAACAACCCAAATTTTAACAATGTGTTAAGATAAGAATCAAGGCAGAATTAAATTATAAAATCTGAATCAGGATAAACGGGCTACTCCATTGCGTTCGTCTCGGAAAAATACGCGAAATAGAGTCCGAAATTTCGTAAATCGGAGTCCGTATGACCGAGATATGGCCTCGCGAAGTTTCACGAAAATTCAAATCCGAAAGCAGATTTGAATTCAGCCCAAAAAGAGAAGGCGGGAAAATTCCCGCCAGACACACAGGGTGTCGACACCCATGTCGACATGGGTGTCGACCCCGGGGTCGACCCCCCTCCAGGGGGTCGACATGGGTGTCGACCCCTAGGTCGACATGGGTGTCGACCCCCCCTGGTCGAACCAGCGACCTGGTGCACCTGCTTCTGGTTTTGGCTCGGTTTTGGAGGCTTATGACGGATTTTGACGATTCAAATCTATCCTAGGGTTTATCCTATGGCCTAAAACTACCCTAACATCTATAAAAAGACCCCTAGGCCTAGCCTAAACCCTCAAAAATCACTCATGCCACAAAGTGGCGCCAAAATCAATCTTGATCATGGCCTCCATCTCCAACTCCAAGAGCTCATGCATTCAAATCGGATCCGAATCAAAGGTACTAGCTTGCTACATCAAATCAAGGGAGTGAATCAACGTTGCTATGCAAGTTTCATGACGATTCTTCAACAAAGGAGCCACCTTTCTTGGTCAAGACGATTCATGATCTTTCTCTTGCCACGCTATGTAAGTTCTAGCTACTTGTAGATTCTAACAGTGGTTCTAATGTGACATGGGATAAAATGCGATGAAACATAAGTATGCTAGCCTATGTGAACCTAACTTTGCCTCTTTTCTATGATCTATGACCTTGGGCTAAGTTTTAGCGACTTAATCATGCCACTCATGTTATGCTTAGCCTAGTTTATCTTGCAAGTTTGAATCTTTATATATGGAATGTTAGCATGAACCTTTGTGAACCATTTGACTTGTGAAATATTGGCGAAGAATTGACTTTGGGGCTTATGTATGTAAATGAACCCAAATTCCCTTATGTTATCATGCATGTTTGTGGCCAAATTCCCTTATGTTATCATGCATGTTTGTGGCCAAATTCTCTTATGATACTCTGCATGTTTGTGGCCAAATTCCCTTATGATACTGTGCATGTTTGTGGCCAAAAACCCCTTATGATGCTATGCATATTTTGAGGCCAAATCCTTTATGATACTATGCATGTTTGTGGCCAATCCCTTCTTTGCATCGTGCATGTTTTGAGGCCAATATGTAGCATAGTATCCTTACTATGTTGACTCGCTTTTACTTGGGTTGGAAACACGATTTGGGTAGGATAGACGAGCGTGATTATGACATGAAAATTTGATATGGGATTCCATGAAAATATGACACTCATGATACACCTAAATGGGGACATGACATGTGGGGTAAACATGGGACTTGAAACTAGACACGGGGGTTGTAAGTGTAATATGACACTAGACCAAACATGAAAGTGGCCAACTCGAGGTTGGGTTGAGTTTGTAGCATAAATCTTCCCGGACCCGCCCGGCTTAACTAGTGGCTACAAACAATAGGATCCAATGTGAGAAGTTGGTCATGTCGCGCTAAAGACCCGAGGTTAGACTAGGTTGTGGTGTAAAACTACCCGGACCCGCCCGGCTTAACTAGTAACCACAACAAGGTCTAATGTGAGAGGTTGAGAGTGCATTAATTAAATTAATGCCACATGATAAGGTTAAGTAAATTTGACTAATGACACTTAACCGATATGACACGAATGGGTAGGTTAAGTGCGACCGGGCTTGATTTCTTAATGACACTTAACCATACAAGACAATTAGGGGATGGGGTTAAGTAATTTACGCTTAACTAATCCGACTTGGTAATTAGATGGGGTTAAGTAATTTACACTTAACTAATCAGACTTGGTAATTAGATGGGGTTAAGTAATTTAGACATAACTAATCTAAACACGGTAATTAGATGGAGTTAAGTAACCTATACTTAACTAATCTAAACACGGTAATTCGATGGGGTTAAGTTAAACACTTAACCAATCTAAACTTGGTAATTCAATAAGGTTAAGCAACCAATACTTAACCAACTTAACATGATAATTTAATGGGGTTAAGTAACTTATAATTAACCAATTATACATGATGATTTGATGAGCTTAAGTAACCTATACTTAACCAATCTAACATGTGGACTTGATAGGGTTAGGTCACAAGACCTTTTGAATATACTTAACCATTGTAGTATGATTAGTGGATGAGGTTAAGCTAACCCATACTTAACCAATCCGGCTCGATGATCTGATGCGATTTAGATAATTTATGCTTAATCAATCTAACACGATAATCTGATAGGGTTAAGACAAACCAATACTTAACCAATTTGACTTGATAGGGTTAAGTCATGCGCTTCTTGGTATACTTAACCAACTTGTAGCGCTAAGCCTTGAACTTAAATACTTAGCCAATTTTGACATGATTCGTAGGTGAGCTAAGTCATGAACCTGAATAACAACACTTAACCCAATAGACAAAACCCTAATGAGAGGAACTAGGTAGAAAATCGTAGTTAATCAAGGGTAACGGGGAAAAGAAGCTAAGTGGTAAACCTTAGTTAAGTATAACTAAGTAATAATTCTTAGCCAAGGACATGGGACTAGTTCATGAATGGATGAGTAACCCGATATGGTAGGTCATCGCTTAAACACACGAGGAGGAGCAAATTACCCGACTAGGATAAGGGCTCCAATGAACGGGGTGGCGAAGCGGTAGCTTCGGGGGACGTGAGGGTACTCTTGGTATCCCTCTGTGAGGTGGCAGGTGGTCCATGAAACTCGGCCTCACAGAGGTTAAGGTCTGCGATAGAAGAGCCAAGAGTATGCCTTGGTTGCTATGCGAGCGACCTAAAGACTGGGATGGATTAGCGTGGACTCGACGATACTTGATTTTGCCCTGGATAGCACGTCGCCGACTACCAACCATATTTAGTCAATCGTGTATGAACGGAAAGGCAGGGAACCCCCAACAGCCCATGTTCTTGCTATCGAGTCATGGGTGAGGTTGGTTCATAGGAAAGTGGGGCTATAGTGCGGCCGGGATGTGGTTCTCATACATGATTTTTCTTGGAATGCCTTTCAGTAGTTGAGGGAGGGGTCACGTGGGACCATAGCCACGGATACAAAAACAAACGTTAATATCTGCATCAGTAGACGACTTAAAGCTCCCGACCGAGTTCCGTATTTCTTGATTTGCCCTGGCACGGAACTCGGATGACACATTGAGATATATGTGCGTCTAGACATGGAAAACGATTCACGATATATACGTCGGACAAAGGGCGTGTTTGACGGGTGGCATAATCCCTAGTGGCCCTAGGTGGCCAAAACCCAAACCGAGACACGGAAACGTTCATTAGGTAGCATAATCCCTAGTGGTCCTAGGTGGCATAAATCCTAAGTGAACACACGTTAGTTCATGGTAAGAAAACATAACTAGATCAAGGGTAGCAGTCCAAAACAACTTCAAGGATAAAATGGTACTACGTTGAGGTGGTATAGATTTACATGGGAAAGCCCGTACGACCTACGGCAAAGGACTGAACTTATACATGGAAAGAAACATACGAGTTGGGAAAACCTACATATGCTATATATTAGGTTGACATGGACCATTACATGACATTGGGCAAGGGACATTCATAGTTAACACATGACGCGGGATGGGATACTAATACGAGAGATGCAGAGCAAATATATATGATAGATACCGTTGGATGTTATACATGATAGATACCTTGTGATAGTATACTTGATAGAAACCTGACGATGTGATACATTGATCCTTGACACCGTAGTTTATCATGATACCTTAGTTTACCTTGCTACAGTAGTTCATCCAGTTATCTTGGTTGAGCTTATCTATCTTGTTGTCATCCTTATGTTTACTTTCAGTTTATGCATGTCATGTTACCTTTACCTGTTTTTATGCTGGAAGTAGATAGGACTTACCAGTCTTTATGACTAACCCCGTTTTCTTTCGCCTCTTTGTCTTCCATTCCCCCCCAGGTTTTCAGGGAGGAAACACTGTTATTTAGTTCGGACTTCCTCTGCTCGAAGGTCATCATGCATGGCTTGGACTTTTCTTGGCTATGGCTACCTTACTGTTTTATTTGGAGAATAATTTATGAAAAGGTTTTATGCTTCTGTTCTATTGCAAGACAGGTTTTGATGTATTCTGATGTAAAAGGCTTTAGACCTTATTTTATAAGGTAATGAAATTTGTTTTACTTCCACTGTTTTATATATATGTTCTGTCTTGTAATATCTCTGTGCATGTTTACCTCGATAATGCTTCACCAAACCTAGTGCATTCCCTTTGTGAGTGACCCTAGCGGAGGTGGGGTGTTACATTTGGTATCAGAGCAGAAGGTTACCAGACTGGGCAAAAGTTTTTTTAAAAAAAAAAACCTTCTGAAACTATTTGAAAAACCGTTTACAAAGAAGCATTTTCAAGAAAAGTTTTGTTTTAAAAGGCTATTCCCCAAAGGCCGTGAGCACTATCCTTTGATTCCTTGATTGAATCTCTTTTCCTTTCTTTCCTCCATCTGTAGTCACAATAGTTCTAACTGTGACTAATCTTTGCCTAGCCACGTAGGTGTTTTCCGTACGATGGAGGTGGTTCTCGAGAGACCTGTTGCCGTGGTACAAGGAAGGATAATAAGAGTAAGGATAAAGGACGCGAGCTTAAGGATAAGCAACTTGTTGGTATGGCTTAGTCCATCAAGGAGGACAAGGACAAGATCATCGGAGAGGGCAATTGTACGCTACCATTTCTAGGGTACCTAAAAGAGATGGTACCATTTCTGGTAAAGGTTTAGTCGTTCTTTTCTATCATCCCGTCCAGACTTTGTCTTGATCATCGTATCATTTAAGTCTGCTTGGATAGTTTAGTCTCTGGACCTTAGTACTATCATGGTAGAGGATCCCAGTTTTTGTCCCAAAAATCTGGTTGGAAAGTTGGTCCATTTCTTCATGACTTGTTTGGATTTGAGAATGACATGTCTCAGCTACGGATGGATTCTAGGGATAAAGTGGTCACCCAATAAGGAGTGCCATTCTCGGTTTTGGAAAGAGGGTAGTTAGACTCTCGACTCACCTTGGTGATACCCTCGAAGTCTTGTGTAACCTTTTGGGTTCTGTCATGGTTAGTTACCTAGAATCTCAGGATGCAGTTGTTGGTAATCCACTCGAATAGAATTCGCCGCTAAGGCGGATGGTTCGTTTCTCTTACGCATGAGTTATGGGAATCACCCTAGTAAGTACTCTTGGCAACATGGATTGGCATCGGCAAACGAGATCCAGAATTCCCTAGTGAATTTTGGAGAGCTTGCATGAGTAAGTGGATACGTTTGAGCCAAGTATACTAGGGAAAGGATAAGTGAAAGTGGAATAAGAGGCGACAATGAAATGAGTTCTAACTCATATCTTGGAAATAGGAATCAAGGAGCTACGAAATCATGGAGTTAAAAAGATGGTCAAGGCACCGAGGAATTAAGCTCAAGGAAACGTGACTTAGAAGACGTAAGGCTAGACACGTGCATCGTACCTCTTTTTAAAGAGTGTATCCTTGATCCCTGGTTTTTCCTGTAGAGCTTGCTCGCATGTTATCTTTTGGTGAATATCCTCTCGGTCCTGTTTCTGTTGCAAACCCCGTAGGGAGTTTACCTTGTTTATCTCCTCGATCCTATCGTGAGAACCTTAGGTAGAATCCTATGGATGTAAACATGTGTTTGAAACATGTTATGATTGATATGGTTGCAAATGGTTGCAAGTGGTTGCTCGTGGATGCGCGAATACACATTAGATACTAGATCGACGCACTCACATTTCATATTGCATATGCACGAGTATTTATACATGTTTATGGATGAAATTGAATGTGTTATCATGCGGATGTTACATATGAATGAATGGTTGTGCACACATATGGCATTTATATGGCTAGGACTATTTGCATACATATTGGATTCATGGCACTAAACATAATTTGCATTAGAAGATCATTCAGGCCTGATCATTAGCATTAGCTAAGGAACTTATACACACACTTTCTGCATGTGTTCATAAAGCATTAGTAGTCGTCTAAGGACAATAATTACCTACGGATAATGTTTTGATTAGATGGATGATGGATGGTAGGGTACGTTCTTCCTAACTTGGAGATTTGGGGGATGAAATCCTTAAAGGAGGGGAGAATGTAACAACCCGAATTTTAACAACGTGTTAAGACAAGAATCAAGGAAGAATTAAATTATAAAATCTGAATCAGGATAAACGGGTTGCGCCATTGCGTTTGTCTCGGAAAAATACGCGAAATAGAGTCCGAAATTTCGTAAATCGGAGTCCGTATGACCGAGATATGGCCTCGCGAAGTTTCACAAAAATTCAAATCCGAAAGCAGATTTGAATTCAGCCCAAAAAGAGAAGGCAGGAAAATTCCCGCCAGACACACAGGGTGTCGACACCCATGTCGACATGGGTGTCGACCCCCCTCCAGGGGTTCGACATGGGTGTCGACCCCGGGGTCGACCCCCCTCCAGGGGGTCGACATGGGTGTCGACCCCTGGGTCGACCCCCCCTGGTCGAACCAGCGACCTGGTGCACCTGCTTCTGGTTTTGACTCGGTTTTGGAGGCTTGTGACGGATTTTGACGATTCAGATCTATCCTAGGGTTTATCCTACGGCCTAAAACTACCCTAACATTTATAAAAAGACCACTAGGCCTAGCCTAAACCCTCACAAATCACTCATGCCACGAAGTGCCGCCAAAATCAATCTTGATCATGGCCTCCAACTCCAAGAGCTCATGCATTCAAATCGGATCCGAATCAAAGGTACTAGCTTGCTACATCAAATCAAGGGAGTGAATCAACGTTGCTATGCAAGTTTCATGACGATTCTTCAACAAAGGAGCCACCTTTCTTGGTCAAGACGATTCATGATCTTTTTCTTGCCACGCTATGTAAGTTCTAGCTACTTGTAGATTCTAACGGTGGTTCTAATGTGACATGGGATAAAATGCGATGAAACATAAGTATGCTAGCCTATGTGAACCTAACTTTGCCTCTTTTCTATGATCTATGACCTTGGGCTAAGTTTTAGCGACTTAATCATGCCACTCATGTTATGCTTAGCCTAGTTTATCTTGCAAGTTTGAATCTTTATCTATGGAATGTTAGCATGAACCTTTGGGAACCATTTGACTTGTGAAACATTGGCGAAGACTTGACTTTGGGGCTTATGTATGTAAATGAACCCAAATTCCCTTATGTTATCATGCATTTTTGTGGCCAAATTCCCTTATGTTATCATGCATGTTTGTGGCCAAATTCTCTTATGATACTATGCATGTTTGTGGCCAAATTCCTTTATGATACTATGCATGTTTATGGCCAAAAACCCCTTATGATGCTATGCATATTTTGAGGCCAAATCCTTTATGATACTATGCATGTTTGTGGCCAATCCTTTCTTGGCATCGTGCATGTTTTGAGGCCAATATGTAGCATAGTATCCTTACTATGTTGACTCGCTTTTACTTGGGTTGGAAACACGATTTGGGTAGGATAGACGAGCGTGATTATGACATGAAAATTTGATATGGGATTCCATGAAAATATGACACTCATGATACACATAAATGGGGACATGACATGTGGGGTAAACATGAGACTTGAAACTAGACACGGGGGTTGTAAGTGTAATATGACACTAGACCAAACATGAAAGTGGCCAACTCGAGGTTGGGTTTAGTTTGTAGCATAAATCTACCCGGACCCGCCCGGCTTAACTAGTGGCTACAAACAATAGGATCCAATGTGAGAAGTTGGTCATGTCGCGCTGAAGACCCGAGGTTAGACTAGGTTGTGGTGTAAAACTACCCGGACCAGCCCGGCTTAACTAGTAACCACAACAAGGTCTAATGTGAGAGGTTGAGAGTGCATTAATTAAATTAATGCCACATAATAAGGTTAAGTAAATTTGACTAATGACACTTAACCGATATGACAAGAATGGGTAGGTTAAGTGGGACCGGGCTTGATTTCTTAATGACACTTAACCATACAAGACAATTAGGGGATGGGGTTAAGTAATTTACGCTTAACTAATCCGACTTGGTAAGTAGATGGGGTTAAGTAATTTACACTTAACTAATCCGACTTGGTAATTAGATGGGGTTAAGTAATTTAGACTTAACTAATCTAAACACGGTAATTAGATGGAGTTAAGTAACCTATACTTAACTAATCTAAACACGGTAATTCGATGGGGTTAAGTTAAACACTTAACCAATCTAAACTTGGTAATTCAATGAGGTTAAGCAACCAATACTTAACCAACTTAACATGATAATTTAATGGGGTTAAGTAACTTATAATTAACCAATTATACATGATGATTTGATGAGGTTAAGTAACCTATACTTAACCAATCTAACATGTGGACTTGATAGGGTTAGGTCACAAGACCTTTTGAATATACTTAACCCTTGTAGTATGATTAGTGGATGAGGTTAAGCTAACCCATACTTAACCAATCCGGCTCGATGATCTGATGCGATTTAGATAATTTATGCTTAATCAATCTAACACGATAATCTGATAGGGTTAAGACAAACCAATTTGACTTAATAGGGTTAAGTCATGCGCTTCTTGGTATACTTAACCAACTTATAGGGCTAAGCCTTGAACTTAAATACTTAGCCAATCTTGACATGATTCGTAGGTGAGCTAAGTCATGAACCTGAATAACAACACTTAACCCAATAGACAAAACCCTAGTGAGAGGAACTAGGTAGAAAATCGTTGTTAATCAAGGGTAACGGGGAAAAGAAGCTAAGTGGTAAACCTTAGTTAAGTATAACTAAGTAATAATTCTTAGCCAAGGACATGGGACTAGTTCATGAATGGATGAGTAACCCGATATGGTAGGTCATCGCTTAAACACACGAGGAGGAGAAAATTACTCGACTAGGATAAGGGCTCCAACGAACTGGGTGGCGAAGCGATAGCTTCGGGGGACGTGAAGGTACTCTTGGTATCCCTTTGTGAGGTGGCAGGTGGTCCATGAAACCCGACCTCACAGAGGTTAAGGTCTGCGATAGAAGAGCCAAGAGTATGCCTTGGTTGCTATGCGAGCGACCTAAAGACTGGGATGGATTAGCGTGGAGTCGACGATACTTGATTTTGCCCTGGATAGCACGTCGCCGACTACCTACCATCTTTAGTCAATCGTGTATGAACGGAAAGGTAGGGAACCCCCAACAGACCATGTTCTTGCTATCGAGTCATGGGTGAGGTTGGCCCATAGGAAAGTGGGGCTATAGTGGGGCCGGGATGTGGTTCTCATACATGATTTTTCTTGGAATGCCTTTCAGTAGTTGAGGGAGGGGTCACGTGGGACCATAGCCACGGATACAAAAACAGACCTTGATATCTGCATCAGCAGACGACTTAAAGCTCCCGACCAAGTTCCGTATTTCTTGATTTGCCCTGGCACGGAACTCGGATGACACATTGAGATACATGTGCGTATAGACATGGAAAACGATTCACGATATATACGTGGGACAAAGGGCGTGGTTGACAGGTGGCATAATCCCTAGTGGTCCTAGGTGGCCAAAACCCAAACTGAGACACGGAAACGTTCATTACGTAGCATAATCCCTAGTGGTCCTAGGTGGCATAAATCCTAAGTGAACACACAATAGTTCATGGTAAGAAAACATAACTAGATCAAGGGTAGCAGTCCAAAACAACTTCAAGGATAAAATGATACTACGTTGAGGTTGTATAGATTTACATAGGAAAGCCCGTACGGCTTACGGCAAAGGACTGAACTTATACATGGAAAGAAACATACGAGTTGGGAAAACCTACATATGCTATATATTAGGTTGACATGGACCATTACATGACATTGGGCAAGGGACATTCATAGTTAACACAGGACGCGGGTTGGGATACTAATACGAGAGGTGCAGAGCAAATATACATGATAGATACTGTGGGATGTTACACATGATAGATACCTTGTGATAGTATACTTGATAGAAACCTGACGATGTGATAAATTGATCCTTGACACCGTAGTTTATCATGATACCTTAGTTTACCTTGCTACAGTAGTTCATCCAGTTATCTTGGTTGAGCTTATCTATCTTGTTGTCATCCTTATGTTTACTTTCATTTTATGCATGTCATGTTACCTTTACCTGTTTTTATGCTGGAAGTAGATAGGACTTACCAGTCTTTATGACTGACCCCGTTTTTTTTCGCCTCTTTGTCTTCCGTTCCCCCCCCCAGGTTTTCAGGGAGGAAACACTGTTATTTAGTTCGGACTTCCTCTGCTCGAAGGTCATCATGCATGGCTTGGACTTTTCTTGGCTATGGCTACCTTACTGTTTTATTTGGGGAATAATTTATGAAAAGGTTTTATGCTTCTGTACTATTGCAAGACAGGTTTTGATGTATTCTGATGTAAAAGGCTTTAGACCTTATTTTATAAGGTAATGAAATTTGTTTTACTTCCGTTGTTTTATATATATGTTCTGTCTTGTAATATCTCTGTGCATGTTTACCTCGATAATGCTTCACCAAACCTAGTGCATTCCCTTTGTGAGTGACCCTAGCGGAGGTGGGGTGTTACAATTTCTCAACCACAAACGGGTGTTTTTCAACCACAATCAATCAATATCAACCACAAACAATTCCAATTAACCATTCGCTATCAATCAATTTTCACACAAATCACAACCAATAAATATCGCCCATGTTTTGTGGACGAGGGGCGTATATATATATATATATATATATATATATATATATATATATATATATATATATATATATAGCGTTTCACTTCTATTTCGACACATATATAATTTTTACAACGCATATACAACTTATACATCGAACGTACAACTTATACAATGCTTATACAAGAGGTGTACAATGCTTATATAACTCATACATCGATTATATAATTTATACATCGTCGTTTTCCATTTCGTTTATAAATTAGAAATCTCACATCGGGTTCCACTCCACCAAAAATAGCAGAAGGCTCAGAAAAATATGCGGTCTATTCTAGAAGGTAGAAGACGTCCATATGAGTCCATTGTCTCTTGTTTCACTGAATTTTGTCAATACACGAAAAAGATATGATTTTTCAAAGTTTGCAATGGTTTAAAGGTGTTAAAACTGTTGAAAATAAATATAGCCGTACCTCAGCTGAAAGGTTCAAAACTAGGTTTGGATTTATCTCGAAATCCGTGTAGCTATTCGTCGATCAGCCTTCGCAGCGTCGAATGGGGAGGAAAGGCGCGTCAGAGCCCTGAACGGCGGCGAACTCGATCAGGCGGTGGCGGCGAAAACTAGCGACGAACGGGCGAACTTCTCGAGATCGATTCTCCCAAAATACTCAATGAAAAAATCGAAACCAGGTATGGATTTGAAGCTCGTCTCGAGCTCTTCAAAATCTTCAACTGGAGCTCTTGATATTAGTGAGTGGATTGATCAGAAAATGGACGGGAAGGTTTGGATGTTTTCCGCCTTCGATCGTGTTACGGGGAGAGAAAAAATACTGGGGGGGCTGACGTGGGCAAATGGTTTTTTTTTTATTTATAACTTTTAAAATTCTAAAAATACCTTGTTTAACACACGAACCCCAATCCAAACCCAACGACTATCGTCCCTAGCGTTTTACCCCCGTTCTGAATAGAATGGGATATGTTTCGTAGGCCCATTCGACTGTTTCAGTCAGTTTTCCTTTAAATTAAAATATAAAACATTCAATATTCGATTTGAACGTACATTTCACTTTGCCAGGGCCACAAACTAATTCGAAAAATTCCAGAAAAATAAATCTGCCTATGTTTTGACGATGCGGTCCCAACAAAACTAGTTTCGTCGAACTCTGAGATCGTTTGCAAAAAGGCCCATTTCTGGTCGATCCAATTGAACTATAATGGACCAAAACACGTTTTCCTTTGCCACGCTCACATACTAGCTTCAAAAATTATGAAATTTGAAACCTAGTAATAAATTCACATCCCGGATCCAACAAAAGTGGTTTCGTCGAATTCTGAGGTCGTATGCAAAATGGCCAATTTCACGGGCTATATAAATTCCATAGCGACCTTTCTGAAAATTCATTTGGCCATAACATTTTCTTTCCGCTATGAAACTTCGATTTTTCAGTTTCGTTAGAAAGGTATTCACTAATAGATTTAAATATTTTTGGTTTCACTCAAATCCGTTTTGTTTTGCACCCGGTACAGTCCGACAAAGTTTGAATTCAATTTTTGAAACTGCAGCGCCATTTCAGGCCTTGTTTATAATTAGAATTAATTATATTCGTTTTCAAACATCGATTAAAACTCACTTTTCATTGCTATTATTTAAAATATTTATTTTAAATATTTAAAATCCATTATTTTAGCCAATTTAAAAAAATTTAATTGGTTCAGATTTTCCGGGTCGTTACAAGTTTTGTTCCTGTAAACGATTAGAGATACCATTGAGGAATTGATGGTTTAGAGCAGACTGAAATTTAAAAATCCAGCCTTTACTTTTTCTTACTTCCTAAATTGTAATATCTTTACTTTTTTTTGTGATTTTGCATTCATTCTTTATTAACATGAGCCAAATTTGTTTTTTTGGGCTAACATCGGCTGTAGGAAAGTAGCATGTGAATTAACATTGACTTTAAATTTTTATATTTCCTTTGTAGATAACTATTTATATTTTTGGTTATCAACATGCGACAGTATCTCGACCGAGGTGCAATTACAAGTAACGACTTGAGTGGTTCTCCAAAAATATGCATGGGGACTTAAATGCACTGGAGACAGCGGGACCCAGTAAGACATTGCTTAAAATTAATATCAGCAATACATCAAATGTCAATTATGTTTTAATACATATTTACAGGACATATTTGTTTTGATATTTTTATACCAATGAAAGACTAGGTTACTTAGTGTAAAATTGCAGATAAAGAATAATGAAAGACTATGCAAGCTTACTTATCATTATCTATAGACAGTTCGTGGTTGTATATTAACTGCTATGTTGTAGAAGAAAATGCATAAGTGCTACGAGCCGGTAGATATTTGTTCAAAGAACTTAGATGAGACCTTTCTTTACTTTTATATTAGAGTAAATGGTATGGGTCCATTTTAAATATGAATTTAAGATTAGTGTCAAGCTTTGTCGATGATAGAATGTCATATATGAATATATACCAGAAAATTATTGTGATATGTTGCATTTATTTTATACAAATTACTATGGGTATATCATTTGTTTTATATGCGCTTCTTTTTGTTTTTTGAAAGTAGTATGGGGCGGCATAAATCAACAGTTTTTTCAAGCATAAATGCTTTATATGTAATGTCATCTTTACATTGTTGTGATTTCCTACAACAGAAAAGAAGTGTAAAGCTACTGGCGATAGATGAGATATGAGCAAGGCGTGCATGCGTAATAATATATACTAATCCATAGCATTTGAAGATTTAACTTGGTTTCATATACTTCTAATAGGGAACCCATTTCAATAAATATAAAAAAACAACTAGGTAAGAAGTACATTAGCAATTGAACTATTTTCACACCAAATTCAAGTAAATTAACCTGTTACAAGTCCGTATTTCGGTAGAATTGTTTTATACAGACACTGGTGATGAAGATGTAAGTTCTATTATAAGTATAGAAATTAATTTCCATTCATGTATAATTTTTGGTGATTGATGTGCACACATTGAATCAAATTTGGTCTCATAATTTTGTTAAGAAGCAACGGGCCATGTAGCTAGTTGAGTATCTATTCATCTTATTGCTTGGGTTCTGCATATGAATAAAGTAATCTTGAGTCTTTTTAAGTTCCTTTTAAGTTTGTTCATTAAATTATTGAAATCATTTGTATCCTATGACATAGTTCACAAAAGGATACAATATGCAAGCTACTTATATATTACAAACCGCAATATACAAATTTACAAATTATGTTGCTTATTCCCAGTTTGGACTAACTTTATCTTTTTTGATATGTAGAAGCAAAAAAACCATTTCATTTTGTCTTCTACAAAAATCAAAAAGTAATTTATGTAAGTCGAATCAAATGAGGCATTCGTAACATGCAGTTTTATGCTATATTGAGTCATTGACAAGGAAATCTACCCAAAGGCATTTGTTTTCTCTCCTTAATTTTTTTAATATGATATACATGTCCATGAATTGCTGGATAGGTTAATAAACTTATGTTGATGTATATTGCTTCAAAAATAATATTACCATATAAAAATTTCGATCTTTAAGCTATAACAAAAATATCTATAGGCTTTTAAGATTTTCTCTTATGTTGAATTTTGGGACATTTGCTTGAATAATCTTGATTTGCATAATGACCCTTGGTTTGCACCGTTAATAGGTAAACATGTTGCCAATAGGAAATTAAACAATTTCATCTTACAGTGATATTTTTCTTTGTTTAGGGGGGGGGGATTATAGCATGGACTAGGTAGTAATTGATAGTTACTTTATGCTCTTTTGATTTTGGAAAGCTAAAGGCTCATAATTTTCTCATACAAACTGGGAGAACATTCAAATTAGATCTAAAGCATGCTTTTCTTGCTGATATAAAGTATTTGTATCTGAATAGCCAGCAAAAATGTTTAATCTCTTTCTAATTATGAACCTTCCTGCGTATGGAAACTTTTAAATACAGAACGTTTATGCATTTTCATGTTAAATTTCATCTACTATTAATCCTACTCATGCAGCATTTCCTTTTATAGGATCTTCATTCGAATATTTTGTGGTTACCCTTGAAAATTGCACTTAGTCAACATTAGTTCGATTATTGCTTCACATGACATTGTATTGCTAAATAGATGCAAATAATAAGAATAAATGTAGTTTGTGTCCAAGGATATTACATTATCACGTAGTACCCAACTGTAAGCAAGTAATTTAATTTGAAAATGAAAACCATAAAACTATGGAAGAGTCCAACTGGCATGTTACAGATTATTTACAAATAATCAAGTTAATTTTCTATATTTCTAACTATCCATTTTCAAAGTTGAACCCTAAAACGATAATTCTTCCCATATTTCAATAGACCTTCACTACTCTCAAATTCTGCCAACACATCTCTATAGCCCAATTTTGCATCTCCAAGGCTTCATGGTGGAGGTTAACATCAATCTTCGCTCATTTGGTATGTTTTTCCACCCATTGAAATATTTTGAGCTAGCCTGATTTAAGAGTTAGTCATACGACAACAAATTTTGTTGTTAAGGATCATTTATGGTTTTGTAACTTAAAAGTCAAAACGATGAATGTTCTGAGTTATCCGTTGCATATCGCGATAAGATTGAGTCATTTTTCACAATAAAAATGATTGCTTTGATATTACGATTAGGGCAGGTTCTCTCACATTTCTGTAGGGAAGTTTAAAAAAAAAACAATTTATAGCATAATAGTTAGGATCAGAGTGGATATTTTACATTCAATTCTTTCATGCTTTTTTTCAATTCATTCTAATTTTTGTTTTGATGATAATAAGTTGAGCAATAAGGAGCTACTCTATTAAATTACATTTACAATGGTAATATTCACAATGTTTACAATCAAAATAATATATGGGTTATTTCATATTTAATGGCACTTATCAATATAACGATGACACGTCTTCATCTTAAAGATATTATGTTTAGTTAATAATACTGCCGCAAAATCACCTTTACTATAAATGTGATAAAAATAATTTTGAAAATAATGAGGCTATTCTTTTGTATACTCTTAGAATAACTATGAAAATCATGAAAACTTAAAAGTATGCATTTATATCGTTTCTTTTCTTTGTTTTAATTTTATTGAAAAAGCTTGGGAAACTTTGCACACATTGGGCATAACGTAGTTGATTAAATGGATTTTTAGATTTTGTATTTGGGTTATAATCAAAATCATGAATTTAACCAATATTTTAAAATTTAAATGATTGAAATTATTAACATATATATTGTAAATAATATATTGATATAATATAGGTAGTTCCTAATAATTCTTTGATCACTCAGTAAATTGTAACACCCCGTAATTCTATTAATATTAATATTCACAAATTAAAGAATAACTAATCTCAGACGTGAGAATTGTGGAAAACGAGTTGCGCCATTGTGTTCGTCTCGGAATTCTGGTTGAAATAGAGTCCGAGTTTGCGTGATTTGGACTTCGTATTAAGGAGATATGGCCATCGGAAGTTTCAGAAAATTCAAAATTCAAAATTCAAAATTTGAAGTCAACGGGCCAGGCGGGAAATTTCCTTCCCAGCACCCCAGGTCGACTGGGGAGTCGACTGGGCAGTCGATACCCCCCCCCCCAGGTCGACTGGGGAGTCGACTGGGCAGTCGACACCCCCAGGACCAGGTCGACTGCGCAGTCGACCTGGGTGTCGACCTGGTCCAATCTGCCAGGTTTTGGCTCAACCCAATCTTGAGCTGCTGATGTGTCTTTAGGGATGAGTTGGCAAATTTAACGGTTCAGGTTAGTTCTGAGTTGATCTGACGGTCTAAATAAATCCTAAACTCTATATGTACCTAGGTAGTCTCTCACTCTAAATTCACATGAAAAATAGAATAGCCGTCGTCATGCCATCACCATGGAACTCAGTGTAGCCGCTGCCAACAAAGAAGGAAGAAGGCTAATCAAAACTCTAATTCTACTCAACTCTAAAGCAAATCAAGACTCTCTTTCTTTTCTAATCGTGAGTATGATGATTTTAATAAGATTATTAGCAAACTAATTAGATTAAGATATGATATGGATCATAAGAAAATGATGTGAATTGTCATATATGTTGTTGTAAACCTTATGCTATCATGTATGTTGTAAATCCTATGTTATGTGATGATGATATCCTATATGTTGTAAATCATGCTATGATGATATTATATATGTTGTAATTTTCTATGCTAAGTTGTGATAAATCATACATGTAAGCATTGTAAATTATACAGTTTTCCTCATTTTTAAATAAGGAGGCATTATTTTGTAATCACAAAGAGTATGACAAAAAGAATTAAAAAGGGAAAAGTGGTGCAAAGTTACATATAAAAATAAACACATGTTTTGTATGTAATTTGCATCAACTATTCTAAAATAAAATAAAAATACTACATATATTTCTTATGATTTGGAAATATGTCAATTCCACAAAATAGGTGTAGTGTCCCGAAATTCTGGTACCATTTGAGCTGACCAAATAACACAAGTCCAACCCAAATTGCACTGGAAAACAGAAAACTAATAGAAAGAAAACATAGGGTGAAATAGATAATATAGAAACCTAGAATAGAAGAAGAAGAAGAAGAAGAAGAAGAAGAATATACAACATCAGAGTAACACGAATCTCACAGCGGAACGAACAACATATAATAGATAACATATCTTTGAAATAAAATCATTATATGTATACAGTAACATTATCATAGTACAACACTTACAACACAACGGAAATAAACAATAGTTATATAATCCTGAAGCCTCCTTCTTCAAGCTCTCCAAGTATATCTGTAAAATCCTGACTACTTGACTGCCCGTACAAAATTGGGCACCCAAGAGTTTAGGGAAAACAAAACAAAATAAACTCTAGGTCAGTCATGGGACTGGTGTGAGTAAAAAAGTTTAAAACAGTTTTAGCAATTAAACGATATCTTATAATACCACGTCGTATAAAGGAACGGGTTTTTCCCTTACGAGAATCCAAAACATTTGATTTAACTTTCAAAATCCTTTTGAAAGAAATGATAAACTTTATATCAAAACTCTTTTGATATTATAATAATGTCTATCAACCACAACTAAATAATCATCTAGTAGAAACGCTTTCATCTCACGTTCTACATATATAGTTACAACCAAAACCGCGAGCACTTATTGGATATTGGATTACCAACTATGACAAGGTATGGAATTGTAACAACCCTAAAATCTGGGCCAATTTAAAATTTTATTTTTGCAATTTTAACGAATTTTGAACATTTAAAATGAATTATTTTAAATAATATCAACGAAAAATTTCTTTTGAATTGAATTCGAACGTATATATTATATACTTCGTCGTTAGAATATAAATAATTATATATAATTATAAATAGAATTGAAAATGGCGCGATAGTTCGATAATTCGATTTCAAACTTCAATTGAATGTACCGGGAGCAAAACAATCCGGATTTTAGTGAAACTAAAAATAGTAGGGTCTAATTGATGATATCTTTCCAACGAATCCGAAAAATTGAGATTTCATAGCGGGAATCAAAAGATATGTCCAGTTGAAAATTTTGAATAGTCGCTATGGAATTTAGGCCCTTAAAAATAGACATTTTGCAAACGACCTCGGATTTCGACGAAACCACTTTTGTTTGATCCGTGATGTCAAATTATTGCTAGGTTTCAAATTTCATAATTATTCGAATCAATATGTGAGCGTGGCATAGGAAAACATGTTTGACCAGTTTTAGTTGATTTTAATCGACTGGAAAATGACCATTTTTCCAACGGTCTCAGAATTCGACGAAACTAGTTTTGTTAAGACCGTATCGTCAATACGAAGCTAGAAAATATTTTTCTGGAATTTTTCGAGTTAGTACGTGGCCCCGGTAAATTGAAATGCGCGTTCAAATTCAATATATAGAGTTATATGTTGATTTTGACGAAAACTGATCGAAACGATCGAATCGGCTTACGATACATATCCCATTGTGTTTGGAATGGGGGTAATTAGCTATGGACGATAGGCAGTGGGCCTCGTTTAGAGGTCGTATGTAAAAGTCAACTTTTTGAAATTAAAATTAAAAAAAAACCACTCTCCCCTTAAATCCCTCTGCCCCCCCCCCCGTTCATATTCGATTCAATAGAAATTGAAAAAGGAAAAAAACAAATTGTTCCACCACCCTCGTCGATCGACGCGCCGCTGCTCCCCAGATGTGCGGCCGCCGCTTCTTCCTTCCCCCTCCCCTTCTCCGTCTCCATCTCTCTCTCCTCCTTCCTGCGAAAACCCCAGCTCCAAACCCCCTCATCCCAGCGACGCAGCCACCGCAACCGCCTGCACCGACCTCCACCGCCACCTGACCACCCTCGCCGAACCCCTCCTGCCACCTAGACGTAGCGCCACCCCGCTTTCTTCTCCACCTTCTGTAAGTTCTTCTATTTATTTTTATTTAATGTTTTCAAATCAGTTTTCTTGTGTGAAAGTCATTAATTTAAATAAAAAATAATTTTTTTTGTTATATGATAGGAGTTAAAATAAAAAGGTGGGATTTTTATAATATGAAAGAATAGAAAAGATTAGATTTATAAAATAGAAAAGATTAGATTTTTAAAATAGAAAAGATTAGATTTTTAAAATAGAAAAGATTAGACTTTTAAAATAGAAAAGATTAGATTTTTAAAATAGAAAAGATTAGATTTTTGTAATTTGAAAAGGCGAAGTCTTTATATTTGAAAAGGCGAAGTCTTTATATTTGAAAAGGCGAATTCTTTATATTTGAAAAGGCGAAGTCTTTATAATAGAAAAGGCGAAATCTTTTTATAAAGAATAGCGTGATAAAAATAGAATTTTTATCTATATAGTAGCGATGTAAAAATAGAATTTTTATCCATATGGAGCGATTATAAAAATATAATTTTTATACTAGTGGCAAATTAAAAATTCGATTTTTATATATTGAATAGCAATATAAAAATTGATTTTTATATATGTAGTGGCTACGGGCAACGAAAGTGACAAAAGGCGAGAACGACGAAGATTTCTATAAATGAAGTGTCGTGGAGTTGGGATAACTATTGGTGAGAACTTCTCACTCTAAATTTCTTTGTCTAGTTATATATATATACTAGGATGCAGACGGTGCTTAGTAGCATCCGACACCCGTCATCCACAGACCATGGATGGCTTGTTTGTTTGATTGATGTGTTGAGAAAATTTGTTTGTGAAGTTGATGTGAAATAGATAATAAAATATATTCATGTGTTGAAATAAATTAATTATCGTTAAAAATATAATTTTTAACGTGAATGTGAATAAATAAATATTTATAAACAAATCGGCCGATTTGTTTATATACATTGATTTGACTGATATTGATTGGGTCGCTAAATTTTACACATCGCCCAACTGCACAATTAAAAATCTGTGTTTATTGATTTGAAACCCCACACGGGTGTTGGGATGATATTTGGGTACACTAATCCCAATTATTTATTTATATGTCGATTAATTGGTCGACAGACTATGTAAGCGTCGATTATTTATATTTGATGCTTATGCAGTTGTGTGGTGCACCTTGGATGATGGTTGATTGTTTATCATTGCTATTATATGCATGGGGTGTATGGAATCCATATAATTAACGTTATATGGTGATTGATTGGGCCTCATTCCAATCGGGAAAATAATGAATATTATAAAAGAAAATTTATGTGTTGAAAATATTCGTGTGTTGAGTAAAATATTTTAAATAATAAAATTCACATCTTTATCATATTTAAAATTAGAACTACATCACGGTGGAGTCTAATTAAAATCAAACGATAGATACCATAATTTTTAAAATATTTTACATAACAAAAATAGTGATGTGTTGACAGTACTCATGTGTTGAGATTAGTCATGTGTTGAAAGAAATATAGATTCATGTGTTGAATGGAATATATATATATATATATATATATATATATATTCATTTGTTGAATAGAATAACGAATTTATTGAAATATATAAAGCCGTGTTGATTAGAGTTGCGCTATTTTGACGTGAACGATACTTATATCGATTTTATTCGTTTTACAATGAATATTGAAAAGTGATTTCAAAATTTAATATTTTGAAATGAAATTCAAATTAGATTAAAAATTCAAATTGAAATTTTATTGAATCAATTTGAAATGAATTCGAATCGAATAGAAAATGGATTCGATTCGAATTGAATAGAAAGTGAATTTCAATTCAAATTGAATAGAAAGTGAATTTGAATTCAAATCAATTTGAAATGAATTCAAATTGAATTAAATTGAAATGGAGTTAAAAACGAATTGAAATCATTTTGAATAAAATTCAAAAGGAATGGAAATTGAATTGAAATCAATTTGAAATGAATTCGAATTGAATTAAATAGAAGGTAAATTCAAATTGAATTGAATTGAAACGAATTCGAATTAAATAAAATTGAAATGAATTCGAATTGAATTGAAATCAAATCGATTTGAAATTGAAGATGAAGTTGAAATTGTTTCTGAAACGAATTTAAAACGATTTAAAAAATTCGTTTTAAAAAGGAAATTGACGAAATATATATATGTTAGACCAAAAAGTGGTTCTAACACCCAAATTGACTGAAATCAGAATAAAATAAGATCAAAAGTGAAATGGAGACACAGAATTTATAGTGGTCCGGCGTTGAAAAGCCTATGTCCACTTATCAATCACTATTCTCGATGATACAGTTGCAATTACAATGAGATATTCACTCAATTTCACTCACAACTCACATACATTCACTCAGTTGTCTCAAAACAAATGTTGAAAGACGATTTGGATTATCTGGGAGTGCTGGAATTCGGTTTATGAAAGTGTTTGAACTCTCAAAGTGCCCAAAAAGAAGATCCCTTTAACTGTCTCTAGGCGAGGTATTTATAGGTGAAAATTTGCTCAGAATTCGATCTGGGTCGGAGCCACGTGTCTTCCATCGCATCGTCCTCGGGTTCGGATGGACTCCATGCTGACAGCACATCAAAATAGAGATTATCGTGGGTAGGAACTCGTCATAACCACTCCGAATCTTCAGGCGATCGTGGGGGGAAGTGACGTGGGTTATGGGTTCGGTTCGGAGGAGCCTGCAGAGGGGGTTCGGATCGGGGCATCCGATCCGACCCGAATTAAATTTAGCTCTGCTCCGTTTCGACCTGGTAGTATCCCTCCGATCCGACTGGTAGTAGGTAACCCTCCGATCTGACTGGCAGTAGGTAGCACTCTGATCCGAATAGCAGCGTCTCTTCGATCCGATCCGCTATGATGCTTTCTAAGTTCTTCAACGCTTTACATCTCGACTTTGTGTTGCCCAGTTCACAAAGTGGGCTAACATTTTGCCCCCTCAAAGGATGCTTCTGTTGGAGACGGAGCATGCTTTGATTATCATTGCACAGTGCCTCCTAGGTAATCTTCTCTTTGATTTTCCTTGTGCTTTCATCCTCTTCTTCGAATTTTTGCTTAATTCAAATGCCATGCTGAGATATGACATTCTGTTCGGTTCGGATTCCGACCCGAACAGATCCTCTTCTTCTTCTATTTCGCATTGGACTAGTGGGCCAAGCTACGCTACTGGGCCTTCGAGCCAGTTCGAACGGGGAGATGAATAGTCACTAACCATGTATTTATATAAACCTAGCCTTCATCTTCCCCTCACTTTCTTTTTCTTTCAACGTTTTATAATTTCTGTTCCGAAATCCTTGGTCTCAAGAGAGGAAAACTTTTACACTTCTCGTGCGAATCTCCAAATTAACCACCTTGGTAGGTTTAAATCCTTGATCAACTTCATGATAATAGGTTTTAATTGAAATTTACGGTTAATTCGACCGACTTGGATGTGGTTTCCACACTACAGCATCCTCTCCCTTCGTTATTGTCATTGGTGGCTCCGTTGCTACTTTGAGGCGTTGGAAGAGGGATTCGTAGTTTGTTCGATCATGACTGGGGCATCGGAGATGAGATTGGTTCTATGATTAAAGAAGAGGGAGAAGAAGAAGATCACAGGGAGTTGGTTCGGGCGATGGAGTTTGGAGAACGGAGGAAAAGAAAAGGAAGAAAAATCCAGAAGGTCGGATCGGGTCGGGGCAAGCAGTTGAAAGAGGGGAATGGAGCTCACCTAACCGGATCGGGTCGGACTGTAGGATAAAGGAGGAGAGAGGCATGACTGCCTAATCCGACCCGAACCATTCGGGGAATCTACTTCCGAGCCGATCCGATTTTGATTCCTGGGCTTCAATGTTTGTCCGAGCCCAAGGCAGGGCTACGCCCCTAATCCGATCCCAATGAATGCGCTCGAACCGAACCGAAGAGCAGTCCAACTTAAGGCATAAAAACTCGTTTAACTGGCCCAATCAACTGTTGGTATAATCTTCAACTTAATGGACAGTTAGGATAGTGCCTTGCGAACATAAATGGACATCAAGAACTGCCTTGATCCTTATTACTTTGCCAAGATTCTGCGTCGCACTTTCAAACATTAACCTTACACTTTCCGCATACACTGTTCACACTTTAGTTTGTACACATGCACGGGGGGATATGGGCTAATTTACTCTAACTTGTGCTATTGCTTCTTCAATAGTTTTGTGACCATGACATCCAGACGCTCCTCTAGACTAGCAGAGAAGAAGGAGGCCCCGGAGTCATCCAACAAATTTACTCTTGAGGACATATCTTCTTCCTCGGATCCAGAATGGAATGACGAGGGCTCAGACTACGAGATTGGAACTCGCGAAAGCGACAACGTGTCTTCGGAGGGTGGAGTTTCTCTAGGTAGTGAAGAGGAAGGAGGGATTGGTGATAACCGAGCTCCTGATGAATTTGAATCTGCCGTCATATTGGAATCACCTCAAGATTCCGTTGAATCGACGATCGACAATGACAGACTTGTCCGAATACGACTAAAGTACGGGATACTCAAAGGGGATACTTTGTTGCCATCGAAATCTGATCGTCCCCACAACCCTCCGGAGGGGTATATGGAAATCACTCGGTTGATGTTCATGTTCGGGGCTATTCCTCCATTTTCTCCTTTCGTCGTCGATTTTCTAAGACAAATGTGGATTGCCCCCATGCAGCTGCATCCCAATTCCTATGCTTACTTGTACACCCTATATGTAGCGTATTGTGAGATCTTAGGTATAGAGCTCACTTTTGACGACGTTCACTTCTTCTATAACTTCAAGCACCGGACTCGAGAAACCCCTTCTTTCTGTTACTTCGAGTCTGCCCCTAAGAGGAAGATAATTCCATCACCATTCAGTAGTAAAGTTGGGGACTCCAGGATGGAATGGTTTTATATAAAGCAACAACCAGGGTGTGCTAGGAGGTGTACGAAATCAAGTAAAGCACTGGTTTTCTAATTTGCAACTCTGTACATACAAACCACCGCATTAATTCGCTTTTCTTTTTGTTTGCAGTTGATAACCCAAAACAAATATCAGACCAAGTATTCTTTGACCGGATGCACCAGCTCCTTAATGGTGATCAGAAGTTTTTAACTATTGATGAAGTCCTTAAGGATGAATATCTTCATCTTCATGGGTTTCTATCTATTACTCGTAGCATTGGTCATGGGACGGCTCCATATGTATATATTCCCCCAGTGGACGTAATCCCTGAAACGGGCGAAGGTTCGAGAGCTCCTACAGTGCCTCTTCAGGCTTCACCCTCTCCTTCTTCTACCCAAGATGATGAATTGGGTAACATGGCCGAAAAGCATCGCGAAGGGTATACTGTTCCCGAGGATGCCATTTCTCCGGAAAGGTCAACGTCTTCCAAAGAGTCACCGATCGATGCTTCTGAGGGAGATGTCCCTAGCACTGATGACCCACTATTTCAGGGTTTGGGGGATCTCCCCTTACCTGAAACTATTTACACTTCAGAGGATTTTAGGAAGAATTCTTTAGTTTTCACTTCTTCCGAAGAGACCACTCCCGCTAAGGCCAAAGAGCCAGCTCGTACTAGTCTAGCTTCGGACTCGGGTTGGTCGGGGGGAAAAACACCACTTAGGACACACTTTACACAATAACGTTACAACTCACTGCATCTTTCTCTTTGTGAAAATATTGATTCTGAATTTCATTTGTCTTGTTGTGCAGGCACGATGTCCCGATCATACTATGATATCAGGAAACTCCGCCGCAGCATGTCTAATCCTCCCTATGATACTGAGTATGATCGCCGCGATGATCGCAATAGGGAGGAGAGAAGGCCCTATGAACCTTATCGCTCTCGAACCTCGCGTTCTCACTCTCCTGTCCGGACAGACCCAGAGCGATATAAAGGTTACCAAGGTCATCGGGAAGAGGACAGGCCGCAACCAAAAGACTCAACCTCTTCTCAAGAAAAGCGCAGCAGGGAGAGGAGTTCACCAAAAGAAACCGAGTCGTGAAGCAAATGCAAGGTCCCTGCTAAACGGCCTAGAACAGATAAAGAGGCCATTGAACCCTCCACGCACAAGGATACCGAGCTGCCGATCCCCGCCCCTCCACCGCTAGATGCTGAAACTGCAGTTAAGCGGGCGTATTTGGAGGAGCAATTTCCCGAACATTACTTTGAAAACCTGACTTTTTTACCTGCTCTTGAGCCTATTTCTTCAAGGTGGGCAGATGAGGCCAAAGCAAAGATAGATGCGGTTGAGAAACAATATTCAGAAATGTTCAAGTATTCGCGCAGCCTTTCCAGAATCATCCGTACTTTAATCACGAATGCTGATTCGATACAAAAAACCGCAGAAGACGAAGCAAAGGCCTTAAAAAACCTAGGAAAAGACTTGGAGGATACTCAGGCCCAGCTTGTTGTTGCTCAACGGAATGCTATTAGCTTCAAGCAACAATTTGAAGATTTGCAAAAACGCTACCATGATTTGCTTGAATCCCATACTCAAGAGCGTTCTGAGTTAAAAAAGCAAGCCGAAGATGCCAAGTCAGATGCTTCCAAAACGCGCCTTGCTTACGCTGACCTTGAGCGGATGCATGATTGCCGAGTTAGCAAGGAGGAATGCTGAACTGGAAAAGAAAAATGCTGACTTGGCTTCTAAGCTAGTGGAGGCGGAGAACAGGGCTGCCCTAGCGGAGGGTAACGTCGAATGTGCAATCAAGTCCGCTGAAGAAGCCCGCAAACAACTGTCGGAGGCTGAGGGAGAGGTGCAGGGTTTCGGCGAATTAATGATTGAATTCTTTGCACATATCATCTGCCGTCGGAATATTTCTCGGATTGAAGATTGTCCATCTACTCTAGTCCAAGTATGGAGTCAAATCGTTAAGTGGGAGAAAGAGGAGCTCAAGGTTGATTCCATTGACGAGGACAAGCTAATGGAGAAATATTTACGAGATGATGAGCCAGAACGCCTAGCTGATGGGCGCCGCCTCATTGCTGCTGTTATGGACGAAGAGAGGCGGAGGGCTGAGCAAAAGAACATTCCCGAGGCTGGTTCTTCCTCTACTGCCTCTGCAACTTCTGAAGTAGAGGGATATGACCCTGAAAACCCGGGGATCCCTCGGACAACTCTTTTATCCCCTATACCCGAAGCGGCATCGGAGACAGCAGTTACTCCAGCCGAGAAGTCTTCGGAAGGTATCTCTACATTTTCACCTCAATTTGTCAAAGCTATCTCTACCTTTCGTCACGTGATTGAGCAATCGATGAAGAACCCATTATTTTCTCCTGAATTGATAACTGTTGCTTCTCACTCTGTAGGTATTGAACCGTCCGAAAAGACAGGTGTGTCCCAGGGAACCGCCTCTGGGGCAGAGCTTACGGAGAAGGCAAAAGGGGGGAAAGACAAGGCTGCCCCTATAGATTTAGGAGAGGTAAATGAACTGTCTAAGGCTAACACTCCTCATGGTGACGAAATGATAGATGCCTTAAAGGACGATGGCGGCGACGGGGGACATGAGGAAGATCCGGAGGTGGCAATAGTCGGAGAGTCAAAAAGCGCCGATGATGTGACCTTAGCTGCACTGAAAGCTGACCAAGATAAAGGCTTGCAGCTTAAAGCTGAAGACTTAGATCCTGAAAGCCTTAAGCCCCTTGCAGTAGTGGATGCAGGATCAAGGTTAGTTGTTAAGATTTCGACTAGATCCATTACAGAGGAACTTGCTAAAAAGTCTTCTCTTGATTCCAGCGCTCCGCCCTTCGGGAAGAAGTCAATCGATTCCAGCACCTCAGCTTCAGGAAAGAAAAAGTCAAAGCGCATCTTGACGGAAGCCGAAAAAGAGGCGAGGGATGCGGAGAAGGCTGCCAAGAATTCCAAGCCTCCTTCGAAGTCTAAATAGTGGAATGTCTTACGTTATTTTTGCATTCGGTTGACCAATAATTGTTGCTGCAAGGGTGGACCTTGCACCTTCTTTATGCCTATTTTCCTGTACAAATTCATTCTTTTGTAAATAAAAATAATTCATTTTCTGCAATGTCTGTTAGTCATTAGTTTTGCACTTATGTAAGAATGCATGTCCTACTATAGCTGTGTAATGAAGTTATGGTGGGGGGAAATATGTGTATACATATATGCCCCCTGTCAATCTCGAAAAACTATTCAAGACTTAGTCAAGTAGTTTGAATGTCCCCGATTTTTCGACGGGATTGCATTCTATGTGCCGTCAATGCCTGTCGTTTTTTCTGGCATTTTTTATACTCTTTTGTCTTATACTCAGTTTAGAGTTCTTACTGAGGCGGTCTCTTGTCTGGGTGCACCTTCACGCCTCAGAGGACTTCGTCTTCCCGTTCTTTATACTCTCTCTCAATTCTCGAGAGTTAGAGTTAAGAATGTCGTCTTCCCATTCTTTTATGTCTTATCGCACAAACAGTCGTTGTGCTTTTTCCTGCGTATAAACTATTTTCAACCTTTCAGGTTTTAAATCATCTTATATTCCATAATCCCAACAGAATAGTAGATGAAGGTATATATAATGCATGAAATTAAATGACACACGATATTTTTATAGTGGTTCGGCTAAGTCGTAGCCTACGTCCACTTTATAGTTCTTTGTTCATATCATCAGACTTTTCTAGGGCAAGTCGTGCCTTTTTACAGAGTTCATAAGAAAAACAGCAAAGAGTACAACATTTCTACTTCAAATATCGCATCAAGTGTTGGGCATTCCATGCCCTAGGTACCTCTTCGCCATCTACGGTCGTTAACTTGAAGGTTCCTGTTTCAAGTTTCCGTTGGATGACAAAGGGTCCTTCCCACTTTGGACCGAGGTGAGGAAGGGATGGAAAGACTCTCTTTAGCACCAAATCTCCTGGTTCAAAAGTCCTAAGACGAACTTTATTTCCATAATAGCGTGCCATCTGACGTCGATGTCTTGATGCGCGCAAATCTGCTTCGTCCCTTTTTTCTCGATTTCATCAAGAGACTCGAGTAAGAGTGCCCGATTCGTCATCGGGTCATAGTATGTCACTCTGTGGGAGGGAACCTCAAGCTCTACTGGAATTACTACTTCTTAACCAAAAGAGAGAGAGAAAGGGGTATGACCGGTAGCTGTCTTAAATGTTGTTCGATATGCCCACAAAGCTAAGGGCAATTCGTCAACCCATTTTGGCTTGGTGCTCTAACCGTTTCTTGAGGATGGATTTTATAACTTTGTTTATTGCTTCTACTTGCCCGTTCGACTGCGGATAGGCAACCGTAGTGTACCGTTTGTCGATCTTATATTTCTGGCAGAAATTTCTGAATTAAGCACCATCGAACTGGGTTCCGTTATCAGTTATAATGGTCCTTGGGATCCCGAATCGGCATATAATATTTCTAACCACAAAACTTATCACCTTTCTCGCCATGATTTTGGTTAGGGGCTCAGCTTCCACCCACTTCGTAAAATAGTCCACAGCGACAATTGCATATTTCGCTCCTCCTTTAGCAATTGGTAGAACTCCGATGATATCAATTCCCCACGTGGCAAAAGGCCAAGGACTCACCATCGACTTGAGTTGGGTCGACGGTGCTCTGGTGATTTTGGCGAATCTATGGCACTTGTCGCAGCATCGTGAATAATCAACTGCATCTTTATTAATTGTGGGCCAGAAGTATCCATACCGCAATATCTTTTTCGCTAAAGTCTGACCTCCTGTGTGATCTCCACACTCACCTTCGTGTACTTCTCTTAGTACACGTTTGATGTCGTCGTGTGCTATCCATCGTAACAGGGGCATAGAAAATCCTTGTCTATAAAGAGTATCATCTTGAAGGATGTATCTGGTAGCCTTGCGAACTATAGCCCATCTCTCACTCTTCTTTGATGGGAGTATTCCATTCTTAAGGAAATTCTTAATTGGGGTCATCCACGACTCCTTCTCCGGTTCTGCTTCGAAAGCGAACTCAATTTCCATCGACTCAAAGCTTGGCGATTCCAAAGTTTCAATTGGAATTATTTCAGTTTCTTCTGGGTCGTCGAAACTAGCTAGCTTTGCCAGCCTGTCTGCCTTCTGGTTTTCGGCTCTTGGGATATGCGTTATGTTATACCGCTCCAGGTTGCTCAACAGTTTTTCCACTTTCCCGAGGTAGGCGATAAGTCGAGGTCCCCGAGCCACAAACTCCTTTCGCACTTGGCAAACAATGATTTTGGAGTCGCAGAATATGTCCAACGTTTTTATTCCGAGGTCTTTAGCAAGCTTCAGCCCGACAATCAGGGCTTCGTATTCAGAGTCATTGTTAGTCGCCGAAAATTCTAATCGTAGAGCGTAATATAACGACCGTCCTTCAGGAGTGACTTAGACGATTCCAGCTCCGGACCTTCGGTCGTTCTTGGCTCCGTCTGTGTATAGCTTCCATGGATCTAATTTTAACTCATCTTCGGACTTGACCACTCTGTCATCGATTATTTCTTCCTCTGGGATTGTGAACTCTGCTATAAAGTCTGCCAGAGGCTGCCCCCTGATCGACCTCCATGGCTGAAAATTTAAATCAAACTGACTTAATTCAATATTCCATTTGATCAACCGTCCCGATGCTTCGGGTCTCTGCAACACCTGCCTCAGAGGCTGGTCAGTGTATATGGTTATTGGGTGAGCTTGGAAATAGTGACGAAGTTTTCGGGAGGCGATTAGGAGGCTGTAAGCGAGCTTCTCAATCTTTGGGCAGTTGCATTCTGCCGCTGCCAATTTCTTGCTTACATAATATACTGGCCTTTGCACTTTGTCTTCTTCTCGAACCAAGGCTGTGCTAACAGCGTGAGCCGAAACTGCTAAGTAAACAAATAACTCTTCGTGATCCACTGGCTTTGACAAAATCGGTGGTTTTTCTAGCAATTCCAATAAATTTCGAAAGGCCACAACACAGTCCGGAGTCCACTCGAAGTTCTTCTTTCCCCTTTTAATCAAATCAAAAAATGGGACGCATTTGTCCGTGGCTTTGGAGATAAACCTACTCAACGCGGCTACTTTCCCCGCAAGACTTTGGACATCTTTAATTCTCCTCGGTTCTTCAATGTTTCTTATCGCTACTATTTGGCTGGGATTAATTTCAATCCCTCGGGAGCTCACAATGAAGCCTAGAAACTTTCCCGATGCCACTCCAAATGAACATTTCAAAGGATTCAACTTCATCCGATACTTTCGCAGGATACCGAACATTTCTGCCAAGTCTTGCGTATGGCTGGAGGATTGTTTCGATTTTACAAGCATATCATCCACATAAACTTCCATAGTCTTCCCTATTTGATTATAAAACATCCTGTTCACCAAGCGCTGATAAGTGGCTCCAGCGTTTTTCAATCCGAACGGCATGACCACGTAACAGTATAGCTCCAAATTTGTAATGAAGCTCGTGTGTTCTTGAACAGGCACGTGCATAGGAATTTGGTTGTACCCAGAATATGCGTGTAACACCCCGTATTTCTGTTAATACTAATATTCACAAATTAAAAGAATTAATATTGAGAATTTGCACGAAATAGCCTTAAAAAGGCATATAACAAATTTGAGATATGTGAATTGCCTTAAAAGGCGAAAAATGGAATTAGACATTAATTGGAAAATTAATGTGTAGAAATGGTCATAAGTTAATTATGGATTAATTTGAATTCATGAATCGGTGCGTGTATATATATATATATATATTTATATATATATGGCCAGTTAATGTAAACATGAATAGAAGTTTATTAATTTGCTGAGTGTTTGCTGAGTCACTTCTGACTCATTGCTGAGTCAATAAGATAAACCCCATCTGGTCTGAATGGCTGCGGTTATTTCTAGGTTAAATCTAATGGCCTAAATGAATCCTAACATCTATAAATAAGTGGGTAGACTCTAACCCTAAATCACTTGAAAAATTGGAGAGCTACCGACATGCCGTTGCCATGGAGTTCAGCATAGCCGTCACAAACTAAAGAAGAAGAAGGCCTAATCTACAAACCAAATCTACTCAAATCAAATCAAAAGCTCTCTCTCTCTTTCTATTTCTCTTCTTTAAAATTGTGAGTATGATGAATCTCACAATATTATTATAAAATAATTTGATTAAGTTATGAATGGATCACAAGAAAGTGATATGAATTGTTATGTATTTGTAAATTATGTTGTGGATCTCTTGTTATGCTATTATGTTATCATATATATGTTGTTATGTTGTAGTGATTATGTTGTAAATAATCCTATGCTATGTCATATGTGATTAATCATGCTATGCTATGTTGTAAATCATGTCATGCTATGTTGCAAATTATGATATGCTATGTTGTAAATCTTATATATGTTGTAGATATCATATTATCACATATGTTGAAATACTTATGTTATATGATAATGATGTCATGTTAAGTTGTGTTGAATCATACAAGTTGTAAAATCATGATGTTAGTATTTATGCGATTTGGATCATGTTTAAAGTTTATGTTTTTTTTATAATAGATCTTGATTATGGGAATTTGCCTATTGGGTTAGGTGTACCCATATACATGAATCTACAAATTAATTGGATCTTGAATATGGGAATTTGCCTATTAAGTTAGGTGTACCCATATACATGATTCTATGATTAAATGAATTTTGATTTTTGGGAATTTGCCTGTTGAGTTAGATGTACCCATATAAAACCATATTGTTAATGATGTTGATTCACACATGTCCTATACAAGTTTATGAAATTTGATCAAAATCATATTATGTGAATTATGAATAAGTTGACACCCTTAGATCCATGACATGTATAACCTTATGCAAGTTGTAATGTATGCAAGTTTTACCCCTTGTTATGATTTATTTAGTCACATATATATGTTGTTGTTGTGAATATTTTCTTTTATGCTATGAGTTAGACTAATAGGGTCTAGCATACATTTTGCGAATAAACGTTCAAACGTGGGGTAGAGGTAATATTAGGAAATTAATAAATTAGGGTGCAATTGATATGATTTTGCATGCCTTAAATGGATGTCCATAATTGAGTCAATTATGGACATTGTTAAATTTGGAATTAATTAATAATTCAAGTAGGGAATTATTAAAATTGGGGAAAGTGGATTATTAATAATAATCAATGCTTAGGACACGAGGTTGGACCCGTTTGTGACGTAAACCTGCCCGGACCCGCCCGACAAATCCAGTAGTCACAAATGTCGGCCCAATGTGAGAGGTCCTAGGCCCAAACTAAAGCATAACAGTTGTAAAGACACGAGGTTAGACTCTTTTGTGGTGTAAGACTGCCCGGACCCGCCCGGCAAATCCAGCTGCCAAAAATGCCAGTCTAATGTGAGAGGTCTTTATGAGGTTATGGCCTTAATGAATTAAGAAATACTTAGCCAGATAATCATGTAAGGTGGGACATGGGGGTTAAGTAGGTGCCTTGGGTGGCATGAGGAATCTAGTGGTTGCCTTTAGAGGCATTTGAAATACGATTAGACTTAACCAATTACACATGTAAATGAACATGACTAAGTGGGTTAAGTGGATGGACTAATGGGACAAGCTTAGGTGGAATGCTTGTGGGAAATAATGGGGGCCCATTTCAACCAGTATCCCAAAACGTATCTTTGTGGGCACGACCCAAGTCGAGGACGGGACACGCATACTGGGTTTGACTATAAGAGGCCAAAACAGGGAGCGGTGGCAACGTAAGTCCAACGGGTTTCATATGCGTGTGTGGACCCGGGCTGGTAGGTAAGACGTTGTTGCATCGTGTAGGTATAAGTCGTGCATCTCCGTTATATCGGGTTGCCACTTTAGGGGAATGATACACCCCACTGTGGGGCCAGCACGGGAATCTACGAGTAGGGAGCCGATCGAAAAATGGAAAGTGGGGTACACCTAGTGGAGATAGGGGCAGGCGGCACCTATGTAGTCAGCTAGGAGTACGTAAATCCATTAAGAAAGTTTCTAAGTGAAGCTAAGTGGAATCAATCTTTAGGGTGACTGATGTGGTGCAGTATAGTGTTTATCCTTTAGTATTTAGGAGCGCCTATAACGTTTCCTTTAGCGATTGTCTATGTACTTAATCTGCTCTTTCATAGACATTTCCTTGTTTTCCAGCTTATGCCTTAGTCCATTTATTTTGATAATAGTATTGTAGAATTATCATACTCGCCAGACTTTATGTCTGACCCCCCCTCTTTTTCATCTTTTTCTCCCTTCAGGTCCTCAGGTTGGGCCAAGTTCCAATGAAGTCTGATTGGATTGCTTATCTCTTGGAAAGCTTGGACTGCTGGAGTAAAGTCCAGCTTGTTATCTTTCTTTTTAATGGCTATTTATGTAATGGGATTATGTACTTGTTTTATCAAGATAGATATTGTACTTGACTTTGATTATGGTGTTATGATGTAACCAAACATGTTTTGACTTCTGCTGCAATTGAAATAAAGTTTTAAATTTCCAAGAACTATTTTATATCTGTCTTGTTGAAATTTAACTGTTCTATATTCACCTAAAACCTCCATAGAAGTTAATGCATTCCCTTTGTGAGTGACATTAATGGACGTGGGGTGTTACACGTGGTATCAGAGCATAAGGTTACCAGAACAGATAAAAATTTTAGAAAAATATTTTTCTAAAGTATTTTTGGAAGAAGTGCTTTCAAAAACATGTTATTTAGAGAAAGTTTTTTTGAAAAACATAATCCCAAATAGCCATATCCTTATCTTTATCTTTCGAATTCTCCATTTTGAATCTTTCCTTTTTCGTTTCAGCATGGCTGAAGATCTTAATCTCCCAGAAGGTGTGACGGTTCCAGGGTGGTTTAGGAGATATTTGGAGGCTAGGGCCACCACTGCAGGCCCAGCAGATGTTCCTCCACCCCCAGTTGCACCCATTCCTCCTCCTCGTGTTGACACTTTTGCAAAGACGTGCAAGGAATTTAAGGCTATGGGAGGAAAAACTTTTCAAGGGACTGAGACGTTTGTGGAGGCCAGAGACTGGCTTAAGGAGACTGAGGAATTGTTGGATATCTTTGAAGTGGAAGATGGGAGGAAAGTACGTTTAGCTGCTTGGTTAATGAAGGGAGAGGCCTCGTTTTGGTGGGAGGTCACTAACGGGGAATGTCTAGTTGATTCATGGGCGGATTTCAGACGAAGGTTTGAGGCAAAGTTTCTTTCAAGGGCAGAGGAGAATTTAAATATGGAAAAATTCCTGACATTAAAGCAAGGGAGCTTATCAGTGAAGGAGTTTGTCAATAAATTTAATCAGTTAGCAAGGTTTGGCTTGGAGTTGGTGAACACGCCAGAGAAGAAAGCTTTGAGGTTCGTTAGAGGCTTGAATGAACCATTGCAAGGGTTGGCTATGACCCACATCCCTATGGGAGCCACCTTTGAAAGGCTAGTAGAAATGGCACTTATGCATGAGGATAAGGCAGTTGAAAAGAAAGGGGATCAGAAGAAACCCCAACAGCAAAATAAGAAGGGTGGTAAAAACAATAATGGCAAAGGGAAGAAGAGATGCTTCAATTGTGGGACGCCTGGCCATCTCAGCAAAGATTGTAGAAAGAAAAAGAAGACTGGTTGTTTTCATTGTGGAGATGCGGGACATTTGGTGAAGGACTGCCCAAAGAAGGGGCAGAGGGCAGGGTCTACCTCGGGAGGACAGGTGCAGGCTCTTATGGCACCAGGGCAGGCAAGGGGGCAAGTTCAGGCTATTGCGGCCCCACCGCTGCAAGAAAGAGGTAGAACAATTTCTGTTGAAAGCTTAGTTTTTCTGTTTGATCATCCTGTCCGTACCTTATTCGATTCTGGCGCATCTCATTCGTTTATCTCTGCATCATTAGTTGAATTACTGCACTTGAACACCAGTTTAGTAGAGGATCCCTTGGTTGTTTCAAATCCAATTGGGGGTTCGGCTCATTTGACCATGATATGTTTGGATTTGAAAATCTCTATACTTAGCGTTGAATTTAAATGTGATGCTTATGTATTGGGCTTCACGGGCTATGGGCTAATTTTAGGAATGGATTGGTTATCTAGAAATGGGGCCATTCTTGATTTTGTAAGGAGAGTAGTTAGGCTTGTGACTCGCCTTGGTAATGCTCTCGACATCTTTTGTAGTCCCATAAATTCCGTTATGCTAAGTTATCTTGAATCGCTTGACGCGTCTGTAGAGAATCTGCGAACGGTAGAGGTGGTCCGGGAATATCCGGATGTGTTTGAGGAGGTGAAGGGCTTACCTCCAAAGCGGGAGATAGACTTTCGAATTTATCTTGTGGATAATGCTAAACCCGTATCTTTGCCAGTGCGCCACATGGCTCCTCGTGAAAGGAGGGAACTTAATAAGCAAGTGAAGGAATTGCTTGAGAAGGGGTTCATAAGACGTAGTATATCAGATTGGGGTGCTCCAGTAGTATTTGCTACAAAGGCGGATGGGTCCCTTAGACTTTGTGTGGACTATAGAGAACTAAACAAGCTTGCTAAAAAGAACCGACACCCACTGCCGAGGATTGACGATCTCTTTGATCAGTTAGTTGGCGCCTCAGTGTTTTCGCAGTTGGACTTAGCCACTGGCTTTCATCAACTGAGAGTGGCTGAGGATAGTATAGATAAGACTGCTTTTAGGATTCCTAACGGATTCTATGAATGGCTAGTGATGCCCTTTGGTTTGACAAACGCCCCCGCATATTTTGTTGATTTGATGAGTAGGGTGTTTAGGGAGTACCTTAACAAATTCGTGGTAGTCTTTGTGGATGACATCTTAGTCTTTTCTAAGAATGAAGAAGAGCATGTCCTACATTTTAGGGAAGTGTTGGAAACCCTTCGAGCGCATAACCTTAAGGCAAAATTTTCTAAGTGTCACTTCTGGAGGAAAGAAGTATGGTTCTTAGGGCACGTAGTTTCCAAGGAAGGGATAGCAGTGGATCCCGCAAAGGTGGTGGCCATCCAAGATTGGAAGGTCCCTAAAAATGTAACCGAAGTAAGAAGTTTCTTGGGGTTGGCTGGCTATTATAGGAAGTTTATCAAAGACTTCGCAAAAATATCAGCTCCATTAACACGGTTAACGAAGAAGAACCTGGTTTTTACGTGGGACGAAGATTGTGATGATGCGTTCCAACGTTTAAAGAGAGCCTTAACTTCAGCCCCAGTCTTAGTGCTGCCAGACGGGAATAAACCGTTTACCGTCTATACTGATGCTTGTGGGATGGGACTTGGCGCGGTCCTCATGCAAGAGGGAAGAGTAATAGCCTATGGTGGAAGGCAGTTGAGGGTTCATGAAAAGAATTACCCAACGCATGACCTTGAGTTAGCCGCAATTGTTTTCGCGCTTAAGTCTTGGCGTCACTATCTTCTTGGTGAGAAATTCGAACTATTCACTGACCACAAATCATTAAAATACTTATTCTCTCAGAAGGATTTGAATTTAAGGCAGCAACGGTGGATGGAATTCCTAGCCTCCTACGATTTTGAAATAGCATATACCCTGGGCAAGGGTAACGTGGTAGCAGACGCCTTAAGTAGGAAAAGGTTGTCCTTGAGTCCGTTGTTTGTTGAACGACGAAGCTTAGAATTCATCTCCATGTTTGACTTTAGACCCTCCGTTGACCTAGTACCTGGTTTGTTAGCATCCTTGGAGGTTAGACCTACACTTCTAGGACGAGTTGGTGAGGCACAGCAAGACGACCCCCAGTTGGTTGAGATAGTAGAAAAGCTCAAAGGAGGGGAGTCGTCTAGCCATCTTCGTAGGTATACCCTAGACGATAAGGGTTGGTTACGAAGGGATAATAGACTTTGTGTACCACAAGACGAAGACTTAAGGAAGGCCATTCTTGATGATGCTCATCGCTCAAAGATGACCATTCATCCTGGTGGAGACAAGATGTACAAAGATATGAAGCGGGTTTTCTTTTGGGCCGGTATGAAAAAGGATGTGGCCGAGTACGTCGCTAGATGCTTGGTGTGCCAACGAGTAAAAGCGGAACAAAAGAAACCCGGTGGGTTGCTTCACCCATTGGAAGTTCCACTATGGAAATGGGAAAGCGTCTCAATGGATTTTGTGGATGGATTGCCAAGATCAAGGAAGGGTAATACGGGGATTTGTGTTATAGTAGATAGACTTACTAAGAGAGCCCATTTTATTCCCGTGAAAAGTAAGAGGACTGCTCCGTGGTTGGCTTCTATACAAATTAAAGAGATAGTTCGTTTGCACGGTATTCCTTCTTGTATAGTAAGCGACCGTGATCCCATCTTCACTAGCAAATTTTGGAAGAGTTTACAAGAAGCGGTAGGGACTCAGCTATGTTTGAGCACCGCATATCATCCTCAGACGGACGGCCAGACCGAGAGGGTGAATCGTATTCTAGAGGATCTTTTAAGGCTTTGTATCCTAGACTTTGGGGGTACATGGGAAGAGCACCTTCCGTTGGTAGAATTCGCATATAATAATAGCTTTCAGTCTAGTATTGGCGTGGCACCTTTCGAAGCTCTTTATGGAAGGCCTTGTCGTTCGCCTACATGTTGGTGGGAATCTACCGATAAAATCCTACTTGGGCCCGATATGGTTGGGGAAACCTCGGAGAAGATTGATTTGATTCGAAGGAGGATGAAAGCAGCACAAGATAGGCAGAAATCGTATGCTGATAAGAGGAGGACAGATCTTGAGTTTGACATTGGGGACATGGTTTTTATCAAAGTGTCTCCGTTACGAAATGTTGTTCGCTTTGGGTCCATTGGGAAATTAGCGCCAAGGTTTGTAGGGCCGTTTCCTATAAAAGACAGGATTGGGAAGATGGCGTATAGGGTGGAGTTGCCTGAGAAACTTAGTGGAGTACACGACGTATTCCATGTATCACATTTGAGGAAGTGTTTGCACAAGACCGCGGAGGTGGTAGAGCCGAGCTTGCTTAAAGAGGTGGAAATAGAGCGTGATGCAACAATTAGACGAGCTCCTACATGCATTCTTGGGACGGAGATCAACAAGTTGAGAAATCGAGAGGTCAGACTAGTTAAAGTGCAATGGGGAGATGATGAGAGCAACGCTACTTGGGAGACAGAAGGGAAGATGCGTTTGCTATACCCTTTTCTTTTTGAGGGTATGTCTTTTAATTTCTCCTTTATCGCTTAGCTTATCTTATCTTATCTGTAGTACGTCCTCTAATTAGTATCTTTGACCTTTAGTTAGGATAATCCTATGGTTGAAACATGTGTTTGAGACATGTTATGTATGATGGATGCAAAATGGATGCAAGTGGTTGCTAGTGGTTGCTCGTGGATGCATATATACACACACTTTAGGCACTAGATCGGCTCAGTCACTACATATTGCAAATTGCATAAATGAATGTATTTAGTATAATGGATGTATAATGGTTGTACCACCATATAGATGTTGCATTCGGTTGAATGGATGTGCACGCATATAGAAGTAGTTTGTAAGCAATTAGGATCTTTTGCATACATAATGGATGCATGGCACTATCATGAATTGCATCAAGGAGGTCAACTGAACCAGTGGACCGCCTGATTTTGCATTAGATACGGACATAGACACACACTGTGCATTTAAACATGAAAGCATTAGAAGTCTATAAGGACAATGGATGCCAGTGTTTGTTGATTGAGTAGATGGTTGATGATAGGATATAAACTTGAAGATTTCGGGGTCGAAATCCCATAAGGAGGGGAGAATGTAACACCCCATATTTCTGTTAATACTAATATTCACAAATTAAAAGAATTAATATTGAGAATTTGCACGAAATAGCCTTAAAAAGGCATATAACAAATTTGAGATATGTGAATTGCCTTATAAGGCGAAAAATGGAATTAAGACATTAATTGGAAAATTAATGTGTAGAAATGGTCATAAGTTAATTATGGATTAATTTGAATTCATGAATAGGTGCATGTGTGTATATATATATATATATATATATATATATATTTATATATATATGGGCAGTTAATGTAAACATGAATAGAAGTTTATTAATTTGCTGAGTGTTTGCTGAGTCACTTCTGACTCATTGCTGAGTCAATAAGATAAACCCCATCTGGTCTGAATGGCTGCGGTTATTTCTAGGTTAAATCTAATGGCCTAAATGAATCCTAACATCTATAAATAAGTGGGTAGACTCTAACCCTAAATCACTTGAAAAATTGGAGAGCTGCCGACATGCCGTTGCCATGGAGTTCAGCATAGCCGTCACAAACTAAAGAAGAAGAAGGCCTAATCTACAAACCAAATCTACTCAAATCAAATCAAAAGCTCTCTCTCTTTCTATTTCTCTTCTTTAAAATTGTGAGTATGATGAATCTCACAATATTATTATAAAATAATTTGATTAAGTTATGAATGGATCACAAGAAAGTGATGTGAATTGTTATGTATTTGTAAATTATGTTGTGGATCTCTTGTTATGCTATTATGTTATCATATATATATGTTGTTATATTGTAGTGATTATGTTGTAAATAATCCTATGCTATGTCATATGTGATTAATCATGCTATGCTATGTTGTAAATCATATCATGCTATGTTGCAAATTATGATATGCTATGTTGTAAATCTTATATATGTTGTAGATATCATATTATCACATATGTTGAAATACTTATGTTATATGATAATGATGTCATGTTAAGTTGTGTTGAATCATACAAGTTGTAAAATCATGATGTTAGTATTTATGCGAATTGGATCATGTTTAAAGTTTATGTTTTTTTTATAATAGATCTTGATTATGGGAATTTGCCTATTGGGTTAGGTGTACCCATATACATGAATCTACAAATTAATTGGATCTTGAATATGGGAATTTGCCTATTAAGTTAGGTGTACCCATATACATGAATCTATGATTAAATGAATTTTGATTTTTTGGAATTTGCCTATTGAGTTAGGTGTACCCATATAAAACCATATTGTTAATGATGTTGATTCACACATGTCCTATACAAGTTTATGAAATTTGATCAAAATCATATTATGTGAATTATGAATAAGTTGACACCCTTAGATCCATGACATGTATAACCTTATGCAAGTTGTAATGTATGCAAGTTTTACCCCTTGTTATGATTTATTTAGTCACATGTATATGTTGTTGTTGTGAATATTTTCTTTTATGCTATGAGTTAGACTAATAGGGTCTAGCATACATTTTGCGAATAAACGTTCAAACGTGGGGTAGGGGTAATATTAGGAAATTAATAAATTGGGGTGCAATTGATATGATTTTGCATGCCTTAAATGGATGTCCATAATTGAGTCAATTATGGACATTGTTAAATTTGGAATTAATTAATAATTCAAGTAGGGAATTATTAAAATTGGGGAAAGTGGATTAATAATAATAATCAATGCTTAGGACATGAGGTTGGACCCGTTTGTGACGTAAACCTGCCCGGACCCGCCCGGCAAATCCAGTAGTCACAAATGTCGGCCCAATGTAAGAGGTCCTAGGCCCAAACTAAAGCATAACAGTTGTAAAGACACGAGGTTAGACTCTTTTGTGGTGTAAGACTGCCCGGACCCGCCCGACAAATCCAGCTGCCATAAATGCCAGTCTAATGTGAGAGGTCTTTATGAGGTTATGGCCTTAATGAATTAAAAAATACTTAGCCAGATAATCATGTAAGGTGGGACATGGGGGTTAAGTAGGTGCCTTGGGTGGCATGAGGAATCTAGTGGTTGCCTTTAGAGGCATTTGAAATACGATTAGACTTAACCAAATACACATGTAAATGAACATGACTAAGTGGGTTAAGTGGATGGACTAATGGGACAAGCTTAGGTGGAATGCTTGTGGGAAATAATAGGGGCCCATTTCAACCAGTATCCAAAAACGTATCTTTGTGGGCTTGACCCAAGTCGAGGACGGGACACGCATAGTGGGTTTGACTATAAGAGGCCAAAACAGGGAGCGGTGGCAACGCAAGTCCAACGGGTTTCATATGCGTGTGTGGACCCGGGCTGGTAGGTAAGACGTTGTTGCATCGTGTAGGTATAAGCCGTGCTTCTCCATTATATCGGGTTGCCACTTTAGGGGAATGATACACCCCACTATGGGGCCAGCACGGGTATCTACGAGTAGGGAGCCGATCGAAAAATGGAAAGTGGGGTACACCTAGTGGAGATAGGGGCAGACGGCACCTATGTAGTCAGCTAGGAGTGCGTAAAGACATTAAGAAAGTTTCTAAGTGAAGCTAAGTGGAATCAATCTTTAGGGTGACTGGTGTGGTGCAGTATAGTGTTTATCCTTTAGTATTTAGGAGCGCCTATAACGTTTCCTTTAGCGATTGTCTATGTCCTTAATCTTCTCTTTCATAGACATTTCCTTGTTTTCCAGCTTATGCCTTAGTCCAGTTATTTTGATAATAGTATTGTAGAATTATCATACTCGCCAGACTTTATGTCTGACCCCCCCTCTTTTTCATCTTTTTCTCCCTTCAGGTCCTCAGGTTGGGCCAAGTTCCAGTGAAGTCTGATTGGATTGCTTATCTCTTGGAAAGCTTGGACTGCTGGAGTAAAGTCCAGCTTGTTATCTTTCTTTTTAATGGCTATTTATGTAATGGGATTATGTACTTGTTTTATCAAGATATATATTGTACTTGACTTTGATTATGGTGTTATGATGTAATCAAACATGTTTAGACTTCTGCTGCAATTGAAATAAAGTTTTTAAATTTCCAAGTACTATTTTATATCTGTCTTGTTGAAATTTTACTGTTCTATATTCACCTAAAACCTCCATAGAAGTTAATGCATTCCCTTTGTGAGTGACATTAATGGACGTGGGGTGTTACAATGTGTCCATGAAAAAAACAAGTTCGTGTCCCGCTGTCGAATCTACAAGCTGGTCAATTCTGGGGAGTGGGAAACTATCTTTCGGGCAAGCTTTGTTCAAATCTGAAAAATCAATGCAAGTCCGCCACTTTCCATTCGGCTTCTTTACTAAGACGGGATTCGATATCCAGTCGGGATATGTCGAATCTCTAATAAATCCGTTCTGTTTCAGCTTCTCCACTTCTTCTTCCAGAGCGGCCGACCTCTCTGGGCCCAGCATACGTCTCTTTTGCTTTACAGGCGGGTGTTTCGGGTTTACATTTAGTGAATGACTTATGACGGATGGCGATATCCCACACATGTCGGCGTGGGTCCAGGCAAACACGTCCAAGTTTGCCTTCAGGAAGTCAGCTAGTTCTTTGGCTCGACGTGGATCCAACTGAGATCCAATCTTCAAAACTCTTGTTGGATCAGCTTCGTCAATGGGTATGTCCACTGTCGCCTCGTTAGTAGTTGCATTTCTAGCCTCTGGTTCCTCATCTTTTCTGGGATCCAAGTCTTCGGGCGTTCCTTTTGGCAACTCCTTCGAGGCCGATCCCTCTAATTGCTATGCCGAACCCTCCTTTGGAGGAGGCGAGGCACCTTTACTCTCGATGCTAAGTCCCTTCATCAACATCTTTAACTCGGCAACATAACAAGCCCGTCCTGAGACTTGATCTCCCCTCACAACTCCTGTTCCGGCTTCAGTTGGGAATTTAAGCAATAAACACCAAGGAGCAATGCAAGCCCTGAATTCTGCAAGGGCAGGCCTTCCCAAAAATGCGTTGTAAGGCGAATCTCCATCCAATACTACGAACCGAAGCATCCGTACTCTTCAGCGTTCCCCTTGCCCCAATGTTACGGGCAATTCTATATACCCCATCGGAGCTGTCGAGGCTCCGTTGAAGCCTTGAATCCAACCTTCGCATGGCTTCAAATCTTCAGACTCAAGCTTCATCTGATCGAATGATTTTTTAAATAAAATATTAACAGAGCTTCCGTTGTCTACTAGCACCTTATGAACCAATGCCGGTCCAATGGTGGTGGTAATGACCAACGGATCGTCGGTGGGTGACTGGATTCCGGTATTGTCTCTGCTGCAGAATACCACGTCATCTAACATTGTCCTCTGTTGCTTCACAGGGGCGATATCTTCCAAATCATCACATTCATCCACATCTACGTGCTTAGCTGCATTCACATATTGATCCATTGCTCTAAAAATGTGAATCGCTGGGTGGGGTCCACCCACTATGGTGTTGATAACAATTCCCTTGCCTTTCTGCTGCGCTGTAGGATTGGGAGCAGATTGGATCTGGTTCGGAGCCTGTTCTCCTTGCCCCCGGTCTCTTGGCGCAGCCTTATATTCATCCAATTTTCCTTCGTGCAGCAGCTTCTCAATCAGATCTCTCAAATGTCGACATTCATTTGTTGAATACCCATGAGTTCCATGAAACAGACAAAACTTTCCAGTTGTAATTTCTTTCTCCGTTGAGTCTCGAGGTGGCGGTCTTTTATATTGCAGAATATTGTATGTATCCAAGTAAATGTTCTCCAGAGTGTCGTTCAGCGGTGTATAATTCTCATAAGTCTGGAACCGGGGTCTTTTTTTAGGATCACTTCCCCTATTTCTATTTCTTCTGTTACCATTCGCGTTACGGTTGTTATTGTTGCCCCCGTTTCCATTATTGTCGTTTCCACTCTTGTTTCCCACATTTACCTCAACTTTTCTGGAACTTTCTCCAGACTGCTTCACAGTGACATTACTCTGAACATTTTCTTTTGAAGCCGCTCCAGACTTTCTCTTTCGGTTTGCCCTTGCCTCCTCTCATCTTAACTGAATATCGGCCTTTTCGTAGAACAACTCTCTCGTGGGAGGTGGCTTCCCAGAAAGATAATCTCCAAACTCGGAATCAGGATCGACTCCTTCCATCAAAGCCATCAAGATGGTGGGCTCATGCGGGTCACTGACTTTTGTCACAACCAAGTTAAAACGGTCGAGATATGACCTCAAAGACTCTCCCGGCGCCTGCTTAATTCTTGATAATTCAATAACACTCTTAGACTTTCGGGTATGGAGTCGGAACTGATTCATAAAACGTTCGCTCAATTCCCTATAATTCGATATCGACCGAGGGAGAAGTCGGGTAAACCATAGCAGCGCCACATCTTCTAAATAGATCGGGAAGGCTTTACACTTCACTGCATCAGGGGCAGCAGTAGCATTCATGTGCCATGAGTATCGCATCAAATGTTGTCCCGGATCGGTTCTCCCATTGTACTTATCCATCTGCGGCAGGTTAAAACGTCGGGGAAACTGAATGTTGAGGATGTCGTCAGTGAAAGGAGTATGTCTTCTCTCAATGCCATAATCTTCACTGGTGTAGTTCCGGCTTTCGGACATAATCTGGCGTACCATGGCCCATACGTCAGCATTAGTCAAGGGCCGTTCAGGCTCCCTGACCCTGGTATCCGGGTTCCTTCTGGGATCTTGTTCAGGAGACGCCCTCCTTCTGATGTTTGGGTTTCCTCTGGGCTCTTGCTCAGAGGACGCCCTTCTTCTTTGAGCTGCTTCTGCTCTGCTTCGTTCCCTACGCTCCCGGTCGATCTCGGGAGGAAGGGGCTGGAGCATCTGCCCCTGAGTGGGATTGGTAAGTTTAGGGTCTCTAGGTAATACATGGGATCCCTGCATCGGTAATAACATAGGCTCTCTCAAGCTTGGATCATTGGGTCCTAGTACTCGTGCAGCGTCCTCGCCGGACCCCAAAGATCCGAACGTCAGCTGCTCCAAATTCTGAGGTCGTTCGAGCGGCCTTTATTCACGGGGCCGTTCTTCCTCAGAAGAATAAGACTGATCCATTGGTGTGTGGCGAACCGGGGATGGGGTTCTCTGTCTACGGAGTTCGCTAATTTCCCTGCTCATGAGTCTCATGTTTTCTTGCATCATGAGATTGGTGCGCTCGTGGATTTTCATAGCCTCCCCAGTACTCTCAAGCATGTCAAGTAGGCGCGAGAAATCTCCTTGAGTAATAGGCGCAGATGGATTGACCTGATCATTGACCCTGGTGGCTGGAGTCGGAGCATTTGGAGGAGCTCGAGTAGAGGTTCCAACATCACCAAGTGACGGGTCGGATCGGAGATGGGCAATCAGGCCGGGTAGGAGCTGGGAGACCTGTTCGGGTCGGAGCTGGGAAGCCAAATCGGATCGGTGTAGTGCGATTTGTTCGGGTCGGTTCAGGTTGGGGGAGTGCACTACTTCAGATTCTCCTACCCGGATCGTATCGGAGATCTTCCCTTGAGTGCGGTTCGGATTTCCTGTATCAGTCTGTTCCACTGCCAAGCTCTGCCCACGAGACCTTGTCACAACCGCATTTTGCTGATCTTCACCAACTCCGTTCCCTCGACTGGTTTGAACTTCCTTGCCTTTTCCTTTGGCCATAGTTCTTCAACAATCAATCAACAAATATTCAAGAGCGTCGAAACTTGAGGATTAACTTCTTTGAACTCAACGGTCCAAAAAGTAGAACGATAATCCCGAAAAACAGAGAATTCAGATGATTCTCAGTGAAAGCACCAAAATGTTAGACCAAAAAGTGGTTCTAACACCGAAATTGACTGAAATCAGAATAAAATAAGATCAAAAGTGAAATGGAGACACAGAATTTATAGTGGTTCGGCGTTGAAAAGCCTACGTCCACTTATTAATCACTATTCCCGATGATACAGTTGCAATTACAATGAGATATTCACTCAATTTCACTCACAACTCACATACGTTCACTCAGTTGTCTCAAAACAAATGTTGAAAGACGATTTGGATTATTTGGGAGTGCTGGAATTCGGTTTATGAAAGTGTTTGAACTCTCAAAGTGCCCAAAAAGAAGATCCCTTTAACTGTCTCTAGGCGAGGTATTTATAGGTGAAAATTTGCTCAGAACCCGATCCGGGTCGGAGCCACGTGTCTTCCATCCCATCGTCCTCGGGTTCGGATGGACTCCAGTGCTGATAGCACATCAGAATAGAGATTATCGTGGCTAGGAACTGGTCATAACCACTTCGAATCTTCAGGCGATCGTGGGGGGAAGTGACGTGGGTTATGGGTTCGGTTCGGAGGAGCCTGCAGAGGGGGTTCAGATCGGGGCATCCGATCCGACCCGAATTAAATTTAGCTCTGCTCCATTTCGACCTGGTAGTAGCCCTCCAATCCGACTGGTAGTAGGTAATCCTCCGATCCGACTGGTAGTAGGTAGCCCTCCGATCCGAATAGCAGCGTCTCTTCGATCCGATCCGCTATGATGCTTTCTAAGTTCTTCAACGCTTTACATCTCGACTTTGTGTTGCCCAGTTCACAAAGTGGGCTAACAATATAATATATATATATATTATATATATATAATGGCCCGAATAGAATGCGCCGCGTCGCGGCAGTTCGTGAATTTCGACCATTAACTTCGAATTGACGTTGCGGGAGATCCGACCATCGGATTCTCCTAAAACCGGAACCATTGGGTTCGTATCGAAATGAGCTTTCCAATGAATAATAGGAATTTGAAATCTAACGGTTGGATTTGGAATTATGTCCAAATCAAATTTGAAAAAGGTCGCTGTAAGTGCAGTTCGATGGCCGTTGATGGAAATCGACTGTACGGGCCTTGATAAAATTATTATAAATATCTATAATTTGGGTAAAATCATAAGAAAAGATTTGGGAAAAATTGGGCTGAAGAAGTCCACATTTGAAAGGATAAAAATATATTTTTGTCGAAATGAACTAGTTTTGAACTAGAATTAAAATCAATTTATTTTTGAAATAAATAAATTGAATTTGATAGTGATTTTAAAAATAACCAATATTCCCAATACGTGAATTGACTGGAGTTGAATCGAAATTATCTTCGGAATATTTCGATGTTGGATTTCGTGACTATACAGATATTGTTATGGGAATTTGAAAGATATATTTTATATCGTTATTCCCAATACGATAATTGTTGGTTTCAAGATTTGATATTGAATATAAGCCGGTATATTTTCTATTCAGAGCCTTGTATTTAATATCAAATGTGATTTGGGTTTATCGTGAATCGTGTTTTAGATGACATTGGTTCTTTAACCCAGTTAAAGGCAGGATATTGATTTTTGAAAAGATTAAAACTAAGTGGAGTTTTAATGAATCTTTAATTAGATAGAAAAAAAGTGAATTGATAATTTAAATTATCAAATGTGGAAGGTGATCGAGAATGGAGTACCACCAGTTTTGCTCCAATGCGATAGTTAAATCTTTAATTAGATTTGAACGTGAAATGGTAATTAATTTTACCGATAACACCGTGGTGTTAGATATGGAGTAGTACCAGTTTTGCTCCATGGGATAAATAGGTTGGGATTGGGAAATAAAATAAATAATTACTTCGGTGTGGCTCGCTAATCCCGACTAGTTTGAAATGATATCCAAAGGAAGATTATAGAATAAATTTAGAAGAATTTATCTTGGATAAAAATTACTGGGAACCTTTCCCTAAGAATGTGATTTTGTGAATAAAAGAATATTCTGAATTGGAATGAGGCGTTCGTTGTGTTTGTGTAACATTTGTTTACTATAAACGTGGGTTATTCAGAAAGGCCGGGGTTATACCCATTCTGAATAACCGATTCGACGAGATGTCGAAGATGAAGACGGTGGTAGAAGACCGGAAGTCTTCACATCATTTGGGTGATTACTGATGATCTTGATTGGGATGTACACCCTAGATGAGGGAAACAGTTGGTGATCATCCAGACGTACTTGGAGATGGATGGATATGCGAGGAAAGTGCCTACGGTTTCGTTCAGACCCAGAACGAACTTGTAAATGGATTGTTTGTCTGACATTGGATTTTATTCTGTGTTGATTGATCTCTATTAAATATACATCTGTTTGGCGGCGGAGAATTTATTCTCTTGCTTAACGCCTTTCTCTAAGACGTACGAGCTCAGAGGTTGTATATCGATGGACATCAGTCGCATGAAGTGAATTGCCAGTGTGGCACGCGTAAGTGGCAATTGATCAAGGCTTCTGTTGAAAAGCAGAGTCTTGTGGTTGATGATCAAAGCATGGTCTGTGTGGCGTAGCTTTGTGTATAACGTGAATTCGCGAGCCTCACACCTCGGTATGAGTCAAAAACGGGATAGTGACTGCAGGGAGAGCACGACATTTCTTTGTAGCTAGGGTGGTGTCAGTGACCTACCGGCCCTGACATTCATATACTTTTCAACTGTGTGGTTGTTGGATACGAGGCGCCTCGGATATAGGTCTGTAAGGACCGGGAAACGTGTGTTCAGTAATAATTAATCATCAAAAGTAAGAGAGGACCGGCCCTGAAGATCCAAGGATCATAGTGGGGTCCTGAGACATTTGCTAGAGTGTCTCGAATGCGGAGAGGAGCTTGCCCGTTGCCTCGACTCATAATGGAAATCCAATTTCCAATATGTGATAGTGCGGTTTTATTTGTAGAACCTAGTATGGCGACATAGTGGTATGGGTCATTAATGCCGCCTATGATTGATATTGTAATAACCCGTATTTTAAATAACATGTTATAACATAAACCAAGGCAGAATTAATGATAAATTCTGAATCAAGGGAAACGGGCTGTGCCATTGCGTTCGTCTCGGAAAAATACGCGAAATAGAGTCTGAGTTTTCGAAAATCGGAGTCCGTATGACCCATAGAAGTTTTCAGAAAATTCAAATTTAAAAACAGATTTCAAATTCAGCTGGGCAGGGCAGGCGGGAAAAATTTCCGCCACCCCAAGTCGACTGGGGAGTCGACTTGGGAGTCGACACACCCCAGGCTGTGTCGACTGCCCAATCGACACCCCTGTCGACTTGGGTGGTCGGCCAGTCTGGCCTGGGTGCACCTGACTTGTTTCTCAAGACATGTTTGGAGGCTAGTGACGTGAATTGATGGCCCAGATCTGAATTAGGGTTAATCCTATGGTCTAAACTAACCTAATCATCTATAAAAAGACCCTAATACCTAGCCTAAGTCATCATAAATCAATCCTACAACTAAACTATGCCAAAATGTTTAATCATGGCCTCCACCCTCTTGTCATAGCCTCAATCTTCATTCATATGAGAGTTCCTAAGCTTGTTTGAGAGTTGCAAAGCTTGATTCAAGGCCAAAGTTCAATCTTTCTTCATTAAAACAAGGATCTTTCTTCATAGAATCAAAGGAGCTTCTTGGAGCTTGTATTCATTTGGGGTTTTTAGAGTTGCTAGTGGCTTCGTCTCAATCTTATTTTATTTTATAAGTCTTCATAGCATTGTAAGCCCTATACTACTCTTAGATTCTAACTATGAAGTTAAATATGACATGTTGCAAGTTTGAGTTTGGGTCTAAGTATGATATGTGCTTTGATCCTATCATGTTATGCATAAATTTATTCTATGCATGTTTGTAAAGCTATCACCTTTGCCTTATGCATAGAAAGCTATGAGCTTTGATAGGAAATGTCGCATAAAGCAACATAGAAACTCTCATAAACCTTGTGTTATCTTGCATATGATGTTATACGCGAATCACTAGCCACCATCCTATGTCATTTACGATCATGTTTCACCTATTTGCTTAAGTTTGATATCATGCATATTTTGAGGCTTATGATGTAATATGCAAGTTGCTATCTTGCATATGGTGTTATATGCGAATCACTTGCTATCATCCTATGTCATTTATGACCATGTTTCACCTATTTTGCTAAAGTTTGATATTATGCATGTTTTGAGGCTTATGATGTAATATGCAAGTTTATGAACACATTTGCCTCATATGACACCATTTTTAACTTGTGGCCCAAACCTCATTAATTATGTCATGTTTCTAAGTTTCCCCCTTTGAGATCTATTTGTGTTTATGCGAACGTACATGCGACGGGGTTACGTTATGGGTAAACTTAAATAAAAACATGACTTGAAAAGATGACATGAAATATGACATGTGATTATGCTTGAAACATGAACATGAACTTGGACATGACTTCTAGAAAACATGAGAATGGCCAACTCGAGGTTGGGTTGAGTTTGTAGCGTAAATCTACCCGGAACCGACCGACTTAACTAGTGGCTACAAGCAATAGGACCCAATGTGAGTAGTTGGTCATGTTGCACTTGAAACCCGAGGTTAGACCAAGTTGTGGTGTAAAGTTACCCGGACCCGCCCGACTTAACTAGTAACCACAACAAGGTCTTATGTGAGAGGTTGGGTGCATTAAATTAATTAATGCCACATGATAGGGTTAAGTCATGGACCACTTGAATACTTAACCAATTAAACACGATGGGTTGATAGGGTTAAGTCATGAACCTTGGGTACACTTAACCGACTTGATTGGGTAGGGTTAACCACATTTAACCCGTTAGAAACCCTAGTTACATGGTCCTTTTCACCAGTAACCCTCTTCATTTTATCATTATACCCTAGGTACTAGGCTAGGGTGGGGCACGATTACTGGGATGACATGTAAGCGACCAAAACGACGGCTGAGTAAGTGCGCCAGTGTAGGTTCAGGCGGACTATGGTCATGCACATAGTCCGGAGTTTAAAAAGCAGACACGGGCACCCGTAGGTTTAGACTGTGCGTGCTTGATTTGTGTCCGTGGTTGGCACCCTAGGACTTGATACACCCTAGGGTGGACATAACACAGTTTGACTACACTTGGGCCGTATGACACCGATACTTGACGAGTTAGGCTTTTAGGGAGCCGATCGACTAGACCGTGTTGTTGGACCTTGATCTAGGTCATCTTGGGATGTTTGGCCAAGATTGGGCCAAGGGATCATTTCTAGTTTATACTTGACATGGATTACTAGTACACACTTGGTGCAACTTAACCTTGTACATGCGATGCCACACTTGATCTATCTTTTCACCATGCCAGTTATCACCCTATGTTTCATCTCTGCTTTACATGTCTAGTTAACTTTATTAGTTTTTATACTAATAGTAGATTGGACTTACCAGTCTTTTTTGACTGACCCGTTTTCTTTCGCCTTTTTCTTCCGTTTCCCCCCCTGGTTTGCAGGGTGGGAACACTGGTACCTAGCTGGATCTTTAGCTGCTTTTCTGGATAGCTCATGTACGGTTTGGACTTGAGCATGCTATGGCTTTATTCTGCTTTGGGGATAGTTACTTTATGTTTTTTTAGTTTTCAGTTTATGTTCTAGACTTTGTTTTGTGGGAAAATAATGACCAAGTACTTTGATGTAACTTGACTATGGTTTTGAAATGTTGGTTTTATCCGCTGCTTTACTACTCTGTTTTACTTATATGTTCTGTCTTGTAATATCTGCATGCATGTTTACCTCGTTTAACGCCCCTCCAAAGCCAGTGCACATGCAAGAGTGGCATTGGCGGAGGTGGGGTGTTACAGATATTTATGATGTGAAATTGTTTTGACACAATACACTTATAGTAATATCAAAATAATGTGTTTTAAACGTATCATGCATGCTTTGGCTGTTATAAGGTAAAAACCCTATCCTCCGGCTTGCGTTGCATTGTGTGATGGGACCTGGGTCTTATAACAGCTTCATTTTTCTTTATTTAGCATTGCGCTGTTTGTTTTATGCACTAGTATTCTTGGGAGGAAACCCGTTTCGTGTTATACGGCGTGGTCCCTTGATTTACCTAACTTTAAAAATAAAGATTAATAACTTTTTTAGTTCTCACACCAGTCACATGACTGACCTGGAGTTTATTGTTTTAACCTAAACTCTGGGTGCCCCTATTTTCCACACGGGCAGCTAGTAGTTTTGGTTTTGCAGATTTATATCCACAGGGTCCTGATTTACAGCTCGAACGATGCTTGGAAAGCTCTGTATCCGTGTATCACTTTCAGTTGTGTTTTGTATATTTTTCCGCTGCTATGTAATTTATTGTAATCTCTGATATTTATTGAATGTAAATTATTCATTTATACTCTGTATGTTCTTGTATTTGATGGAATTGTTGTAATAACAATGAAATGTTCTTCCGTCTGCGTTCTGTTTTGTCATGTTCTCAAAACGATCAGGGATTTCGAACGGTCTTTGTCGGTTTAACGATCGATTCAGATCGAGCGAAATTCCTTGCCGTTACAGGAACCACCTTCTGATAGTGTACCTCTAGAGAGGAATACACTGGGTTCAACAAGAACATCTTGCAACCCGGCCACACATGAGCGACCACTCATTTCGCTTAAGTGTATCGAATGTGTATCACTAACAGTTGGGATCAGCAACCGTTTCCTGTAATAACTCGGAAATTCTGAGCCAATTTAAAAATTTTATTTTGGAAATTTTAGTGTATTTTAAATATTTAAAATGATTTATTTTAAATAATGACGACGAGAAATTTATTTTAAATAGAAATAGAACGTATATATTTATATAGATCGTCTTTAGAATATAAATATTTATTTTAATTATAAAAGGAATTGAAAATGATGCGGGTGTTTGAAAATTCAATTTCAAATTTCAAATAAACGCACAGGATTCAAAATAAACTGGATTTTAGCGAAATCAAAAATATTAGGATCTATTTGAAAATATCTTTCCAACGAATCCGAAAAATCAAAATTTCATAGCGGGAATAAAAAGTTATGTCTAGCTGAAAATTCAGAATAGTCTCTATGGAAATATAGCCCTTAAAAATAGCAATTTTGCATACGGAAGAATTTGGACTTGAAACCACTTCCATTGAGTTCAAAATGCCGTTTACAATTCCAAAAAGTAGAAGCTTCGATATATTCCGAGATCCGGAATAGTGGCAATTGGCTGGGTTTTTCGGTTAGCAATACATAACCCTTAAAAAGTGAAATGTTGCATATGAGCTTAGAATTCGACGATATGAATTTTTCTGGATTCATAATGACAATTCATTGTTGAGTTTTAAAGGGTGCGTCGAACGGAGTTAGTATGTGGCCGTGCGAGCTAAAACAGTTCAGGGTAAAACAGACAGTCATTTTACAAAGGAACGTTATTGATACGACCTCAGAATTCGATTCCCTTTTTTTCCGGATTCGTATCGTCTAATAATGGTTAAATCCAAAAGGGCATGATGTTAGTAGTTAGCATGTGAGCGTGCAAGAAGAAATGGTGCGCCAAAATCGTGTAACAACCCGTATTTTCAATAACCTGTTATAAAGTAAATCGAGGCAGAATTTAATTCTAAAATCTGAATCAAGGGAAACGGGCTATGCCATTGCGTTCGTCTCGGAAAAATACGCGAAATAGAGTCCGAGTTTTCGAAAATCGGAGTCCGTATGACCCGATTAAGGCCCAACGAAGTTTTCAGAAAATTTCAAAGTAAAAACAGATTTCAAATTCAAGTTTGAATTTGGAAAATTTAGGGCAGATTGGACCAGGCGGGAAAATTCCCGCCAGAGCACCCAAGTCGACAGCCCTGTCGACTTGGGAGTCGACTTGGTTGGACCAAGTCGACAGCCCTGTCGACTTGACTGTCGACTTGGCTCAGCCGGGCAGTCCTGCCTGGTGCACCATTTTGGAGTTGGGTTGAGCTTGGGGGCCAGATTCGGTTTTAAGGGCTGAGATTGGAACTAGGGTTTAATCCTAAGGCCAAAACTAATCCTAATCTCTATAAATAAGACCCTAACCTAACCCTAAATCATCATTAATCAATCCTAAAACTAAACTATGGCAAAATCATTCCTCTCATGGCCTCCACTCTCTTCATAAAATTTCAATGAGAAATTTACCATGCATACAAGTGTTTTCAAGCTTGTATGAGTGTTATTAGCTTGCATTCAAGTCAAGTTTCTATATTTGCATCATAAAGCAAGGATTTTTATTGATTTGGAGCTTGCATTTTGGGTTTATTTGATTCATAAGGGCTTTGTCTCAATCTTATATTTGCTAATACTCATTTGAGTCTTCATAAGCATTGTAAGCCCTTTTCTACTTTCATATTTGAACTCTAAAGTTAAATGAATGATGCAAGTTTGGTTGATCATTATGATATGCAAGTTTTCCATGATATGCAAGTTCACCATGTCATGTTATGCAAGTTTGATATGTTATGCTATGAAAGTTTATCATGTTATGTTATGCAAGTTTACCATGTTATGCTATGCAAGTTTGCCATGTTATGATATGCAAGTTTATCATGTTATGTTATGCAAGTTTGCCATGTTATGATATGCAAGTTCATCATGTTATGTTATGCAAGTTTGCTATGTTATGATATGCAAGTTTGCCATATGATATGCAAGTTATGTTATGCAAGTTTGGGTTGATCATTTTGCTCATGTTATCATGTTATGCAAGCTTATCTTGGGTTTATGAGCTTAAAGCTTCAAGCTTTATGCTAAAGGTTGCATTTTGGCAACATGTAAGTTATCATATCCCTTATGATAACTTGCATGTGAGGCTAAATGCGAACTTATGGCCATTTCTACATGTCATTTATCACCATGTATCACCAATATGCTAAGTTTGGTTTTATGCATGCTTTTGAGGCCTAAAAATGTAGTATGCAAGTATATGAACATATGTACATTTCATATGCCACCATGTTAAACTTGTGGCTTCAACATCTTTATGTCATGATTATGCCAAGTTCCCTCTTTCTATCCTTTATGCGCTATTGCGATATGTAAGCGATGGGATTGCGTTTGGGGTTGGGTAAACTTAAAAGACATAAAAACACAAGATTGGGAATTTACCTATTAAGTTAGGTCTACCCATTGGGAATTTACCTATTAAGTTAGGTCTACCCAAATTCTTGAAAACTTGTAACATGTTTTGGAAACATGATGGACATGACACTTAGAAAATATAAGTGTGACCAACTCGAGGTAGGGTTGAGTTTGTAGCGTAAACCTACCCGGAACCGACCGGCTTAACTAGTTGCTACAAACAATAGGACCCAATGTGAGAAGTTGGTCATGTTGTTCCTTGAACCCGAGGTTAGACCAAGTTGTGGTGTAAAGCTACCCGGACCCGCCCGGCTTAACTAGTAACCACAACAAGGTCTAATGTGAGAGGTTAAGGCGCATTAAATTAATTAATGCCTCATGATTAGGGTTAAGTCATGGTCCACTTAATACTTAACCAATTTGGGCTTGGTAGATTAATCAGGGTTAAGTCGTGAACTCATCGTTACACTTAACAAAGTTAATCCATGATTAGCAAGAGGGTTAAACCGTACTTAACCCACTAGAAAAATCCTAGCAATGGGGGTCCACTCCAGCAGTAATCCCAAGTTTGTATCATTAAGGCCCTAGGGACTAGGCTAGGGAGGGGGCACGATTACTGGACTGGAGGTAAGTGACCAAAAACGACGGCAGATGGGTACGCCGGTGTAGTTCCGGGCGGACTATGGTCGTGCACATAGTCCGAAGCCGGGGAAAGCATGCACGGGTACCAGTAGATCGAGACTGTGCACTTATGTTTATGGTGTCCAGGGGTTGCCACCCTAGGGCTTGATACACCCGACGGGAGACCCTGCACAGTCTGACTACAATTTTGTTTGGGCCGTATTGACACCAATACGTGACGAGTTAGGCTTATAGGGAGCTGATCGACTAGACCGTTTGGTTGAACCGCATATTAGGGTCACTTCATGTTATTGGGCCAAATCTTGGGCCAAGGGATCAATACTTGTTTATTCAACTCATGTTAGTTTGCTAGTACACCTGTGGTGCAAAAACCTTAAACCTGATTATGCGATGACACCTTTATCTACCTTGTTAGTTAATCATCATGCTAGTATGTTGTTATCCTTCTGTTCATCCCTGCTTCTCATGCCAGTTAACTTTATCAGTTTACATTGATTGTAGTAGGGCTTACTCAGTCTTTTTGACTGACCTGTTTTCCTTTCGCCTCTTTTCTTCCGTTCCCCCCCCCCAAGGTTCTCAAGGTGGGAATATTGGAGCTTAGCTTGGATTTCTGATCGCTTGCTTGTGGGATTTTAGCTCATGTACGGTCTTGACATGAAGCTAGCTGTGGTTATCACTTATTTTGGGGATAGTACTTATGTATTTCAGTTTTTCAGTTGATGTTGTTTTTATCTAGACTTGTTTATTTGGAAAGCTATGTTGTAACAGACTTGTTTTGAAATAGTTTGAAATCTTCCGCTGTTTTATCTATGTTATTTACTCTGTTTACATATATACATATGTTCTTGTTCTGCCTTGATATATCATTATGCATGTTTACCTGATTCAAACGCCCCTCCAAAGTCAGGGTGCTTGCAAGAGCCACCCTGGCGGAGGTGGGGTGTTACATTTGGTATCAGAGCCAGGTTTACGAGAAGGAACAAAAAGGTTTTTAGAAATCTTTTGGAAAACTATTTTCAAAACCAAGTATAAAGTATTTTCCCAAAGAAAAGTCTAGTTTATTTTAAAGGCTATTCCCCAAAAAGCCATTAGCAAAATTCCTTCGTTTTGCTCCATTCTGAATCTGTCTTTTTCTTCGTTTTCAGTATGGCCGATAACTTTGCCATTCCGGAGGGAGTACACGTACCTGTTTGGTATAGGAGACTTTTGGAGGCTAGGGCGACCGAAGCCAGCCCCGCAGATGTTCCTCCTCCTCCTCCTCCGGTAGTTAATGTTCCTCCTCCTCCTGTCGCTGATGTTCCTCCTCCTCCTGTCGCTGAGATTCCTCTTCCTCCTCCCCCTCAGCATCCACAAGAGGATTTCGCGGAGATTTGCAAAGACTTTAAGGCGATGGGTTGCAAGAATTTCATTGGAACCGAGACTTATTAATTGGTTGAAAGAAACCGAAGTTCTTTTCGCCATCTTTGACATAGATGACCGTAGGAAGGTTTTATTGGCAGTATGGTTGCTAAAGGAAGAAGCTGCACGTTGGTGGGTGGTCACCACCGCTACTAGGCCAATTGAGACTTGGTGTAACGACCCAGAAAATATGAACCAATTTAAAATTTTTAAATTGGCTAAAATAATGGATTTTAAATATTTAAAATAAATATTTTAAATAATGGCGATGAAAACTAAGTTTGAATCGACATTTGAAAACGAATATAATTAATTATAATTATATATAGAATTGAAAATGGCGCGGTAGTTCGATAATTCGATTTCAAACTTCAATTGAATATACCGGGTTCAAAACAATCCGGATTTTAGTGAAACCAAAAATAATGGAATCTAATAGATAATATCTTTCTAACGAATCTGACCAATCGAAATTTCATAGTGGGAATCAAAAGATATGTCCAGTTGAAAATTCTGAATAGTCGCTATGGAATTCAGGCCCTTAAAAATGGACATTTTGCAAATAACCTCGGATTTCGACGAAACCACTTTTGTTGGATCCGCAGTGTCAAGTTATTGTTAGGTTTCAAATTTCATAATTTTTCGAATCAATATGTGAGTGTGGCAAAGGAAAACGCGTTTGGCCGGTTTCAGTTGATTTCAATCGACTGGAAATTGGCCATTTTTCATACGGTCTCAGAATTTGACGAAACTAGTTTTGTTAGGACCGTATCGTCAATACGAAGCTAGAAAATATTTTTCTGGAATTTTTCTAGTTAGTATGTGACCCCGATAATTTGAAATATACGTTTAGAATTCAATATAGTGATTTAAATGTAAATTCAACGGAAACTGATTGTAACGATCAAATCAGCTTGCGATACATATCCCATTGTGTTCGAAATGGGGGTAAAACGCTATGGGCGACAGGCGGTGGGCCTCGTTTAGAGGTCGTATGTAAAAGTCAACTTTTTGAAAAAATTAAATAATTAAATATATATATTTTATATAAACCCCCCCCATTCCCTCTTCTCTCTCTTCACTTCGAACAGAAAAAAAAAAAGAACCCTAATCGATCGGCGACCACCTCCTCCAAGCTCCACCCACGACCGCCTCCACCAAGCTCCAGCCATCTCCGATCGTCTTCCCCCTCTCTCCTTCTCCCCCGTTCACCTCTCCTCCCTGTTCGAACCAAAATCGCGACGCCCCATTTCGCGAGCCGCCTCCTCGAAGCTAGCTCCGCCTGCCACCACCGGCTACCCCGAGCGCCCACCCTCGTGCTGCCTCCCCTCCGACGATCTGCGGAAACCCCCCCTCTCTGTAAGTATTTTTTTTATTATTATTTTATTATTTTATATAAACAGAAAGTTAAAACTGACTTTTTTTAAAGGTTTAAAACGGTTTTTTTTTTAAAGTTTTAAAAACTGAGTTTTTAATGATTTACAAACTAATTTTGAAAAGGATGTAAAACTGTTTTTTTTAAAAAGCATTTTAAAACTGATTTTTTTTAAATGATTTAAAACTGATTTTTCAAAAAGGTTTAAATCTGATTTTTTTTTAAAAGAGGTTAAAACAGATTTTTTTTTAAAGGTTAAAACAGATTTTTTTTATAAGATTTAAAACTGATTTCGATTTAAAAAAAGAAAACTGATTTTTTTTCGAAAGGTTTAAAACTGAACTGATTTTATTTTAAACTTTAAAAAGAAAAAGATCAGATTTTTTTTGAATAGAAAAGATCATATTTTTAAAATAGAAAAGACGGAATTTTTTTATTAAGTAGAAGAAGCAAGATATGATTTTTATATTTTTAAAGCAATAAAAATGTAATTTTTACATCATAGGAATATTAAAAATATAATCTTTATATTAAAATAATATAATCTTTATATATTGAATAGCGAAGTCAAAATTCGATTTTTATATATTGAATAACATAGTAAAAATTCGATTTTTACATATGTAGAGAATACGGCCAACGAAGCGACAAAAGGCGAGATTGGCGAAGATTTCTCTAAGGAAGAGTCGTAGTAATTGGATAGCTATTGGTGAGAATTTCTCACTCTTCAATTTCTTTTTCTATATATATATGTGTTGAAATAAAAGTGAATTGCTATATATATATATATATATATATATATATATATATATATATATATATATATATATACGCCCCTCATCCACAAACCATGGACGATATTTATTGGTTGAAATTGTTGTGAAAATTGATTGATAGTGAATGATTGTTTGGGATTGTTTGTGATTGATATTGGTTAATTATGGTTGAAATATACCCATTTATGGTTGAGAAATATTTGGTTGAAACCACATAGGATTAGTTTGTGGAAATGAAATAAATATATACATGCCGCCTGCGTGCGAACTAGATGCATGATCCCCATTGTCAAAAACCGCGAGGTTTTAAGGTAGAGCGAGGAGCCATACTAGGGACGGTGCCGGTTTTAACTACCCTGCCGTTATGCTGCCGAAATTTTGAATAATATTCGTGTGTTTGAATTATTTTCATATGCTTAAACTATATTTATTCATTGAATAGAAAACATTCATGTGTTGAATTGATATTCATTCGTTGATTAGGAATTCATGTGTTGAATGGTATCCATATTTTGAAATAAATTGTTTGATAATAAAAATCACATTTTTATCTATATATAGAAACTATGGAAAACATTCATGTGTTGAATTGATATTCATTCGTTGATTAGAAATTCATGTGTTGAATGGTATTCATATTTTGAAATAAATTGTTTGATAATAAAAATCACCTTTTATCGACTATATGAACTGTGTAAAATAATCTCGTTTTAAAAGAAATTGTTTTATGATAAAAATCCCATTTTTATCACCAACTTGAACTATATAGAAAAATAGTGTTTTGAAATGAATTGTTTTACAATAAAAATCACATTTTTATTGTATGCATAAATCGTTGAAATGTGAAGTGTTAAAAATAGCCACTTGTTCAAAATAAACATATATGAGATGAAATATTCATTAATTAGCTAATGAAATGATTTGCACCTATGTATGTAACATTAGAATAAATGGTGTCTTTAAACCAAACAGAAATCAAATATGAAGTTGAATAGAAAATGATAAATGATAAGAACTGTATATATATGTACATGCATATTTATTGAACAGGTTATAGCAAAGGGGCTAGAGAAGAGGAATAAAATTTTGTGCCCGACAAATAGGTACACATTTACTGTTTTGTTTAGGTGATGATTTTATGAGCCTGTTGGCTAGCCGCTTGGCTTTTTCTTTTTCTTTTTGAGATTAGAAGGACCGGGAAAGCTATTTGCGATTTCCCGATGCTCCCGGTGCAGGGGAGGTTATGGCGAAATTTTCCAAAAATTTAAGGTGTTAGAAAAATATTTGAAGTGAAAACGATATGGAAATCATTGAATGAACTATATTTATATAAATATAGAAATATAAATAAAATTAAAACGAAACAAGGCCGTGCAGTTCGTATTTTGAAACCGTGATTTCAAACAACTAGTACGGGAAATCCGACCATTGGATTTTCCCGAAACCTCAACCGTCGGGTTCGCCTTGGAAACATCTTTCCAACGGCACCAACCTTGCAAAAATCCAACGGTTGGATTGTCTGGAATGTTTAATTCAAATCTGATGAAAAACAGCGCCAGAAGCGATTATATTTATATATATATAAATATAATTATATATTTAATCGAATAACGACGCTGCAGTTCGTATTTTGAAATCGAAAATTCAAACGATTGTACCGGGAGATCCGACCGTCGGATTTTCCCGAAACTGGAACCGTTGGATTCGTTTTGAAAAGACCTTTCTAATGATGTAAATTTTGTGAAGATCCAACGGTTAGATTTTCAGATATGTGTAAATCAAATCTGAAGAAAAACAGCGCCACGGCCGCGTTATGGCCCGAAGCGTCGTTTTTAATAAATGGGCTATTTTAAAATAAATAAAAATAGCAATAAATCATTATAAAGTACCATAAACAATATGGAGTGGAAATAAACTGAATTTGCTCGATTTATGTTGTATTTGATGGTTGAATGTGTTTGGTGTGAAAATTACATTAAAAAACAATATTGGTGTTGTCGAATAATTTAACCATTGAAATAAATTGATTTGAAATTCTAAATATACGTGAATTATTAGAAAAGGCCGAGTTAATTCTCATTTCGAATAATTGACCGACGATTAAAAGTCGAAGATGAAGACGATGGTCGAAGAACGGAGATCTTCACCTCATTTGGATGGTAACCGAGGTCCTGATTGGGAGGCATCCCGAAATATGGATAATGAGTGGTGATCGTCCAGACGTACGTGGTGATCGAAGGGTTTGCGAGGTATTTAGTGCCTCTGGTTTCGTTCAGACCCAGAACGGACTTATAAATGGACTGTGTGTCTGACATTGGAGTTTACTCTGTGTTGATTGATTTCTGTTAAATATACATCTGTTTGGCGGCGGAGAATTTATTCTTTTGCTTAACGCCCTTCTCTGAGACGCACGAGCTCAGAGGTTGTATATCGATGGACGTCAGTCGCATGGCATGAATTGCCTGTGTGGCATGCTAAGATGCAGTGATCAGGGCTTCTGTTGAAAAGCAAAGTCTTGTGGTGATGATCAAAGCACCGCCTGTGTGGCGTAGCTTTGTGTATAACGTGAATTCGCGAGCCTCACACCCCGGTATGAGACTAAAACGGGAGAAGGACCTCAGGGAGGGCCTGCGTTTCTTTCTAGCTAGGGGGGTGTCAGTGACCTACCAGCCCTGACATTTATATACTTTTCACCTATGTGGTTGTTGCTGTTGCGAGGCGCCTCGGTTTGTTCGGACAATTCGGGTCCGATGGAGTCATTCGTTGGCTCATTGACACCCCAAAGGGTGGGGAAACGCAGTGTTCAGGAATTTTAATCCACATCGGTGGACCGGCCCTGACGATCCAAGGGTCCACCTGAGTCTGGGTCCTGTGGCTCGGGCTAGAGAGTCACGAATTCGGTAAGGACTGTCTTTTGCCTTGGTTCATGACGGAAATCAAATTTCCAAATACGTGACTGTGCGGTTTTGATTGTATACCTATATATGGCGACATAGTGGTATGGGGCATTAATGCCGTCTATGATTGATAGTTATGATTTGAAATTGTTTTCAAAACATATAAACACTAGCAATAATATCAAATGCCTTTGTTTTATTCGTATCAAGCATATTTTGACCGTTATAAGGTAAAAACTCTATCCTCCGGTTTGCGTTGCATTGTGTGATGGGAACTGAGTCTTATAACGGCTTAATTTTTATAAAAAGCATAGCGATGTTTAAAAGAAATATTTGTTTGAAAGCATTGGCAATCCAATGGAGTAAACCCGTTCCACGAAAGTGGCGTGGTCCTGTGATTAGCCAAATTATATATGTGTTGAGTAGATTTCTCATACCAGTCCCATGACTGACTCGTAGTTTGTTTCACTCTCAAACTCGGGTGCCCTTTTTTCCACATGGGCAGCCTTGTATTCAGGTTTAGCTGGTTCTTTCTGTATAGCTGGAGCTGAAGATGGATTCTATCATTTATTTCTTTTTATGTTGTTCAGCTCCTATTGTACATATTTTGTTTATTTCCGCTGTAGACATTTATGTATAGCTGAACTGTATTTATACTAAGTAAGATCCTGTATACTGTGTAACTCTGATGATTACTTTTATCCAGTATATTCTGTTGTTCATTATCTGGTGTATTTATTTAATTTTGTTCTGCTATTATCTGTTTCTGTGTTATATTCCAAAGATAACCCTTGTTTCCGTGAGAACGGGATTTTGGGTCGTCTCAACGTGGTATCAGAGCTTTGGTTAAGCTTAGTTCTGGAATATAACATTTGAACGAACTCGTCAGAAATAGAACCAGTAGTGTTCTAGGACGGGTAACTCTATACAGATAGGATCAGCAGTATCCTAGTATGAGTAAAGCAGAATGAAATTACACCTCGATAGACACATTTACATTGAAGTATGTGTTTCTATATTTTAAACTATCTTTTCTGTGACCTGACACTTGATCTGCTAATTGCAGAAGTACTAGAAAAATGAGTGCCAGAAACAGAAGGAATACAGAACCCGATCTAGAGGCTCTATTTAAGAGATATCGAAATCTGGGTGGAGCCCAATTCTCGGGCAATGAATCTATTATTCAAACTCAAGCTTGGATGAGTTCTGTCGAAAGAATCTTTGAGCATATTCAGCTAAGAGATGACCAGAAACGGTTAGTAGCATCTTGGGCGCTCAAAGAAGAAGCTTTAATCTGGTGGGAAACAATCATCAAAGATAATCCAGAAGCTGATATCACCTGGGACAGAATTAAAGTGATTTTCCTAGAAAGATTTACTCCTCCCGAAGCAACCGAGAGATTATGTGATGAATTTTCTTATCTAATACAAGGTGACATGACCATTCCCGAATATCATAAGAAATTCAACGAACTTGCTCACTTTGCTCCTCATCTAATTCAAAATCCGAAGAGGAAAAATATGAGATTTATTCACGGGCTTCAAAGGAAATACCAGAATAAGGTATTGGGGCATGTGAAGCTTCCTTTTTCTGAAATGATATATATGGCCTATCAGTATGAAGATCTCCATAAGAAAGGAATGTTATGCGACGAAGAAGAAGTTTGTTGTAGTGACAAAGAGGAGTCGGAAACTGATATTCCTGAAGTTAGTACGAGGTCTGAGGTCAGTAAAGAGCCTAAAGTAAATCGAAAAAGGGCTAGATCTGAAAAAGAACCTGTCACGACTGCCATATGCAGTAACTGCAATAGACAAGGACATCTCTCGATAAGTTGTAGGTCTCTAAAGAAACAAGTTAAGGAGGGGTCTAAATCCGGTAGGAGGCTACAAGAGAAAAGGGGATGTCATAAGTGCCACCAGGCCGGTCATATTGCGAAAAACTGCCCGCTATTCAGAAAACCTGAGGCAGTACATATAAATGAAATAGCAGAAACTTCTGAGCCCTCAGCTAATCAAGAAAGGCCCGATGTTTTAGAAGGCACGCTTACTGTCAAAAACATTCCAGTCAAAGTACTGTTTGACACAGGCGCGTCGCGAAGTTTCATTGCCAAAGATGCAGCTAAGAAACTGGATTTGAATTTGAAAAAGCTCAAGGAACCAATGACTGTCCAGAATCCGGTTGGGGGTTCCATTGATCTAAGTTGGGTTTGTGGAGTGCCGGTTTCTTTCTCTCGTTATCGGTTTCCTACCATCGCAGCCGTCATGAATTTTAAAGAGTTTGATCTTATCTTGGGGTTAGACTGGTTGACCAAATATGAAGCTGAAGTTAAATGCGCCGACAGAGTCGTAAAGGCGAAGATTAAATCAGGTGATTATATAACCATTCCCTGTGAAGGTCAGAATGCTAATAGAAAGGACTTCTGGGCAGCTTTGAATGTTTCTCCAGCCCAAATAGAAAATGTCCCTGAAGTTGTAGAGAATATTCCTGACCTCATCAAAGACATTCCTGTCGTCAAGAATTATGCGGATGTGTTTGAGGAAGTTGTTCGCTTACCTCCGCAGAGAGAAATAGATTTCAAGATTGCTTTGATTCCGAATGCAAGGCCGGTAGTTCACGCTATTCAAAGAATGTCCTTGAAAGAGAAGGAGGAATTGGACAATCAAACACGATAGCTAGTATGGAAGGGTCTGATCAGGCCTAGTTTCTCTGATTGGGGAGTAGCAGTGGTGTTTGTCCCAAAATCTGACGGTACTCTACGGCTATGCGTGGACTATCATGATCTGAACAAACAGACAATAAAGAACAAGTATCCATTGCCGCGGATTGATGATTTGTTGGATCGATTAAATGGCGCACAAGTATTTTCAAGAATGGACCTAGCTACAGGTTTCCATCAACTTTGAATTGCCGAAGAGTGTGTTCCAATGACAGCGTTCAGAGGCCCCGACTTATTCTACGAGTGGTTAGTAATGCCGTTCGGCTTATGTAACGCTCCAGCTTACTTCGTCGATCTGATGAATAGAGTGTTCAGAGGAGTTTTGGATAAATTTGTTCTGGTTTTTATTGACGATATTCTAATCTTCTCTAAATCAAAGGCCGAACATGAAAAACATCTGGAACAGGTTCTAGAAATCCTCAGAAGGAATGTATTGAAAGCCAAGTTTTCCAAATGTATATTCTGGCAAGATGAAGTGAAATTTCTGGGCCACGTCGTATCGAAAGAAGGAATCGCTGTGGATCCAAGTAAAATCACAGCCATTCAGAATTGGAAGCAGCCCAGTACTCCCACTGAAGTCCGCAGTTTTCTTGGATTGGCTAGCTATTACCGGAAGTTCGTTAAAGACTTTTCTAAGATATTTGGCCACTTAACGAAGCTTACAAAGAAGCATTCTAAATTCAAATGGACTCAAGAGAGTGAGGAGGCTTTCGAAGAGCTAAAGTTGAGATTAACAACAGCTCCAGTGTTAACCATCATCGATGGCAACCAAGATTTAAAAGTCTGGACTGATGCTTCTAGAGAAGGCCTTGGTGCAGTGTTGATGAAAAGGGGCCAAGTGATTGCTTATGCTAGCCGTCAACTGAAACCGCATGAGAAAAACAATGTAACATATGATCTTGAGTTATTGGCTATCATATTCTCTTTGAAAATCTGGAGACACTATCTTCTGGGCGAGAGATTTGAACTGTTTACAGATCATCAGTCATTAAAGTATCTGTTCACTCAGAAAGACCTGAATCTGAGGCAACAGCGTTGGCTGGAGTTTCTTGCAGCATATGACTTTGAAATTATATATACTCCCGGGAAAGCCAATGTCGTGGCCGATGCGTTAAGCAGAAAGAATGTAATGATCGCCAACTTTATTATCACAACATCCTTGATTGACAAAATATCTATTCTTCAGAAGGAGGATAACTTTATTAAAGATATGATCAAAAGGATTCAGAAAGGCGAACCCTCGTGTTTTCAAATAGATAACGACGAGACCTTGAGGTTGAAAGGAAGGATTTGTGTTCCCGACATCCCAGAGTTAAAAAGGGAAGTGTTAGACGAGTGTCACAAGTCCAAGCTGAGTATCCATCCTGGCGTGGCCAAAATGTATAACGATCTCAAAAGAACATTCTGGTGGAAGGCTATGAAAAGAGACGTTTCAATATACGTTAGCCGATGCCCTACTTGCCAGCTAGTCAAAAGCGACCAGCAGAAATTGGCTGGATTATTACAACCGCTAGAAGTTCCTGGCTGGAAGTGGGAACATATTTCTATGGATTTCATTGATGGTTTGCCCAGAACTAGAAAGGGAAATGACAGTATTTGGGTGATCGTAGATCGCTTCACGAAGACCGTCCATTTTACACCTGTCAAATCAAATAGAACCGCTCAGAGTCTGGCGCAGATTTACTTCAGGGAAATAGTTAGACTGCATGGAGTGCCACTCAGTATAGTAAGTGATAGAGATACAATATTCACTAGCAAATTCTGGGAAGCATTTCAAGTCGAGCTAGGAACGAAGTTGAACTTGAGCACCGCTTATCATCCTCAGACAGACGGTCAGACTGAGAGGGTAAATCGCATTTTAGAAGATCTATTGCGGGCTTGTGTTCTAGATTTCGGTGGATCATGGGAAGACCATCTGCATTTGGCTGAATTCTCTTATAACAACAGCTACCAGGCGAGTCTGACAATGTCGCCATTCGAAGCATTGTATGGTAGACCGTGCCGATCTCCTGCTTGTTGGGTCGAGCCTGGAAATAGACTTGTGCTGGGTCCTGATATGATTCGAGAAGCTGCTGACAAAGTCGATTTTATTAAGAAGCGATTACTCGCCGCTCAAAGCCGACAAAAGAGCTATGCCGATAGAAGAAGAAGAGATATATCCTTTGAAGTTGGCGACTATGTATATTTGAAAGTATCGCCGATGAGAGGAGTTATCCGGTTCGGTAAAACAGGAAAGTTAGCGCCCAAATTCATTGGTCCGTTTCCTATTCTGGAACGGATTGGGACTCTCGCTTATAGGGTCAAACTGCCTGACTGGTTGCCTGGAGTGCATGATGTATTTCATATATCTCAACTTCGAAAGCACGTTCATGATCCAGACTTGATCGTGGAAGAAGCAGCTCAACAGGACATTTAAATTACTCCAGAATTAGCTATGAGGCGAGAGCCGCTAAAGATTATCGGCAAAGAAACCAAAGAGCTGAGAAACAAGAAGGTTCACTTAGTCAAAGTGCAATGGAGTGGAGATCCGCGAGATTGTACTTGGGAAACTGAGGAGAGCATTCAGAAAGCTTATCCTAGGTGCCGAGTAGATATCTCTGATTGACTCCGGTGCAAGGTACATTTACCATACTTTGCATTACCATTTAATTCTCTAATCTGTTGTAATTTTCTTTTCATGGATGTGCACTTTTAAATTCTATAGGCTGAATGATTTTGAAAAGGAGTATAAAAATAGATTAGTATATTTTTGAAGGTTAAAAACAATTGGATTGGTTGTTGTGTTGGATGATTGTAGATTTATCAAACCACTTTCGACTTTATTCCTTTTCGGGGACGAAAAGTTTTAAGTGGGGGAGATTGTAACGACCCAGAAAATCTGAACCAATTTAAAATTTTTAAATTGGCTAAAATAATGGATTTTAAATATTTTAAATAATGGCGATGAAAACTAAGTTTGAATCGACATTTGAAAACGAATATAATTAATTATAATTATATATAGAATTGAAAATGGCGCGGTAGTTCGATAATTCGATTTCAAACTTCAATTGAATATACCGGGTGCAAAACAATCCGGATTTTAGTGAAACCAAAAATAATGGAATCTAATAGATAATATCTTTCTAACGAATCCGACCAATCGAAATTTCATAGCGGGAATCAAAAGATATGTCCAGTTGAAAATTCTGAATAGTTGCTATGGAATTCAGGCCCTTAAAAATGGACATTTTGCAATTGACCTCGGATTTCGACGAAACCACTTTTGTTGGATCCGCAGTGTCAAGTTATTGTTAGGTTTCAAATTTCATAATTTTTCGAATCAATATGTGAGCGTGGCAAAGGAAAACGCGTTTGGCCGGTTTCAGTTGATTTCAATCGACTGGAAATTGGCCATTTTTCATACGGTCTCAGAATTTGACGAAACTAGTTTTGTTAGGACCGTATCGTCAATACAAAGCTAGAAAATATTTTTCTGGAATTTTTCTAGTTAGTATGTGACCCCGGTAATTTGAAATATACGTGTAGAATTCAATATAGTGATTTAAATGTAAATTCAACGGAAACTGATTGTAACGATCAAATCAGCTTGCGATACATATCCCATTTTGTTCGGAATGGGGGTAAAACGCTATAGGCGACAGGCGGTGGGCCTCGTTTAGAGGTCGTATGTAAAAGTCAACTTTTTGAAAAAATTAAATAATTAAATATATATATTTTATATAAACCCCCCCATTCCCTCTTCTCTCTCTTCACTTCGAATAGAAAAAAAAAGAACCCTAATCGATCGGCGACCGCCTCCTCCAAGCTCCACCCACGACCGCCTCCACCAAGCTCCAGCCACCTCCGATCGTCTTCCCCCTCTCTCCTTCTCCCCCGTTCACCTCTCCTCCCTGTTCGAACCAAAATCGCGACGCCCCATTTCGCGAGCCGCCTCCTTGAAGCCAGCTCCGCCTGCCACCACCGGCTACCCCGAGCGCCCACCCTCGAGCTGCCTCCCCTCCGACGATCTGCGGAAACCCCCCCTCTCTGTAAGTATTTTTTTTATTATTATTTTATTATTTTATATAAACAGAAAGTTAAAACTGACTTTTTTTAAAGGTTTAAAACGGTTTTTTTTTTAAAGTTTTAAAAACTGAGTTTTTAATGATTTACAAACTAATTTTGAAAAGGATGTAAAACTGTTTTTTTTAAAAAGCATTTTAAAACTGATTTTTTTTAAATGATTTAAAACTGATTTTTCAAAAAGGTTTAAATCTGATTTTTTTTTAAAAGAGGTTAAAACAGATTTTTTTTTAAAGGTTAAAACAGATTTTTTTTATAAGATTTAAAACTGATTTCGATTTAAAAAAAGAAAACTGATTTTTTTTCGAAAGGTTTAAAACTGAACTGATTTTATTTTAAACTTTAAAAAGAAAAAGATCAGATTTTTTTTGAATAGAAAAGATCATATTTTTAAAATAGAAAAGACGGAATTTTTTTATTAAGTAGAAGAAGCAAGATATGATTTTTATATTTTTAAAGCAATAAAAATGTAATTTTTACATCATAGGAATATTAAAAATATAATCTTTATATTAAAATAATATAATCTTTATATATTGAATAGCGAAGTCAAAATTCGATTTTTATATATTGAATAACATAGTAAAAATTCGATTTTTACATATGTAGAGAATACGGCCAACGAAGCGACAAAAGGCGAGATTGGCGAAGATTTCTCTAAGGAAGAGTCGTAGTAATTGGATAGCTATTGGTGAGAATTTCTCACTCTTCAATTTCTTTTTCTATATATATATGTGTTGAAATAAAAGTGAATTGCTATATATATATATATATATATATATATATATATATATATATACGCCCCTCATCCACAAACCATGGACGATATTTATTGGTTGAAATTGTTGTGAAAATTGATTGATAGCGAATGATTGTTTGGGATTGTTTGTGATTGATATTGGTTAATTATGGTTGAAATATACCCATTTATGGTTGAGAAATATTTGGTTGAAACCACATAGGATTAGTTTGTGGAAATGAAATAAATATATACATGCCGCCTGCGTGCGAACTAGATGCATGATCCCCATTGTCAAAAACCGCGAGGTTTTAAGGTAGAGCGAGGAGCCATACTAGGGACGGTGCCGGTTTTAACTACCCTGCCGTTATGCTGCCGAAATTTTGAATAATATTCGTGTGTTTGAATTATTTTCATATGCTTAAACTATATTTATTCATTGAATAGAAAACATTCATGTGTTGAATTGATATTCATTCGTTGATTAGGAATTCATGTGTTGAATGGTATCCATATTTTGAAATAAATTGTTTGATAATAAAAATCACATTTTTATCTATATATAGAAACTATGGAAAACATTCATGTGTTGAATTGATATTCATTCGTTGATTAGAAATTCATGTGTTGAATGGTATTCATATTTTGAAATAAATTGTTTGATAATAAAAATCACCTTTTATCGACTATATGAACTGTGTAAAATAATCTCGTTTTAAAAGAAATTGTTTTATGATAAAAATCCCATTTTTATCACCAACTTGAACTATATAGAAAAATAGTGTTTTGAAATGAATTGTTTTACAATAAAAATCACATTTTTATTGTATGCATAAATCGTTGAAATGTGAAGTGTTAAAAATAGCCACTTGTTCAAAATAAACATATATGAGATGAAATATTCATTAATTAGCTAATGAAATGATTTGCACCTATGTATGTAACATTAGAATAAATGGTGTCTTTAAACCAAACAGAAATCAAATATGAAGTTGAATAGAAAATGATAAATGATAAGAACTGTATATATATGTACATGCATATTTATTGAACAGGTTATAGCAAAGGGGCTAGAGAAGAGGAATAAAATTTTGTGCCCGACAAATAGGTACACATTTACTGTTTTGTTTAGGTGATGATTTTATGAGCCTGTTGGCTAGCCGCTTGGCTTTTTCTTTTTCTTTTTGAGATTAGAAGGACCGGGAAAGCTATTTGCGATTTCCCGATGCTCCCGGTGCAGGGGAGGTTATGGCGAAATTTTCCAAAAATTTAAGGTGTTAGAAAAATATTTGAAGTGAAAACGATATGGAAATCATTGAATGAACTATATTTATATAAATATAGAAATATAAATAAAATTAAAACGAAACGAGGCCGTGCAGTTCGTATTTTGAAACCGTGATTTCAAACAACTAGTACGGGAAATCCGACCATTGGATTTTCCCGAAACCTCAACCGTCGGGTTCGCCTTGGAAACATCTTTCCAACGGCACCAACCTTGCAAAAATCCAACGGTTGGATTGTCTGGAATGTTTAATTCAAATCTGATGAAAAACAGCGCCAGAAGCGATTATATTTATATATATATAAATATAATTATATATTTAATCGAATAACGACGCTGCAGTTCGTATTTTGAAATCGAAAATTCAAACGATTGTACCGGGAGATCCGACCGTCGGATTTTCCCGAAACTGGAACCGTTGGATTCGTTTTGAAAAGACCTTTCTAATGATGTAAATTTTGTGAAGATCCAACGGTTAGATTTTCAGATATGTGTAAATCAAATCTGAAGAAAAACAGCGCCACGGCCGCGTTATGGCCCGAAGCGTCGTTTTTAATAAATGGGCTATTTTAAAATAAATAAAAATAGCAATAAATCATTATAAAGTACCATAAACAATATGGAGTGGAAATAAACTGAATTTGCTCGATTTATGTTGTATTTGATGGTTGAATGTGTTTGGTGTGAAAATTACATTAAAAAACAATATTGGTGTTGTCGAATAATTTAACCATTGAAATAAATTGATTTGAAATTCTAAATATACGTGAATTATTAGAAAAGGCCGAGTTAATTCTCATTTCGAATAATTGACCGACGATTAAAAGTCGAAGATGAAGACGATGGTCGAAGAACGGAGATCTTCACCTCATTTGGATGGTAACCGAGGTCCTGATTGGGAGGCATCCCGAAATATGGATAATGAGTGGTGATCGTCCAGACGTACGTGGTGATCGAAGGGTTTGCGAGGTATTTAGTGCCTCTGGTTTCGTTCAGACCCAGAACGGACTTATAAATGGACTGTGTGTCTGACATTGGAGTTTACTCTGTGTTGATTGATTTCTGTTAAATATACATCTGTTTGGCGGCGGAGAATTTATTCTTTTGCTTAACGCCCTTCTCTGAGACGCACGAGCTCAGAGGTTGTATATCGATGGACGTCAGTCGCATGGCATGAATTGCCTGTGTGGCATGCTAAGATGCAGTGATCAGGGCTTCTGTTGAAAAGCAAAGTCTTGTGGTGATGATCAAAGCACCGCCTGTGTGGCGTAGCTTTGTGTATAACGTGAATTCGCGAGCCTCACACCCCGGTATGAGACTAAAACGGGAGAAGGACCTCAGGGAGGGCCTGCGTTTCTTTCTAGCTAGGGGGGTGTCAGTGACCTACCAGCCCTGACATTTATATACTTTTCACCTATGTGGTTGTTGCTGTTGCGAGGCGCCTCGGTTTGTTCGGACAATTCGGGTCCGATGGAGTCATTCGTTGGCTCATTGACACCCCAAAGGGTGGGGAAACGCAGTGTTCAGGAATTTTAATCCACATCGGTGGACCGGCCCTGACGATCCAAGGGTCCACCTGAGTCTGGGTCCTGTGGCTCGGGCTAGAGAGTCACGAATTCGGTAAGGACTGTCTTTTGCCTTGGTTCATGACGGAAATCAAATTTCCAAATACGTGACTGTGCGGTTTTGATTGTATACCTATATATGGCGACATAGTGGTATGGGGCATTAATGCCGTCTATGATTGATAGTTATGATTTGAAATTGTTTTCAAAACATATAAACACTAGCAATAATATCAAATGCCTTTGTTTTATTCGTATCAAGCATATTTTGACCGTTATAAGGTAAAAACTCTATCCTCCGGTTTGCGTTGCATTGTGTGATGGGAACTGAGTCTTATAACGGCTTAATTTTTATAAAAAGCATAGCGATGTTTAAAAGAAATATTTGTTTGAAAGCATTGGCAATCCAATGGAGTAAACCCGTTCCACGAAAGTGGCGTGGTCCTGTGATTAGCCAAATTATATATGTGTTGAGTAGATTTCTCATACCAGTCCCATGACTGACTCGTAGTTTGTTTCACTCTCAAACTCGGGTGCCCTTTTTTCCACATGGGCAGCCTTGTATTCAGGTTTAGCTGGTTCTTTCTGTATAGCTGGAGCTGAAGATGGATTCTATCATTTATTTCTTTTTATGTTGTTCAGCTCCTATTGTACATATTTTGTTTATTTCCGCTGTAGACATTTATGTATAGCTGAACTGTATTTATACTAAGTAAGATCCTGTATACTGTGTAACTCTGATGATTACTTTTATCCAGTATATTCTGTTGTTCATTATCTGGTGTATTTATTTAATTTTGTTCTGCTATTATCTGTTTCTGTGTTATATTCCAAAGATAACCCTTGTTTCCGTGAGAACGGGATTTTGGGTCGTCTCAACGTGGTATCAGAGCTTTGGTTAAGCTTAGTTCTGGAATATAACATTTGAACGAACTCGTCAGAAATAGAACCAGTAGTGTTCTAGGACGGGTAACTCTATACAGATAGGATCAGCAGTATCCTAGTATGAGTAAAGCAGAATGAAATTACACCTCGATAGACACATTTACATTGAAGTATGTGTTTCTATATTTTAAACTATCTTTTCTGTGACCTGACACTTGATCTGCTAATTGCAGAAGTACTAGAAAAATGAGTGCCAGAAACAGAAGGAATACAGAACCCGATCTAGAGGCTCTATTTAAGAGATATCGAAATCTGGGTGGAGCCCAATTCTCGGGCAATGAATCTATTATTCAAACTCAAGCTTGGATGAGTTCTGTCGAAAGAATCTTTGAGCATATTCAGCTAAGAGATGACCAGAAACGGTTAGTAGCATCTTGGGCGCTCAAAGAAGAAGCTTTAATCTGGTGGGAAACAATCATCAAAGATAATCCAGAAGCTGATATCACCTGGGACAGAATTAAAGTGATTTTCCTAGAAAGATTTACTCCTCCCGAAGCAACCGAGAGATTATGTGATGAATTTTCTTATCTAATACAAGGTGACATGACCATTCCCGAATATCATAAGAAATTCAACGAACTTGCTCACTTTGCTCCTCATCTAATTCAAAATCCGAAGAGGAAAAATATGAGATTTATTCACGGGCTTCAAAGGAAATACCAGAATAAGGTATTGGGGCATGTGAAGCTTCCTTTTTCTGAAATGATATATATGGCCTATCAGTATGAAGATCTCCATAAGAAAGGAATGTTATGCGACGAAGAAGAAGTTTGTTGTAGTGACAAAGAGGAGTCGGAAACTGATATTCCTGAAGTTAGTACGAGGTCTGAGGTCAGTAAAGAGCCTAAAGTAAATCGAAAAAGGGCTAGATCTGAAAAAGAACCTGTCACGACTGCCATATGCAGTAACTGCAATAGACAAGGACATCTCTCGATAAGTTGTAGGTCTCTAAAGAAACAAGTTAAGGAGGGGTCTAAATCCGGTAGGAGGCTACAAGAGAAAAGGGGATGTCATAAGTGCCACCAGGCCGGTCATATTGCGAAAAACTGCCCGCTATTCAGAAAACCTGAGGCAGTACATATAAATGAAATAGCAGAAACTTCTGAGCCCTCAGCTAATCAAGAAAGGCCCGATGTTTTAGAAGGCACGCTTACTGTCAAAAACATTCCAGTCAAAGTACTGTTTGACACAGGCGCGTCGCGAAGTTTCATTGCCAAAGATGCAGCTAAGAAACTGGATTTGAATTTGAAAAAGCTCAAGGAACCAATGACTGTCCAGAATCCGGTTGGGGGTTCCATTGATCTAAGTTGGGTTTGTGGAGTGCCGGTTTCTTTCTCTCGTTATCGGTTTCCTACCATCGCAGCCGTCATGAATTTTAAAGAGTTTGATCTTATCTTGGGGTTAGACTGGTTGACCAAATATGAAGCTGAAGTTAAATGCGCCGACAGAGTCGTAAAGGCGAAGATTAAATCAGGTGATTATATAACCATTCCCTGTGAAGGTCAGAATGCTAATAGAAAGGACTTCTGGGCAGCTTTGAATGTTTCTCCAGCCCAAATAGAAAATGTCCCTGAAGTTGTAGAGAATATTCCTGACCTCATCAAAGACATTCCTGTCGTCAAGAATTATGCGGATGTGTTTGAGGAAGTTGTTCGCTTACCTCCGCAGAGAGAAATAGATTTCAAGATTGCTTTGATTCCGAATGCAAGGCCGGTAGTTCACGCTATTCAAAGAATGTCCTTGAAAGAGAAGGAGGAATTGGACAATCAAACACGATAGCTAGTATGGAAGGGTCTGATCAGGCCTAGTTTCTCTGATTGGGGAGTAGCAGTGGTGTTTGTCCCAAAATCTGACGGTACTCTACGGCTATGCGTGGACTATCATGATCTGAACAAACAGACAATAAAGAACAAGTATCCATTGCCGCGGATTGATGATTTGTTGGATCGATTAAATGGCGCACAAGTATTTTCAAGAATGGACCTAGCTACAGGTTTCCATCAACTTTGAATTGCCGAAGAGTGTGTTCCAATGACAGCGTTCAGAGGCCCCGACTTATTCTACGAGTGGTTAGTAATGCCGTTCGGCTTATGTAACGCTCCAGCTTACTTCGTCGATCTGATGAATAGAGTGTTCAGAGGAGTTTTGGATAAATTTGTTCTGGTTTTTATTGACGATATTCTAATCTTCTCTAAATCAAAGGCCGAACATGAAAAACATCTGGAACAGGTTCTAGAAATCCTCAGAAGGAATGTATTGAAAGCCAAGTTTTCCAAATGTATATTCTGGCAAGATGAAGTGAAATTTCTGGGCCACGTCGTATCGAAAGAAGGAATCGCTGTGGATCCAAGTAAAATCACAGCCATTCAGAATTGGAAGCAGCCCAGTACTCCCACTGAAGTCCGCAGTTTTCTTGGATTGGCTAGCTATTACCGGAAGTTCGTTAAAGACTTTTCTAAGATATTTGGCCACTTAACGAAGCTTACAAAGAAGCATTCTAAATTCAAATGGACTCAAGAGAGTGAGGAGGCTTTCGAAGAGCTAAAGTTGAGATTAACAACAGCTCCAGTGTTAACCATCATCGATGGCAACCAAGATTTAAAAGTCTGGACTGATGCTTCTAGAGAAGGCCTTGGTGCAGTGTTGATGAAAAGGGGCCAAGTGATTGCTTATGCTAGCCGTCAACTGAAACCGCATGAGAAAAACAATGTAACATATGATCTTGAGTTATTGGCTATCATATTCTCTTTGAAAATCTGGAGACACTATCTTCTGGGCGAGAGATTTGAACTGTTTACAGATCATCAGTCATTAAAGTATCTGTTCACTCAGAAAGACCTGAATCTGAGGCAACAGCGTTGGCTGGAGTTTCTTGCAGCATATGACTTTGAAATTATATATACTCCCGGGAAAGCCAATGTCGTGGCCGATGCGTTAAGCAGAAAGAATGTAATGATCGCCAACTTTATTATCACAACATCCTTGATTGACAAAATATCTATTCTTCAGAAGGAGGATAACTTTATTAAAGATATGATCAAAAGGATTCAGAAAGGCGAACCCTCGTGTTTTCAAATAGATAACGACGAGACCTTGAGGTTGAAAGGAAGGATTTGTGTTCCCGACATCCCAGAGTTAAAAAGGGAAGTGTTAGACGAGTGTCACAAGTCCAAGCTGAGTATCCATCCTGGCGTGGCCAAAATGTATAACGATCTCAAAAGAACATTCTGGTGGAAGGCTATGAAAAGAGACGTTTCAATATACGTTAGCCGATGCCCTACTTGCCAGCTAGTCAAAAGCGACCAGCAGAAATTGGCTGGATTATTACAACCGCTAGAAGTTCCTGGCTGGAAGTGGGAACATATTTCTATGGATTTCATTGATGGTTTGCCCAGAACCAGAAAGGGAAATGACAGTATTTGGGTGATCGTAGATCGCTTCACGAAGACCGTCCATTTTACACCTGTCAAATCAAATAGAACCGCTCAGAGTCTGGCGCAGATTTACTTCAGGGAAATAGTTAGACTGCATGGAGTGCCACTCAGTATAGTAAGTGATAGAGATACAATATTCACTAGCAAATTCTGGGAAGCATTTCAAGTCGAGCTAGGAACGAAGTTGAACTTGAGCACCGCTTATCATCCTCAGACAGACGGTCAGACTGAGAGGGTAAATCGCATTTTAGAAGATCTATTGCGGGCTTGTGTTCTAGATTTCGGTGGATCATGGGAAGACCATCTGCATTTGGCTGAATTCTCTTATAACAACAGCTACCAGGCGAGTCTGACAATGTCGCCATTCGAAGCATTGTATGGTAGACCGTGCCGATCTCCTGCTTGTTGGGTCGAGCCTGGAAATAGACTTGTGCTGGGTCCTGATATGATTCGAGAAGCTGCTGACAAAGTCGATTTTATTAAGAAGCGATTACTCGCCGCTCAAAGCCGACAAAAGAGCTATGCCGATAGAAGAAGAAGAGATATATCCTTTGAAGTTGGCGACTATGTATATTTGAAAGTATCGCCGATGAGAGGAGTTATCCGGTTCGGTAAAACAGGAAAGTTAGCGCCCAAATTCATTGGTCCGTTTCCTATTCTGGAACGGATTGGGACTCTCGCTTATAGGGTCAAACTGCCTGACTGGTTGCCTGGAGTGCATGATGTATTTCATATATCTCAACTTCGAAAGCACGTTCATGATCCAGACTTGATCGTGGAAGAAGCAGCTCAACAGGACATTGAAATTACTCCAGAATTAGCTATGAGGCGAGAGCCGCTAAAGATTATCGGCAAAGAAACCAAAGAGCTGAGAAACAAGAAGGTTCACTTAGTCAAAGTGCAATGGAGTGGAGATCCGCGAGATTGTACTTGGGAAACTGAGGAGAGCATTCAGAAAGCTTATCCTAGGTGCCGAGTAGATATCTCTGATTGACTCCGGTGCAAGGTACATTTACCATACTTTGCATTACCATTTAATTCTCTAATCTGTTGTAATTTTCTTTTCATGGATGTGCACTTTTAAATTCTATAGGCTGAATGATTTTGAAAAGGAGTATAAAAATAGATTAGTATATTTTTGAAGGTTAAAAACAATTGGATTGGTTGTTGTGTTGGATGATTGTAGATTTATCAAACCACTTTCGACTTTATTCCTTTTCGGGGACGAAAAGTTTTAAGTGGGGGAGATTGTAACGACCCAGAAAATCTGAACCAATTTAAAATTTTTAAATTGGCTAAAATAATGGATTTTAAATATTTTAAATAATGGCGATGAAAACTAAGTTTGAATCGACATTTGAAAACGAATATAATTAATTATAATTATATATAGAATTGAAAATGGCGCGGTAGTTCGATAATTCGATTTCAAACTTCAATTGAATATACCGGGTGCAAAACAATCCGGATTTTAGTGAAACCAAAAATAATGGAATCTAATAGATAATATCTTTCTAACGAATCCGACCAATCGAAATTTCATAGCGGGAATCAAAAGATATGTCCAGTTGAAAATTCTGAATAGTTGCTATGGAATTCAGGCCCTTAAAAATGGACATTTTGCAATTGACCTCGGATTTCGACGAAACCACTTTTGTTGGATCCGCAGTGTCAAGTTATTGTTAGGTTTCAAATTTCATAATTTTTCGAATCAATATGTGAGCGTGGCAAAGGAAAACGCGTTTGGCCGGTTTCAGTTGATTTCAATCGACTGGAAATTGGCCATTTTTCATACGGTCTCAGAATTTGACGAAACTAGTTTTGTTAGGACCGTATCGTCAATACAAAGCTAGAAAATATTTTTCTGGAATTTTTCTAGTTAGTATGTGACCCCGGTAATTTGAAATATACGTGTAGAATTCAATATAGTGATTTAAATGTAAATTCAACGGAAACTGATTGTAACGATCAAATCAGCTTGCGATACATATCCCATTTTGTTCGGAATGGGGGTAAAACGCTATAGGCGACAGGCGGTGGGCCTCGTTTAGAGGTCGTATGTAAAAGTCAACTTTTTGAAAAAATTAAATAATTAAATATATATATTTTATATAAACCCCCCCATTCCCTCTTCTCTCTCTTCACTTCGAATAGAAAAAAAAAGAACCCTAATCGATCGGCGACCGCCTCCTCCAAGCTCCACCCACGACCGCCTCCACCAAGCTCCAGCCACCTCCGATCGTCTTCCCCCTCTCTCCTTCTCCCCCGTTCACCTCTCCTCCCTGTTCGAACCAAAATCGCGACGCCCCATTTCGCGAGCCGCCTCCTTGAAGCCAGCTCCGCCTGCCACCACCGGCTACCCCGAGCGCCCACCCTCGAGCTGCCTCCCCTCCGACGATCTGCGGAAACCCCCCCTCTCTGTAAGTATTTTTTTATTATTATTTTTTTATTTTATATAAACAGAAAGTTAAAATTGACTTTTTTAAAGGTTTAAAACGGGTTTTTTTTAAGTTTTAAAAACTGAGTTTTTAATGATTTACAAACTAATTTTGAAAAGGATGTAAAACTGTCTTTTTTAAAAAGCATTTTAAAACTGATTTTTTTTAAATGATTTAAAACTAATTTTTCAAAAAGGTTTAAATCTGATTTTTTTTAAAGGTTAAATTCTGATTTTTTTTAAAAGAGGTTAAAACAGATTTTTTTTAAAAGGTTAAAACAGATTTTTTTTAAAAGATTTAAAACTGATTTCGATTTAAAAAAAGAAAACTGATTTTTTTTCGAAAGGTTTAAAACTGAACTTATTTTATTTTAAACTTTAAAAAGAAAAAGATCATATTTTTTTTGAATAGAAAAGATCATATTTTTAAAATAGAAAAGACGGAATTTTTTTATTAAGTAGAAGAAGTAAGATATGATTTTTATATTTTTAAAGCAATAAAAATATAATTTTTATATCATAGGAATATTAAAAATATAATCTTTATATATTGAATAGCGAAGTCAAAATTCGATTTTTATATATTGAATAACATAGTAAAAATTCGATTTTTACATATGTAGAGAATACGGCCAACGAAGCGACAAAAGGCGAGATTGGCGAAGATTTCTCTAAGGAAGAGTCGTAGTAATTGGATAGCTATTGGTGAGAATTTCTCACTCTTCAATTTCTTTTTCTATATATATATGTGTTGAAATAAAAGTGAATTGCTATATATAAATATATATATATACGCCCCTCGTCCACAAACCATGGACGATATTTATTGGCTGAAATTGTTGTGAAAATTGATTGATAGCGAATGATTGTTTTGGATTGTTTGTGATTGATATTGGTTGATTATGGTTGAAATATACCCATTTGTGGTTGAGAAATATTTGGTTGAAACCACATAGGATTAGTTTGTGGAAATGAAATAAATATATACATGCCGCCTGCGTGCGAACTAGATGCATGATCCCCATTGTCAAAAACCGCGAGGTTTTAAGGTAGAGCGAGGAGCCGTACTAGGGACGTTGCCGGTTTTAACTACCCTGCCGTTATGCTGCCGGAAATTTGAATAATATTCGTGTGTTTGAATTATTTTCATATGCTTAAACTATATTTATTCATTGAATAGAAAACATTCATGTGTTGAATTGATATTCATTCGTTGATTAGGAATTCATGTGTTGAATGGTATCCATATTTTGAAATAAATTGTTTGATAATAAAAATCACATTTTTATCTATATATAGAAACTATGGAAAACATTCATGTGTTGAATTGATATTCATTCGTTGATTAGAAATTCATGTGTTGAATGGTATTCATATTTTGAAATAAATTGTTTGATAATAAAAATCACCTTTTATCGACTATATGAACTGTGTAAAATAATCTCGTTTTAAAAGAAATTGTTTTATGATAAAAATCCCATTTTTATCACCAACTTGAACTATATAGAAAAATAGTGTTTTGAAATGAATTGTTTTACAATAAAAATCACATTTTTATTGTATGCATAAATCGTTGAAATGTGAAGTGTTAAAAATAGCCACTTGTTCAAAATAAACATATATGAGATGAAATATTCATTAATTAGCTAATGAAATGATTTGCACCTATGTATGTAACATTAGAATAAATGGTGTCTTTAAACCAAACAGAAATCAAATATGAAGTTGAATAGAAAATGATAAATGATAAGAACTGTATATATATGTACATGCATATTTATTGAACAGGTTATAGCAAAGGGGCTAGAGAAGAGGAATAAAATTTTGTGCCCGACAAATAGGTACACATTTACTGTTTTGTTTGGGTGTTGATTTTACGAGCCTGTTGGCTAGCCGCTTGGCTTTTTCTTTTTGAGATTAGAAGGACCGGGAAAGCTATTTGCGATTTCCCGATGCTCCCGGTGCAGGGGAGGTTATGGCGAAATTTTCCAAAAACTTAAGGTGTTAGAAAAATATTTGAAGTGAAAACGATATGGAAATCATTGAATGAACTATATTTATATAAATATATAAATATAAATAAAATTAAAACGAAACGAGGCCGTGCAGTTCGTATTTTGAAACCGTGATTTCAAACAACTAGTACGGGAAATCCGACCATTGGATTTTCCCGAAACCTCAACCGTCGGGTTCGCCTTGGAAATATCTTTCCAACGGCACCAACCTTGCAAAAATCCAACGGTTGGATTGTCTGGAATGTTTAATTCAAATCTGATGAAAAACAGCGCCAGAAGCGATTATATTTATATATATATATATATATATATAAATATAATTATATATTTAATCGAATAACGACGCTGCAGTTCGTATTTTGAAATCGAAAATTCAAACGATTGTACCGGGAGATCCGACCGTCGGATTTTCCCGAAACTGGAACCGTTGGATTCGTTTTGAAAAGACCTTTCTAATGATGTAAATTTTGTGAAGATCCAACAGTTAGATTTTCAGATATGTGTAAATCAAATCTGAAGAAAAACAGCGCCACGGCCGCGTTATGGCCCGAAGCGTCGTTTTGAATAAATGGGGTATTTTAAAATAAATAAAAATAGCGATAAATCATTATAAAGTACCATAAACAATATGGAGTGGAAATAAACTGAATTTGCTCGATTTATGTTGTATTTGATGGTTGAATGTGTTTGGTGTGAAAATTACATTAAAAAACAATATTGGTGTTGTCGAATAATTTAACCATTGAAATAAATTGATTTGAAATTCTAAATATATGTGAATTTTTTGAAAAGGCCGAGTTAATTCTCATTTCGAATAATTGACCGACGATTAAAAGTCGAAGATGAAGACGATGGTCGAAGACCGGAGATCTTTACCTCATTTGGATGGTAACCGAGGTCCTGATTGGGAGGCATCCCGAAATATGGATAATGAGTGGTGATCGTCCAAACGTACGTGGTGATCGAAAGGTTTGCGAGGTATTTAGTGCCTCCGGTTTCGTTCAGACCCAGAACGGACTTATAAATGGACTGTTTGTCTGACATTGGAGTTTACTCTGTGTTGATAGATTTCTGTTAAATATACATCTGTTTGGCGGTGGAGAATTTATTCTTTTGCTTAACGCCCTTCTCTGAGACGCACGAGCTCAGAGGTTGTATATCGATGGACGTCAGTCGCATGGCATGAATTGCCTGTGTGGCATGCTAAGATGCAGTGATCAGGGCTTCTGTTGAAAAGCAAAGTCTTGTGGTGATGATCCAAGCACCGCCTGTGTGGCGTAGCTTTGTGTATAACGTGAATTCGCGAGCCTCACACCCCGGTATGAGCCTAAAACGGGAGAAGGACCTCAGGGAGGGCCTGCGTTTCTTTCTAGCTAGGGGGTGTCAGTGACCTACCAGCCCTGACATTTATATACTTTTCACCTATGTGGTTGTTGCTGTTGCGAGGCGCCTCGGTTTGTTCGGACAATTCGGGTCCGATGGAGTCATTCGTTGGCTCATTTACACCCCAAAGGGTAGGGAAACGCAGTGTTCAGGAATTTTAATCCACATCGGTGGACCGGCCTTGACGATCCAAGGGTCCACCTGAGTCTGGGTCCTGTGGCTCGGGCTAGAGAGTCACGAATTCGGTAAGGACTATCTTTTGCCTTGGTTCATGACGGAAATCAAATTTCCAAATACGTGACTGTGTGGTTTTGATTGTATACCTATATATGGCGACATAGTGGTATGGGGCATTAATGCCGTCTATGATTGATAGTTATGATTTGAAATTGTTTTCAAAACATATAAACACTAGCAATAATATCAAATGCCTTTGTTTTATTCGTATCAAGCATATTTTGACCGTTATAAGGTAAAAGCTCTATCCTCCAGTTTGCGTTGCATTGTGTGATGGGAACTGAGTCTTATAACGGCTTCATTTTTATAAAAAGCATAGCGATGTTTAAAAGAAATATTTGTTTAAAAGCACTGGCAATCCAATGGAGTAAACCCGTTCCACGAAAGTGGCGTGGTCCTGTGATTAGCCAAATTATATATGTGTTGAGTAGATTTCTCATACCAGTCCCATGACTGACTCGTAGTTTGTTTCACTCTCAAACTCGGGTGCCCTTTTTTCCACATGGGCAGCCTTGTATTTAGGTTTAGCTGGTTCTTTCTGGATAGCTGGAGCTGAAGATGGATTCTATCATTTATTTCTTTTTATGCTGTTCAGCTCCTATTGTACATATTTTGTTTATTTCCGCTGTAGACATTTATGTATAGCTGAACTGTATTTATACTAAGTAAGATCCTGTATACTGTGTAACTCTGATGATTACTTTTATCCAGTATATTCTGTTGTTCATTATCTGGTGTATTTATTTAATTTTGTTCTGCTATTATCTGTTTCTGTGTTATATTCCAAAGATAACCCTTGTTTCCGTGAGAACGGGATTTTGGGTCGTCTCACTTGGGATCACTTTCGGGGAAAGTTTGGACTAAGGTTCTTATCACTGAAGCAAGGGGATATGACTATTAGGGAATACATAGATAAGTTTAATCAACTGGCTCGGGTCGGTTCAGACTTGGTTAACACAACTCAGAAGAAGGCCCTATACTTTGCTCTAGGATTAAACGAGCCATTACATGGTTTAGCCATGACTCATATACCCTTGGGGGCAACTTTCGAGAGCTTGGTGAATATGGCCCTACTCAATGAAGAGAATAGGAGTGACAAGAAGGAGATCAAGGTGAATGATACTGAAGCCAAGAAGACTGACTCCCAGTGGAAAGGAAATCAGGGTAATCCAAGCGGTCATAGCAGTCAAGGCAATAAGAACAAGAGTCAAGGCAACAAGGGGAACAACAACAAGGGCAATAACGACAAGAGGAAGTGTCATTATTGCGGTTCAGTTGGGCATCTTATTAAGGATTGTAAGAAGAGGAAAAGGAAGAATGGTGAATGCTTTTTCTGCGGTGAGACTGGACATTTCAGTAAGGATTGCCCGAAGAAGCAAGGGCAAGGCCAGGGTCAGACTCAGCGTGCTGGACCTTCAGGAGGGCAAGTTCATGCTCTCAATGTCGCTCCAGTTCCCGATCGAGGTAGTGTTTCTGTTAAAAGCCCTGTTTACATTTCTGATTTTCCTGTTTGCACTTTGTTTGATTCTGGCACATCGCATAGTTTATTTCATCTGATCTAGTTGAAAGTTTGCACCTAAGTACTAGTCTAGTTAATGATCCCGTGTGTGTTTCAAATCCAATTGGGGTTTCCGCCCATTTGTCTATTATCTACGTGGATTTGAAAATCTCTATCTTTAGTGTAGAGTTCTCGTGTGATGCTTGTATTCTCGGTTTCATGGGGTATGGGTTGATTTTGGGCATGGATGGGTTGTCCAGTTTTGGAGCCATCCTTGATTTTTGAGCATAGGGTTGAGAGGCTCATGACTCACCTCGGTAATACCCTAAAAATTTCTAGTAACCCTATGAGTCCCATCATGTTGTGTTATCTTGAATCCCTCAACTCGTCTATCGATAGTTTGCAATCTATGAGGGTGGTCCGAGAATATCCTGATATCTTGGGTGAAGTGAAGGGGTTACCCCTAAACACGAGATAGATTTTCGCATTTATCTGGTTGATAATGCCAAGCCAGTTACGTGGCCGGTTAGGCACATGGCCTCGCAAGATGAGAGTTAAGAAAGTAAGTCAAGGAGTTGCTTGAGAAGAACTTCATTAGATGAAGTATATCTGAATGGGGAGCGCCTGTAGTATCTACTACCAAGGCAGATGGTTCTCTTCGACTTTGTGTTGATTATCGTGAGTTAAACAAAGAGAATAGACAACCATTGCCAAGGATCGATGATTTGTTTGATCAGCTTGTAGGAACATCTGTTCCCTCTTGATCTTGCTACTGGATTCCATCAGCTCAGAGTAGCTGAAGATAGTATAGACAAGACTGCGTTCAAAACTCCAGATGGATTCTTAGAATGGCTGGTCGTGCCATTCGGTTTGACTAATACACCCGCCTACTTCGTGGACTTGATGAGTAGGATGTCTAGGGAGTTCCTGAACGAGTTTGTGGTAGTCTTTGTAGACGATATCCTGACTTTCTTAAAGAACGAGGAAGAACATGTTAGACATCATCAAGGAGGTGATGGATACGCTTAGAGCGCATCAGTTGAAAGCCAAGTCCTCCAAATGTCATTTTGGAGAAAAGAAGTTAGATTTCTTGGCCACATAGTTTCTAAGCAAGGCTTAGTGGTGGATCCTATTAAAGTGGTCGCGATTCAAAACCGAAAAGCTCCGACGAGGACAATTGAAGTAAGAAGTTCTCTCGGTTTAATTAGTTAGTTAGCGTCCCTTGAGCTTAGACCTACCCTTCTGGATCAAGTAGGGACTTCACAGAAAGAAGACCCGCAGTTAGTCGAGATCATGGACAAGTTGATTCGAGGCGAGATGGTAAGTCACCTCGCTATAGATGACAAGGGATGGCTAAGACGCGATGAGAGAAAGAAGGTTCTTAAAGATGCACATCACCCGAGGAGGTGGCCGAATTTGTCCCAAGGTGCATGTTGTGCCAACAGGTTAAAGACCGAGTCATAGAAGCCCGGTGGGCTACTACATCCATTGGAGGTCCCCGCAATGGAAGTAGTAAAGCGTCACGAAGGATTTCGTGGATGGACTGCCTAGATCAAGAAAGGGAATAAGAGCATGTGGGTCATAGTAGGTAGACTCACGAAGAGTGCTCATTTCACTCCGGTAAAGAGCGAAAGGACTGCATCATAGCTAGCGACAGTTTACTTTCAAGAAATAAAGCGGTTGCACGGGGTTCCCTAAAGGATAGTTAGTAACCATGACTAAATTTTCACTAGCCAGTTTTGGAATAGTCTACGGGAAGTCATGGGCAAGCGACTGAATCTAAGTACGGCCTATCATTCACAGGCGGATGGTTCATTTCGTTCAAGCATGAGTTATAGAAAATCACGTTAGTAAGAGCAAATGGCAACGTGGATTGGTATTTTCAAGAAAAGTTCTGTTGCGTGGAACACTTTATAGTAAGTAAACGAGATCCAGGATTCACTAGTGAATTTTGGAGAGCTTGCCTGAAACCATGAGGTCATAGTTATGTTTAAGCCAAGAATGATAGAAGAGTAAGTGAAAGAGGAAGACGAGAGGCGACAATGAAATGGGTTCGAACTCATATTTGGAAATAAGAGTTAAGAAGCCAAGGAATCATGAAGTAAAAGACGGTCAAAGCACAGTGGAGTTAAGCTCAAGGAAACGTGACTTAGAAGACTGAAGGCTAGATACGCGCATCATATCTCTTTTTAAGAGCATATCCTTGATCCTTGTTTTCCGGTGGAACTTACTCGCATGTTATCTTTTACATATATCCTCTCGGTCCCGTTCTCGATCCCATTTCTGTTGTAAACTCCATAAGGGGGTATGACTCATCGGTTAGTAATACATGTCAAGGTTTGAAGGGGTCCGTTAGGTTGACTAAACCTTTTGGGCTTTTATAAGAATATGGGTTGGATTAGGAAGGGATTCCTTGTAATCCAAAAGGAGTATATCTTGCTTATCTTCCCGATCTCTTTGTTAGCATATCTTTCTCTTTGCTATCCATGTTTATCTAGTTTATCATGATAATCTTGTCATGAGAACCTTAGGTAGAAACCCTTTGGATGAAACATGTGTTTGAAACATGTTATGCTTGATGGTTGCAAGTGTTTGCAAGTGGTTACTCGTGGATGCATTATACACATTAGGCACTAGATCGGCTCACATACTCCTCATATTGCATATACATGAGTGTTTATGCTTATTCATGGATGAAAATTTTTGTGTTATCACATGGATGTTGCATATGGATGTATGTTATGTGCACACATATAGATGTTATACATTATGTTAGGAATTGCATACATATGGATTCATTTCACTAACATAATTTGCATTGATGATATTTGCATTAGATAAGTACATATACACACACCTTTGCATATGTTCATACAACATTTAGAATCTTGTAAGGACAATGATTGCTCGTGGATGATGTTTTGAGTAGATAGATATTGGATGGTAGGATACGTTCTTCCTAACTTGAAGATTTCGGGGACGAAATCCTTTAAGGAGGGGAGAATGTAACAACCTGTATTTTCAATAACCTGTTATAACGTAAATCGAGGCAGAATTTAATTCTAAAATCTGAATCAAGGGAAACGGGCTATGCCATTGCGTTCGTATCGGAAAAATACGCGAAATAGAGTCCGAGTTTTCGAAAATCGGAGTCCGTATGACCCAATTAAGGCCCAATGAAGTTTTCAGAAAATTTCAAAGTAAAAACAGATTTCAAATTCAAGTTTGAATTTGGAAAAATTAGGGCAGATTGGGCCAGGCGGGAAAATTCCCGCCAGAGCACCCAAGTCGACAGCCCTGTCGACTTGGGAGTCGACTTGGTTGGACCAAGTCGACAGCCCTGTCGACTTGGCTGTCGACTTGGCTCAGCCGGGCAGTCCTGCCTGGTGCACCATTTTGGAGTTGTGTTGAGCTTGGGGGCCAGATTCGGTTTTAAGGGCTCAGATTGGAACTAGGGTTTAATCCTAAGGCCAAAACTAATCCTAATCTCTATAAATAAGACCCTAACCTATCCCTAAATCATCATTAATCAATCCTACAACTAAACTATGGCAAAATCATTCGTCTCATGGCCTCCACTCTCTTCATAAAATTTCTATGAGAAATTTTCCATGCATACAAGTGTTTTCAAGCTTGTATGAGCTTGCATTCAAGTCAAGTTTCTATATTTGCATCATAAAGCAAGGATTTTTATTGATTTGGAGCTTGCATTTTGGGTTTATTTGATTCATAAGGGCTTTGTCTCAATCTTATATTTGCTAATACTCATTTGAGTCTTCATAAGCGTTGTAAGCCCTTTTCTACTTTCATATTTGAACTCTAAAGTTAAATGAATGATGCAAGTTTGGTTGATCATTATGATATGCAAGTTTGCCATGATATGCAAGTTCACCATGTCATGTTATGCAAGTTTGATATGTTATGCTATGCAAGTTTATCATGTTATGTTATGCAAGTTTACCATGTTATGCTATGCAAGTTTGCCATGTTATGATATGCAAGTTTATCATGTTATGTTATGCAAGTTTGCCATGTTATGATATGCAAGTTCATCATGTTATGTTATGCAAGTTTGCTATGTTATGATATGCAAGTTTTTCATATGATATGCAAGTTATGTTATGCAAGTTTGGGTTGATCATTTTGCTCATGTTATCATGTTATGCAAGCTTATCTTGGGTTTATGAGCTTAAAGCTTCAAGCTTTATGCTAAAGGTTGCATTTTGGCAACATGTAAGTTATCATATCCCTTATGATAACTTGCATGTGAGGCTAAATGCGAACTTATGGCCATTTCTACATGTCATTTATCACCATGTATCACCAATATGCTAAGTTTGGTTTTATGCATGCTTTTGAGGCCTAAAAATGTAATATGCAAGTATATGAACATATGTACATTTCATATGCCACCATGTTAAACTTGTGGCTTCAACATCTTTATGTCATGATTATGCCAAGTTCCCTCTTTCTGTCCTTTATGCGCTATTGCGATATGTAAGCGATGGGATTGCGTCTGGGGTTAGGTAAACTTAAAAGACATAAAAACACAAGATTGGGAATTTACCTATTAAGTTAGGTCTACCCATTAGGAATTTACCTATTAAGTTAGGTCTACCCAAATTCTTGAAAACTTGTAACATGTTTTGGAAACATGATGGACATGACACTTAGAAAATATAAGTGTGACCAACTCGAGGTTGGGTTGAGTTTGTAGTGTAAACCTACCCGGAACCGACCGGCTTAACTAATTGCTACAAACAATAGGACCCAATGTGAGAAGTTGGTCATGTTGTACCTTGAACCCGAGGTTAGACCAAGTTGTGGTGTAAAGCTACCCGGACCCGCCCGGCTTAACTAGTAACCACAACAAGGTCTAATGTGAGAGGTTAAGGCGCATTAAATTAATTAATGCCTCATGATTAGGGTTAAGTCATGGTCCACTTAATACTTAACCAATTTGGGCTTGGTAGATTAATCAGGGTTAAGTCGTGAACTCATCGTTACACTTAACCAAGTTAATCCATGATTAGCAAGAGGGTTAAACCGTACTTAACCCACTAGAAAAATCCTAGCAATGGGGGTCCACTCCAGCAGTAATCCCAAGTTTGTATCATTAAGGCCCTAGGGACTAGGCTAGGGAAGGGGCACGATTACTGGACTGGAGGTAAGTGACCAAAAACGACGGCAGATGGGTACGCCGGTGTAGTTCCGGGCGGACTATGGTCGTGCACATAGTCCGAAGCCGGGGAATGCATGCACGGGTACCAATAGATCGAGACTGTGCACTTATGTTTATGGTGTCCAGGGGTTGCCACCCTAGGGCTTGATACACCCGACGGGAGACCCTGCACAGTCTGACTACAATTATGTTTGGGCCGTATTGACACCAACACGTGACGAGTTAGGCTTATAGGGAGCCGATCGACTAGACCGTTTGGTTGGACCGCATATTAGGGTCACTTCATGTTATTGGGCCAAAGCTTGGGCCAAGGGATCAATACTTGTTTATTCAAGTCATGTTAGTTTGCTAGTACACCTGTGGTGCAAAAACCTTAAACCTGATTATGCGATGACACCTTTATCTACCTTGTTAATTAATCATCATGCTAGTATGTTGTTATCCTTATGTTCATCCCTGCTTCTCATGCCAGTTAACTTTATCAGTTTACATTGATTGTAGTAGGGCTTACTCAGTCTTTTTGACTGACCTGTTTTCCTTTCGCCTCTTTTCTTCCGTTCCCCCCCCCCCCCCCAGGTTCTCAGGGTGGGAATATTGGAGCTTAGCTTGGATTTCTGATCGCTTGCTTGTGGGATTTTAGCTCATGTACGGTCTTGACATGAAGCTAGCTATGGTTATCACTTATTTTGGGGATAGTACTTATGTATTTCAGTTTTTCAGTTGATGTTGTTTTTATCTAGACTTGTTTATTTGGAAAGCTATGTTGTAACAGACTTGTTTTGAAATAGTTTGAAATCTTCCGTTGTTTTATCTATGTTATTTACTCTGTTTACATATATACATATGTTCTTGTTCTGCCTTGATATATCATTATGCATGTTTACCTGATTCAAACGCCCCTCCAAAGTCAGGGTGCTTGCAAGAGCCACCCTGGCGGAGGTGGGGTGTTACAAATCGCATTTTTAGAGCTTATCTGAGCATTTTTGAGAATTTTAACGGACAGCTAAATGAACTCGGAATTCGATAAAACTTGTTTCATTGGACTCTTCTTCACGTGTACTATGTCATATCCAAAATCCGCGGCAAACAGAGATCGTTTACAGTCGGACGATTTGGGAGAAACTGGCATATAATCACCTTTTCCTGCTTTCCTTCTTCATAATTTTCCTCCTTCTCTTTTTCCTCTTTTCTTCAAAAATGGGGACATCCTCTAAACCCATCAGCCCCTCCCCCTTCCTGCTGACCGACGGCCGCCGCCAGCACCACCTCCCTCCGACGCTACCCCTCTCCTCCTCCTCTTCTCTCTCTTGTTATGTGAACCCTAGCCTAAGCCACCACCCAAATCCGCCACCATGGGCCCCACCACCACCGCCGCCACCCACCAGCGACCTCCCCTACGTCAATCAGGTCCGACGCCCCCCTCCAGCCACCCAATTCCGGCCGTGGGCCCCTCCTCCTCAAAAAACCCATTTTTCACAAAAATCCCGTTTTGCATGAAACACCCTGTCACTATTTCGCGAATAACTCCCAAACCGTGCATTTCTAGCCAAAACTCCTTTGGACCAAAGTCGAAGAGCATAATTTTCTCTTCGATTTGGTATATGATAGTCCTATTTTGCATTGCGGAGTTGTCAGGAAAATGCATCCAAAGTCTGCTGTTCAAACACTGTCAAAATGCTGTCTTTTCGCGATTTCCGGCAAAATGGCACATTTTCGAAAGGAAGACCACAAGGCGAAAGTTGTCCGAAATGACGCGTTTAAGCTAACAAAAAAGATGGTGTGAAGATTGGAGCTCGCTTGCAAATTCTAGAACCAGAACAGCAAATCCAGACGTTAGAAAAAATGTGAGTTTTCTCCACTTTAAAGCTTCTATGGTTTTTGAAGAATGAAGTATGTAAAAATATGATTTTTATATAGTAGAGATTATAAAAATATGATTTTTATAAGATAGAGAATATAAAAATACGATTTTTATATATGTTGTAGCGAAATAAAAATTCTATTTTTATATGAGTAGCAGATTGAAAATAGGATTTTTATATAATAAAGAATATAAAAATATAATTTTTATATATGTAGCGAAATAAAATTCTGGTTTATATTATATATATATATAGTGAAATAAAAATGTGATTTTTTTCACATAACGTTAAAATAAAAATACGATATATATATATAATAGCCGAAAGAAAATGTGACTTTTATTTATAATATAGCATTGTTAAAAATATGATTTTTAACATATATCGCGTGTAAAAGATCTCATTGGAAACACGACGACGATTTTCTACATATGAAGAGTCACGGCGTTTGGTTTAGATTCTCGGTGAGAACTCCTCACTGTAATTCTCTTTATACAGTTATTTATTATGTAACTGCATATACGAATTGTTTCACCGTCGTCCACAGACCATGGACGACTTGTGTGTTTTTTTAATTATACTGTGTTGTGGTTTTTGGTTGATTAGTTTGTTTGTGTGGATTAGTTAGGGGAAATGAAATGGAATTGAATAGAATTGGTATGTGTATGGCGTGGCCATTATTAAACCGGAGATAAGGCTCGGCCTCATCCCGTTTCTAGTATCGTGTCGTTATGCTGCCGAAATTTTCTAAAAAGTGTTAGAAAAATTTAGTTAGCTAAAATATTATTTTAATCTTATAACTACGATAAATAATTTATTGGATAGTTAAAAATAGGATATACTTCCATTTACAAGTCAGACGACTTGTTTATGCTCGCCTATTTTTGTGATATCGATTGGGACGATAATTTTTACACATTGCCCGAGTGCACAAATAATAATCAGTGTTTGTTGATTTGAAACCCCACACGGGTATTGGGATGATATTTAAAGTACACTGATCCCGATTATTTAGTTGTATGTCAATCGATAGGTTGACAGACAGTTGTGTAGTGCACTTTGGATGATGGTTGATTATTTATTGCTGCTATTATATACATGTGTTGTATGGAATTCATATAATTAACATTATATGGTAATCGATTGGGCCTCATTCCAATTTGGAAAATAAAGAATATTACAAAATAAAGATTCATGTGTTGAATAGAATAAATAGTCATGTTTTGACGATGCTCATGTGTTGAGAACATTCATATGTTGAAAGAAATATATATTCATGTGTTGAAAAATAAATTATTCATTTGTTGAATAGAATAACGAAGTTATTGAAATATAGAAAGCCGTGTTGATTAGAGATGCGCCATTTTGACGCGAACGATATTTATATCGAATATATTTGTTTTTATAATGAATATAGAAAAAGAAGTGATTTCAAAATCTAATATTTTGAAAATATTATCATTTATATATTAATGATATGGAATATTCAATTTTGATTTGAAATTGAATATGAAGTTGAAATTGTTTTGAAAATGAATTTAAATGATTTATAAAATACATTTAGAATTGAAATCGACGAAATATATATATTATACATATTATATATATTAAATGGCCTGAATAGAACGCGTCGCGCCACGGTAGTCCGCAATTTCGACCATTGACTTCGAATTGACGTTACGGGAGATCTGACCGTCGGATTCTCCTGAAAAAGGAACTATTAGGTTCGTATCGAAAAGAGATTTCCAACGAATATTAGAAATGTGAAATCTAACAGATGGATTTGGAATTATGTCCAAATCAAATTTGGAAAAGGTCGCTGTAAGTGCAGTTCGATGGCCGTTATTGGAAATCGACTGTACGGGCCTTGATGAAATTATTAAAAATATCAATAATTTGTGCAAAATCAAAATAAATGGATTGGAAAGAATTGGGGTGAAAAATCCCATATTTAAAAAAAGATGAAAATATATTTTTATCGAAAAGAACTAGTTATGAACTAGAATTATAATCCGATATTTTTGAATAAATAAATTAGATTTGAAGAGGTTTTAAAAATAATTAGAATTTCCAATATACAAATAGGAATGGATTTGAATCGAAATTGTCTTCGGAATATTTCGATGTTGGATTTCATGATTATAAATATATGGTTGTGGAAATTTGAAAGATATATTTATATCGTTATTTCCAATATGATATTTGTTGATTTCAGAATTTGATATTGAATATAAGCCGATATATTTTCTATTCAGAGCCTTGTATTTAATATCAAATGGGATTTTGGGGTTTATCGTGAATGGTATCTTAAATAACACTGTTCTTGAACCCAGTTTAGAAAAGAATAAATCTTTTAATTAAGATTTAGTGAAATTGTCCAGTTAATTAGTATTTAATTGGAATTTAATTTGAATTGGTTTTTGGGGTTTATCGTGAGCGGTGTTTTGAATAACACCTGTTCTTTAACCCGATTAACAATGGAATGAAATTTTGGGTTTATCATGAACCGCGTTTTAGATGACATTGGTTCTTTAATCCAGATAAAGACAGGATATTGATTTTTGAGAATATTAAAACTAAGTGGAGTTTTAACGAGTCTTTAATTAGATTGAAAAGATCAAGAATGGAGTATCACCAGTTTTGCTCCAAGCAATCGTTAAATATTTAATTAGATTTGAACGTGAAATGGTAATTAATATTTACCGATAACACCGTGGTGTTCGATATGGAGTATTACCAGTTTTGCTCCGTGGGATGAATAGGTTGGGATTGGGAAATAAGATAGATGATTACTTCGGTGTTGTTCGCTAATCCCGACTAGTCTGGAAAACCATAATATGGTTTGAAAAGATATCCAAAGGAAGATTAAAGGATAAATTTAGAAGAATTTATCTTTGATAAAATTAATGGGAACCTTTCCCTAAGAATGTGAAAATTTGAATAAAAGAATACTCAGAATTGGAATTGTAACAACCCGAAAATCTGGGCCAGTTTAAAATTTTTATTTTGGCAATTTTAGCGAATTTTGATTATTTAAAATGAATTATTTTAAATAATATTGTCGAGAAATTTATTTTGAATATAAATCGATCGTATATATTATACGCGTCGTCGTTAGAATATAAATATTTATATATAATTATAAAAGGAATTGAAAATTGCGCGGTAGTTCGATAATTCGATTTCAAACTTCAATTGAATGTACCGGGTGCAAAACAATCCGGATTTTACTGAAACCAAAAACATTAGGTTCTAATTGATGATATCTTTCCAACGAATTCGGGAAATCGAAATTTCATAGCGGGAATCAAAAGATATGTCCAGTTGAAAATTCTGAATAGTCGCTATGGAATTCAGGCCCTTAAAAATGGGAATTTTGCAAACGACCTCGGATTTCGACGAAACCAGTTTTGTTGGGTCCGGGATGTAAAGTTATCGCTAGATTTCAAATTTCATAATTTTTCGAATCAATATGTGAGCGTGGCAAAGGAAAACGTGTTTGACCAGTTTCAGTTGATTTTAATCGACTGGAAATTGGCCATTTTTCCAACGGTCTCAGAATTCGACGAAACTAGTTTTGTTAGGACCGTATCGTCAATACGAAGCTAGAAAATATTTTTCTGGAATTTTTAGAGTTAGTATGTGACCCCGGTAATTTGAACTGTACGTTTAAAATTCAATATAGTGATTTAAATGTAAATTCAACGGAAACTGATTGTAACTATCGAATCAGCTTGCGATACATATCCCATTGTGTTCGGAATGGGGGTAAAACGTTAGGGACGACAGGCGGTGAGCCTCGTTTTGAAGTCGAAAATAAAAGTTGCTTTTTGTGGAAAATTAAATAATAAAATATAAAAAAAACCTTCTCTCCCCCGTTAACCTGCTCGGGCCCCCCCCTCTCTCCTTTTAATCGAAACAGAAATCAAAAAAACAAAAAAAAAAAGAAAAAAAGAAAAAGAAAAAAACCCTAGGATCTATCGCGCCAAGCCGCCCCCCTTTCACCTCGTCGATGCTCCGCTGCCGTGGAGTTGACCGCCGCCTCCCCCTTCTTACCTTTCTTCCATCACCGTTCGCCTCTCCCTCCACCACCCTATACGTGAATGAGCAAACTGAGACCGCCCTCCCTTGCCGCGAAACCCAAACGCCCAGCGGTCCATCACCAGGCCGCACCCCCTTCTTCGCCTGGAACCGCCACCTCTGATCCCCACGTCGGCCACCCGTGGCATCCTCCCCTCCTTCGATCAATGAATGGTGAGTTTTACTCTATTTTATTTAGTTTAATCGATTTAAAAATCTGATTTTATGTAAATGAGTATACATTGTTTTTAACTACGTGAAAAGTTTGATTTTTAAATTATATCAAAATTTGGTTTTTTTATTTAGGTTTAAATTTTATATACGAGGAAGCTAGGATTTTTAAAATTGAAAATATAGATTTTTAATTAGAGAAAGACTGGATTTTTAATTATAGTAAAAATATGATTTTTATATATCGAACGTCGAAATAAAAATATGATTTATATATATTGAACTTCGAAGTAAAAATATGATTTTTATATATTGAACTTCGAAATAAAAATATGATTTTTATATATGGAATAGCGAAGTAAAAATTCGATTTTTACATAGGTAGTGAAAGCGGACAATGAAGGTAACAAAAAGGCGAGAACGAAGAAGATTTATATCAAAGAAGAGTCAAGATGTTTGGATAGCTTTCGGTGAGAATTTCTCACCTTTCAATTTCTTTTCTAGTTATATATATACTATGATGCAGACGGTGCTTAGTAGCACCCGACACAATCGTCCACAGACCATGGACTTGTTTGTTTGGTTGCATAGATTAGTTAGATGATTTGATTTGAAATTGAATTGTTTGGTGAAATAAATTGATTTGATTGATGTGTGAATGGCGTGGGCCTTCACTAGACCGGGGATAAGGCTAGGCCTCGTCCCGTTTCTAGTATCGTGCCGTTATGCCGCCGAAATTTTCTAAAATAGGTTAGGAAAATAAAAAATATCATTTTATCGAATAAATGAATTGAATAGAAATTCATATGTTGAAATAAAATGTTTTATCGTTAAAAATATAATTTTTAACGTGAATGTAAATAAATAAATATTCATTTATAAACCGGACGGTTTGTTTATGTACACCTATTTGAAGGACATTGATTGGGTCGATAAATTTTACACATCGCCCAACTGCACGAATAAAAATCTGTGTTTGATTGTTTAAAACCCCACACGGGTGTTGGGATGAAATTTGAAGTTCACTCATCCTGATTGATTAAATATGTCGATCGATTGATTGATAGGCTGTTATAAGCGTTAGATATCTATATTTGATGCTTATACAGTGTAGTGCACTTTGGTTGATGGTTGATTATTTTTCAATGCTATTATATACATGTGTTGTATGAAAATCCATATAATTAATTTTATATGGTAATTGATTGGGCCTCATTCCAATTTGAAGAATGAAGAACAATATAAAATAAAGGTTCATGTGTTGATAGTTTCATCCATTAAAATTGGTCATGTGTTGAACGAAATATTTTAGTAATAAAATTTACATCTTTATCAATATAAAATAAAGGTTCATGTGTTGACAGTACTCATCCATTGAGATTGGTCATGTGTTGAACGAAATATTTTAGTAATAAAATTTACATCTTTATCAATATAAAATAAAGGTTCATGTGTTGACAGTTTCATCCATTGAGATTGGTCATGTGTTGAACGAAATATTTTAATAATAAAATTTACATCTTTATCAATATAAAATAAAGGTTCATGTGTTGACAGTACTCATCCATTGAGATTGGTCATGTGTTGAACGAAATATTTTGATAATAACAACTATTTTGAAAAAGAAATATTTGAAATAGAAATTTATGAAGCCGTGTTGATTAGATTGACGCCATTTTGACGTGAACGATATTTATATCGATATTAAACGATTTCGAAATGAATTGAATTGAAAACGATTTCGAAATGAATTGAATTGAAAACGATTTCGAAATGAATTGAATTGAAAACGATTTCGAAATGAATTGAATTGAAAACGATTTCGAAATGAATTGAATTGAAAACGATTTCGAAATGAATTGAATTGAAAACGATTTCGAAATGAATTGAATTGAAAACGATTTCGAAATGAATTGAATTGAAAACGATTTCGAAATGAATTGAATTGAAAACGATTTCGAAATGAATTGAATTGAAAACAATTTCGAAATGAATTGAATTGAAAACGATTTCGAAATGAATTGAATTGAAAACGATTTCGAAATGAATTGAATTGAAAACGATTTCGAAATGAATTGAATTGAAAACGATTTCGAAATGAGTTGAATTGAAAACGAATTCAAATTGAATTGAAAGCGAATTGAAATGAATTCAAATTGAATTGAAATTTGAATTGAATAGAAATGAATTTTAAAACGAATTTATAAAGAAGAATCCAATTTTGATTTGAATTGAAAAGGAAGTTGAAATTGCTTTTGAAACGAATTTAAAACTATTTATATAATTCATTTTAAATAGAAATCGACGATATATATATCATATATATTATATATATAATATAATGGCCTGAATAGAACGCGCCGCGCCGCGGTAGTTCGTGAATTTCGACAATTTATTTCAAACGGACATTACGGGAGATCCGACCGTCGGATTCTCCTAAAACCGGAACCGTTGGGTTCGTATCGAAAAGAGCTTTCTAACGAATATGAGAAACTAGAAATCTAACGGTTGGATTTGGAGATACGTCCAAATCAAATTCGAAAAAGGTCGCTGTAAGTGCAGTTCGATGGCCATTGATGGAAATCGACTGTACGGGCCTTGATAAAATTATTAAAAATAGTAATAATTTGTGTAAAATCATAAGAAATGATTTGTGAAGAATTGGGATGAATAACTCCATATTTGAAAAGATAAAAATAGATTTTTATCGAAATGAACTAGTTTTGAACTAGAAATATAATTCTATTTATTTTTAAATAAATAAATTGAATTTGAAAAAGGGTTTTAAAAAAAATAACCATAATTTCCAATGACTGCATTGGAGTGTGTTTGAATCGAAATTGTCTTCGGAATATTTCGATGTTGGAATTCGTGATTATACAGATGTTGTTATGGAAATTTGAAAGATATATATTTATATCGTTATTTCCAATACGGCATTTGTTAATCGTAGAATTTGATATTGAATATAAGCCGATATATTTTCTATTCAGAGCCTTATATTGAATATCAAATGTGATTTGGGTTTGTCGTGAATGGTGTCTTCACTAACACTGTTTTTGAACCCAGTTGAGAAAAGATTAAATCTTTTTATTTAGATTTAATGAAGTGTACCAATTAAATGATATTTAATTGGAATTGAATTGGTATTGATTTTTGGGTTTATCATGAACAGTGTTTTAAATAACACTTGTTCTTTAACCCGATAATTAATGGAATGATGTTTGGGTTTATCGTGAACAGTGTTTTAAATAACACTTGTTCTTTAACCCGATAATTAATGGAATGTGATTTTGGGTTTATCGTGAACCGTGTTTTAAATGACACTGATTCTTTAACCCAGTCGAAGATTAAAACTAAGTGGAGTTTTAATGAATCTTTAATTAGATTGAAATGATCGAAAATGGAGTATCACCAGTTTTGCTCTAGGCGATAGTTAAATCTTTAATTAGATTTGAACGTGAAATGGTAATTGAATTTACCGATAACACTGTGGTGTTAGATATGAAGTATTACCAGTTTTACTTCATGGGATGAATAGGTTGGAATGGGGAAATTAAAATAAATGATTACTTCGGTAAGGTTCGCTAATCCCGACTAGTTTGAATTGAGATTCAAAAATAGAATAAAGAATAAATTCAAGGAATTTATCTTGGATAAAATTAATGGGAACCTTTCCCTATGAATGTGAAATTTAGAAACTAACTGTCGGTTAGCCAAGCAGAATGGTTTTCTGGATATTGATCTGATGTTGGTTTCGGCCTTCGGGGTTAATATTTGGGAAATTATTCTCTTGATTAATTTACAGTTAGTGACTGATGAATTGGAATGAGGCGTATGTTGTGTTTGTGTAACACTTATTTAAAATATACGCGAGTTATTCGGAAAGACCGGGTTTATCCCATTCTGAATAACTGATACGACGATAAGTCGAAGATGAAGACGATGGTCGAAGACCGGAGGTCTTCACGTCTTTTGGCTAATTACTGATGATCTTGATTGGGTTGTACACCCAAGAAGATGGAAACAGTTAGTGATCGTCCAGACGTACTTGGAGATCGATGGATATGCGGGATACTAGGTGCCTCCGGTTTCGTTCAGACCCAGAACGGACTTGTAAATGGATTGTGTGTCTGACATTGGATTTTAGTCCGTGTGGTTGATCTCTATTAAATATATATCTGTTTGGCGGCGGAGAATTTATTCTCTTGCTTAACGCCCTTCTCTGAGACGTACGAGCTCAGGGGTTATATATGGATGGATATCAAACGCATGGGGTGAATTGCCTATGTGGCATGCCTAAGTGGCAATTGATCGAGGCTTCTGTTGAAAAGCAAAGCCTTGTGGTGATGATCGAAGCACGGCCTTTGTGGCGTAGCTTTGTGTAACGTTTACTTCGCGAGTTTCACACCCGGTATGAACCAAAAACGGGAGACGGACCTCAGGGAGGGCATGCGTTTCTTTCTAGTTAGAAGTGGCGTCAGTGGTTTTACACGCCCTGACGAGTTTGACTTATGTGGTTGTTGCTGTTGCGAGGCGCCTCGGTTTGATCGGACGATCTGGGTCCGATGGAGTCATTCGTTGGCTCATTTATGCCCCAAAGGGCGGAGAGACGTATTGTTCAGGCATAATAATCCACATCGGTGGACCGGCCCTGACGATCCAAGGCTTGCCTGCGCGCTTGCCTGAGACATGGGTTAGATTGTCTCGAATCGGTTGAGGACTATCTTTTGCCTCGGTTCATAGATGGAAATCCAACTTCCAAATACGTGACATTTGCGGTTTTATTTGTAGAGCCTATATATGGTGACATGATATATGGTACCCATGCCGCCTATGATTGATACTTATGATTTGAAGTTGTTTTATACACTATGCACTTATAATAGTATCAAATGATTTGTTTTAAACGTATCAAGCATTCTTTGGCTGTTATAAGGGAAAACCCTATCCCCCGGCTTGCGTTGCATTGTGTGATAGGACCTGGGTCTTATAACAGCTTCATTTTTCTTTATTTAGCATTGTGCTATTGTTTTATGCACTGGTATTCTTGGGAGGAAACCCGTTCCGTGTTGTACGGCGTGGTCCCTTGATTTACCTAATGATTTAAAATAAAGATTAATAACTGTTTTAGTTCTCACACCAGTCACATGACTGACCTGGAGTTTATTGTTTTAACCTAAACTCTGGGTGCCCTTATTTTGACACGGGCAGCTAGTAGTTTTGGTTTTGCAGATTTATATTCACAGGATCCTGGTTTACAGCTGGAACGATATCCGGAAAGCTTTGTATCCGTATATCTCCTTCTAGTTGTGTATTGTATTATTTTCCGCTGCTATGTATTTAAATGTAATTTAAATCTATGATATTTCTGTGTAATATTCATTTATACTCTGTATATTCTTGTATTTTGATGCATTGTTGTAATATACAATGAAATGTTCTCTCGTCTGCGTTCTATTTTGTCGTGTTCTCAAAACAATTCGTTCTTTCTCTTCTCTTCGGAGACCGGGGAAGTTCGGGTCGTTTCAGTTGGTATCAGAGCTTTGATTTACAGAGCTCAGAGAACAAGGCACATTAGAACTATACGAAAGAATTCATCAGATATTGGGTTAGTAATATCCAATGGGAATGACTCGTTAGAGATAGGATCAGTAGTATCCTAGAACGAGTGTGAAGAGTATATTTTTCAAATGAAACCAATTTTGTTTTGAAAATTTAAATCAATTATTCGTATTTGATTATTTATTTTATATAGACTTGGACAGTTCAGTATATAAAGAATTTGCATATACGCCTTGCAAACGTATATTCAAAGTTTTAATATATTGGATAGATATAGCATCACACTCTAGTCGTCTGAAGATGATATTGATGATAGCGATCGCATCATCAACATTTATGTTCGAGTTTCGAAGGTGTGATTTACTATATATTTCCATTAGACTAGTGTGAAAACCAAAATTAGATAGGGCCTATTGTTGTGATTTGGCATCAAAAATTTGATTTTTGTATATATATATCAAAATTATGAATTTGAAACGTTAATCCACTAATTGATTGATGTTGGTGTTGTTTGTTTAATTGTTTGATAATTTTGAACCATTATGCCTAATTTGATCGAATAGTGAGTTGTATTGAAAATTGGTCGCATTTGCTTGCATATACATATACTTATATTGAACAGGTCATAGCAAGGAGGCTAGAGCAGAGAATAAATGTGACGGCCGGGAATTTCGCTCGATCCGAATCAGTCGTTAAACCGATCTAGACCGTTCGAAACCCCTGAACGTTGAGAGCATGACAAATCAGAACACAAACAGAAGAACATTTCATTGTATATTACAACAATTCCATCAGATATAAGAATATACTGAGTATAAATGAATAAATTACATTCGATAAATATCAGAGATTTAAATTACATTCAAATACATAGCAACGGAAAAATAATATAAAGCACAACTGAAGGTGATATACGGATACAGAGCTTTTCGGATATCATTCCAGCTGTAAACCAGGATCCTGTGAATATAAATCTGCAAAACCAAAACTACTAGCTGCCCGTGCGGAAAATAGGGGCACCCAGAGTTTAGGTTAAAACAATAAACTCCAGGTCAGTCATGTGACTGGTGTGAGAACTAAAACAGTTATTTAAAACTTTACTTTAAAAGAGAGTAATTCAAGGGACCACGCCGTATAACACGGAACGGGTTTCCTCCCAAGAATACCAGTGCATATCAATAAACAACGCAATGCTTTTTCGAAAAATGAAGCTATTATAAGACCCAGGTCCCATCACACAATGCAACGCAAGCCGGAGGATAGGGTTTTACCTTATGACAGCCAAACATGCTTGGTACGTTTAAAATAAATCATTTGATACTATAATAAGTGTATAGTGTCAAAACATTTCAATCATAAATATAAATCATAGACGGCATGAGTGCCCCATCCCACTATGTCGCCATACTAGGCTCTACAAATAAAGCCGAAATACACGTATTGGAAATTGGATTCCGTCATGAGTCGAGGCAAGGGGCAAGCTCCTCTCCGCGTTCGAGACACTCTAGCAAATGCCTCAGGACTACGCACACTGGGTAACCCCTGGATCTTCAGGGCCGGTCCTCACTTACGTTAGAGGATTAGTTATTCCTGAACACACGTTTCCCGGTCCTTACAGACCTATAATCGAGGCGCCTCATCCAACAACCACAAAGGTGAAAAGTATATAAATGTCAGGGCTGGTAAGTCACTGACACCACCAAAGCTAGAAAGAAACGTCGTGCTCTCCCTGCAGTCCGTATCCCGTTTTTGACTCATACCGAGGTGTGAGGCTCGCGAATTCACGTTATACACAAAGCTGCCACGTAGGCGTGCTTTGATCATCAACCACAAGACTTTGCTTTTCAACAGAAGCCTTGATCATTGCATCTTAGCGTGCCACACAGGCAATTCATGCCATGCGACTGATGTCCATCGATATACAACCTCTGAGCTCGTACGTCTCAGAGAAGGGCGTTAAGCAAAAGAATAAATTCTCCGCCGCCAAACAGATGTATATTTAATAGAAATCAATCAACACAGAATAAAATCCAGTGTCAGACACACAATCCATTTACAAGTCCGTTCTGGGTCTGAACGAAACCGGAGGCACTTTCCTCGCATATCCATCCATCTCCAGGTACGTCTGGACGACCACCAACTATTTCCATCCTCTCGGGTGTACAGCCCAATCAGGATCGTCAGTAATTATCCAAACGATGTGAAGACTTCCGATCTTCGACCACCGTCTTCATATTCAACGAATCGTCGAATCGGTTATTCAGAATGGGTGTAAACCCGGACTTTCTGAACAACCCGCGTATATTAAAAACAAATGCTACACAAACTCAACATACGCCTCATTCCAATTCATTAGTCACTAACCGCAGATTAGCAAGAGAACAATTTCCCAAACATTAACCCCGAAGGCCGAAACCAACATCAGATCAATACCCAGGAAACCATTCGTCTTAGCCAACCTACAGCTAGTTTCTAAATTCCACATTCTTAGGGAAAGGTTCCCATTAATTTTATCCAAGATAAATTCTTTAAAATTTATCCTGTAATCTTCCTTTGGATGTCATTTAAAACCAAATTATGGTTTTTCCAACTAGTCGAGATTAGCGAACCACAACGAAGTAATTATTTATTTTATTTCCCAATCCCGACCTATTCATCCCATGAAGCAAAACTGGTAATACTCCATATCTAACACCGTGGTGTTATGGGTAAAATTAATTACCATTTCACGCTCAAATCTAATTAAAGATTTAACTATCGCTTTGGAGCAAAACTGGCGATGCTCTATTCTCGCTCAATTCTAAATTTGATAATTTAGATTATAGATTCTCATTTCCATCTAGTTGCAGATTCGTTAGAACTCCTTTTACTGGGTTAAAGAACTAGGTGTTATTTAAAACACAGTTCACGACAAACCCAAATCACATTCTATTTGTTATCGGGTTAAAGAACTAGTGTTATTTAAAACACTGTTCACGATAAACCCATTTCAAATTTAATCAAATATATTAGAAATTCGATTATTTAAAACCCCTTTTTAAATCTAATTCATTTATTTAAAAATAATTGGGTTTTAAATTTAGTTCAAAACTAGTTCATTTCGATAAAAATCTATTTTTATCTTTTCAAATATGGAGTTTTTCATCCCAATTCTTCCCAAATCATTTCTTATGATTTTACATAAATTATTACTATTTTTAATAATTTTATCAAGGCCCGTACAGTCGATTTCCAACAACGGCCATCGAACTGCACCTATAGCGACCTTTTTCGAATTTGATTTGGACGTATCTCCAAATCCAACCGTTAGATTTCAAATTTCTAATATTCGTTAGAAAGCTCTTTTCGATACGAACCCAACGGTTCCGGTTTTAGGAGAATCCGACGGTCGGATCTCCCGTAATGTCCGTTTGAAGTTAATGGTCGAAATTCAGGAACTGCCGCGGCGCGGCGCGTTCTATTCAGGCCATTATATTATATATATAATATATATAATATATATTTCGTCGATTTCTATTTAAAACGAATTATATAAATAGTTTTAAATTCGTTTCAAGAACCATTTCAACTTCTATTTCAATCCAAAGCAAAATTGAATTCTTCTTTAAAAATTCGTTTTAAAATTCATTTCTATTTAATTCAAATTTGAATTCAATTTGAATTCGTTTCAATTCGCTTTCTATTCACATTGAATTCGTTTTCAATTCGATTCAATTCAAATTGGTTTTCTATTCGATTCAAATTCATTTCTAAATCTTTGTATATTCAATTCATTTCGAAATCGCTATATATTAAATTCATTTCGAAATCGTTATATATTCAATTCATTTCGAAATCGTTATATATTCAATTCATTTCGAAATCGTTATATATTCAATTCATTTCGAAATCGTTATATATTCAATTCATTTCGAAATCGTTATATATTCAATTCATTTCGAAATCGTTATATATTCAATTCATTTCGAAATCGTTATATATTCAATTCATTTCGAAATCGTTATATATTCAATTCATTTCGAAATCGTTATATATTCAATTCATTTCGAAATCGTTATATATTCAATTCATTTCGAAATCGTTATATATTCAATTCATTTCGAAATCGTTATATATCCAATTCATTTCGAAATCGTTATATATTCAATTCATTTCGAAATAGTTATATATTCAATTCATTTCGAAATCGTTATATATTCAATTCATTTCGAAATAAATAAAATCGATATAAATATCGTTCGCGTCAAAATGGCGCATCACTATTCAACACGGCTTTATATATTCTATTTTCAAATATTTCTTTTTGTCAACACACGACTAATCTCAACGAATGAGTACCGTCCATGTGTGACTATTTTTGTTAAAATACTTCGTTCAACACATGACTAATCTCAACGGATGAGTACAGTCAACACATGAACCTTTACTTTATATTGATAAAGATGTAAATTTTATTATAAAAATAATTCGTTCAACACATGACTAATCTCAACGGATGAGTACAGTCAACACATGAACCTTTATTTTATATTGATAAAGATGTAAATTTTATTATAAAAATAATTCGTTCAACACATGACTGATCTCAACGGATGAGTACAGTCAACACATGAACCTTTACTTTATATTGATAAAGATGTAAATTTTATTATAAAAATAATTCGTTCTACACATGACTAATCTCAATGAATGAGTATAGCCAACACATGAACCTTCATTTTATATTGATAAAGATATAAATTTTATTATAAAAATATTTCGTTCAACACATGACTGATCTCAACGGATGAGCACAGTCAACACATGAACCTTTACTTTATATTGATAAAGATGTAAATTTTATTATAAAAATAATTCGTTCAACACATGACTAATCTGAACGAATGAGTATAGTCAACACATGAACCTTCATTTTATATTGATAAAGATATAAATTTTATTATAAAAATATTTCGTTCAACACATGACTAATCTCAACGGATGAGTACAGTCAACACATGAACCTTTATTTTATATTGGTAAAGATGTAAATTTTATTATTAAAAATATTTCGTTCAACACATGACTAATCTCAACGAATGAGTATAGTCAACACATGAACCTTCATTTTATAATATTCTTTATATTTCTAAATTGGAATGAGGCCCAATCAATTACCATATAAAGTTAATTATATGGATTTTTATACATCACACGTATATGATAGCATTCAAAAATAATCAACCATCAACCAAAGTGCACTACACTGTATAAGCATCAAATGTAGATATCTAACGCTTATAACAGCCTGTCAATCAATCGATCGACATATTTAATCAGTCAGGATGAGTGAACTTTAAATTTCATCCCAACACCCGTGTAGGGTTTCAAACAATCAAACACAGATTTTATTCGTGCAGTTGGGCGATGTGTGAAATTTATCGTCCCAATCAATGTCAGTCAAATCAGTGTACATAAACAAACCGTCCGGTTTGTAAATGAATATTTTATTTTATTCACTTCACGTTAAAAATTATATTTTTAATGATAAAACATTTTATTTCAACATATGAATTTCTATTCAGTTCATTTATTCAATAAAAATGATATTTTTATTTTTCTAACATATTTTAGAAAATTTCGGCGGCATAACGGCACTATACTAGAAACGGGACGAGGCCTAGCCTTATCCCCGGTCTAGTGAAGGCCCACGCCATTCACACATCAATCAAATCCATTCTATTCACCAAACAATTCAATTTCAATCAAATAATCCAACTAATCTATCCAACCAAACAAACAAGTCCATGGTCTGTGGACGATTGTGTCGGGTGCTACTAAGCACCGTCTGCATCCTAGTATATATATATATAATAAAAAAAAAGAAATTGAAGAGTGAGAAATTCTCACAGATAGCTATCCTAGCTCCACGGCACTTCATTGATAGAAATCTTCATCGCTATCGCATCTTCGTCATCTTCGTTGCCCGTAGCCACTACATATATAAAAATCACACATTTTTATATTTTGTTGTCTTTGAAATAAAAATCACATTTTTATTTATTCACTTTCAATTTAAAAATCATATTTTATAATCACTTCATACATTTAAAAATCGAATTTTTACTACGATGTTTTCTATATAAAGATCTCGTCTTTTCAAAGATTTCGCCTTTTCTACTTTAAAGATTTCACCTTTTCTAATTTAAAGATTTCACCTTTTCTAATTTAAAGATTTCACCTTTTCTAATTTAAAGATTTCACCTTTTCTAATTTAAAGATTTCACCTTTTCTAATTTAAAGATTTCACCTTTATAAAAATCTCATTATAAAAATCACATTTTTATTTTTCTACACATATAAAGATGCTATTTTTAATATTCCTAAAATGTTAAAATTATATTTCTAATTCTCTACATAAGCAAAAATCATATTTTTACATCATCTATATAGTAAAGACTATATTTTTAATTCTTTACAAATATAAAAATCATATTTTTAATACTTTAAAAATATAAAAATCATATTTTTACACCTTCTACAATAATAAAGATTATATTTTTACCACTTTAAAAATATATAAATCATATTTTTATAATCGCTATATAGCAAGGACTATATTTTTAATTCTTTAAAAATATAAAAAAAAAATATTTTTATTACTTTAAAAATATAAAGATCGTATCTTTCACCAAATAAAAATCTAATCTTGCCTTTTCTAAATTAAAGAAAAAACCGTATTTAAACCATGCTTTTACTTTTTTTTTAAATCCTATATATATATATTTTTATATATAAAACTGAACAGAAAATTAAACAACAAATTAAAACTCACTTTTCTTTCATTTGAACCCGAAGCGCCGAAGGAAGAAGTGTCGGAGGTCTGGTGGTGGGGGAAGAAGGTGCGGTGGTCGGCGCTAGGGTAGTGGAGCCTGCGGCAGGGGTTTAGGCGGTTAGGGTTTGGTTTCAAATCGAGGAAGGGAGGGTTTCGAGGTCCTGGCGACATCGATTTAGGTTGGAGGATAGCGTAGAGAGAGGGAAGAGGAAGGGATGGGAAGAAGGAGGAGCGGAAGAGAAGAGAGAGGGTGGGGGTGGTGGCGCGGCCGTCAGAGTGAGGGGGGGGGGGCGCGATTTCGATTTCAATTTTTTTTTTCATTCAGAAATGATTTTGGAAGAAGGGGGGGTCGGCTGATAAAAGTAGGAGGATTATATATTTTATTTTATTTTATTTTATTTTATTATTTAATTATTTAATTTTGCAAAAAGGTTGACTTTTACATACGACCTCGAAACGAGGCCTACCGCCTGTCGTCCATAGCGTTTTACCCCCATTCCGAACACAATGGGATATGCATCGTAAGCTGGTTTGATCGTTACAATCAGTTTCCGTTGAAATTACATTTAAATCCTTATATTGAATTTTAAACGTACATTTCAAATTACCGGGGTCACATATTAACTAGAAAAATTCCCGAAAAATATTTTCTAGCTTCGTATTGATGATACGGTCCTAACAAAACTAGTTTCGTCAAATTCTGAGACCGTTGGAAAAATGGCCAATTTCCAGTCAATTAAAATCAACTAAAACTGTTCAAACGCGTTTTCCTTTGCCACGCTCACATATTGATTCGAAAAATTACGAAATTTGGAATCTAGTAATAATTTGACATCACGGACCCAACAAAAGTGGTTTCGTCGAAATCCGAGGTCGTTTGCAAAATGTCCATTTTAAGGGCCTGAATTCCATAGCGACTATTCAGAATTTTCAACTGGACATATTTTTTGATTCCCGCTATGAAATCTTGATTTGTCGGATTCGTTGGAAAGATATCATCAATTAGATCCTAATGTTTTTGGTTTCACTAAAATCCGGATTGTTTTGCACCCGGTACATTCAATTGAAGTTTGAAATCGAATTATCGAACTACCGCGCCATTTTCAATTCTATTTATAATTATATATAATTATTTATATTCTAACGACGGCGTATATAATATATACGTCGAATTATATTCAAAACATTTTTCTCGACGATATTATTTAAAATAATTACTTTTAAATATAAAATTCGCTGAAATTGCCGAAATAAAAATTTTAAACTGGCCCAGATTTTCCGGGTTATTACAATCTCCCCCACTTAAAACTTTTCGTCCCCGAAAAGGAACAAAGTCGAAAGTGGTTTGATTATTAAGCTCTACATTCGGTCGGGCTTCCATTCTCCAACTTTTCAGTTTCTGAGAATTTTCAAAATTTCAAAAATTTGGCTAACACCCTAAATTTTCGAAAAATTTCGCCATAACCTCCCCTGCACCGGGAGCATCGGGGAATTTCAAATAGCTTCCCCGGTCCTTCAGATCTCAAAAAGAAAAAGAAAAAGCCAAGCGGCTAGCCAATAGGCTCATAAAATCATCATCACCCAAACAAAACAGTAAATTATGTAGTAAACATGTACCTATTTGTTGGGCAAACAAATTTTATTCTCTGCTCTAGCCTCCTTGCTATGACCTGTTCAATGTAAGTATATGTATATGCAAGCAAATGCGACCAATTTTCAATATAATTCAATATTTGGTTTAATTAGGCAAAAGGGTACAAAATTAGCATACAAATAAACAAACAACACAAACATCAATCAATTAGTGGATTAACGTTTCAAATTCATAAATTTGATATATATACAAAAATCATGTTTTTGATGCCAATTCACAACAATGTGTTCTAACTATATAAGTTTTGGTTCTCACACCAGTTTAATGGAAATATACAGGTATTACACCTTCGAAACACGAAACTAATTACTAATGATGACGCGTCAATCATCAGAATCAGGTCCGGGCGACTAGAGTGTGATTCTATATCTATCCAGTATATTAAAACTTCGAATATACGTTCATGACGCGTATACGCGAAATCTATATATACTCGATTGTCCATATTCAAAATAAATAAATAATCAAATACGTTTAAAATGATTTAAATTTTCAAAACAAAATTGTTTTCATTTGAAAAATATACTCTTCACACTCGTTCTAGGATACTACTGATCCTATCTCTAACGATTCATTCTAATTGGATATTACTAATCCAATATCTGATGAATTCTTTCGTATGGTTCTAATGTGTCTTGTTCTCGAGCTCTGTAAACCAAAGCTCTGATACCAAATGTGACGGCCGGGAATTTCGCTCGATCTGAATCAGTCGTTAAACCGATCTAGACCGTTCGAAACCCCTGAACGTTGAGAGCATGACAAATCAGAACACAAACAGAAGAACATTTCATTGTATATTACAACAATTCCATCAGATATAAGAATATACTGAGTATAAATGAATAAATTACATTCGATAAATATCAGAGATTTAAATTACATTCAAATACATAGCAGCGGAAAAATAATATAAAGCACAACTGAAGGTGATATACAGATACAGAGCTTTCCGGATATCATTCCAGCTGTAATCCAGGATCTTGTGAATATAAATCTGCAAAACCAAAACTACTAGCTGCCCGTGCGGAAAATAGGGGCACCCAGAGTTTAGGTTAAAACAATAAACTCCAGGTCAGTCATGTGACTGGTGTGAGAACTAAAACAGTTATTTAAAACTTTACTTTAAAAGAGAGTAATTCAAGGGACCACGCCGTATAACACGGAACGGGTTTCCTCCCAAGAATACCAGTGCATATCAATAAACAACGCAATGCTTTTTCGAAAAATGAAGCTTTTATAAGACCCAGGTCCCATCACACAATGCAACGCAAGCCGGAGGATAGGGTTTTACCTTATGACAGCCAAACATGCTTGGTACGTTTAAAATAAATCATTTGATACTATAATAAGTGTATAGTGTCAAAACATTTCAATCATAAATATAAATCATAGACGGCATGAGTGCCCCATCCCACTATGTCGCCATACTAGGCTCTACAAATAAAGCCGAAATACACGTATTGGAAATTGGATTCCGTCATGAGTCGAGGCAAGGGGCAAGCTCCTCTCCGCGTTCGAGACACTCTAGCAAATGCCTCAGGACTACGCACACTGGGTAACCCCTGGATCTTCAGGGCCGGTCCTCACTTACGTTAGAGGATTAGTTATTCCTGAACACACGTTTCCCGGTCCTTACAGACCTATAATCGAGGCGCCTCATCCAACAACCACAAAGGTGAAAAGTATATAAATGTCAGGGCTGGTAAGTCACTGACACCACCAAAGCTAGAAAGAAACGTCGTGCTCTCCCTGCAGTCCATATCCCGTTTTTGACTCATACCGAGGTGTGAGGCTCGCGAATTCACGTTATACACAAAGCTGCCACGTAGGCGTGCTTTGATCATCAACCACAAGACTTTGCTTTTCAACAGAAGCCTTGATCATTGCATCTTAGCGTGCCACACAGGCAATTCATGCCATGCGACTGATGTCCATCGATATACAACCTCTAAGCTCGTACGTCTCAGAGAAGGGCGTTAAGCAAAAGAATAAATTCTCCGCCGCCAAACAGATGTATATTTAATAGAAATCAATCAACACAGAATAAAATCCAGTGTCAGACACACAATCCATTTACAAGTCCGTTCTGGGTCTGAACGAAACCGGAGGCACTTTCCTCGCATATCCATCCATCTCCAGGTACGTCTGGACGACCACCAACTATTTTCATCCTCTCGGGTGTACAGCCCAATCAGGATCGTCAGTAATTATCCAAACGATGTGAAGACTTCCGGTCTTCGACCACCGTCTTCATATTCAACGAATCGTCGAATCGGTTATTCAGAATGGGTGTAAACCCGGACTTTCCGAACAACCCGCGTATATTAAAAACAAATGCTACACAAACTCAACATACGCCTCATTCCAATTCATTAGTCACTAGCCGCAGATTAGCAAGAGAACAATTTCCCAAACGTTAACCCCGAAGGCCGAAACCAACATCAGATCAATACCCAGGAAACCATTCTTCTTAGCCAACCTACAGCTAGTTTCTAAATTCCACATTCTTAGGGAAAGGTTCCCATTAATTTTATCCAAGATAAATTCTTTAAAATTTATCCTGTAATCTTCCTTTGGATGTCATTTAAAACCAAATTATGGTTTTTCCAACTAGTCGAGATTAGCGAACCACAACGAAGTAATTATTTATTTTATTTCCCAATCCCGACCTATTCATCCCATGAAGCAAAACTGGTAATACTCCATATCTAACACCGTGGTGTTATTGGTAAAATTAATTACCATTTCACGTTCAAATCTAATTAAAGATTTAACTATCGCTTTGGAGCAAAACTGGCGATGCTCTATTCTCGCTCAATTCTAAATTTGATAATTTAGATTATAGATTCACATTTCCATCTAGTTGCAGATTCGTTAGAACTCCTTTTACTGGGTTAAAGAACTAGGTGTTATTTAAAACACAGTTCACGACAAACCCAAATCACATTCTATTTGTTATCGGGTTAAAGAACTAGTGTTATTTAAAACACTGTTCACGATAAACCCATTTCAAATTTAATCAAATATATTAGAAATTCGATTATTTAAAACCCCTTTTTAAATCTAATTCATTTATTTAAAAATAATTGGGTTTTAAATTTAGTTCAAAACTAGTTCATTTCGATAAAAATCTATTTTTATCTTTTCAAATATGGAGTTTTTCATCCCAATTCTTCCCAAATCATTTCTTATGATTTTACATAAATTATTACTATTTTTAATAATTTTATCAAGGCCCGTACAGTCGATTTCCAACAACGGCCATCGAACTGCACCTATAGCGACCTTTTTCGAATTTGATTTGGACGTATCTCCAAATCCAACCGTTAGATTTCAAATTTCTAATATTCGTTAGAAAGCTCTTTTCGATACGAACCCAACGGTTCCGATTTTAGGAGAATCCGACGGTCGGATCTCCCGTAATGTCCGTTTGAAGTTAATGGTCGAAATTCACGAACTGCCGCGGCGCGTTCTATTCAGGCCATTATATTATATATATAATATATATAATATATATTTCATCGATTTCTATTTAAAACGAATTATATAAATAGTTTTAAATTCGTTTCAAGAACCATTTCAACTTCTATTTCAATCCAAAGCAAAATTGAATTCTTCTTTAAAAATTCGTTTTAAAATTCATTTCTATTTAATTCAAATTTCAATTCAATTTGAATTCGTTTCAATTCGCTTTCTATTCAATTTGAATTCGTTTTCAATTCGATTCAATTCAAATTGGTTTTCTATTCGATTCAAATTCATTTCTAAATCTTTGTATATTCAATTCATTTCGAAATCGCTATATATTAAATTCATTTCGAAATCGTTATATATTCAATTCATTTCGAAATCGTTATATATTCAATTCATTTCGAAATCGTTATATATTCAATTCATTTCGAAATCGTTATATATTCAATTCATTTCGAAATCGTTATATATTCAATTCATTTCAAAATCGTTATATATTCAATTCATTTCGAAATCGTTATATATTCAATTCATTTCGAAATCGTTATATATTCAATTCATTTCGAAATCGTTATATATTCAATTCATTTCGAAATCGTTATATATTCAATTCATTTCGAAATCGTTATATATTCAATTCATTTCGAAATCGTTATATATTCAATTCATTTCGAAATCGTTATATATCCAATTCATTTCGAAATCGTTATATATTCAATTCATTTCGAAATCGTTATATATTCAATTCATTTCGAAATCGTTATATATTCTATTAATTTCGAAATAAATAAAATCGATATAAATATCGTTCGCGTCAAAATGGCGCATCACTATTCAACACGGCTTTATATATTCTATTTTCAAATATTTCTTTTTGTCAACACATGACTAATCTCAACGAATGAGTACCGTCCATGTGTGACTATTTTTGTTAAAATACTTCGTTCAACACATGACTAATCTCAACGGATGAGTACAGTCAACACATGAACCTTTACTTTATATTGATAAAGATGTAAATTTTATTATAAAAATAATTCGCTCAACACATGACTAATCTCAACAGATGAGTACAGTCAACACATGAACCTTTATTTTATATTGATAAAGATGTAAATTTTATTATAAAAATAATTCGTTCAACACATGACTGATCTCAACGGATGAGTACAGTCAACACATGAACCTTTACTTTATATTGATAAAGATGTAAATTTTACTATAAAAATAATTCGTTCAACACATGACTAATCTCAACGAATGAGTATAGTCAACACATGAACCTTCATTTTATATTGATAAAGATATAAATTTTATTATAAAAATATTTCGTTCAACACATGACTGATCTCAACGGATGAGTACAGTCAACACATGAACCTTTACTTTATATTGATAAAGATGTAAATTTTATTATAAAAATAATTCGTTCAACACATGACTAATCTCAACGAATGAGTATAGTCAACACATGAACCTTCATTTTATATTGATAAAGATATAAATTTTATTATAAAAATATTTCGTTCAACACATGACTAATCTCAACGGATGAGTACAGTCAACACATGAACCTTTATTTTATATTGATAAAGATGTAAATTTTATTATTAAAAATATTTCGTTCAACACATGACTAATCTCAACGAATGAGTATAGTCAACACATGAACCTTCATTTTATAATATTCTTTATATTTCTAAATTGGAATGAGGCCCAATCAATTACCATATAAAGTTAATTATATGGATTTTTATACATCACACGTATATGATAGCATTCAAAAATAATCAACCATCAACCAAAGTGCACTACACTGTATAAGCATCAAATGTAGATATCTAACGCTTATAACAGCCTGTCAATCAATCGATCGACATATTTAATCAGTCAGGATGAGTGAACTTTAAATTTCATCCCAACACCCGTGTAGGGTTTCAAACAATCAAACACAGATTTTATTCGTGCAGTTGGGCGATGTGTGAAATTTATCGTCCCAATCAATGTCAGTCAAATCAGTGTACAGAAACAAACTGTCCGGTTTGTAAATGAATATTTTATTTTATTCACTTCACGTTAAAAATTATATTTTTAACGATAAAACATTTTATTTCAACATATGAATTTCTATTCAGTTCATTTATTCAATAAAAATGATATTTTTTTTTCTAACATATTTTAGAAAATTTCGGCGGCATAACGGCACTATACTAGAAACGGGACGAGGCCTAGCCTTATCCCCGGTCTAGTGAAGGCCCACGCCATTCACACATCAATCAAATCCATTCTATTCACCAAACAATTCAATTTCAATCAAATAATCCAACTAATCTATCCAACCAAACAAACAAGTCCATGGTCTGTGGACGATTGTGTCGGGTGCTACTAAGCACCGTCTGCATCCTAGTATATATATATAATAAAAAAAAAGAAATTGAAGAGTGAGAAATTCTCACAGATAGCTATCCTAGCTCCACGGCACTTCATTGATAGAAATCTTCATCGCTATCGCATCTTCGTCATCTTCGTTGCCCGTAGCCACTACATATATAAAAATCACACATTTTTATATTTTGTTGTCTTTGAAATAAAAATCACATTTTTATTTATTCACTTTCAATTTAAAAATCATATTTTTATAATCACTTCATACATTTAAAAATCGAATTTTTACTACGATGTTTTCTATATAAAGATCTCGTCTTTTCAAATATTTCGCCTTTTCTACTTTAAAGATTTCACCTTTTCTAATTTAAAGATTTCACCTTTTCTAATTTAAAGATTTCACCTTTTCTAATTTAAAGATTTCACCTTTTCTAATTTAAAGATTTCACCTTTATAAAAATCTCATTATAAAAATCACATTTTTATTTTTCTACACATATAAAGATGCTATTTTTAATATTCCTAAAATGTAAAAATTATATTTCTAATTCTCTACATAAGCAAAAATCATATTTTTACATCATCTATATAGTAAAGACTATTTTTAATTCTTTAAAAATATAAAAATCATATTTTTAATACTTTAAAAATATAAAAATCATATTTTTACACCTTCTACAATAATAAAGATTATATTTTTACCACTTTAAAAATATATAAATCATATTTTTATAATCGCTATATAGTAAGGACTATATTTTTAATTCTTTAAAAATATAAAAAAAACTATATTTTTATTACTTTAAAAATATAAAGATCGTATCTTTCACCAAATAAAAATCTAATCTTGCCTTTTCTAAATTAAAGAAAAACCGTATTTAAACCATGCTTTTACTTTTTTTTTAAATCCTATATATATATTTTTATATATAAAACTGAACAGAAAATTAAACAACAAATTAAAACTCACTTTTCTTTCATTTGAACCCGAAGCGCCGAAGGAAGAAGTGTCGGATGTCTGGTGGTGGGGGAAGAAGGTGCGGTGGTCGGCGCTAGGGTAGTGGAGCCTGCGGCAGGGGTTTAGGCGGTTAGGGTTTGGTTTCGAATCGAGGAAGGGAGGGTTTCGAGGTCCTGGCGACATCGATTTAGGTTGGAGGATAGCGTAAAGAGAGGGAAGAGGAAGGGATGGGAAGAAGGAGGAGCGGAAGAGAAGAGAGAGGGTGGGGGTGGTGGCGCGGCCGTCAGAGTGAGGGGGGGGGGGCGCGATTTCGATTTCAATTTTTTTTTTCATTCAGAAATGATTTTGGAAGAAGGGGGGGGTCGGTTGATAAAAGTAGGAGGATTATATTTTTTTTATTATTTAATTATTTAATTTTGCAAAAAGGTTGACTTTTACATACGACCTCGAAACGAGGCCTACCGCCTGTTGTCCATAGCGTTTTACCCCCATTCCGAACACAATGGGAAATGCATCGTAAGCTGGTTTGATCGTTACAATCAGTTTCCGTTGAAATTACATTTAAATCCTTATATTGAATTTTAAACGTACATTTCAAATTACCGGGGTCACATATTAACTAGAAAAATTCCCGAAAAATATTTTCTAGCTTCGTATTGACGATACGGTCCTAACAAAACTAGTTTCGTCGAATTCTGAGACCGTTGGAAAAATGGCCAATTTCCAGTCGATTAAAATCAACTAAAACTGGTCAAACGCGTTTTCCTTTGCCACGCTCACATATTGATTCGAAAAATTACGAAATTTGGAATCTAGTAATAATTTGACATCACGGACCCAACAAAAGTGGTTTCGTCGAAATCCGAGGTCGTTTGCAAAATGTCCATTTTTAAGGGCCTGAATTCCATAGCGACTATTCAGAATTTTCAACTGGACATATCTTTTGATTCCCGCTATGAAATCTTGATTTGTCGGATTCGTTGGAAAGATATCATCAATTAGATCCTAATGTTTTTGGTTTCACTAAAATCCGGATTGTTTTGCACCCGGTACATTCAATTGAAGTTTGAAATCGAATTATCGAACTACCGCGCCATTTTCAATTCTATTTATAATTATATATAATTATTTATATTCTAACGACGACGTATATAATATATAAGTCGAATTATATTCAAAACATTTTTCTCGTCGATATTATTTAAAATAATTACTTTTAAATATTCAAAATTCGCTAAAATTGCCGAAATAAAAATTTTAAACTGGCCCAGATTTTCCGGGTTATTACAATAAAATTTGTTTGCCCAAAATATAGGTACATGTTTACTACATAATTTACTGTTTTGTTTGGGTGATGATGATTTTATGAGCCTATTGGCTAGCCGCTTGGCTTTTTCTTTTTCTTTTTGAGATTTGAAGGACCGGGGAAGCTATTTGAAATTCCCCGATGCTCCCATTGCAGGGGAGGTTATGGCGAAATTTTTCGAAAATTTAAGGTGTTAGCCAAATTTTTGAAAATTCTCAGAAACTGAAAAGTTGGAGAATGAAAGCCAGATCGAACGTAGAGTTGATTAATCAAACCACTTTCGACTTTGTTCCTTTTTGGGGACGAAAAGTTTTAAGTGGGGGAGATTGTAACAACCCGAAAATCTGGGCCAGTTTAAAATTTTTATTTTGGCAATTTTAGCGAATTTTGATTATTTAAAATGAATTATTTTAAATAATATTGTCGAGAAATTTATTTTGAATATAAATTGATCATATATATTATACGCGTCATCGTTAGAATATAAATATTTATATATAATTATAAAAGGAATTGAAAATGGCGCGGTAGTTCGATAATTCGATTTCAAACTTCAATTGAATGTACCGGGTGCAAAACAATCCGGATTTTAGTGAAATCAAAAACATTAGGTTCTAATTGATGATATCTTTCCAACGAATCCGGGAAATCGAAATTTCATAGCGGGAATCAAAAGATATGTCCAGTTGAAAATTCTGAATAGTCGCTATGGAATTCAGGCCCTTAAAAATGGGAATTTTGCAAACGACCTCGGATTTCGACGAAACCAGTTTTGTTGGGTCCGGGATGTAAAGTTATTGCTAGATTTCAAATTTCATAATTTTTCGAATCAATATGTGAGCGTGGCAAAGGAAAACGTGTTTGACCAGTTTCAGTTGATTTTAATCGACTGGAAATTGGCCATTTTTCCAACGGTCTCAGAATTCGACGAAACTAGTTTTGTTAGGACCGTATCGTCAATACGAAGCTAGAAAATATTTTTCTGGAATTTTTAGAGTTAGTATGTGACCCCGGTAATTTGAACTGTACGTTTAAAATTCAATATAGTGATTTAAATGTAAATTCAACGGAAACTGATTGTAACTATCGAATCAGCTTGCGATACATATCCCATTGTGTTCGGAATGGGGGTAAAACGTTAGGGACGACAGGCGGTGAGCCTCGTTTTGAAGTCGAAAATAAAAGTTGCTTTTTGTGGAAAATTAAATAATAAAATATAAAAAAAAATCCTTCTCTCCCCCGTTAACCTGCTCTGGCCCCCCCTCTCTCCTTTTAATCGAAACAGAAATCAAAAAAAGAAAAAGAAAAAAGAAAAAAAAAAGAAAAAAACCCTAGGATCTATCGCGCCAAGCCGCCCCCCTTTCCACCTCGTCGATGCTCCGCTGCCATGGAGTTGACCGTCGCCTCCCCCTTCTTACCTTTCTTCCATCACCGTTCGCCTCTCCCTCCACCACCCTATACGTGAACGAGCAAACAGAGACCGCCCTCCCTTGCCGCGAAACCCAAACGCCCAGCGGTCCATCACCAGGCCGCACCCCCTTCTTCGCCTGGAACCGCCACCTCTGATCCCCACGTCGGCCACCAGTGGCATCCTCCCCTCCTTCGATCAATGAATGGTGAGTTTTACTCTATTTTATTTAGTTTAATCGATTTAAAAATCTGATTTTATGTAAATAAGTATACATTGTTTTTAACTACGTGAAAAGTTTGATTTTTAAATTATATCAAAATTTGGTTTTTTTATTTAGGTTTAAATCTTATATACGAGGAAGCTAGGATTTTTAAAATTGAAAATATAGATTTTTAATTAGAGAAAGACTGGATTTTTAATTATAGTAAAAATATGATTTTTATATATCGAACGTCGAAATAAAAATATGATTTTTATATATTGAACTTCGAAGTAAAAATATGATTTTTATATATTGAACTTCGATTTTTATATAGGGAGTGAAAGCGGACAACGAAGGTAACAAAAAGGCGAGAACGAAGAAGATTTATATCAAAGAAGAGTCAAGATGTTTGGATAGCTTTCGGTGAGAATTTCTCACCTTTCAATTTCTTTTCTAGTTATATATATATATATATACTAGGATGCAGACGGTGCTTAGTAGAACCCGACACAATCGTCCACAGACCATGGACTTGTTTGTTTGGTTGCATAGATTAGTTAGATGATTTGATTTGAAATTGAATTGTTTGGTGAAATAAATTGATTTGATTGATGTGTGAATGGTGTGGGCCTTCACTAGACCGGGGATAAGGCTAGGCCTCGTCCCGTTTCTAGTATCGTGCCGTTATGCCGCCGAAATTTTCTAAAATAGGTTAGAAAAATAAAAAATATCATTTTATCGAATAAATGAATTGAATAGAAATTCATATGTTGAAATAAAATGTTTTATCGTTACAAATATAATTTTTAACGTGAATGTAAATAAATAAATATTCATTTACAAACCGGACGGTTTGTTTATGTACACCTATTTGAAGGACATTGATTGGGTCGATAAATTTTACACATCGCCCAACTGCACGAATAAAAATCTGTGTTTGATTGTTTGAAACCCCACACGGGTGTTGGGATGAAATTTGAAGTTCACTCATCCTGATTGATTAAATATGTCGATCGATTGATTGACAGGCTGTTATAAGAGTTAGATATCTATATTTGATGCTTATACAGTGTAGTGCACTTTGGTTGATGGTTGATTATTTTTCAATGCTATTATATACATGTGTTGTATGAAAATCCATATAATTAATTTTATATGGTAATTGATTGGGCCTCATTCCAATTTGAAGAATGAAGAACAATATAAAATAAAGGTTCATGTGTTGACAGTTTCATCCATTGAAATTGGTCATGTGTTGAACGAAATATTTTAGTAATAAAATTTACATCTTTATCAATATAAAATAAAGGTTCTTGTGTTGACAGTACTCATCCATTGAGATTGGTCATGTGTTGAACGAAATATTTTAGTAATAAAATTTACATCTTTATCAATATAAAATAAAGGTTCATGTGTTGACAGTTTCATCCATTGAGATTGGACATGTGTTGAACGAAATATTTTAATAATAAAATTTACATCTTTATCAATATAAAATAAAGGTTCATGTGTTGACAGTACTCATCCATTGAGATTGGTCATGTGTTGAACGAAATATTTTGATAATAACAACTATTTTGAAAAAGAAATATTTGACATAGAAATTTATGAAGCCGTGTTGATTAGATTGACGCCATTTTGACGTGAACGATATTTATATCGATATTAAACGATTTCGAAATGAATTGAATTGAAAACGATTTCGAAATGAATTGAATTGAAAACGATTTCGAAATGAATTGAATTGAAAACGATTTCGAAATGAATTGAATTGAAAACGATTTCGAAATGAATTGAATTGAAGACGATTTCGAAATGAATTGAATTGAAGACGATTTCGAAATGAATTGAATTGAAAACAATTTCGAAATGAATTGAATTGAAAACGATTTCGAAATGAATTGAATTGAAAACGATTTCGAAATGAATTGAATTGAAAACGATTTCGAAATGAATTGAATTGAAAACGATTTCGAAATGAATTGAATTGAAGACGATTTCGAAATGAATTGAATTGAAAACGATTTCGAAATGAATTGAATTGAAAACGATTTCGAAATGAATTGAATTGAAAACGATTTCGAAATGAATTGATTGAAAACGATTTCGAAATGAATTGAAAACGATTTCGAAATGAATTGAATTGAAAACGATTTCGAAATGAATTGAATTGAAAACGATTTCGAAATGAATTGAATTGAAAACGATTTCGAAATGAATTGAATTGAAAACAATTTCGAAATGAATTGAATTGAAAACGATTTCGAAATGAATTGAATTGAAAACGATTTCGAAATGAATTGAATTGAAAACGATTTCGAAATGAATTGAATTGAAAACGATTTCGAAATGAGTTGAATTGAAAACGAATTCAAATTGAATTGAAAGCGAATCGAAATGAATTCAAATTGAATTGAAATTTGAATTGAATAGAAATGAATTTTATAACGAATTTATAAAGAAGAATTCAATTTTGATTTGAATTGAAAAGGAAGTTGAAATTGCTTTTGAAACGAATTTAAAACTATTTATATAATTCGTTTTAAATAGAAATCGACGATATATATATTATATATATTATATATATAATATAATGGCCTGAATAGAACGCGCCGCGCCGCGGCAGTTCGTGAATTTCGACCATTTATTTCAAACGGACATTACGGGAGATCCGACCGTCGGATTCTCCTAAAACCGGAACCGTTGGGTTCGTATCGAAAAGAGCTTTCTAACGAATATTAGAAATTAGAAATCTAATGGTTGAATTTGGAGATACGTCCAAATCAAATTCGAAAAAGGTCGGTGTAAGTGCAGTTCGATGGCCATTGATGGAAATCGACTGTACAGGCCTTGATAAAATTATTAAAAATAGTAATAATTTGTGTAAAATCATAAGAAATGATTTGTGAAGGTTTGGGATGAATAACTCCATATTTGAAAAGATAAAAATAGATTTTTATCGAAATGAACTAGTTTTGAACTAGAAATATAATTCTATTCATTTTTAAATAAATAAATTGAATTTGAAAAAGGGTTTTAAAAAAATAACCAGAATTTCCAATGATTGCATTGGAGTGGATTTGAATCGAAATTGTCTTCGGAATATTTCGATGTTGGAATTCGTGATTATACAGATGTTGTTATGGAAATTTGAAAGATATATATTTATATCGTTATTTCCAATATGGCATTTGTTAATCGTAGAATTTGATATTGAATATAAGCCGATATATTTTCTATTCAGAGCCTTATATTGAATATCAAATGTGATTTGGGTTTGTCGTGAATGGTGTCTTCACTAACACTGTTTTTGAACCCAGTTGAGAAAAGATTAAATCTTTTTATTTAGATTTAATGAAGTGTACCAATTAAATGATATTTAATTGGAATTGAATTGGTATTGATTTTTGGGTTTATCGTGAACAGTGTTTTAAATAACACTTGTTCTTTAACCCGATAATTAATGGAATGATGTTTGGGTTTATCGTGAACAGTGTTTTAAATAACACTTGTTCTTTAACCCGATAATTAATGGAATGTGATTTTGGGTTTATCGTGAACCGTGTTTTAATTGACACTGATTCTTTAACCCAGTCGAAGATTAAAACTAAGTGGAGTTTTAATGAATCTTTAATTAGATTGAAATGATCGAAAATGGAGTATCACCAGTTTTGCTCCAGGCGATAGTTAAATCTTTAATTAGATTTGAACGTGAAATGGTAATTGAATTTACCGATAACACTGTGGTGTTAGATATGAAGTATTACCAGTTTTACTTCATGGGATGAATAGGTTGGAATGGGGAAATTAAAATAAATGATTACTTCGGTAAGGTTCGCTAATCCCGACTAGTTTGAATTGAGATTCAAAAATAGAATAAAGAATAAATTCAAGGAATTTATCTTGGATAAAATTAATGGGAACCTTTCCCTATGAATGTGAAATTTAGAAACTAACTGTCGGTTAGCCAAGCAGAATGGTTTTCTGGATATTGATTTGATGTTGGTTTCGGCCTTCGGGGTTAATATTTGGGAAATTATTCTCTTGATTAATTTACGGTTAGTGACTGATGAATTGGAATGAGGCGTATGTTGTGTTTGTGTAACACTTATTTAAAATATACGCGAGTTATTCGGAAAGACCGGGTTTATCCCATTCTGAATAACTGATACGACGATAAGTCGAAGATGAAGACGATGGTCGAAGACCGGAGGTCTTCACGTCGTTTGGGTAATTACTGATGATCTTGATTGGGCTGTACACCCAAGAAGATGGAAACAGTTAGTGATCGTCCAGACGTACTTGGAGATCGATGGATATGCGGGATACTAGGTGCCTCCGGTTTCGTTCAGACCCAGAACGGACTTGTAAATGGATTGTGTGTCTGACATTGGATTTTAGTCCGTGTGGTTGATCTCTATTAAATATATATCTGTTTGGCGGCGGAGAATTTATTCTCTTGCTTAACGCCCTTCTCTGAGACGTACGAGCTCAGGGGTTATATATGGATGGATATCAAACGCATGGGGTGAATTGCCTGTGTGGCATGCCTAAGTGGCAATTGATCGAGGCTTCTGTTGAAAAGCAAAGCCTTGTGGTGATGATCGAAGCACGGCCTTTGTGGCGTAGCTTTGTGTAACGTTTACTTCGCGAGTTTCACACCCGGTATGAACCAAAAACGGGAGACGGACCTCAGGGAGGGCATGCGTTTCTTTCTAGTTAGAAGTGGCGTTAGTGGTTTTACACGTCCTGACGAGTTTGACTTATGTGGTTGTTGCTGTTGCAAGGCGCCTCGGTTTGATCGGACGATCCGGGTCCGATGGAGTCATTCGTTGGCTCATTTACGCCCCAAAGGGCGGAGAGACGTATTGTTCAGGCATAGTAATCCACATCGGTGGACCGGCCCTGACGATCCAAGGCTTGCCTGCGCGCTTGCCTGAGACATGGGCTAGATTGTCTCGAATCGGTTGAGGACTATCTTTTGCCTCGGTTCATAGATGGAAATCCAACTTCCAAATACGTGACATTTGCGGTTTTATTTGTAGAGCCTATATATGGCGACATGATATATGGTACCCATGCCGCCTATGATTGATACTTATGATTTGAAGTTGTTTTATAGACTATGCACTTATAATAGTATCAAATGATTTGTTTTAAATGTATCAAGCATTCTTTGGCTGTTATAAGGGAAAACCCTATCCCCCGGCTTGCGTTGCATTGTGTGATAGGACCTGGGTCTTATAACAGCTTCATTTTTCTTTATTTAGCATTGTGCTGTTGTTTTATGCACTGGTATTCTTGGGAGGAAACCCGTTCTGTGTTGTACGGCGTGGTCCCTTGATTTACCTAATGATTTAAAATAAAGATTAATAACTGTTTTAGTTCTCACACCAGTCACATGACTGACCTGGAGTTTATTGTTTTAACCTAAACTCTAGGTGCCCTTATTTTGACACGGGCAGCTAGTAGTTTTGGTTTTGCAGATTTATATTCACAGGATCCTGGTTTACAGCTGGAACGATATCCGGAAAGCTTTGTATCCGTATATCTCCTTCTAGTTGTGTATTGTATTATTTTCCGCTGCTATGTATTTAAATGTAATTTAAATCTCTGATATTTCTGTGTAATATTCATTTATACTCTGTATATTCTTGTATTCTGATGCATTGTTGTAATATACAATGAAATGTTCTCTCGTCTGCGTTCTATTTTATCGTGTTCTCAAAACAATTCGTTCTTTCTCTTCTCTTCGGAGACCGGGGAAGTTCGGGTCGTTTCAGGAATGAGGCGTATGTTGTGTTTGTGTAACACGTGTTTATTATATACACGGGTTGTTCGGAAAGGCCGGGTTTTGTAACAACCCGGAATTTTGGGGCCAATTTAAAATTTTTATTTTAGGAATTTCAATGAATTTTAATATATAAAATTATTTATTTTAAATAATAACGACTAAAAATTTATTTTAAAACGAATAAATTTAATTTAATTATAAAAGGAGTTTAAATCAACGCTGCAGTTTGAAAATTTGAATTTGAACTTTGACTGAATGTACAGGATTCATTTTAAATCAGAATTGAACGAAACCAGAAATATTTAAATCTGTTTAATAATATCTTTCTAACAAATCTGAAAAATCTAAATTTCACCTTAGAAATAGAAAGTTATGTCCAGTTTAAAATTTAGAAAAGTCGGTGTAGAATTTATATATATTTTAATATAATATATTGGCCTTAAAAATAGCCATTTTGCAAACGACCTCGGTTTTCGACGAAACCACTTTTGTTGGAACTGGAATGTCAAGTTATTGCTAGGTTTCAAAAAATTTCGAATTAATATGTGAGCGTGGAAAAGGAAAATGTGTTTTGTCAGTTTCAGTCAAAGTTAATCGACTCGAAAGTGGCCATTTTTCAAATAGTCTCAGAATTCGACGAAATTAGTCTCCTTAGGACCGTATCATCAAAACATAACTAGAAATAATTTTTCTGTAATTTTTAAAGTTAGTATGTGGCCCCGGTAATTTAAAATGTACGTTTGAATTTAATAATTTAATAATTTATAATTTAATTTAAAGAAAAACTAATTGTAACAGCCGAATTGGGTTACGAAACATGTTTCATTATGTCCGGGACGGGGGTATTTGGCCAGAGGCGACATTCGTTGGGTTCGATTCGGAGTTAATTACAACGAACAAACATTTTCTTGAATTAAAATAAATAAATAAGTAAATAAGTAAATAAATAAATAGAAAAAAATACGGTATAAAATACAGTATAAATACAAGAAAAATACGCAACCCTAATGCCCATTTGTACAGCCGCCGTATGCTTCTTCAATGGCCGTTCTACTCCGAGATTCTTCACCTAATTTCTTCAAATCCCTAGAACAATTCAAGAAACTCCAAATACAAAAACAAAGAGGACATTGAGATCCTTCTAGTGTACGGCGGAGATCGGAAAAAGGGGTGTGGTTCATGATGTTTCAGCGCCCAAACAGGAGGCGGTCGGGCTCGATTTCTGAGCTCCAGACTAGTGCGAGCTGGCCCACCCTCTTGGCGCAGGGAGTACTCGAGGTGGCGGTCGAAGTGATGGGGGTTGATCGCCGAACGATGGCTCGTGGTGGCTGGTGCAATCGAAGATAGGAACGGAGAATGGGTTCAGCGTGGCATCTGGAATGAAAATGATGAGGAAGACAGTAAAAGTAACGACCGACTTTTATTTAATTGATGTAATTAGAAAACCTCTAATCATTTACTTATTTAAATTGTTATGAGATTAAAATCTTTAAATCAACATATCTCTATCGAACAGCATCGAAATTTAGAAAAACGAAGTGCGCTGGAATCCTTGAAACGAGATCTACGCTATGGAAAAACTAGATCTGAAGCAAACCAAACCGGAATTTGGAAAAAATTTCAGATCTGAACAACAATGTGAGAATTCTGATTTATAAATTAAATAAAGTCTAATTATTACTTCTGCTTTTAAAATTATGTAGTGAATGATTATTATTCTGATCTGATCTGTGATATTTAAATTTGTTGTTTGATGATTGGGTTGAATTATGATGCTCATATTTTGTTAGATCCAGCAAGGATACTTCTTTATTTCATATTCGTGAACTTAGACCTTATAAGGATCCTCCTTTACCTAGATCCATGGAATTCAATATGGTTTGATAATAAAGTTTTAATCTTTATTGTTGATTCTTTAACAATGAATTGATTTCAATGCAAAGGCCATAATTTTAACATCGAATAATTTACATAAAAAAAGATACAATTTATAATGTCTTACATTAAAAGGAGACAATTCTTAATGTCATTATTTTAGATTAAAAAGGTTAACATAGATAAGAACCAGTTTTGGCAATTTTATTGTCATTTTTGTTTTAAACGAAATATTACATGTTTTAATGTCATTTTGTTTCTACTAGAAGTATTATAATTTCTTTAGTGTCATTTAATAAGAATTATAACAAAATTCATATTTTGTTAATATTAAAAGGATTATAACAAAATTTACATTTTATTAACATTTTATGTAAAGGAAATTAAAAGAATACATTTTTGTCACTTGAAATAAAAGAATATATTTTTGTCACTTGAAATAAAATAACATTTTCTTATAAATGTTACAGTGAAATAAAACCACATTTCCATACAAATGTTACCTTGTGAATAAAGACAACCTTTTTGTTTGAAATATGTTTTGCAAATAAAAATAACATTTTTGAATTGAAGTGTGTTTTGTAAATAAAAATAAATATTTGTTTACATAGAAGTATTAGACAAATTAACATATTTTGTTAACATATAAGAAAGAGTGACAAATACATATTTTGTTTACATATTAAGAAGAAGATTAACATCTTTTGTTAATTATATTATAAAGAAAAAGATTAACATTTTGTCAATTAGATTACAAAGAATAAAATTAACATCTTTGTTAATTAGATTGTATAGGACAAAAATTAATATTCTTGGCAATTAGAAAGAATAAATTGGAAAATGTATATTTCTATACATTAGAAAGAATAAATTGGAAAATGTATATTTCTATACATTAGAAAGAATAAGTTGGAAAATATAAATTTTATACATTAGAAAGAATAAATCAAAAATGGACATTCTGTCACTTTGAGAAAAATGAATAAAAAGCACAATTTTATCATATTTAGTAGGATGAATGTGAAATACACATTTTATCATATTTAGAAGAATGGATAAAAAGGACATTTTGGTTAGAAATGTTAAAAAGTGATTAAAAAGGAACATTTTGTTAAATTGTACATTAGGAAGATAAAAAGGGATATTTTGTTTAGAAATGATTATAGAAATATAAAATCACATTTTTGGTGAATACTTGATTTGTGAAAAAATAGAATCAACATTTTTGTCAAAAATTGATTAACAAAATAATCATATTTGTTTGCACTTGAAAGATTAAACAAAATTATCATATTTTATTGCATTTAAAAGAGTTAGACAAAATAATCATATTTTGTACATTAAAGAAGAGTAGACAAAACTATCATATTTTGTCAAATTAAAAAAAGAATGAATCTTTATTTGAAATTTTTGAACATGTAATTTTCATTTTTATATAAATGAATTATTAAAAAGAATAAACCTTGGTTAGAATGTATTACCATGTAAAATTACATTTCTGTGTAATTAATGTTCATCAAAAAGAATTAAACAAGAATGTACATTTTACCCATTTAGAAAGGATGCTATAAGCAAATATCATTTTTGGGTAAAACATGATTAGTGAAGAAAAATTATCACATTTTTGTTTATTTAAAAAGAATTATAACACAATTTTACATTTAGTTTATATTAAAGGGATTATAACAAGATTTACATTTGTCTACATAAAAAGGATTAAACAAAATCATCATATTTTAGTTACATTCGAAAGAATTAGTCAATTCTGCCATTTTGTTTACAATAAAAAGATTGAGATAAAAGTGAATATTTTTTATTGACACTTTGTTTTCAATAAAAAGATTGTAAATTAAAAATTACATTTTCAATGTAGTTTAGATCCCATTGAAAGGATTAGAATAAAAGGATTATATCTTTATCGTCAATTGGTTACAATGAAAAAATTAGAAAATTAAGATAACACCTTTAGGTAATTGAAATAAAAGATTAGTTTTATTGTCAGATTGAATTGAAGGATTACCTTTTATTGTAACATTGTTTACAATAAAAGAATTGAATTAAATGACTAGGTTTTTATTGTCATTTGTTCATATCCAAAAGAATAGAAATACATGTCTAAATGTTGAAATGTGTGAGGTGTCAAATATAATGTTTATTATATTCAAGTTTGAATATTACACTTCCAATTATAAGTTATCCGACTTGTTTATGTGATCGGGACGATAATTTTCACACATCGCCCAAGTGCACAAATAATTTATTATTTGTTTGATTGATGAAACCCCACACGGGTATTGGGATGATATTGGACACACACTAATCCCAATATTTAATTATCTGTCAATCGATGGATTGAAAGTCTGTGATGAGCATTAGTTATTTACTTTAATGCTCACACAGTTATAGATTCCACTTTGGTCGTTATTTGGATGTTTGATAATTATTTATCATGATTGTTGATTTCATACAAAATATGGTTGTTGTTTGAGTCACATTCCGATATAGAATATTCTACAAAAAGGATATTTTAGAAAATGTCTTAGAAAAGGAATATTTTAGAAAAAGTATATATTTTGGAAAAATATACTTTTATTGAAATGAACTAGTTATTAACCAAAATAAATCATTACATTAAGATTTAACAATGTTTTCCAATTAGTGAATATTTAATTAAATTAAATAAATTGGATTTTGGGTTTGTCGTGAATAGTGTCTTAAATAACACTGATCTTAAATCCCGTATGAAAAGAATAATCTTTTAATTCAGATTATTAAATTTTCTCAATTTTTATTTAGTAATTTGAATAAGATGAAATGTGAGTTGGGTTTATTGTGAACTGTGTTTTTAAGCGACATTTGTTCTTTAACCCAACTGACAGTGAAAATATGATTTGGAAATTATAAATCTTTTATTAAGATTTAAATGGAAATTTTCCAAAAGTAAAGTTTTCCTATTTAATATATTAAATTGGTGTTGAATGGAATTTGAATTAATAATAACCGAGATAAGCTTCTATAAAAGAAGATCGATACTACATATGGAATTTAAAAGGCTTTGTTGTTATTCCATTTATATTATTGGTCGGATACAGAAATTTATAACGATTATATATTGATTTGATTTCTGTGAAGATTTTATATTTTATGGAAGATGATTTTGGGTTTACCGTGAGCAATGTTTTAAATGACATTAGTTCTTTAACCCAGTTAAAGATAAGATAAATTTATTAAATTTAAATAATCATTGAATAATGATTTTTGATTTTAAAACCAAATTGGGGTTTAATAAATCTTTAAAAGAAAGATTTAAGAATAAATTTGAAGAACTTATCTTTGATAAGATAATGTGAATATTTTATTTAAAAGGATATTCTGAATTGGAATGAGACGTTGGATGTGTTTTTATAGTACTTGATTTTTAATTATAAAAATACGCAAGTTATTCGGAAAGACCGGGTTTAACCCATTCCGAATAATTACTACGACGATGAAGAGTCAAAGATGAAGATGGTGGTTGAAGACCGACGATCTTCACATCGGATGGATGTGTTGCTACAGAGACCCTTGATGGGAGTAGCTACCTTGAAGGGGCTTCAGTGGTGGCCGTCCGGACTATTATTGATTGTTCGGATTTGGTTTTCACTCAGACCCAGAGCATAAGCTAGTAAATGGATGCGTGTCTGACATTGGATTTCATTCCATGTGAATTAAATCAATTTCTGTTAATGTATGTCTGTTTGGTGGTGGAGGATTTATTCTCTACTTAACACCCGGGTATATACTAATTGTGATTGATCGCATGGCGTGAATTGTCAATGTGGCACACCAAGATGCAAATGATCAAGGCTTTTATTGAAAAGCAGGGCCTTGTGGGATGATCAGAGTATAGCCTATTACGGCATAGCTTTGTGTATATCGTGACTTCGCGAGCCTCACACCCCGGTATGAGTCAAAAACGGGATATGGACCGTAGGGAGTGCACACGTTTCATTCTAGCTAGTGGTAGTGTTAGTTCTTAAAATGGCTGGCATATTACTTATGTGGATGATGGATTTTGAGGCGCCTCGGATTTTTATAGGCCGTTAGTGGTCATACTATAGGTTCAAAGGAACCGGGAAGCGTGTGTTCAGGCATAACTAATCCACTGCCGATAGGCGGGGACCGGCCCTACCGCTCCAAGGGTTCACTACGGGGGATCCTGAGGCATTTGCTAGAGTGTCTCATGTCGGAGAGGATCTTGTCCCTAACCTCGACTCATGATGGAAATCCAATTTCCAATACGACCTTGCGGTTTTGATTGTAGAACTAGTATGGCGACATAGTAGGATGGGGTACTATGCCGTCTATGATTGATACATTATGATTGAAATGTTTATTATACATATACCCCTATATATATACACACTAATATTAAATCTGTTTTATCGTATCAAGCATCTTTTGACCATTATAAGGTGAAACCCTATCCTTCGGTTTGCGTTGCATTGTGTGATGGGACTTGGGTCTTATAATGGTTTCATTTTTCTAAAAAGCATTGCGTTGTTTAACGATTTATCTTATTTTATGCACTAGCAATCTAATGGAGTAAACTCGTTCCGCGTTAGCGGCGTGGTCCTGTGATTAGCCTTATTATTAGATAAGTTAAGTTAAGATTTCTCATACCAGTCCCATGACTGACCTGTAGTTTGTTTCACTGACAAACTCGGGTGCCCATATTTTCCACATGGGCAGTCGAGTAGCTTTTGCAAATATATTTACAGGATCCTGGTTACAGCTGTAGCAGTATTCGAAAAGCTCTGTATCCGTTTAATTCTTTCGGTTGTATATTTGTATTATTTTCCGCTGCTATTTAAATGTAATGTAAAACTCTGATATTATTGTATTTCTATTTTTGTAATAAGTATTCATACTCTGTGATTTTCTTGTACTCTGATGTAATTGTTGTAATCAGCAATAAAATGTTCTTTCAGTTTGTGTTCTGATGTGTGTTTTTCTCAAAGCAATCCAGTCTTTCCTCTATGGGGAAGTTTGGGTCGTTTCAGGTTTATACCCATTCTGAATATCCGATTCGATGATAGGTCGAAGGTGAAGACGGTGGTTGAAGACCGGAGGTCTTCACATCGTTTGGATTATTACCGATGATCTTGATTGGGCTGTACACCCAAGAGGAGGGAATCAGTTGGTGATCGTCCAAATGTACTTGGAGATCGATGGATATGCGAGGAATAAAGTTCCTCCGGCTTCGTTCAGACCCAGAACGAACTTGTAAATGGACTGTGTGCCTAACATTGGATTTTATTCTGTGTGATTGATTTCTATTAAATATATATCTGTTTGGAGGTGGAGAATTTATTCTCTTGCTTAACGCCCTTCTCTGAGACGTACGAGCTCAGAGGTTATATATTGATGGATATCAATCGCATGGCATGAATTGTCAGTGTGGCATGCCTAAGTGGCAAATAATCAAGGCTTCTGTTGAAAAGCAAAGTCTTGTGGTTGATTATCAAAGCACGGCCTGTGTGGCATAGCTTTGTGTATAGCGTTAATTCGCGAGCCTACACCTCGGTATGAGTCAAAAAAGGGATAAAGACTGTTGGGAGAACACGACGTTTCTTTCTAGCTATGGGTGATGTCAGCGACCTGCCAGCCCTGACATTTATATACTTTTTACCTGTTTGGTTGTTGGAATGCGAGGCGCCTCGAATATATGGTCGATAACTGGCACTATGTGATCCGACGTACAGGCCATTATATAGGTCCTATAAGACCAGGAAACATGTGTTCAGGAATTGTCAATCCTCAAAAGTAAGAGAGGATCGGCTCAACCGATTCCAAGGATCGCTGTGTGTGGTCCTGAGACATTTGCTAGAGTGTCTCGAACGGGGAGTAGCTTGCCCCTTGCCTTGACTCATGACGGAAATCCAATTTCCAATACATGACATTGCGGTTTTAATTGTAGAACTAGTATGGAGACATGATATATGGTACCCGTGCCGTCTATGATTGATATTTATGATTGAAATTGATTTGACACTATACACTTATAATAGTATCAAATGATTTGTTTTAAACGTACTAAGCATGTTTGGCTATTATAAGGGAAAACCCTATCCTCCGGCTTGCGTTGCATTACATGATGGGACCTGGGTCTTATAATAGCTTCATTTTTTCCAAAAAGCTATGCTGTTTTGTCATATGCACTGGTATTCTTGAGAGGAAACACTTTCCGTGTTATACGGCGTGGTCCCTTGATTTACATAACTTTAAAAATAAAGATTAATAATTTTTTTAGTTCTCACACCAGTCACATGACTGACCTGAAGTTTATTGTCTTAACCTAAACTCTGGGTGCCCTTATTTTCCGCTCGGGCAACTAGTAGTTGGGTTTTGCAGATTTATATTCATAGGATTCTGGTTTATAGCTGAAGTGATATTCGGAAAGCTCTGTATCCGCGTATTTCTTTCAGTTATGTTTTGTATTATTTTTCCGCTATTATGTATTTAAATGTAATTTGAATCTCTGATATTTTTCTGATGAATAATATTTTTTCATACTTTGCATATTATTGTAATCTGATGAGATTGTTGTAATAATCAATGAGATGTTCTTCTGTTTGTTTTCTGATTCGTCTTGTCCTCAAAGCAATCTGTGCTTTCCTTACCGGGGAAGTTACGGGTGACTACATTTGGTGTCAGAGCTTTGGTTTACAAAGCTCAAGAACAAGACATATTAGAACCGAACGAAATAATTCATCAGAGATTGGGTTAGTAATATCCAATGAGAATAACTCGTTAGAGATAGGATCAGTAGTGTCCTAGAACGAGTGTAAAGAGTGAAATTTTTGAAAGATAAAAATGAAAACAAGTTTTGCTTTGAAAGTTAAATTCAAGTATACTATTTGAGTATTTTATTTGTATTGAATTTGGACAATCCAATATATAAAGATTTCGCATATACGCGTCATGAATGTATATTCGAAGTTTTAACATACTGGATGGATAAAAAATCACATTCTAGACACCCGGGTATGATTCTGATGATGTAGCCACATCATCAGTATTTATGTTCGAGCTTCGAAAGTGGGATATCTATATATTTCCATTAGACTGGTGTGAGAACCAAAACTAGATAGGTTTATTGTTGTGATTTGGCATCAAAAACATGATTTTCTGTATATATATATATATATATATATATATATATATATATATATATATATATCAAAACTATGAATTTGAAAATCTAATCAACTAATTGATTGATGGTTGTGTTGTTTGATTATTGGTTTGATATTTTTAACCATTTATGTCAAATTGAACCGAATATTGAACTACATTGAAAATTGTTTGAAAATGCATGCATATACATGTATATACATTGAACAGGTCATAGCAAGGAATCTAGAGCAGAAGAATAAAATTGTTTGCCCGACAAATAGGTACATGTTTATTGTATTTCTTGGGAATATTATGATTTTATGAGACGATTGGCTAGCCGCTTGGCTTTTTCTTTTTCTTTTGGATTGGTGAGGGCCATGGGAGGCTATTTGAAATATCCTGAAGCTCCCGGTGCAGGGGAGGTTATGGTGAAATTTTTCGATAATTTAGGGTGTTAGTCAAATTTTTGAAAAATTTGAAAGTTCTTAGAAACTGAAAAGTTGAAGAACTTAAGCCATAATGAAAATAATGGAAGCTGAGTTGATTAGTTAAACAACTTTTAGCTTTGTTCCTTTTCGGGGATGAAAAGTTTTAAGTGGGGGAGATTGTAATAACCCGGAAATCTAAGCCAATTTAAAATTTTAATTTTGGCAATTTTAGTGAATTTTAAATATTTAAAATGATTCATTTTAAATAATGATGACGAGAAATTTATTTTAAATAGAAATAGAACGTATATATTTATATAGATCGTCGTTAGAATATAAATATTTATTTTAATTATAAGAGGAATGGAAAATGACGCGGAAGTTTGAAAATCCAATTTCAAATTTCAAATAAATGCACCGGATTCAAAATAAACCGGATTTTAGCCAAATCAAAAATATTAGGATCTATTTGAAAATATCTTTCCAACGAATTCGAAAAATCAAAATTTCATACCGGGAATAAAAAGTTATGTCCAGTTGAAAATTCAGAATAGTCGCTATGGAAATATAGCCCTTAAAAATAGCAATTTTGCATACGGAAGAATTTGGACGTGAAACCACTTCCATTGAGTTCAAAATGCCATTTACAACTCCAAAAAGTATAAGCTTCGATATATTTCGAAATCCGGAACAGTGGCAATTGGCTGGGTTTTTCGGTTAGCAATACATAGCCCTTAAAAAGTGAAATGTTGCATATGAGCTCAGAATTCGACGAGATAAATTTTCCTGGATTCATAATGACAAATCATTGTTGAGTTCTAAAGGGTGCGTCGAACGGAGTTAGTATGTGGCCGTGCAAGCTAAAACAGTTCAGGGTAAAACAGGCAGTCATTTTTACAAAGGAACGTTATTGATACGACCTCAGAATTCGATTCTGTTTTTTTTGGATTTGTATCGTCTAATAATAGTGAAATCCGAAAGGGAATGATGTTTGGAGTTAGCATGTGAGCGTGCAAGAAGAAATGGTGCACCAAAATCGCATTTTTAGAGCTTATCTTAGCATTTTTGAGAATTTTAACAGACGGCCAAACGAACTCAGAATTTGACAAAACTTGTTTCGTTGGACTCGTCTTCACGTGTACTATGTCCTGTCCAAAATCCGCGGCAAAAGAAGATCTTTTACAGTCGGGCGATTTGGGAGAAACTGGCATATATTCTCTTTTTCCTCCTTTCATTCTTCATAATTTTCCTCCTTCTATTTTTCCTCTTTTCTTCAAAAATGGGGACATCCTCCAAACCCATCAGCCCCTCCCCCTTCCCGCTGACCGACGGCCACCATCAGCACCACCTCCCTCCGGCGCTACCCCTCTCCTCCTTCTCCTCCTCCTCTCTCTCTCTCTTGTTTTGTGAACCCTAGCCTAAGCCACCACCCAAATCCGCCACCACGGGCCCCACCACCGCCGCCGCTACCCACTAGCGACCTCCCCCACGTCAATCAGGTACGGCGCCCCCTCTAGCAACCCAATTCCGGCCGTAGGCCCCTCCTCCAAATACCCATTTTTCACAAAAATCCCGTTTTGCATAAAACACCCTGTCACTATTTCACCAATAACTCACAAACCATGCATTTCTAGCCAAAAATCCTTTGGACCAAAGTCGAAGAGCATGATTTTCTCTTCGATTTGGTATATGATAGTCCTATTTTGCATTGCGGAGTTGTAAGGAAAACGCATCCAAAGTCTGCTGTTCAAACACTGGTAAAGTGCTGTCTTTTCGCGATTTCCGGCGAAATGGCACATCTTCGGAAGGAAGACCACTAGGCAAAAGCTGTCCGGAATGGCGCGTTTAAACTAAAAAAAAATGGTGTTAAGATTGGAGCTCGTTTGCAAATTCTGGAACCAGAACAGCAAATCCGGACGTTAGAAAAAATGTGAGTTTTCTCCGCTTTAAAGTTTCTATGGTTTTTGAAGAATGAAGTATGTAAAAATATGATTTTATATAGTAGAGATTATAAAAATATGATTTTTATAAGATAGAGAATATAAAAATACGATTTTTATATATGTTGTAGCAAAATAAAAATTCGATTTTTATATGAGTAGTGGATTGAAAATAGAATTTTTATATAATAAAGAATATAAAAACATAATTTTTATAGGTGTAGCGAAATAAAAATCCGATTTTTAATATATATATATATATATAGTGAAATAAAAATGTGATTTTTTTCCATATAATGTTAAAACAAAAATGTGATTTTTATATATATAATAGCCGAAAGAAAATGTGACTTTTATTTATAAGGTAGCGTTGTTAAAAATATGATTTTTAACATATACCGCGTGTAATAGATCTCATTGGAAACACGACGAAGATTTTCTACATACGAAGAGTCGCGATGGTTGGTTTAGCTTCTCGGTGAGAACTCCTCACTGTAATTTTCTTTATACAGTTATTTATTATGTAACTGCATATATGAACTATTTCCCCGTCGTCCACAGACCATGGACGACTTGTGTGTTTGGTTGATTATACTGTGTTGTGGTTTTTGGGTTGATTGGTTTTCTTGTGTGGATTGGTTAGGGGAAATGAAATGGAATTGAATAGAATTGGTATGTGTATGGCGTGGGCCATTATTAGACCGGGGATAAGGTTGGGCCTTATCCCGTTTCTAGTATCGTGCGGTTATGCTGCCGAAATTTTCTAAAAAGTGATAGAAAAATTTAGTTAGCTAAAATATTATTTTAAGCTTATAACTACGATAAATAATTTATTGGATAGTTAAAAATAGGAATACACTTCCATTTACAAGTCAGACGACTTGTTTATGCTCGCCTATTTTTGTGATATCGATTGGGATGATAATTTTTACACATCGCCCAAGTGCACAAATAATAATCAGTGTTTGTTGATTTGAAACCCCACATAGGTATTGGGATGATATTTGAAGTGCACTGATCCCGATTGTTCAGTTGTATGTCAATCGATAGGTTGACAGACAGCTGTGTAGTACACTTTGGATGATGGTTGATTATTTATCGTTGCTATTATATACATGTGTTGTATGGAATCCATATAATTAACATTATATGGTAATCGATTGGGCCTCATTCCAATTTAGAAAATAAAGAATATTATAAAATAAAGATTCATGTGTTGAATAGAATAAATAGTCATGTGTTAACGATGCTCATGTGTTGAGAACATTCATGTGTTGAAAGAAATATATATTCATGTATTGAAAAATAAAATATTCATTTGTTGAATAGAATAACGAAGTTACTGAAATATATAAAGCCATGTTGATTAGAGATGCGCCATTTTGACGTGAACGATATTTATATCGAATATATTTGTTTTTATAATGAATATAGAAAAGGAAGTGATTTCAAAATCTAATATTTTGAAAATATTATCATTTATATATTAATGATATGGAATATTCAATTTTGATTTGAAATTGAATATGAAGTTGAAATTGTTTTGAAAATGAATTTAAATGATTTTTAAAATACGTTTAGAATTGAAATCGATGAAATATATATAATATATATATTAAATGGCCTGAATAGAACGCGCCGCGGCAGTTCGCGAGTTTCGACCATTGACTTCGAATTGACGTTAAGGGAGGTCTGACCGTCGGATTCTCCTGAAACGGGAACCGTTGGGTTCGTATCGAAAAGTGCTTTCCAATGAATATTATAAATTTGAAATCTAACGGTTGGATTTGGAATTATGTCCAAATCAAATTTGGAAAAGGTCGTTGTAAGTGCAGTTTGATGGCCGTTATTGGAAATCGACTGTACGGGCCTTGATGAAATTATTAAAAATATTAATAATTTGTGTAAAATCATAATAAATGGATTGGAAAGAATTAAGGTGAAAAAACCCATATTTAAAAAAAGATAAAAATATATTTTTATCGAAATGAACTAGTTATGAACTAGAATTATAATCCGATATTTTTGAATAAATAAATTGGATTTGAAGTGGTTTTAAAAATAATCAGAATTTCTAACATACAAATTGGAATGGATTTGAATCGAAATTATCTTCGAAATATTTCGATGTTGGATTTCGTGATTATAAATATATGGTTGTGGAAATTTGAAAGATATATTTATATCATTATTTCCAATATGATATTTGTTGATTTCAGAATTTGATATTGAATATAAGCCTATATATTTTCTATTCATAGCCTTGTATTTAATATCCAATGGGATTTTGGGGTTTATCATGAATGGTGTCTTAAATAACACTGTTCTTGAACCCAGTTTAGAAAAGAATAAATCTTTTAATTAAGATTTAGTGAAATTGTCCAGTTAATTAGTATTTAATTGGAATTGAATTTGAATTGGTTTTTGGGGTTTATCGTGAGCGGTGTTTTGAATAACACCTGTTCTTTAACCCGATTAACAATGGAATGTGATTTTGGGTTTATCATGAACCCTTTTTTAGATGACATTGGTTCTTTAACCCAGTTAAAGACAGGATATTGATTTTTGATAAGATTAAAACTAAGTGGAGTTTTAATGAATTTTTAATTAGATTGAAAAGATCAAGAATGGAGTATCACCAGTTTTTCTCCAAGCAATAGTTAAATCTTTAATTAGATTTGAACGTGAAATGGTAATTAATATTTACCGATAACACCGTGGTGTTAGATATGGAGTATTACCAGTTTTGCTCCATGGGATGAATAGGTTGGGATTGGGAAATAAAATAGGTGATTACCTCAGTGTTGTTCGCTAATCCCGACTAGTTTGGAAAACCATAATATGGTTTGAAAAGATATCCAAAGGAAGATTAATGAATAAATTTAGAAGAATTTATCTTTGATAAAACTAATGGGAACCTTTCCCTAAGAATGTTAAAATTTGAATAAAATAATACTCTGAATTGGAATGAGGCGTATGTTGTGTTTATGTAACACGTGTTTATTATATACGCGGGTTGTTTGGAAAGGGCGGGTTTATACCCATTCTGAATAGCCGATTCGACGATAGATCGAAGGTGAAGATGGTGGTTGAAGACCGGAGGTCTTCACATCATTTGGAATATTACGGATGATCTTGATTGGGCTGTACACCCAAGAGGAGGGAATCAGTTGGTGATCGTGCAGACGTACTTGGAGATTAATGGATATGCAAGGAATAATGTTCCTCCGGCTTTGTTCAGACCAAAAACAAACTTGTAAATGGACTGTGTGTTTGACATTGGATTTTATTCTGTGTGATTGATTTCTATTAAATATATATCTGTTTGGCGGCGGAGAATTTATTCTCTTGCTTAACGCCCTTTTCTGAGACGTACGAGCACAGAGGTTATATATTGATGGATATCAATCGCATGGCATGAATTGCCAGTGTGGCATGCCTAAGTGGCAAATGATCAAGGCTTCTGTTGAAAAGCAAAGTCTTATGGTTGATGATCAAAGCACGACCTATGTGGCATAGCTTTGCGTATAGCGTTAATTCCCGATCCTCACACCTCAGTATGAGTCAAAAATGGGATAAGGACCGTTGGGAGAACACGACGTTTCTTTCTAGCTATGGGTGATGTCAGTGACCTACCAGCCCTGACATTTATATACTTTTTACCTGTGTGGTTGTTGGAATGCGAGGCGCCTCGAATATATGGTCGATAACTGGCACTATGTGAGCCGACGTACATACCATTATATAGGTCCTATAGGACCGGGAAACGTGTGTTCAAGAATTGCCAATCCTCAAAAGTAAGAGAGGACCGGCCCAACCGATTCCAAGGATCGTTGTGTGTGGTCCTGAGACATTTGCTAGAGTGTCTCGAACGGAGAGGAGCTTGCCCCTTGCCTCGACTGATGACGGAAATCCAATTTCCAATACGTGACATTGAGGTTTTAATTGTAGAACTAGTATAGAGGCATGATATATGGTACCCATGCCGGCTATGATTGATATTTTCCACACGAGCAGCTAGTAGTTGGGATTTGCAGATTTATATTCACAGGATCCTGGTTTATAGTAGAAGTGATATTCGGAAAGCTCTGTATCCACGTATTTCTTTCAGTTATGTTTTGTATTATTTTTCCGTTGTTATGTATTTAAATGTAATTTGAATCTCTGATATTTTTCTGATGTATAATATTTTTTCATACTCTGTTTATTTTTGTACTCTGATGAGATTGTTGTAATAAGCAATGAGATGTTCTTCTGTTTCTGTTCTGATTCGTCTTGTCCTCAAAGCAATCTGTGCTTTCTTTACTGGGGAAGTTACGGGTGACTACATTTCCTGAATCGGACAGCACTGAATAGATTAGAGAATGAAATGAATATCTCTAGATAGGTGATAATACGCCCTAATTGGCAGCCAACCACTTAGCCATTCTGCCCGCCCAATTTTTGTCATTTCCCGGTTGTGAGGCTAGAGGCCACGCTTATCTCTGACAGATCACACATTTATTCACTTTGAATGTCACATCATCATACCCACAAAATCAAAAATTGATCTCCCAAAAAATACCATGGGTATACAGGTAAGAGAAACGAATTCCTCCGCCACCAAACGTAAATACATTTGAAGAGATCAACTTACGCGATTTATTAAATATACTCCATTAGACATTCTTCCATACAGGTCGTCTTGGGACTGGACAAATCGAAGGCACTATTCTGAAAACAGGACAGTCCTTGCATAACTCCATCTTTAATTATCTTCATCATATTTGATTTGCAACGCTAACGCCTATACAGAGTGGTTTTCAGATGATATATCTGATCCTGGTCTCTCTGTATTGACAACGGAAAAATGGTCAAAACTTCATTTATCGGTGAGTTAACTATCAAAAAAAAATATATGTGCAAACAACGATATTATTTCCAAACGGAAATTCTATCGATCAATCATCATTTAACGTTTATCTCTTTAGTTCACTAATTTATTTATTTCCTGTTTCTATATATTCAACATTCCTTATTTTCTATATTTAGAAATATACGTTATTAACATTAGAAAACATTTCCATTTCTTATTTTCTATATTAGAAAACATTTCTGATTCTTATTTGGAAAACATTTCCAAAACTCCTACATTTGGATTTAAACGGATGTTTAAATTAAACATCGCTATGCCAACTCAAAACATTACACTCATTAACTAAATTCACATAACCAACCTAAACTATCGAACCTTAACCATCCCTTAGTTAAAAACGAAGTCAATCAAGTTGGGGTATAAATACCTCTCAGACCTTAACTGAAAAACATTTCTAAATTCGAAATAAATAAAGTTCACCTTCTAAATCTTTAACAATTTCCTTATGTAACTCTCGGATTCTATTTACGAACCCACTTCTTTTAAAGAAATCATTTGATTTTAACAATAGTGTTAAAATCCCATGCTTCTGAAATATAATAACTTCAATATAAATTTTATTTATTCATTTGGATAAATAGACAAATAACTAATTTATTAATAAATAAATTAATCTTGATTAAAACGGAAAGTGAATAGTACTTTCCGAAATTCGATATAATCGAATTCAACATATAATTCTCTTTCTAATAATCTCTATTCGATAACTCCTTTTTGAATAAAGTATATTCGATTATCTCTCTTCGAATAAACTATATTCGATTAACTCCTTTCGAATAAACTATATTCGATAATCTTTCTTCGGATAACTATTCGATTAACTCTGTTCGATTAACTCTTATTCGACTAACACTAATTCGAATAACCCTAACTCTAATCAATTAACTCTAACTCTAATCGATTAACTCTAATTCTAATCAATTAACTCTTATTAGATTAACTCTACTCTAATCAATTAACTCTAACTCTAAACGATTAACTCTAACTCTAATTGATTAACTCTAACTCTAATCGATTACCTCTTATTCGATTAACTCTACTTGATTAACTCTATTCAATTAACTCAAATTGATTAACTCTTGTCACTTAACTCCTTTCGAATAAACTATATTCGATTAAATCCTTTTGAATAACTCTATTCGATTAACTCCTTTCGAATAACTCTATTTTGATTAACTCCTTTCGAATAAATTATATTCGATAACTCTACTTCGAATAACTCTATTCGATAACTCTACTACAAATAACTCTATTCGACAACTCTACTTTGAATAATTCTATTCGATAACTCTACTTCGAATAAGCAATACTTGATAACTCCTTTCGAATAAACTATAATCGATAACTCCTTTCTTCGATTAACCAATACTCGACTAACACTATTCGATTAACTCTATTTGAATAACTCTAATTCGAATAAGCAATATTTGATAACTCTTTTCGAATAAACTATAATTGATAACTCCTTTCTTCGATTAACCAATACTCGATTAACTCTATTCGATTAACTCTTATTCGATTAACTTTATTTGAATAACTCTAATTCGAGTAACTAATATTCGATTAACTCTTATTCGATTAATCTTATTCGATTAACTTTATTTGAATAACTCTAAGCGATTAACTCTTATCAATTTACCTTATTTGATTAACTCTAATCAATTACTCTATTCGAATATCTCTAGTTCGATTTACTCTATCGAATAACTATATTCGATTAACTCATTTTTATTAACTCTAATTGATTAACTCTAATCGATTAATTCTAATCGATTAACCCTATTTGATTTACTCTATTTATTTTCCAAATATCCCTTTTATAAAACCCATTTTTTTATAAATAGTTCTATTTATTTTCCAAATAATTCCTTTTATAAATCCGTTGATTTTATAAAATACTTAAATTGAATATCGACTTAATTATTTCCTTTTATAATTCTATTCATTTTCCGAATATTCCTTTTATAAAATCTTATTTATTTTATAAATAATTACCTTTATTACTCTGTTTATTTCATAAATAAATATTTCCATTTACAATCTATTTGTAAACGTTTTACAAATATTTCCTTTTCAATTCTATTTGTAAATGGTTTACAAATATTTCCTTTTCAATTCTATTTGTAAATGGTTTACAAATATTTCCTTTTCAATTCTATTTGAAAATGGTTTACAAATATTTCCTTTTTAATTTGTTCTATTTATTTCATAAATGTTTCTTTTTATAAAATCTTTTGATTTTATAAATATTTCTTTTTCAATATAACATTGAAAAATTCCCTTTTTAACATTCCAGTATTCCTCATGGTATTTAATGTACCATATAACAATAATCGGTATCATTCAAATATACAAAATCAGCAACAGATTTCATATCACATCATATAACACAATATAGGAAAAACAGTAAAATAATTGTTGAGGAATCCAGTTGGATTCCTCTAACCTGTTTCCCTGCATCCATAGATATTACACAATATAATTCACATCAATTTCATTTCAATATGAAATATTTTGCTAAACAGAATCAATATTTGATTAACGATATATATATAACTATATCGATATTTTCAATCAATCAATTAGCAGTTCAACCAAACAGTCAATACATAGAATCAACCATCATCTATCAGTTCTAGAAATACGTTATAAAAATATGAACTGATCATAGTAGTGAGATTTACTCACATCAGACAGTTATCGTTAAATAACGATTAACTATCTTTGATTCAGATGGATAATTTATTTTGCAATAAATTGTAATGAGCTCTAATTCACTCCCAGTCAGTTCCATTGTGTAGCCCTCGGCCCATCACTGTTTCCAACCCAAGGCCGCAGTCAAGTCTTCTTCCCCGAATCAACCAAACATGCTCCAGAACTTCCATGCACCATTCTTCCAGACTTCGATCCCTCCTTCATCACTCGTTCTGCCACTAAACCCAAAATAAAAACCACCTTCATTCATCTCTTCAAAAGCTGCTCCTCTTCATACCAAATTCATACAACTCGCATCTCCTTCCCCGTTCAAGGTTCTCAAGTCCTCACGCAACTCCATTGAAAGCCACGCCTTTCCAGTAATCAAGTTCCATACCCCTATTGAGTGCTATACACCTCACTAACCCCACATACAAATTCCATTTCTCCAATTTATCACTGCAATTCACGGAATCAATAACCCTAGTGTGCTGCTATACTTCAAGGTGACCCAAAAAAATGTCGAACCACATAAAAACGATATCAGCTCGGAGAGAAAACAAGCAGGAATCCGAATACATAGCTCTTATGATTTTTAAGAATTTATTTGATTTCCCTTTTTGATTTTCAAGTGGATACTTCACGGTTTGTGGCGGCGGATAGTTTTTACTGAGGAAATGAAAAGTTTTAGGTTAGAAAGACAGTAGTGGTATTTATAGGATAAATATAATATTTTAATATTTGATTATTCTCAATATAATAAGCAAATGCTATTTTTATTTATCGTTTAAAATTCCTATGGTCACACAAAATATCCTAAAATCATGAAAGTGGACATAGAACTAGAATTTGACATTACGGACTCAACAAAACTGGTTTCGTCGAATTCCGACTTCATTTGCTTACACAACGTATTTTTAACAGTCAAAATACTGACTGTTTTTCACTTTAAAAATCCGTACAGCCACACAGACTCCAAAAATCAAGAAACTTGAAATCTAACAATAATTTAATAATACGGATCCAACAAAATTAGTTTCGTCGAAAACGGAGGTCATTTGCAAAACTGCTATTTTTAAAGCTCTAAATAACCCATTTAAATATATAAATATATTTAAAAACAATTAAATTAAATATAAATAAACATATATTATCGTATATATATTCACACAGAATATCGTACAACTCCAATTTGATTTATAACTCGATATTCAAATCCCGGTTGAATCGATATTTAAGTTATATTGAAAAATCCTTTTATAATATAAATGAATCGCTATAATTTATAAAGGAATTCCATAGCGACATTTCGAAAATTTGATTTGGACATAAATCGAAATCTCCACAATGAAATCCTGGTTTTTCTCTTCTATTAGTAAAATATACTTCACCAGCTCCGAACGTTTGTTGTTTCACATAAATCTGGCTTAAAACGAATTCTTTATATTCGTTTAAAGTTCGAATCGCCAAATTACGAACTGCCACACCATTTGGAGCTCAATTTTGATTATAATATAATTATACGTTTAAACTTCGTTTAAATAACATATTCGTTATTCTAAATTGAACTCTAAACTGAATTATAGCTTATATATGATCCAATTCACATCGTGCTGTGAATTCTACTATTTCCGACTATTCTGGAATTTAAATATATTATTTAATTATTTTATTAATTAATTATTCCTTATTATTTAATTCTGGTCATTTTAAATTACCAAACCTTTATTTAAATAATTAAATAAGTTATTTATTATTCGTAAAAGTATGGGTCGTTACAATAGGCATGATTTAAAATTATTGCGGCTAGCGGTCCTTGTGAGACTTGAAACCTTTTTGGAAAGATCGAATATAAAAAGGGAATGTTTGGTTAATTGATTTGACCAAATCATTAATTTAAAAATAAGTATTGATAAGTAATAAATATATATTAATAACTACGTTGACCGTACGAAAACAAAAAAATGAATATATATGTGTGTGTGTATATATATATTATCCATCCAAATCAGCGTAAAACGGTAAAATATGCATTGTATTAAATGTTCGTAGGTTTGAAACGTTGAATAGTATTCATTTATGTAAATACACATGTAAATTATATTCCGTACTTAATGAATATATTTATGGTGACCCTTGTAGCAATTAGTGTAATTGCATGCTATAAACGGGGCCATAAATAAATAATTAACAATCGTGACAAATGTTGAATGTTTGGATAAGGTTAATTTATGGAATTATGTGTAAATATAATCCATTTTGAATTAATATATTTGTGGTGACCATTTGCAACAATTAATGTAATTAAATGTTATAAATGAGATAGCAAATAAAAGAAATAACCATTGTAACCAATATTGATTAGCGGAAAATAAATGTGGTAGGAAAATGGTTACAATTCCTAAAATCAATTAAGATAATTGTTGTAAACCCCAATTAGGATATTCGAATTATAACAGCATCTAGACACGAGGTTAAGCACAACTTGTGGTGTAAGCCTGCCCGAAACCGACCGGCAAGTCCAGCAACCACGGGTAGTCAGCTTAATGTGAGGGGTCTAATGCATAAAATTAAATGCATTACGATAGAAGGTTAAGTTCACTTAGGGTAGAAGTCTGCCCGGAACCGATTGGCACATCCAATATCCACAGGTAGTCAACTTAATGTGAGAGGCCTGGTATGAATATATATATATATATGTATATGTATATATATATAACACAACCAATAAACAAATAAATAAATAAATAATAGAAATTGTCTGTTGGGGTACAACAATAGATAACTTGGGATTGATAAATAGTTGTCTTAGGAAGATATGACTGTTAGAGTCATAAAGGGAAATAAAAAGGAAATAAAAAGAAATGGGTGTAAAAAAGGGGATAAACAGATATTTATTGTTGTTTAAATATGAAGTCCAAATTAGGGAAGAAGTAAAATAAATATCCTAGGGAGAAAGGGACATAACCTTCTTTATTTATGTTAATGAATATAAAACTTATAATTAAAAATAGAATTGGACTTAGTAGGTTAATAATGTAAAATATTATTAACCATATGAACATGTGAAGATAATGAATCGTGTATATATTGTATTTCCTTAAAGGAGAACCAGACGGAAAGGACTAAATGATGTAGCCCACTTTATCCCAATAGGGAAAGGTATTAAAGGCTAATGGGGAATGAAATTAATAATCTTCGCGTATAGTCCGCTTCCTTGGGTCTTAAGTGGCTTGGGTCGAGGAGTCCAACTAGGAATAGGTCTTTCAGTTTAGGGGTCTTAAATGGCAGGTGTGTGTGGGCCTACCCAAACATAGAAACTAAAACGTCAGATATGGCTACCTATCCTACGGGAAGTAATAAGTGTAACGATCCGCATTCTACGCATTGAAGGATCGTAGGATATTTATTTCTTTCACATGCGAAGTCGTATGGTCATGTAACTTTGGGAGACGACTATTGGGGCCATTTCCCCTATTCATGATTTTTGCCGATTTTTAAATGATCGTTTTACCTCTAGCTGATCTTATTTCGGCCATAACTTTTGATTGAAAAGGAGTTTTGACCTGAAACCACTTCCATTAGATCCGGATGATGGTTTACCTTTCCGTAGAGTGGTCACGTTAGCCAAACGAACTCACCGTTAGGGAGATATAGCTGAAACAAGCTTCAGATGGTGAAAAACACACTTAATTAGGCTTAACCGGGTGATTAACATCTAAGCCCACTGGGGAATTTCGGGATTAATTGTATAAGAGGGCTGCTAGGGTTTAGAAAACGAATTTTACTTCATTTTCCAGCTGCCTAAGACATTCCTCTCAACCTAGCAATGTCCTCCACTTGCTAAAACACCCCAAATCACCTTCTAATCGCTAATTAAGCCAAATCAACATCAAATCAAAGCGAATTAGCACAAGAATTGAGGTTGAACTGCTGTATAGTCTTGGGAACATCGCCAAACAGAGAATCATTTCAGATTTGGTAATTCGTTTGTGGCTAAGGTGAGTGAGTTGCATAGTTCCTCACTAATTATGGTTAATTAAGGGTAATTAGTGATAATTAGCGAATTTATACATGTTAAAAATCTGGAAAAATATTGATAAATTTCGAAATATTGTTTTAGGCCTCTGTTAGAAAATTTGGTTAATTTGGTTAAGTTCTAATAATCCTATCATTAGTTTTGCTTAAACATGCTTAAGTGAAAATATAGGATTTTGGCTATGTTTGATCCGTTTTAACATATCAAATTGTTGTTTTAGTGTTTGTGGTCAATTATACCTGTTGGTATGACTGTTTGGATTGATTTGTGATTGTTTAGAAAAGTTATATTAGTCAAAAACGCCGTCGTATGGCGTAAAACAGTTGCTGGAAAGGTTGCAGGAAAATGTGCGGGGTTTCGGATCGGGTCGGGTTAGGGGGCTCGGATCAGATGGTGGACTGGGCAGAGAAACCGAACCGGATTGGAACCTAGCACTAAAGGATAGGCATGGCAACAAGGAAGGCCATTTGGATCGTGTTGGGGTTGGGTTAGAGCTTGGCACGGGATAGGACCGGATCGGATTAACTGAAGGGCAAAAGGATCGAACCAAACAGAGACTCGAGCACCGAACCGAACCGCTTCAGAAGTACCAAACCAAACCAGAAGAAGAGCACCGAACTGAACTGAATGGGGAACTCGAACATCATGAATCCGAACCGAACTGAGGGGAGTAGACCGAACCAAACAGGAAGCTTGAGCGTGGTATATCCGAACCGAACTGGATGTGTACTCCCATTTCTACGCGATGATTTTCCTGAAAACCAACTCCAATTCGACCAAAATCCGAGAAGCAATGGAAGTCCAAATAGGAAGTAGAACTCAGGGTCCAGTTGGGAACCAACGAGTTAACTTCATGAGTTGGGCTTTGCTGCGGGACATGTGCAAAGGGGTTATCGACGTCTATAGCTTTGATCCACCACCAAGACAGATGTTAGGCTACGTATCAGTGCAGTGGGGTAGTTACTACTTCATGGGGCAATGTGATCATAGCATGGCTATGAGCCAGTGCAGTGGAGTCATCATGACTTCATGGGGCAGAGTGGACATAGCAAGGATAAGTGGCTATGGATCAGTGCAGTGGTGTCATTATGACTCCATGGGGCAGAGTGATCATAGCGAGAAATGGGTTGTCAGAGCGGTGGATGTCGTATGCTTTACGCACTGAGTGAGAGATGTGAGGATGGTTGCTATGTTTGATTGTTTGCCATCACTATGTCATGCACACCCCCTCCTCCGTATTCTTTACACAACATGTTAGTGGCACCTTAGAGTATTGAGCGATATATTGTGCTAACTCTTTAGTTGTAGGTCCAGGTTCAGTTATGGTTTAATATGCATGTTATTGTTCTGTTTTGATGCTTATCGCTCATACCAGACTTTTGTCTAACCCAGAGTTTTATGTCTCTTCTTATTACTCTGGGTGCTCTTAAACGGGGAGACTAGAAACAGGTCAGGTGACGATGCACGGGTAGCTGTACTGGAGACGAGCAGGAGGCTCCCACATATGATATATATAGATAATCTCCCTGTGTCGCTGCTGGTCACTACTTTGGGCATTAGTAATGTACCTTTCCTTCCTTTTGCTTTAGAGACAGTTTCAAAAGTTGTAATAATAATTATGTGGAACATAAGCTGTATTTGGATTTTCCACTGCTATGATGTTTAGTTTTCAGCTTATGCACTGTCTCACCTGTTTTACGTCAAGTACGTTATTATTATATTTTATTCCTTGCGTTGTGAGACAATCTACAAGTTCCTTGTTAATTCAAATACTCTTCTTATTCCTTTCTTTGGCGACCATCCCGTGCTGGTTAGACATCGGCACAACGCACTTTCATGGGAAGTGTCGGCTGGTGTGGGGCGGGCCGTCACACGTGGTATTAGAGCTCTAGGTTGTGTAGTTAACCTAGGGAAAGACACCGGGGAGAGATAATACATATATGAGAGCGCGTATTTGTGATTATTTTGGTTTTCAAAAGCTATATATATACTATTAGTATAGCTAAGGATGAAGTCGCACTGCATTGACACCACAAAGAGGATGGTTAATCGTTTCTCTTTACAGATTGAACGATGAGCCGATATACGAGGGGTGCTGGTAGAGGAGCCAACAATGGGAATTCTCCTGACATGACAGCTATGTTTACTGACTTCATGAGGGAGATGCTCAGAAATGTGAATGGAGCAGTTCCCAATGCTGCAAATGGTGGTGGTGTAGCGGTGCAGGCGCCTAGAGCTGATTTTGCCAAGATATGCAAGGATTACACTAGTCTTGGTGGAAAGCCGTTCCACGGAATGGAATCGGCCACGGATATTCAAGATTGGTTGGATAGTTGTGAGCGTATCTTCGAAGACTTAGGTATCAAGGATGCGATGAAGAGAAAGCTAGCGTCCCGTCAGCTGCAAGGACGGGCAATGAATTGGTGGAACGCTATTAAGGCAGCTACTCTAGAGGATCAGGTTACATGGGATCAGTTTAAGGCCCGATTCTATGAAAAATTTATCCCAACTGCCCAGAAGTCAGAGTTGTTTAGGAAATTCCTGGAGCTCAAGCAGGATGGTAGGGCAGTCTCGGAGTACATTGCAGAATTTGATACTTTATCGAAGTATGGATTATCCCTCATTGACACTCCTGAGAAGAAGAATGGGAAGTTTATAGAAGGTTTGGATCAGTACTTGGGGGAAAGGCTTATTAACCACATCGATGAGACATTTGAATCGATTGTGGGGAAAGCTTTGAGATCGAAGAGTCTATAACCCAAGTCGAAGACTGAGGTTGCAACTACGGAAAAGCCAAAGCCACAAGTAAGTCGTGGAGGCAAGAATGGTTCTTAGAATAAGAGAAAGCAGAATCAGACCAAGGATGGCCAGAAGAAAAAGAATAAGAAAGATGTTGAATGCTTTAGCTGTGGTAAGAAGGGCCACTATGCCAAAGAATGTCGGTCCAAGCTAGCGGATAGGAAGTGCTTCAACTGTGGCCAAGTGGGACATCACAAGGATAAATGTCCGCAGCCCCCTAAAGAAAATATGATTGTGAAAGCATATGCTATCAGTGATGTTCCTTCTTCGTCGAATGCCCCAACTGCGGCGGAGAAAGGAAAGAATGTCGTTGTCCAAGGTATGCTTTCCATTTATGATGTCCCGGTTAGAGTATTGTTTGATACCAGAGCTTGCAGTTCCTTCATATTTAGTGACCTGGTAGATAGGTTGGGATTGGAGCCCGAGATTGTCGATAGACCTTTAATAGTGACGAACCCGATTGGTGGTTCGACTAGCCTTAGTATGATTTGCCGTAATGTGGTCTTATCGAGTCATGGATGCATGTTTGTTTGTGATTGCTTTGTTTTGGGCTTTACTGGGTTTGGCATTATTTTAGGAGCCGGTTGGCTCCAAAGATATGTGGTGGTGGTAGACTGTGAGGGCTTTTTGGTGACAGTTAGAGCGGATGATGGGCGGAGGGTAGTGTTAGGTGGTCTACCTAATGATGGGGTATTGGCTAGTTTTCTAAATTCCCACGACATCCCGCATGATGAGTTGTCAGATGTGCCCGTGGTTGGCCAATATCCGTACGTCTTCGAGGAAGTGACCAGACTTCCACCACACCGAAAGATTGAGTTCCGTATTAATTTAGTGAAAGATGCCAGACCTATAGTGATGCCACTTCGTCGTATGGCACTAAGGAAGCAGCAAGAGCTCGGGGTGCAAGTGAGCGATCTTTTAAAGAAGGGATTTATCAGAAGAAGTGTTTCTAAGTGGGGAGCACCGGTTTTGTTTACTACCAAGGCAGATGGTTCCCTTCGATTGTGTGTGGACTACCGCGAGTTGAATAAGGTGACGAGGAAGAATAAGTATCCTCTACCGCGGATAGATGATTTGTTTGATCAGTTGAGTGGCACGAGAGTGTTCTCCCAGTTGGATATCGCGACAGGTTTTCATCAGCTTTGAGTGGAAGCCAAGAGTGTAGCTAAAACTGCCTTGCGGACGTCGTCTGGATTTTATGAGTGGTTGGTCATGCCATTCGGGTTGACCAATGCACCAACATATTTTGTGGATCTTATTAATAGAGTATTCAGAGATCAGTTAAATAAGTTTGGTCTTGTGTTCGTGGACGATATACTTGTTTATTCGAGGAAAGAGAAAGAACACAAGGAACACTTGAGGATAGTGATGGAGGTGTTGAGAAAACACCAATTGAAAGCAAAGTTTTCTAAGTGTCACTTCTAGAGGAGGGAAGTGAGATTCTTGGGCCATGTCGTTTCAGAGAATGGTATTTCCATGGATCCTACGAAGGTGGCTACGGTACAAGATTGGTCTATGCCAAAGAATGCAACGGACATAAGAAATTTCTTAGGATTAGCTGGATATTATCGTAAGTTTATCCAAGACTTCTCTAAGATAGCAGCACCGTTGAGTCAGTTGACTAAGAAAAATCAAGCTTTCGTCTAGGACAAAAAGTGCGAGAATGCATTCAAGAGTCTAAAGGAAAAGTTGACATGTGCACCAGTGTTAGTCATTCCTAAGGGGAATGAAGAGATGACAGTATATACAGATGCATGTGGTACCGGACAAGGTGCAGTGCTGATGCAAGGAGGTAGGGTTGTAGCTTATGCAAGTCGGCAATTGAAACCGCACGAGAGAAGATACCCTACCCATGATTTGGAATTAGTAGCGATCGTGTTCACATTGAAGATGTAGAGACATTATCTCTTGGAAGAAAGATTCAAGCTGTTTACCGATCATAAATTGTTAAAAGTATCTTTTCTCTCATAAAGATCTAAATCTCCGACAGCAAAGGTGGTTAGACTTCTTGGCTTGCTATGATTTCGATATCGCATACACACCAGGAAAGGGCAATGCGGTGGCTGATGCATTGAGTAGAATACATGCCAGTTTAGGTGCTATGTTTCTAGAATGGAAGCAACAGGAGTACATCGCTGGGTATGATTTTAGACCAAAGTGCGAATTGGATCCAGAAATGTTAGCAAGTTTGACGATCATACCCACTTTGATTGAGCGGATTGGTTCCATTCAAAGGGACGATATTAACCTATTGGAAATCATCTCCAAGTTAGAGATGGGTAGCGAGGAGGAGATGAACAAGTATGGGCTTGATCGAGATGGATGGCTGGGAAAGAATGGAAGACTTGTTGTGCCTAATGTTAATGGATTGAGAGACGAAGTTCTTAGAGAATTTCATCACTCAAAACTGACCACACATCCCAGTGGTAATAAGATGTATCGAGACATGAAGCAGACCTACTACTGGGAAGGGATAAAAAGGGACGTTGGGAAGTTTATATCCAAATGCATGAATTGCCAGCTAGTTAAAGCTGAGCAAAAGAAGTCTAGTGTGTTGTTGCAACCATTAGAAATTCCAGAATGGAAATGGGAACAAGTCTCAATGGATTTCATTGATGGGTTACCAAGGACTAGATCGGGCCATGATATCATTTGGGTGATTGTGGACCGATTGACAAAGAGTGCAAGATTTATACCCGTCAAGTCGAATAGAACGGCAGCTAAGTTGGCGGAACTATATGTGAAGTGGGTAGTGAGATTTCATGGAATACCCAAAGGCATTGTGAGCGACCGATATCCTTTGTTTACTAGTGGATTTTGGAAAATCTTACAAGAGGCGCTAGGATCAGAATTACATCTCAGTACTGCGTATCATCCTCAAACTGACGGACAGACAAAAAGGGTGAATCTAGTGTTAGAAGATCTTTTGCGAGCTTGTGTATTGGACTTTGGTGGATCATGGGATGACCATTTACATCTAGTGGAGTTCGCATATAATAACAGTAATCAATCCAATATCGGTATGGCTCCATTTGAAGCTTTGTATGGAAGATCGTGCAACTCACCGTCATGTTGGTTAGAAACTGGTGAGAAGTTTGTGCTTGGACTAGATGTGATAAGGGAAACTTCAGACAAGATCAAGATTATTCAATAGCGAATGAAGGTTGCCCAAGATAGGCAGAAGAGTTATGCTGATAAGAGGAGAAGAGATTTAAAGTTCTCCATTGGCGACTTGGTGTTTGTCAAGATTTCGCCGTTGAAGAGCGTGATACGATTTGGCAGGAGAGGCAAGTTTGCACCAAGATTTGTTGGTCCATTCCCAGTTCTTGAGCAAATTGGGAATCTGGCATATAAAGTTGAATTATCGGAGTAGATGGCAGGAGTTCACAATGTATTTCATGTTTCCCAGTTAAGGAAGTTCCTGCACGACCGACTATTTCACCTAATCAGTTGGATGATATCGAGGTTGAACCCGAGGCGGTTGGGATCCGCAAGCCTATGCGTATTGTTGGGAATGATACAAAGCGACTTCGAAGGAAAGCGGTGAATCTAGTCAAAGTTCAGTGGGGCGAGAATGAGAATGACTATACTTGGGAGACAGAGGAGAGCATTAGGAAGACGTATCCGGAACTCTATGCCTGGTAAGATTTTAACTGCGATTTAGTCTTTTCGCATGCTAGGATAGGTTTTTTTAATTTGTTAAGCATGTTCGATTGTTGTATATGGTTGGTAGGCATGCAGGATCCTTTGTATGTTTTGGGTTAAGGTATTTCTAGGATGAAATTTCTTAAGAGGGGGAGAATGTAACGATCTGCATTCTACGCATCGAAGGAATGTAGGATATTTATTTCTTTCACATGCGAAGTCGTATGGTCATGTAACTTTGGGAGACAACTATTGGGGCCATTTCCCCTATTCATGATTTTTGCCGATTTTTAAATGACCATTTTGCCCCTAGCTGATCTTATTTCGGCCATAACTTTTGATTGAAAAGGAGTTTTGACCTAAAACCACTTCCATTCGATCCAGATGATGGTTTACCTTTCCGTAGAGTGGTCACATTAGCCAAACAGACTAACCGTTTGGGAGATATGGCTGAAACAAGCTTCAGATGACGAAAAACAGCTTAATTGGGCTTAACCGAGTGATTAACAGCCCCACTGGGGAATTTCGGGATTAAGAGTATAAGAGGGCTGCTAGGGTTTAGAAAACGAATTTTACTTCATTTTCCAGCCGCCTAAGACATTCCTCTCAACCTAGCAATGGCCTCAACTTGCTTAAACACCCCAAATCACCTTCTAATCGCTAATTAAGCCAAATCTACATCAAATCAAAGCGGATTAGCACAAGAATCGAGGTAGAACTGCTGTATAGCCTTGGTAACAGCGCCAAACAGAGAATCAATTCTTGGTAATTCATTTGTGGCTATGGTGAGTGATTTGCATAGTTCATCACTAATTATGGTTAATTAAGGGTAATTAGTGATAATTAGTGAATTTATATATGTTAAAAATCTGGAAAAATATTGATAAATTTCGAAATATTGTTTTAGGCCTTTGTTGGAAAATTTGGTTAGTTTGGTTAAGTTTTGCTAATCCTATCATTAGTTTTGCTCAAACATGCTTAAGGGAAAATATAGGTTTTTGGCTATATTTGATCCGTTTTAACATATCAAATTGTTGTTTTAGTGTTTGTGGTCAATTATACATGTTGCTATGACTGTTTGGAATGATTTGTGATTGTTTAGAAAAGTTAGATGGGTCAAAAACGCCGTCGTATGGCATAAAACAGTCGTTGGAAAGGTTGCAGGAAAATGTGTAGGGTTTCGGATCGGGTCGGGTTAGGGGGCTCGGATCGGATGGTGGACTTGGCAGATAAACCGAACCGGATCGGCAACTAGCACTACAGGAAAGGCATGGCAACAAGGAAGGCCATTTGGATCGTGTTGGGGTTGGGATGGATCTTGGCATGGGATAGGAACAGATCGGATTAACTGGAGGGCAAAAGGATCGAAATAAACAGAGACTCGAGCAACGGACCGAACCGCTTCAGAAGTACCGAACCGAACCAGAAGAAGAGCATCAAACCGAACTGAATGGGGAACTCGAACATCGTGAATCCGAACTGAACTGAGGGGAGCAGACCGAACCAAACAAGAAGCTTGAGCATGGTATATCCGAACCGAACTGGATGTGTACTCCCATTTGTACGCGATGAATTTCCTGAAGACCAACTCCAATTCGACCAAAACCCGAGATGCAAAGGAAGTCCAAATAGGAAGTAGAATTCAGGGTCCAATTGGGAACCAATGAGTTAACTTCATGAGTTGGGCTTTACCACGGGACATGTGCAAAGGGGTTATCGATGTCTATAGCTTTGATCCACCACCAAGATGGATGTTAGGCTACGTATCAGTGCAGTGGGGTAGTTACTACTCCATGGGGCAAAGTGATCATAGCATGGCTATGAGCCAGTGTAGTGGAGTCGTCATGACTTCATAGGGCAGAGTGGACATAGCAAGGATTTGTGGCTATGGATCAGTGCAGTGGTGTCATTATGACTCCATGGGGCAGAGTGATCATAGCGAGGAATGGGTGGTCAGAGCGGTGGATGTCGTATGCATTACGCACTGAGTGAGAGATGCGAGGAAGGTTGCTATGCTTGATTGTTTGTCATCACTATGTCATGCACACCCCCTCCCCCCTATTCTTTACACAACATGTTAGTGGCATCTTAGAGTATTGAGCGGTATGTTGTGCTAACTCTTTGGTTGCAGGTCCAGGTATGGTTTAGTATGCCTATTATTATTCTGTTTTGATGCTTATTGCTTGTACTAGACTTTTGTCTGACCCAGAGTTTTATGTCTCTTCTTATTACTCTGGGTACTCTTAAACGAGCAGACTAGAGACAGGTCAGGTGACGATGCACGAGTAGCTGTACCGGAGACGAGCAGGAGGCTCCCACGTTTGATATATATAGATATTCTCCTAGTGTCGCTGCTAGTCACTACTTTGGGCATTAGTAGTGTACCTTTCCTTCCTTTTAATTTAGAGACAGTTTCAAATGATGTGATAATAATGATGTGGAACATAAGTTGTGTTTGGATTTTCCGCTGCTATGATTTTTATTTTTCAGTTTATGCACTGTCCCACCTGTTTTACATCAAGTATGTTATTATTATATTTTATTCCTTGCACTGTGAGACATTCTATAGGTTCCTTGTTAGTTCAAATACTCTTCTTTTCCCCTTCTTTGGCGACCGTCCCGTGCAGGTTGGACATCGGCACAATGCACTTTCATGGGAAATGTCGGCTGGTGCGGGGCGGGCCGCCACAATAAGCGACTAAGGAGGTTACCTAATAAGGTCAGCTAGTTAAGGTATAGCGAATGATTGAATACCATCTCTCACCTTATGTGGGGAAAGGGTATATGCGTGAATGACAAATGGCTTAACTAGTAGGTCCCGTAACTAGTGCCCTCTAGTTTTTGCAATGTTGAATATATTATCGAGGGTAAATAAGTGAGAAATAGGTCCGCGTATGATCTTAAGTGATTAGGGAGAATCCACCCTATCTATCATTGATAGTGAGGCATTAAATAATAAAGAATAGTGAGCGAGGATATAGATAAAGATTTCACTCATGCACAGTTATAGGGGGAGTTTCTATTAGAGGGGGAACTTTCAAATAGGGGGAGTTCAATTCTTCATTGTCAAGCACATTTATTGGATCCAAAATCTTTATATTTGACAATCTCCCTCTTTTGATGATGAAAAACAAATATAATGATTTTGGATCCAATAAATGTGTTTGACAGTGAAGAATTGAACTCCCCCTATTTGAAAGTTCCCTCTACAATAGAAACCCCCCTATAACTGTGCAGGAGTGAAAAATAAAAATTGATTGAATTTTCAAAGTTAAAAATATTTATAAAATATTCGCTCATAAATCAAAATCTCAACCCATTCTCCCTCCTTTGTTATCATCAAAAGAATTCAGAATTTAAAATATAGATGACTAAATAATATAATTTCAGCTTAAGAGGAAGAACAGTCATCATAAATCTCAATTAGTCAAACAAAAATCATAATATTCTGAGAACAGGTGGCATATTTCACATTGTAGAGAATGACGGATTTACGATGAATTTATAAAAATGTAGAGAGTTTCAAAAACATGATTTCAATTATTTTCAAATGAATTTTATAAAATTAAGCTCAAAAACAGTGATGGATTCAGACTATAGTTAATAATTCAATTTAAGTGACAAAATCGAATAATCACAAATCCCAATAGTTAATAATTCACATATTAGAACATGGATTGATAGGCTGGTGTTTACACCCCAAGGAGAATTTCATATAAAAATTTATTTAGCAATATAGCCCTTTTTCTTTTTATTTAAGAGCACACTGACCACACATAACCAGATCTTGGATTTTTAAATGAAGTAAGTTGCAGCTTAAAAATAAGTAATCTCATAACTATGCATAACCAGAGCCTGGATTTTCAAATGAGGTTACAGAAAAACTTATGAATATTAATTTTTTATTATTTTCAGTTTCAAAATGAAAAACTCCTCAGTATATAAAACCAAATGGATGATAGAAATGTGATAGGTATAGAAATGGTTTGTGAAATAAATTTCTAAATTAATCATATCATGAAATATGATCAACTATACCGAGATCATTGAAAATTTTCAATTATCACTAATTCTGAATAATAACATAGTCCAATTTCTGTCACAAACATTTCCACCATTTATTCAAAAAGATTTTTAACAAATATTAAACTCTCCACATTAATATAAAAAACATGATGGATGGCAGAATTATGGTAGATAAAAAGATGGTCGTGAAATAATCTCCAATTCAAAGATAGTATAATAATTATTCAACCATCATGAAAATCTAAATAAAAATCTCCCCTTGTTGTGAAATATATTGCAGTCACAATTCATCACAATTTCAAAATCTATTAATAATTTTGATGAATTATAAGTACATTTCAATTTGGATATAGATTTCAATTTATGAATGAATAATCAATAAATAATTTTAAATTTGAAAATCAGTTACAAGAGGAATATGCAGATCTATACAAGACAAGAGGGATTAAAAAATATATATGCAGAATGAGGATAAGATCAATAAAAAATTCCCGCACTTCCTAATCTGATACCACTTGTTGTCTCTGCAAACGAGGAATTTAATAAGCCAATGGTGCTTAACAAGGGTATCTCAGACAATAGAATTATAAGTACAAAGCCCAAGCAGACAAGATATCAGATTATGCATATATATCAAAGCAGCAGACAGATCAAAACAAGTAGTTATCTAAGATCATTTTTAAAAGTAGTATCAGAGCAGCACAAAATTAGTTTCAAGGCACACTTGTCAAGACATTTCTATTGGTCACAAAATATGATTCATGATCAAAGATTAAAAATACTGTTTATTTAAAATCATTTGATGAAATATGAACATATCAAGTTTTAATGAATCAATCACACAAGATTACAAATTTCAGATTCAGGATATGTGTGAGATTCAATAAATCAATAATTTCAAATGATTTAAACAAACAAATATTCAAATCAAATCATCATGAAATAGCAATGAGTTTTAATGACCATTTTTTAAAAGAATTTTTCATAATTTTTCCTGACAATCACACAATAAAATTTTCAGAGTAATTACATCAAGATTGAGTAATAATCCATGATCCAAAAGTAATGGTTTATTTAAAATCACTAGAACAGATGTAAATCATGAGATACAATGAATCAATCACACAGGATTAATAATTTTAGATCTGAGAGGTGTGTGAGATTCAAAATATCAGAAATTTCAAATGATCTCAAACAAACAAAAATCAAAACCAGATGATCATGAATAACAGTGAATTTCAAGATGTAAACAATTGGTTTTAAGTCAAAGCAGAATATCCATGCCAATCTAAAAAATAATGAAATTATCACAATTGAGAAATAACAAAGTGCTGTAATGAGTATAATATTTCAAGCTTTTCAAAAATGAATTAGAAGAAACTCAAATAGCAGAGGTGTGTATAATTTCATTAAATATTCATATCTTCAAAAAATTTCGAATTCAAAATAACATTGTTCAAGATATGACAAGAATACATCAACACTGTAATGAATTCAGAAAACAGAAAAATAACCTTTAAAACAATTGCAGATATTTGCAAATTTAGATTCAAAATCTGGAAATGATTAAAACATAAGAATTTTATACAAATGGAGTGAATTTCCAGAAAATATGGATTCTACAATTGGAAGTAAGGAAGCCCAGAATAAAATAAAATGAAATGACAGCGTCAAATCAAAACAGAAAAAGAAGGGGTAGAAGAAGAGAAAAAAATATAAAAATGAGGAATATTTACAAAGATGAGTTTAGAGGTCATATCTGAAATCAATGTAAATTAGAATCTCTAACTCATCAGATTTGGCCAAGGAACTCCAAATGATTCAATGAGATGAGGCAGTTTGATTTTAGATTCTCTTTAGCATAACAGTTCCTTAGCCATCTTTGGTACCAAACAGTTGAGGGGATAGACTGGTCTAACAAAATTAGTGAAACCTCTCACACATGTATTTATACATTTTGGTACCCAGACTTGCTTGTATAACAACCCATTCGAATTTACCTTTCTACCTTATGGAACCCAAATCTGCTCGAATTTTACGAAGCCTAGTTTATTTCCTTTTGGGATCCAAGATCGTTTAAAAGGTTTGTCATATAACAAGTTTTCACCATGGTTGTGATTTAAAATTCCTTTGAAATTATCAGAGTTTAGATTAATAAGTCGATTCTTTTCAAAGAAGGCTGAAGGATTTTTTGAATTCCATTTTTCAAAACCATTATTTTTCCCAAAGCCAAGACCACATTTATTTTTAGAAGAAGAAAATTGGTTTTTCAACAACGTATTCAAAGATTTTTCACCGTTAGAAAACTTAGCCAATGTTGTTTCAAGTTGTTGAATTTTAAATTTAAGATCACTGTTTTCTTTCATTAAATCTGAATAACGATTTTAGTGATTTTATTCTTTTCAAAATCAGTTTTCAAAACCAAATTTTTAGATTCAAGTAATTTATCTCTGGCTTGGGACTCAGCAATCTCATATTCAAATTGAGCTTCTTTTTCAGATGCAGATTTTTCAAAATCTTTGAATTTCGCAATTTCTTTTCCAAGCTCATTCAAAAACTAATTCAAATTTCTGTAAATTTTGATTGTCAAAAATTTTATGTTTGGAAATAATATTACCCAACTTCGTTTGCAAAGCATTGTTTTTATAAATTAGCTCATCCACATTTTGTTTTAAAACCATAATTTCTGAAGACTTTTATTAAGTTGAGCTAAATCATTTTTCAAATTGAAACAATTCTTGCAATCGGAGTTTTCATGTTTTAATTCCAACATATTATTTTTGTTAATCAAATCACGGTTTTCAGATTTCAGAAGTTTGATTTTCCTTTGGAGTTTATCAACAGATTTAGTTAAGTCAGTACACATATAAACCAAATCTGCATATGAAAAATCTTTTGTTTCATCATCTGTTGATTCGCAATCATCTGAATCATCTGAATTTTTACCTGTGTAGCCTGTTAGACATATATCTGAATATGAGTTGTCCTTCTTGGGTTTTGAGCAGTTGTCATCTTTTTGTCCATACAGCGCATTGAGAGTTCTCCAGATATCCTGCGCAGTTAAATAATGAGAGACAAAGTTTAGTTGATCATTACCAAGAAAAGAGTCAATAATATGCATAACACGAGCATTTAAAACTTTATTTTTCTTATCTAACATATCTCCCAATTTCAATAATATTCCAATATTCAAAATTAACAGATTCTAAATATAATTCAAATTTTGATTTCCAAATTGAAAAATCTGTTCCATAGAAAATAATTGGAATATCACTGGACCGACTCTCAGAAGACTGGCAAATAGGATCCATGATTCTAGGGTTAATGAAATTACCAGGCTCCAATACAACTTGTTGGATCTAGATTAACCATAGAGGGATGGTGAATAGGGTATATTATAGTTTTGAAGTGTTATTGTAATGGCGCGTTTTGTTAGCTGTCGAATAATTAATTTATTTAATGATTTATATATCGGTTTGGCGATATCGATAACTTAAAGTAAAACGTTCAAACTTATAATTTATAATTATAATTAAAACGAACCTGAAATGTCGCGGCAGTTGCAATTTGGCGATTTGAACTTCAACTGAATGTACATGATTCATTTTAAGCCGGATTTCGGTGAAACAAGAAACGTGTGGAGCAGGTGGAGTATATCTTTCTAGTGGAAGAGAAAAATCAGGATTTTGTCGTGTAGATTTTGAGTTATATCCAAATCAAATTTCAGAAAAGTCGCTGTAGAATTCCTTTATAATTTGCGACGCTTTATATATGTTATAAAAGATATTTTCAGTATAAACTGAATACCGGGATAATCTAAAATCTGAAATATCAAACTGTAAATTCTGATATGATATTCTGGAGCTGTACGATATCATATGTGAAGATATACGATAATATTTAATTTTAAATATTTAATCTAATTATATTTAAATATGTTTATATATTTAAATATGCTATTTAGAGCGTTAAAGATAGCCACTTTTGCATACGAAGTCGGAATTCGACGAAACCAATTTTGTTGGATCCGCAATGTCAAATAGTTCTTAGATTTCCAGTTTCGTGATTTTTGAAGTCAGTATGTGACCGTACGGGATTTTAACGTGAAGAACAGTCGATATTTCGACGGTTAAAAATACACTGTGTGAGCATACGGAGTCGGAATTCGACGAAACCAGTTTCGTTGGGACCGTAATGTCGAACTCTAGCTACATGTCTAGTTTGGTGATTTTTGGGTATCGTGTGCGACCACACAGATTTTTAGAAGACTAAACGAATAAAATAATAAAAGAAAAAAAATAATTAAAAATATCCAAATCCTTTTCCCTGATCATAACAAGGCCACATATCATGTTCTCAGCCATACAGGATTTCTCGTCCCTTATAAAACCAAATTCCCTTAGCCGCCACTTTGTTTTGTTCAGCAAAAGAAAATCCCGAGTAAATAAATTCAAAACAAAATAAAAAAATCTATAAATTTCTATATATATATATATATTCGGATTCACAGGGAGGTGCTCTTAGACCTCGTATACGTTTTGTTGGGTTCGAGTCAGTTTTCTCGATGGAGTAGGGTGCGGCGGAAAGCTAGGGTTGGGGTTAACTGGAGCGGTGGTGGTCAGTTGGAGACGAGGTTGATGGTAAGGCATTCGGGGAAACCAGGCGTTCGTTTTGGCGGAGTTTGTGACGGAAAAGAATTTCGCTCGGTCCGAACCAGTCGCTAAACCGACCCAGGCCGCTCGAAATGCCCTATCGTTGAGAACACGACAAAATATAACGCATACAAAAGAACATTTCACTGTATATTACAACAATGCATCAGATTACAAGAATATACAGAGTATAAATAAATATTACACAGAAATATCAGAGATTTAAATTACATTTAAATACATAGCAGCGGAAAATAATACAATACACAACTAGAAGTAGATATACGGATACAAAGCTTTCCGGATATCGTTCCAGCTGTAAACCAGGATCCTATGAATATAAATCTGCAAAAACCAAAACTACTAGCTGCCCGTGTCAAAATAAGGGCACCCAGAGTTTAGGTTAAAACAATAAACTCCAGGTCAGTCATGTGACTGGTGTGAGAACTAAAATAGTTATTATTCTTTATTTTAAAAGTTAGGTAAATCAAGGGACCACGCCGTATAACACGGAACGGGTTTCCTCCCAAGAATACCAGTGCATAAAACAACAGCGCAATGCTAAATAAAGAAAAATGAAGCTGTTATAAGACCCAGGTCCTATCACACAATGCAACGCAAGCCAGGGGATAGGGTTTTCCCTTATAACAGCCAAAGAATGCTTGATACGTTTAAAACAAATCATTTGATACTATTATAAGTGCATAGTGTATAAAACAACTTCAAATCATAAGTATCAATCATAGGCGGCATGGGTACCATATATCATGTCGCCATACTAGGTTATACCATCAAAATCGCAAAGTCACGTATATGGAAACTGGATTTCCATCTATGAACCGAGGCAAAAGATAGTCCTCACCGTCTTCGAGACTGTCTAGCCCGAGCCTCAGGGTCAGAGCGCATCGACCCTTGGATCCTCAGGGCCGGTCCACCGATGTGGATTAAACTTAAACCCTGAACATGCGTTTCCCCGCCCTATGGGGCGTAAATGAGCCAACTAAATGACTCCATCGGTTCGAGAATGACCGATCAATCCGAGGCTCCTCGCAACAGCAACAACCACATAAGTCAAACTCGTCAGGGCGTGTAAAACCACTGACGCCACTTCTAGCTAGAAAGAAACGCATGCCCTCCCTGACGTCCTCTCCCGTTTTTGGTTCATACCGGGTGTGAAACTCGCGAAGCAAACGTTACACAAAGCTACGCCACAAAGGCCTTGCTTTGATCATCACCACAAGACTTTGCTTTTCAACAGAAGCCTCGATCAATTGCCACTTAGGCATGCCACACAGGCAATTCACTCCATGCGTTTGATACCCATCAATATATAACCCCTGAGCTCGTACGTCTCAGAGAAGGGCGTTAAGCAAGAGAATAAATTCTCCGCCGCCAAACAGATATATATTTAATAGAGATCAATCACACGGACTAAAATCCAATGTCAGACACACAGTCCATTTACAAGTCCGTTCTGGGTCTGAACGAAACCGGAGGCACCTAGTACCCCGCATATCCATCGATCTCCAAGTACGTTTGGACGATCACCAACTGTTTCCATCTTCTTGGGTGTACAGCCCAATCAAGATCATCAGTAATTATCCAAACGACGTGAAGACTTCCGGTCTTCGACCACCGTCTTCATCTTCGACTTATCGTCGTATCAGTTATTCAGAATGGGATAAACCCGGTCTTTCCGAATAACTCGCGTATTATTTTAAATAAGTGTTACACAAACACAACATACGCCTCATTCCAATTCATGAGTCACTAACCGTAAATTAATCAAGAGAATAATTTCCCAAATATTAACCCCGAAGGCCGAAACCAACATCAGATCAATATCCAGAAAACCATTCTGCTTAGCTAACCGACAGTTAGTTTCTAAATTTCACATTCATAGGGAAAGGTTCCCATTAATTTTATCCAAGATAAATTTCTTGAATTTATTCTTTAATCCATTTTTGAATATTAATTCAGTCTAGTCGGGATTAGCGAACCTTACCGAAGTAATCATTTGTTTTAATTTCCCAATCCAAACCTATTCATCCCATGAAGTAAAACTGGTTATACTTCATATCTAACACCACGGTGTTATCGGTAAATTCAATTACCATTTCACGTTCAAATCTAATTAAATATTTAACTATCGCCTGGAGCAAAACTGGCGGTACTCCATTTTCGATCTTTTCAATCTAATTAAAGATTCATTAAAACTCCACTTAGTTTTAATCGTTAACTGGGTTAAAGAATCAGTGTCATTTAAAAACACGGTTCACGATAAACCCAAAGTCACATTCCATTAATTATCGGGTTAAAGAACGAGTGTTATTTAAAACACTGTTCACGATAAACCCAAAAATCATTCCATTAATTATCGGGTTAAAGAACGAGTGTTATTTAAAACACTGTTCACGATAAACCCAAAAATCAATATCAATTCAATTCCAATTAAATATCATTTAATTGGTACACTTCATTAAATCTAAATAAAAAGATTTAATCTCTTCTCTACTGGGTTCAAGAATAGTGTTAGTGAAGACACCATTCACGACAAACCCAAATCAAATTTGATATTCAATATAAGGCTCTGAATAGAAAATATATCGGCTTATATTCAATATCAAATTCTACGATTAACAAATGTCGTATTGAAAAAAAAACGATATATATATATATATATATATATCTTTCAAATTTCCATAACAACATCCGTATAATCACGAATTCCAACATCGAAATATTCCGAAGACAATTTCGATTCAAATCCACTCCAATGCGATCATTGGAAATTCTGGTTATTTTTAGAACCCTTTTCAAATTCAATTTATTTATTTAAAAATAAATAGAATTATATTTCTAGTTCAAAACTAGTTCATTTCGATAAAAATCTATTTTTATCCTTTCAAATATGGAGTTTTTCATCCCAAATCTTCACAAATCATTTCTTATGATTTTACACAAATTATTACTATTTTTAATAATTTTATCAAGGCCTGTACAGTCGATTTCCATCAATGGCCATCGAACTGCACTTACAGCGACCTTTTTCGAATTTGATTTGGACATAATTCCAAATCCAACCGTTAGATTTCTAATTTCTAATATTCGTTAGAAAGCTCTTTTCGATACGAACCCAACGGTTCCGGTTTTAGGAGAATCCGACGGTCGGATCTCCCGTAATGTCCGTTTGAAATAAATGGTCGAAATTCACGAACTGCCGCGGCGCGGCGCGTTCTATTCAGGCCATTATATTATATATATATATAATATATATAATATATATTTCGTCGATTTCTATTTAAAACGAATTATATGAATAGTTTTAAATTCGTTTCAAAAGCAATTTCAACTTCCTCTTCAATTCAAATCAAAATTGAATTCTTCTTTATAAATTCGTTTTAAAATTCATTTCTATTCAATTCAAACTTCTATTCAATTTGAATTCATTTCAATTCACTTTCAATTCATTTCGAAATCGTTTTCAATTCAATTCATTTCGAAATCGTTTTCAATTCAATTCATTTCGAAATCGTTTTATATATCGATATAAATATCGTTCATGTCAAAATGGCGTCAAACTAATCAACACGACTTCATAAATTTCCATTTTCAAATATTCTATTTCAAATATTTCTTTTTCAAAATAGTTGTTATTATCAAAATATTTCGTTCAACACATGACCAATCTCAATGGATGAGTACTGTCAACACATGAACCTTTATTTTATAATATTCTTTATTTTTCAAATTGGAATAAGGCCCAATCAATTACCATATAAAGTTAATTATATGGATTTTCATACCACGCATGTATAATAGCATTGAAAAATAATCAACCATCAACCAAAGTGCACTACACTGTATAAGCATCAAATACAGATATCTAACGCTTATAACAGCCTGTCAATCAATCGATCGACATATTTAATCAATCAGGATGAGTGAAATTCATATTTCATCCCAACACCCGTGTGGGGTTTCAAACAATCAAACACAGATTTTAGTTGTGCAGTTGGGCGATGTGTAAAATTTATCGTCCCAATCAATGTCCTTCAAATAGGTGTACATACACAAACCGTCTGGTTTGTAAATGAATATTTATTTATTCACATTCACGTTAAAAATTATATTTTTAACGATAAAACATTTTATTTCAATATATGAATTTCTATTCAATTCATTTATTCGATAAAATGATATTTTTATTTTTCTAACTTATTTTAGAAAATTTCGGCGGCATAACGGCACGATACTAGAAACGGGACAAGGCCTAGCCTTATCCCCGGTCTAGTGAAGGCCCACGCCATTCACACATCAATCAAATTCACCAAACAACCAATTCAAATCAAGTCATCAAATTAATTTATGCAACCAAACAAACAAGTCCATGGTCTGTGGACGATTGTGTCGGGTGCTACTAAGCACCGTCTGCATCCTAGTATATATATATAACTAGAAAAAGAAATTGAAAGGTGAGAAATTCTCACCGATAGCTATCCAACTTCACGACACTTCAAATGTAGAAGTCTTCGTCATTCTCGCCTTTTGTCGCCTTCGTTGCCCGCTTTCACTACATATATAAAAATAACATTTTTACTTCGCTATTCAATATATAAAAATCGAATTTTTACCTCGCTATTCAATATATAAAAATCGAATTTTTTACTTCGATGTTCAATATATAAAAATCTAACTTTTACTTCGATGTTCAATATATAAAAATCTAACTTTTACTCCGATGTTCAATATATAAAAATCTAACTTTTTTTCAATTAAAACTCATATCATTTCTAATTCAAAAATCCAATCTTTTCTAATTCAAAATCCGATTTTTTTCTAATTCAAAATCCGATTTTTTTCTAATTCAAAATCCGATTTTTTCTAATTCAAAATCCGATTTTTTCTTTAAAATAAAAATTAGACTTTCCCTTAAAACAGATCCTAACTTTTATATTAAAGCAAATCAGAATTTTTTTATCGAAGAAAATACATGAAAGTATTTAAAATAAAACTCACATTTTTCTTTGCGTTGAGGGGGGAAGGGCTGCTCGCTGGAGTTGGAGGTGGTGCTGAGGGGGCGTCAGGCGGTCGGAGGCAGCAGCTGCGGTGGTGGCCGGGGGGTGGAAGCTCGACGTCAGGGGGGAGATGCGGTGGGATGGTGGGGTTCGCTTCAGGGAGGGGGGTCTCGGGAGTCGCGCCGCTGGGGCTTCGATGGTGGTGGGAATCGATTGGGGGGGTGCGACGGACGAGGGTGGTGGCGGCGTGTCGCCGATGGAGCGGAGGAGGAGGAAGCGGTCGTGGGGAAGCGAGATCCGGCGTCTCTTATTTTTTTTTCTTTTTTTCTGAACGATTGAGTGAATAAGGGGGGGGGGCAACGTATAAGGGAAGAGGGAGGAGAGAGAAAGAATTTTAATTATTTTATTTAATCATTATAATTCCTAAAAAGTTGATTTTTACATACGACCTCTAAACGAGGTCCACCGCCTGTCGTCCATAGCGTTTTACCCCCATTCCGAACACAATGGGATATGTATCGCAAGCTGATTCGATCGTTTCGAATAGTTTCCGTAAAAATCAACATATAACTCTATATATTGAATTTGAACGCGCATTTCATTTTACTGGGGTCACATACTAACTATAAAAATTCCCAAAAAATATTTTCTAGCTTCATATTGACGATACGGTCCTAACAAAACTAGTTTCGTCAAATTCTGAGACCGTTTGAAAAATGGCCAATTTCCAGTCGATTAAAATCAACTAGAACTGGTCAAACCGTTTTCCTTTGCCACGCTCACATACTGATTCGAAAAATTATGAAAATTGGAACCTAGCAATAATTTGACATCACGGATCCAACAAAACTGGTTTTGTCGAAATCCGAGGTCGTTTGCAAAATGTCTATTTTTAAGGGACTGAATTCCATAGCGACTATTCAGTATTTTCAACTGGACATATCTTTTGATTCCCGCTATGAAATTTTGATTATTCGAATTCGTTGGAAAGATATTATCAAATAGATCCTAATGTTTTTGGTTTCACTAAAATCCGGATTGTTTTGCACCCGGTACATTCAATTGAAGTTTGAAATTGAATTATCGAACTACCGCGCCATTTTCAATTCTATTTATAATTATATATAAATATTTATATTCTAACGACGACGTATATAATATATACGTTCTAAATATATTCAAAATAAATTTCTCGTCGAAATTATTTAAAATAATCTATTTTAAATATTCAAAATTCGCTAAAATTGCCAAAATAAAAATTTTAAACTGGCCCAGATTTTCGGGTTATTACAATCTCCCCCACTTAAAACTTTTCGTCCCCGAAAAGGAACAAAGTCGAAAGTGGTTTGATTAATCAACTCTACGTTCGGTCTGGCTTCCATTCTCCAACTTTTCAGTTTCTGAGAATTTTCAAAATTTCAAAAATTTGGCTAACACCCTAAATTTTCGAAAAATTTCGCCATAACCTCCCCTGCACCGGGAGCATCGGGGAATTTCAAATAGCTTCCCCGGTCCTTCAGATCTCAAAAAGAAAAAGAAAAAGCCAAGAGGCTAGCCAATAGGCTCATAAAATCATCATCACCCAAACAAAACAGTAAATTATGTAGCAAACATGTACCTATTTGTCGGGCAAACAAATTTTATTCTTCGGCTCTAGCCTCCTTGCTATGACCTGTTCAATGTAAGTATATGTATATGCAAGCAAATGCGACCAATTTTCAATATAATTCAATATTTGATTCAATTAGGCTAAATGGTTCAAAATTATCAAACAAATAAACAAACAACACAAACATCAATCAATTAGTGAATTAGAGTCTCAAATTCATAATTTTGATATATATACAAAAATCACATTTTTGATGCCAAATCACAACAATAGGCCCTATCTAATTTTGGTTCTCACACCAGTCAATAGGAAATATATAGATATCACACCTTCGAAACACGAATACCAATTATGATGATGTTCGAACTATCATCAGAATCATCTTCGGGCGACTAGAGTGTGATTCTATATCTATCCAGTATATTAAAACTTCAAATACACGTTTGCAAGGCGTATATGCAAAATCTTTATATACTGGACTGTCCTAATAAATATAAATAAATAATCAAATACGAATAAGTGATTTAGATTTTCAAAACAAAAATTGTTTTCATTTTAAAAATATACTCTTCACACTCGTTCTAGGATACTACTGATCCTATCTCTAACGGGTCATTCCCGTTGGATATTACTAATCCAATATCAGATGAATTCTTTCGTATGGTTCTAATATGTCTTGTTCTCTAAGCTTTGTAAACCAAAGCTCTGATACCAACTGTGACGGAAAAGAATTTCGCTCGGTCCGAACCAGTCGCTAAACTGACCCAGGCCGCTCGAAACGCCCTATCGTTGAGAACACGACAAAATATAACGCATACAAAAGAACATTTCACTGTATATTACAATAATGCATCAGATTACAAGAATATACAGAGTATAAATAAATATTACACAGAAATATCAGAGATTTAAATTACATTTAAATACATAGCAGCGGAAAATAATACAATACACAACTAGAAGTAGATATACGGATACAAAGCTTTCCGGATATCGTTCCAGCTGTAAACCAGGATCCTGTGAATATAAATCTGCAAAAACCAAAACTACTAGCTGCCCGTGTCAAAATAAGGGCACCCAGAGTTTAGGTTAAAACAATAAACTCCAGGTCAGTCATGTGACTGGTGTGAGAACTAAAATAGTTATTATTCTTTATTTTAAAAGTTAGGTAAATCAAGGGACCACGCCGTATAACACGGAACGGGTTTCCTCCCAAGAATACCAGTGCATAAAACAACAGCGCAATGCTAAATAAAGAAAAATGAAGCTGTTATAAGACCCAGGTCCTATCACACAATGCAACGCAAGCCGGGGGATAGGGTTTTCCCTTATAACAGCCAAAGAATGCTTGATAAGTTTAAAACAAATCATTTGATGCTATTATAAGTGCATAGTGTATAAAACAACTTCAAATCATAAGTATCAATCATAGGCGGCATGGGTACCATATATCATGTCGCCATACTAGGTTATACCATCAAAATCGCAAAGTCACGTATTTGGAAATTGGATTTCCATCTATGAACCGAGGCAAAAGATAGTCCTCACCGTCTTCGAGACTGTCTAGCCCGAGCCTCAGGGTCAGAGCGCATCGACCCTTGGATCCTCAGGGCCGGTCCACCGATGTGGATTAAACTTAAACCCTGAACATGCGTTTCCCCGCCCTATGGGGCGTAAATGAGCCAACTAAATGACTCCATCGGTTCAAGAACGACCGATCAATCCGAGGCGCCTCGCAACAGCAACAACCACATAAGTCAAACCCGTCAGGGCGTGTAAAACCACTGACGCCACTTCTAGCTAGAAAGAAACGCATGCCCTCCCTGACGTCCTCTCCCGTTTTTGGTTCATACCGGGTGTGAAACTCGCGAAGCAAACGTTACACAAAGCTACGCCACAAAGTCCTTGCTTTGATCATCACCACAAGACTTTGCTTTTCAACAGAAGCCTCGATCAATTGCCACTTAGGCATGCCACACAGGCAATTCACTCCATGCGTTTGATACCCATCAATATATAACCCCTGAGCTCGTACGTCTCAGAGAAGGGCGTTAAGCAAGAGAATAAATTCTCCGCCGCCAAACAGATATATATTTAATAGAGATCAATCACACGGACTAAAATCCAATGTCAGACACACAGTCCATTTACAAGTCCGTTCTGGGTCTGAACGAAACCGGAGGCACCTAGTACCCCGCATATCCATCAATCTCCAAGTACGTCTGGACGATCACCAACAGTTTCCATCTTCTTGGGTGTACAGCCCAATCAAGATCATCAGTAATTATCCAAACGACGTGAAGACTTCCGGTCTTCGACCACCGTCTTCATCTTCGACTTATCGTCGTATCAGTTATTCAGAATGGGATAAACCCGGTCTTTCCGAATAACTCGCGTATTATTTTAAATAAGTGTTACACAAACACAACATACGCCTCATTCCAATTCATGAGTCACTAACCGTAAATTAATCAAGAGAATAATTTCCCAAATATTAACCCCGAAGGCCGAAACCAACATCAGATCAATATCCAGAAAACCATTCTGCTTAGCTAACCGACAGTTAGTTTCTAAATTTCACAATCATAGGGAAAGGTTCCCATTAATTTTATCCAAGATAAATTTCTTGAATTTATTCTTTAATCCATTTTTGAATATCAATTCAGTCTAGTCGGGATTAGCGAACCTTACCGAAGTAATCATTTGTTTTAATTTCCCAATCCAAACCTATTCATCCCATGAAGTAAAACTGGTTATACTTCATATCTAACACCACGGTGTTATCGGTAAATTCAATTACCATTTCACGTTCAAATCTAATTAAAGATTTAACTATCGCCTGGAGCAAAACTGGCGGTACTCCATTTTCGATCTTTTCAATCTAATTAAAGATTCATTAAAACTCCACTTAGTTTTAATCGTTAACTGGGTTAAAGAATCAGTGTCATTTAAAAACACGGTTCACGATAAACCCAAAGTCACATTCCATTAATTATCGGGTTAAAGAACGAGTGTTATTTAAAACACTGTTCACGATAAACCCAAAAATCATTCCATTAATTATCGGGTTAAAGAACGAGTGTTATTTAAAACACTGTTCACGATAAACCCAAAAATCAATATCAATTCAATTCCAATTAAATATCATTTAATTGGTACACTTCATTAAATCTAAATAAAAAGATTTAATCTCTTCTCTACTGGGTTCAAGAACAGTGTTAGTTAAGACACCATTCACGACAAACCCAAATCACATTTGATATTCAATATAAGGCTCTGAATAGAAAATATATCGGCTTATATTCAATATCAAATTCTACGATTAACAAATGTCGTATTGAAAAAAAAAACGATATATATGTATATATATATCTTTCAAATTTCCATAACAACATCCGTATAATCACGAATTCCAACATCGAAATATTCCGAAGACAATTTCGATTCAAATCCACTCCAATGCGATCATTGGAAATTCTGGTTATTTTTAGAACCCTTTTCAAATTCAATTTATTTATTTAAAAATAAATAGAATTATATTTCTAGTTCAAAACTAGTTCATTTCGATAAAAATCTATTTTTATCCTTTCAAATATGGAGTTTTTCATCCCAAATCTTCACAAATCATTTCTTATGATTTTACACAAATTATTACTATTTTTAATAATTTTATCAAGGCCTGTACAGTCGATTTCCATCAATGGCCATCGAACTGCACTTACAACGACCTTTTTCGAATTTGATTTGGACATAATTCCAAATCCAACCGTTAGATTTCTAATTTCTAATATTCGTTAGAAAGCTCTTTTCGATACGAACCCAACGGTTCCAGTTTTAGGAGAATCCGACGGTCGGATCTCCCGTAATGTCCGTTTGAAATAAATGGTCGAAATTCACGAACTGCCGCGGCGCGGCGCGTTCTATTCAGGACATTATATTATATATATAATATATATAATATATATTTCGTCGATTTCTATTTAAAACGAATTATATGAATAGTTTTAAATTCGTTTCAAAAGCAATTTCAACTTCCTCTTCAATTCAAATCAAAATTGAATTCTTCTTTATAAATTCGTTTTAAAATTCATTTCTATTCAATTCAAACTTCTATTCAATTTGAATTCATTTCAATTCACTTTCAATTCATTTCGAAATCGTTTTCAATTCAATTCATTTCGAAATCGTTTTCAATTCAATTCATTTCGAAATCGTTTTATATATCGATATAAATATCGTTCATGTCAAAATGGCGTCAAACTAATCAACACGACTTCATAAATTTCCATTTTCAAATATTCTATTTCAAATATTTCTTTTTCAAAATAGTTGTTATTATCAAAATATTTCGTTCAACACATGACCAATCTCAATGGATGAGTACTGTCAACACATGAACCTTTATTTTATAATATTCTTTATTTTTCAAATTGGAATAAGGCCCAATCAATTACCATATAAAGTTAATTATATGGATTTTCATACCACGCATGTATAATAGCATTGAAAAATAATCAACCATCAACCAAAGTGTACTACACTGTATAAGCATCAAATACAGATATCTAACGCTTATAACAGCCTGTCAATCAATCGATCGACATATTTAATCAATCAGGATGAGTGAAATTCATATTTCATCCCAACACCCGTGTGGGGTTTCAAACAATCAAACACAGATTTTAGTTGTGCAGTTGGGCGATGTGTAAAATTTATCGTCCCAATCAATGTCCTTCAAATAGGTGTACATACACAAACCGTCTGGTTTGTAAATGAATATTTATTTATTCACATTCACGTTAAAAATTATATTTTTAACGATAAAACATTTTATTTCAATATATGAATTTCTATTCAATTCATTTATTCGATAAAATGATATTTTTATTTTTCTAACTTATTTTAGAAAATTTCGGCGGCATAACGGCACGATACTAGAAACGGGACAAGGCCTAGCCTTATCCCCGGTCTAGTGAAGGCCCACGCCATTCACACATCAATCAAATTCACCAAACAACCAATTCAAATCAAGTCATCAAATTAATTTATGCAACCAAACAAACAAGTCCATGGTCTGTGGACGATTGTGTCGGGTGCTACTAAGCACCGTCTGCATCCTAGTATATATATATAACTAGAAAAAGAAATTGAAAGGTGAGAAATTCTCACCGATAGCTATCCAACTTCACGACACTTCAAATGTAGAAGTCTTCGTCATTCTCGCCTATTGTCGCCTTCTTTGCCCGCTTTCACTACATATATAAAAATAACATTTTTACTTCGCTATTCAATATATAAAAATCGAATTTTTACCTCGCTATTCAATATATAAAAATCGAATTTTTACTTCGATGTTCAATATATAAAAATCTAACTTTTTACTTCGATGTTCAATATATAAAAATCTAACTTTTACTCCGATGTTCAATATATAAAAATCTAACTTTTTTTCAATTAAAACTCATATCATTTCTAATTCAAAAATCCAATCTTTTCTAATTCAAAATCCGATTTTTTTCTAATTCAAAATCCGATTTTTTTCTAATTCAAAATCCGATTTTTTCTAATTCAAAATCCGATTTTTTCTTTAAAATAAAAATTAGACTTTCCCTTAAAACAGATCCTAACTTTTATATTAAAGCAAATCAGAATTTTTTTATCGAAGAAAATACATGAAAGTATTTAAAATAAAACTCACATTTTTCTTTGCCTTGAGGGGGGAAGGGCTGCTCGCTGGAGTTGGAGGTGGTGCTGAGGGGGCGTCAGGCGGTCGGAGGCAGCAGCTGCGGTGGTGGCCGGGGGGTGGAAGCTCGACGTCGGGGGGAGATGCGGCGGGATGGTGGGGTTCGCTTCAGGGAGGGGGGTCTCGGGAGTCGCGCCGCTGGGGCTTCGATGGTGGTGGGAATCGATTGGGTGGGGGTGCGACGGACGAGGGTGGTGGCGGCGTGTCGCCGATGGAGCGGAGGAGGAGGAAGCGGTCGTGGGGAAGCGAGATCCGACGTCTCTTATTTTCTTTTTTTTTTTTTCTGAACGATTGAGTGAATAGGGGGGGGGCAACGTATAAGGGAAGAGGGAGGAGAGAGAAAGAATTTTAATTATTTTATTTAATCATTTTAATTCCTAAAAAGTTGATTTTTACATACGACCTCTAAACGAGGTCCACCGCCTGTCGTCCATAGCGTTTTACCCCCATTCCGAACACAATGGGATATGTATCGCAAGCTGATTCGATCGTTTCGAATAGTTTCCGTCAAAATCAACATATAACTCTATATATTGAATTTGAACGCGCATTTCATTTTACTGGGGTCACATACTAACTATAAAAATTCCCAAAAAATATTTTCTAGCTTCGTATTGACGATACGGTCCTAACAAAACTAGTTTCGTCAAATTCTGAGACCGTTTGAAAAATGGCCAATTTCCAGTCGATTAAAATCAACTAGAACTGGTCAAACGCGTTTTCCTTTGCCACGCTCACATATTGATTCGAAAAATTATGAAAATTGGAACCTAGCAATAATTTGACATCACGGATCCAACAAAACTGGTTTTGTCGAAATCCGAGGTCGTTTGCAAAATGTCTATTTTTAAGGGACTGAATTCCATAGCGACTATTCAGTATTTTCAACTGGACATTTCTTTTGATTCCCGCTATGAAATTTTGATTATTCAAATTCGTTGGAAAGATATTATCAAATAGATCCTAATGTTTTTGGTTTCACTAAAATTCGGATTGTTTTGCACCCGGTACATTCAATTGAAGTTTGAAATCGAATTATCGAACTACCGCGCCATTTTCAATTCTATTTATAATTATATATAAATATTTATATTCTAACGACGACGTATATAATATATACGTTCTAAATATATTCAAAATAAATTTCTCGTCGAAATTATTTAAAATAATCTATTTTAAATATTCAAAATTCGCTAAAATTGCCAAAATAAAAATTTTAAACTGGCCCAGATTTTCGGGTTATTACAGAGTTTGGGGTCAATTCGAAACAAAAAGTTTCGGATCCTGTAGCGTGAGCTACAGGAGATGATGGGGGTCCGATTCCGATTAGGGACATCGGAGGTAAGGGAGAGGTGTCCGGCAGGTGGAGTTCATGACAAGAGACTCGATGGCGGTGTTTGATTTGGATTTCATGGAGGAAATCGGAGTGTCAGTGTTGAACGTGCACAGTGATATACGTTTGTGGAAAGGAGGGAGGCCGCGTATCCTTAGAGAGGAAGAAGACTAGAGAGAGACCGGTTTTCTTGTTGGGTCGGGTTAGGTTTGGTGAGGCCCGAACCTTTAATTATATGTTTAACCTTAAACTAAATTAGTGTTTAACTTGTAATGTCGATAACTTGACCATACGACATCGGTTTTCAGCGAAACAAGATCCGACAGGATCGTATGGACGGACACTACACAATGGAGCTGACTGGGAGTGAATCCGAGCCCGTTACAATTTATGGCAAAATAAATTGTCCGTCTGAATCGAGCAACAATTTTCATTATTTAACGATGATAGTCCAATGTGAGTAAATCTCACTAACTCTGAACAGTTTATAATTTCATGTTGTATTGTTAGAACTGTTAAAATTGTCTGTTTGACTGTGTGTTGATTGTTTGATTGAACTGCTAGTCAGTTAGTTAAATTTCTATATTGATTCTGTTTAACAGAATATATCATATGGAACTGAAAGTGATGTTATCTATATTGTCTAACATCCGTGATGCAGGGAAACAGGTTGGAGGAATCCGACTGGATTCCTCAACAGTTATTTTATTGTTTTTCATATATTGTTATATGATATGTTATAAAATCTGTGGGAAATTATATGTGCTTGGATGATATTGAACATCGTGATTTGATATGATTGAATACCATAACATACCGAATGTTGATAAGGGGATTTTCAATGTTTATATTGAAAACGAATCTTATTTATAAAATCGATAGGATTTTATAAAAGGAAAACATTTATTTAATTAGAAAATAAATAAATGAAAAAGGAAACATTTATTTAGAAAATAAATGAAATAAAATAGAAACATTTATTTAGAAAATAAATGAATTAGAATATAAAGGAATATTTATTTAGGAAATAAATATAGGAACATTTATTTAGATTATAAATAAATGGAATAAAGGAATATTTATTTAGGGAATAAATAAAGGAACACTTGTTCGGAAAATAAATAGAATTATACAAGGATAGATTTAAACACGTGCTTCGCACACAAGTATAACACGATATGGATTTTAAGGAGATATTAAATAGGAAATCTATTTTTAACAGATAAAGTAAGAAGATTTAATTTATAAATAATGTTTAATAAATTAAATAAAATATTTATTGTTTGATAAATGGGATATATAAGTTTGAACTTATATAGAGAAGTAGAAATTGTTTTTAACACCGATAAAGTAAATAAACGCTGTTAAAGGGAAATCCTTAGAAGGGGAGAAACGTTATTAAAAGGACATTTATAAAGTGAAGAACCGTTACTAAAAGTAAATCTTTATAAATGGATAAATGCTGTAAAAAGTAAATCTTTATAAATGGATAAACGCTGTAAAAAGTAAATCTTTATAAATGGATAAACGTTGTAAAAAGGAAATCTTTTGAAATGGATAAACGTTATAAAAAGGAGTTAATCGAATTTAGTTATTCGAAATGAGTTATTCGAATTAGATATTTGAATAGAGTTAAACACATTAGAGTTATTCGAATAGAGTTAAACACGTAAGAGTTAATTGAATATTAGTTATTCAATTTGAGTTAATCGAAGTTAGTTATTCGAGAAGAGTTAAATAGAATTAGTTATTCGAAGGAGTTAATCAATTAAGTTATTCGAATTAGTTATTCGAAGGAGTAAATCAAATTAAGTTAATCGACTAGAGTTGAGTTAGTCGATTTGGGTTAAGTTAAGTTATCGAGTTAAGTAATCGAGTTAAGTAATCGAGTTAAGATTTAACGAGTTAAGTAATCGAGTTAAGTAATCGAGTTGAGATAATCGAGTTAAGAAAATCAAGTTAAGTTAATCGAAAAAGTTATTCGATAGGAGTAAATCCATTTAAGTTAATCGGATGTTAGTTATTCGATAAGAATTGACACATTTAAGAAAATCGAATATTTGTTATTCGATAAGAGTTAATGAAATAGAGCCAACCAAGAAGAGTTATTTGAATATTAGTTATTCAATAGAAGTTAATCGAAATAGAGTTTATCGAATATAAGTTATTAAAAAGGGAGAGTTAATCGAATAGAGATTTCTCGAAAGAGAGTTATACGTCGAATTCGATTTCAGGAAAGTACTATTTACTTTCCAGGGTTTAAATCAAGATTTTGTTATTGATTTAGAAATTAGGTGTCTGTTAAATTATTCGAGTTAGGAAATAAATTTATAATTCAGGTTAGATATTTTAGGGGTAGGAATTATAACGTTATAGTTATAATCAAACGTTGTCATATAAGAGGTGGATTCGTAATCTGAATCCGAGAATTTGCGTAAACAGATGATTGTAAAAAGTGAGTGATGAACTTCATCTATTTCACAGTAAAGGACGTTGTTCAATTAAGGTCTGCGAGGTAATTATACCCCAACTTGATTGACTTCAGAATTGACAAAGAAATAGTTGTGGTTCGATCTAAAAGGTTGATTAGGAATAAAGTTAAGGAATAAGCGATAAATGGATTAAGCGAAACGATGTTTTATACAACGTTCATTGGAAATCCGTAAATGAGTTTTGGAAACGTTTTCCAAATATAGTCAGATATGTTTTCTAAACATAGAATATGAAATGTTTTCATGATAAGAATTTAAGAAATAGAGTTAAGCAAATTCAGAAGCTGACTGGAGAGGGTAAGTTGAACGGTTTTCTAAGTGACGATCTGATGTTGGTTTCGACCTCCCGGATTGATACTTAGAGAAGTGTTCTCATACTAGTTACAGTTAGGGACTGATAGTGGTGAAATAATAGTGATGCGTAAATAAGCTATGGAAATGTTTTCCAATGATTAATAACATATATTTTCTAAATACATGAAATAAGGAAATATGAACATATATATGTATATGATGATTGATCGATCGAATTTCCATTTGGAAATAAGATCATTGTTTGTACACCGACATGTTTTCATTTGATAGTTGAATCATAGACTATCAAAGTTTTGACCCTATTTACGTTATAAATATGGAGATACCGGTTGGATTATTTTCCGAAGAACCACTCCGTATTAGCATAAGCATTGCGAATCAAGTACGCTGAAGATAATTGAAGACGGAGTGAAGTGCAAGGGCTATTGTGAAAAGCCTAGGTAGGATGGATTCACTGAATAGTGCCTTCGGTTTATTCAGTCCCAGGACAACGTATATGGACGAGTGTCTGACCAATTATTCTTAACGAATCATATATGTTGATCTCTTTAAATGTATTACGTTGGTGGCGGAGAAATTCGTTTCTCTTAGCTTTTATACCCGTGATGCCTTGAGAAATCGATAATGATTTGGCGGGTATGACGATGTGACATTCAAAGTAATTGAAGAAATAATCTGTCAAAGTGATAAACGTGACCTCAAAACCTCACAACCGGAAAATAACAGAAGTTGGGCTAGGCAGCATGGCTAGTTGGGCCATACCCAAGCAGGGTGTATTATCACCATCTAGAGAATATTCAATTGTACTTCTTTATAATCTATTTCAATGCTGTCCCTTATCGGGAAGGATGGTTGCTGATCCCAACCATCGGTGATAATATATTCGTTACACTCAAGCTAAATGAGTGAACGGTCATGTGTTGCCGGGTTGCAAGACGTTCTTGTTGAACCCTAGTGTATCTCCTCTAGAGGACACTGATCGGAAGGTGCTCCCATACCTTGTCTGTTGGAATCAAATCTCCAATAAGCGCTCACGGTTTATTTGTATACTATGTATGTGGAACGTGAGATGCAAGCGTTCTGCTAGATTGATATCTATTTGTATTTAGACATTATTATAATATCAGAAAGATATCCTTTATTTAACCAAGTGTTGGAGTTTTATTCACACCAGTCCCATGACTGACCCAGAGTTTATTTTGTTTTGTTTCCCCTAAACTCTTGGGTGCCTAAATTTGTACGGGCAGTCAAGTAGTCGGGATTTTACAGATACACTTGGAGAGCTTGGAGCAGGAGGCTTCAGGATTATAGCTATTATTATTCCGCTGTGTTGTTAAGTGTTGTACTTTGAAATGGTATGTATATACGAGTACTGATTTGTATTTCAAAGTTATGTTATATTTTATTCGTTCCGCTGTGAGATTCGTGTTTACTCTGATGATGTAAGTTCTTCTTCTTCTTCTATTCTATTAGTTCTATCTTTTCTTCCTCACCCTCTACTTTCTTTCACTAACATCTCGGAATTTTCGACTCTCGAGGAGGCGCAAATTTCCAGTCGTTACAGTTGGTATCAGAGCTTAAGTTAAGTGATTACCTTGGCTCTGTGGCATAACTCGATAGAGATGGGATTAGTAATATCCTAGATTGAGTTTGAGTGTATATATATGAGCACGTAATTGTTATTCAATATAAAGTGATTTAAATTATGGAGACTCATTAGTTGAGTGGCTTATGAATTCTGGTCGATCACTTTGATCCACTGTATCGATAAGGGTTACTAAACACTCGAATACGATGAACCGTCATGGTATGTTTTGGAAGAGGGTAAATGAAGTAATTTTACCCGAAATATATTTGGTTATAAGAAAAATATATTGAAATTACAATATGTATTGGATGCGTTGGTTGTTATTATAATCGAATTAGATTAAAAAAAGGGTGAAATGATTATAAAAAACTAATCAGAATTCATATAAGGAAATATATGAAATAAGATGAATTAAATCTGAATTTAAATCAGATTTGGAATTAAAATAAGGAAATTTTAAGTTCCTGGGAGATTTTGAAATTTTTTTTCAAATTGAAAATGATATAGTATTGAACTCACTTCGATAGTTGGAAAATAGATTCTGATGATGAATCTAGACATCATCAGTGTTCATTTTCGAGTTCTAAGTGACGGATTACTACTAAAGGTTTTTTTTTTGAATTGTTTTGAGAAAACAAGTTGTTTAGAAATTCAAAGGTTTTGAATTGGCATTATGATTTCAAATTGATTTGAAAGAAACCCAGGAACTTAAGTTCTGGAATTAAAATTTAACTAATGAAGTTAAATAAAATGAGATGTTAAAAATAAATTGAAATTTAACTTGAATCGAGTTAAATAAAATTGAATTGGATTAGAGATAATCTAGAATGGAACCAAATTGATAAGTCAATAATTTGGAATTTGATATTTGAGTTCGAATGAAATTCGATTTGGATTTGAGGATATGAACTGATTGGAGATCAATTGGAATGGATAACATTGGTATATGTTGAAGTGGTAGCAGATGAAAGGGATAGAGTTAAATGCCCGACAAAAAGGTACAAGTTTATATCATATATGAGTACGGATTTTATGAGCCGAATTGGCAAGCCGCTTGGCTATTTTGATTTCCGTTTGGATTGGAGGAGGCCTAGAGAGGCGAGTTGTGGTTTGACGTATTGAGCCGTACAAAGGAGGTTATGGCGAAATTTTTCGAAAATTTAAGGTGTTAGAAAATTTTTAGAATTTTTGAAAATTTTAGTTGGTCGGAAATGAATTAATAAATTAATTAAAATTAAATAGGTCCAGTCGAAACTGAAATTTAGAGGTAAACAAAAGAAGATTTTTAAATCTAGTTAGTAGAGTTAGTAGCATTTTTCTAACTTAGCAATTTCGAGGACGAAATTATTTTAAGGGGGGAAGTCTGTAATGGCGTGTTTTGTTAGCTGTCGAATAATTTATTTATTTAATGATTTATATAACGAATGGCGATATCGATGACTTAAAGTAATACATTCGAACTTATAATTTATAATTATAATTAAAACGAACCTGAAATGTCGCGGCAGTTCGCAATTTGGCGATTTGAACTTCAACTGAATGTACATGATTCATTTTAAGCCGGATTTCGGTGAAACAAGAAACGTGTGGAGCAGGTGGAGTATATCTTTCTAGTGGAAGAGAAAAATCAGGATTTCGTCGTGTAGATTTTGAGTTATGTCCAAATCAAATTTCTGAAAAGTCGCTGTAGAATTCCTTTATAAATTGCGATGCTTTATATATGTTATAAAAGAGATTTTCATTATAAACTGAATACCGGGATAATCTAAAATCTGAAATATCAAACTGTAAATTCTGATATGATATTCTGGAGCTGTACGATATCATATGTGAAGATATACGATAATATTTAATTTTAAATATTTAATTTAATTATATTTAAATATGTTTATATATTTAAATATGCTATTTAGAGCGTTAAAGATAGCCACTTTTGCATACGAAGTCGGAATTCGACGAAACCAATTTTGTTGGATCCGCAATGTCAAATAGTTCTTAGATTTCCAGTTTCGTGATTTTTGAAGTCAGTATGTGGCCGTATGGGATTTTAACGTGAAGAACAGTCGATATTTCGACGGTTAAAAATACACTGTGTGAGCATACGGAGTCGGAATTCGACGAAACCAGTTTCGTTGGGACCGTAATGTCGAACTCTAGCTACATGTCTAGTTTGGTGATTTTTGGGTATCGTGTGTGACTACACAGATTTTTAGAAGACTAAACGAATAAAATAATAAAAGAAAAACAATAATTAAAAATATCCAAATCCTTTTCCCTGATCATAACAAGGCCACATATCATGTTCTCAGCCATACAGGATTTCTCGTCCCTTATAAAACCAAATTCCCTTAGCCGCCACTTTGTTTTGTTCAGCAAAATAAAATCCCGAGTAAATAAATTCAAAACAAAATAAAAAAATATATAATTTTATATATATATATATATTCGGATTCACAGGGAGGTGCTCTTCGACCTCGTATACGATTTTTTGGGTTCGAGTCAGTTTTCTCGATGGAGTAGGGTACGGCGGAAAGCTAGGGTTGGGGTTAACTGGAGCGGTGGTGGTCAGTTGGAGACGAGGTTGATGGTAAGGCATTCGGGGAAACCAGGCGCTCGTTTTGGCGGAGTTTGGGGTCAATTCGAAACAAAATGTTTCGGATCCTGTAGCGTGAGCTACAGGAGATGATGGGGGTCAGATTCCGATTAGGGACATCGGAGGTAAGGGAGAGGAGTCCGGCAGGTGGAGTTCGTGACAAGAGACTCGATGGCGGTGTTTGATTTGGATTTCATGGAGGAAATCGGAGTGTCAGTGTTGAACGTGCACAGTGATATACGTTTGTGGAAAGGAGGGAGGCCGCGTATCCTTAGAGAGGAAGAAGACTAGAGAGAGACCGGTTTTCTTGTTGGGCCGGGTTAGGTTTGGTGAGGCCCGAACCTTTAATTATATGTTTAACCTTAAACTAAATTAGTGTTTAACTTGTAATGTCGATAACTTGACCATACGACATCGGTTTTCAGCGTAACAAGATCCGACAGGATCGTATGGACGGACACTACACAATGGAGCTGTCTGGGAGTGAATCCGAGCCCGTTACAATTTATGGCAAAATAAATTGTCCGTCTGAATCGAGCAACAATTATCGTTATTTAACGATGATAGTCCAATGTGAGTAAATCTCACTAACTCTGAACAGTTTATAATTTCATGTTGTATTGTTAGAACTGTTAAAATTGTCTGTTTGACTATGTGTTGATTGTTTGATTGAACTGCTAGTTAGTTAGTTAAATTTCTATATTGATTCTGTTTAACAGAATATATCATATGGAACTGAAAGTGATGTTATCTATATTGTCTAACATCTGTGATGCAGGGAAACAGGTTGGAGGAATCCGACTGGATTCCTCAACAGTTATTTTATTGTTTTTCATATATTGTTATATGATATGTTATAAAATCTGTGGGAAATTATATGTGCTTGGATGATATTGAACATCGTGATTTGATATGATTAAATACCATAACATACCGAATGTTGATAAGGGGATTTTCAATGTTTATATTGAAAATGAATCTTATTTATAAAATCGATAGGATTTTATAAAAGGAAAACATTTATTTAATTAGAAAATAAATAAATGAAAAAGGAAACATTTATTTAGAAAATAAATGAAATAAAATAGAAACATTTATTTAGAAAATAAATGAATTAGAATATAAAGGAATATTTATTTAGGAAATAAATATAGGAACATTTACTTAGATTATAAATAAATGGAATAAAGGAATATTTATTTAGGGAATAAATAAAGGAACACTTGTTCGGAAAATAAATAGAATTATACAAGGATAGATTTAAACACGTGCTTCGCACACAAGTATAACACGATATGGATTTTAAGGAGATATTAAATAGGAAATTTATTTTTAACAGATAAAGTAAGAAGATTTAATTTATAAATAATGTTTTATAAATTAAATTAAATATTTATTGTTTGATAAATGGGATATATAAGTTTGAACTTATATAGAGAAGTAGAAATTGTTTTTAACATCGATAAAGTAAATAAACGATGTTAAAGGGAAATCCTTAGAAGGGGAGAAACGTTATTAAAAGGACATTTATAAACTGAAGAACCGTTACTAAAAGTAAATCTTTATAAATGGATAAACGCTGTAAAAAGTAAATCTTTATAAATGGATAAACGCTGTAAAAAGTAAATCTTCATAAATGGATAAACGTTGTAAAAAGGAAATATTTTGAAATCGATAAACGTTATAAAAAGGAGTTAATCGAATTTAGTTATTCGAAATGAGTTATTCGAATTAGATATTTGAATAGAGTTAAACACATTAGAGTTATTCGAATAGAGTTAAACACGTAAGAGTTAATTGAATATTAGTTATTCAATTTGAGTTAATCGAATTTAGTTATTCGAGAAGAGTTAAATAGAATTAGTTATTCGAAGGAGTTAATCAATTAAGTTATTCGAATTAGTTATTCGAAGGAGTAAATCAAATTAAGTTAATCGATTAGAGTTGAGTTAATCGATTTGGGTTAAGTTAAGTTATCGAGTTAAGTAATCGAGTTAAGTGATCGAGTTAAGATTTATCGAGTTAAGTAATCGAGTTAAGTAATCGAGTTGAGATAATCGAGTTAAGAAAATCAAGTTAAGTTAATCGAAAAAGTAATTCGATAAGAGTAAATCCATTTAAGTTAATCGGATGTTAGTTATTCGATAAGAATTGACACATTTAAGAAAATCGAATATTTGTTATTCGATAAGAGTTAATGAAATAGAGCCAACCAAGAAGAGTTATTCAAATATTAGTTATTCGATAGAAGTTAATCGAAATAGAGTTTATCGAATATAAGTTATTAAAAACGGAGAGTTAATCGAATAGAGATTTCTCGAAAGAGAGTTACACGTCGAATTCGATTTCAGGAAAGTACTATTTACTTTCCAGGGTTTAAATCAAGATTTAGTTATTGATTTAGAAATTAGGTGTCTATTAAATTATTCGAGTTAGGAAATAAATTTATAATTTAGGTTAGATATTTTAGGGGTAGGAATTATAACGTTATAGTTATAATCAAACATTGTCATATAAGAAGTGGATTCGTAACCTGAATCCGAGAATTTGCGTAAACAGATGATTGTAAAAAGTGAGTGATGAACTTCATCTATTTCACAGTAAAGGACGTTGTTCAATTAAGGTCTGCGAGGTAATTATACCCCAACTTGATTGACTCCAGAATTGACAAAGGAATAGTTGTGGTTCGATCTAAAAGGTTGATTAGGAATAAAGTTAAGGAATAAGCGATAAATGGATTAAGCGAAACGATGTTTTATACAACGTTCATTGGAAATCCGTAAATGAGTTTTGGAAACGTTTTCCAAATATAGTCAGATATGTTTTCTAAACATAGAAAATGAAATGTTTTCATGATAAGAATTTAAGAAATAGAGTTAAGCAAATTCAGAAACTGACTGGAGAGGGTAAGTTAAACGGTTTTCTAAGTGACGATCTGATGTTGGTTTCGACCTTCCAGATTGATACTTAGAGAATTGTTCTCATACTAGTTACAGTTAGGGACTGATAGTGGTGAAATAATAGTGATGCGTAAATAAGCTATGGAAATGTTTTCCAATGATTAATAACATATATTTTCTAAATACATGAAATAAGGAAATATGAACATATATATGAAAATGATGATTGATCGATCGAATTTCCATTTGGAAATAAGATCGTTGTTTGTACACCGACATGTTTTCATTTGATAGTTGAATCACAGACTATCAAATTTTGACCCTATTTACGTTGTAAATATGGAGAGACCGGTTGGATTATTATTCGAAGAACCACTCCGTATTAGCATAAGCGTTGCGAATTAAGTACGCTGAAGATAATTGAAGACGGAGTGAAGTGCAAGGGCTATTGTGAAAAGCCTAGGTAGGATGGATTCACTGAATAGTGCCTTCGGTTTATTCAGTCCCAGGACACCGTATATGGACGAGTGTCTGACAAAGTATTCTTAACGAATCATATATGTTGATCTCTTTAAACGTATTACGTTGGTGGCGGAGAAATTCGTTTCTCTTAGCTTTTATACCCGTGATGCCTTGAGAAATCGATAATGATTTGGCGGGTATGACGATGTGACATTCAAAGTAATTGAAGAAATAATCTGTCAAAGTGATAAACGTGACCTCAAAACCTCACAACCGGAAAATAACAGAAGTTGGGCTAGGCAGCATGGCTAGTTGGGCCATACCCAAGCAGGGTGTATTATCACCATTTAGAGAATATTCAATTGTACTTCTTTATAATCTATTTCAATGCTGTCCCTTATCGGGAAGGATGGTTGCTGATCCCAACCATCGGTGATAATATATTCGTTACACTCAAGCTAAATGAGTGAAAGGTCATGTGTGGCCGGGTTGCAAGACGTTCTTGTTGAACCCTAGTGTATCTCCTCTAGAGTACACTGATCGGAAGGTGCTCCCATACCTTGTTTGTTGGAATCAAATCTCCAATAAGCGCTCACGGTTTATTTGTATACTATGTATGTGGAACGTGAGATGCAAGCATTCTGCTAGATTGATATCTATTTGTATTTAGACATTATTATAATATCAGAAAGATATCCTTTATTTAACCAAGTGTTGGAGTTTTATTCACACCAGTCACATGACTGACCCAGAGTTTATTTTTTTTGTTTCCCTTAAACTCTTGGGTGCCTAAATTTGTACGGGCAGTCAAGTAGTCGGGATTTTACAGATACACTTGGAGAGCTTGGAGCAGGAGGCTTCAGGATTATAGCTATTATTATTCCGCTGTGTTGTTAAGTGTTGTACTTTGAAATGGTATGTATATACGAGTACTGATTTGTATTTCAAAGTTATGTTATATTTTATTCGTTCCGCTGTGAGATTCGTGTTTACTCTGATGATGTAAGTTCTTCTTCTTCTTCTATTCTATTAGTTCTATCTTTTCTTCCTCACCCTCTACTTTCTTTCACTAACATCTCGGAATTTTCGACTCTCGAGGAGGCGAAAATTTCCAGCCATTACAGTTATTAAAATAAATCGCAGCACAGATAATCAACAGGAAAATAAATGCAGTAAATAACACACAGATATACACAGCTTCGGCAGACTCTGCCTACTGCTGCATTCACTAAGGTTTCTACTAGGTGTTAATAACAGATCCCGCTTACAGACTCTGCAAACTCGCACTCCCTGCTCCTGTAGTTCAAAACCCTAGACTGATCTATATTCTCTAGATCAGATTTTCCCAGATTACAAAATCGTAACCTGTAAACCGTAGATTTTACAGACTCTAGAAACTGTTAAGATGTTTTACAACACAAATTAAAAACAAATACAAAATTAAATTCAAATAGAAAACCCCCTTTGAATAATAAAGTCTATAGCCCCTTTTAACTTGGACGGCCCATTTATTTTGGTTCACACGTTCTCTTTTTCTTTTAAAACAATGGCAGTCGGAAATAAAATTAGGGTTTTCTGTTTCTCCCTAAAATCTCTATCGTTTACTTCTGGAATCAGATCACTGATGCTTTGAAAAATATGAATGGCTTTGGTGCTTTGATTTGGGAGTTATTATGATCGAAAGCACTCGAAAAAATTGCGAGTTCTCTGTATTTATATCCCTGAATTTTTCTTGAATTGTTTTATGGTTTTGGATCGAATTGTTTGTGGTTTCGATATCTCTTTGCCAATGATGAACGATGTGATATATAGGGTTTAGAAGATGTAACAACCCGTAATTCTGTAATGCTAAGATTCACAAATCAAGGCGGAATTAAAAGTTAAAATCAAAATCAAGGGAAACGGGCTGCGCCATTGCGTTCGTCTCAGAATTCTGCATGAAAACGAGTCCGAGTTTGCGTAAATCGGAGTCCGTATGGGGAAGATATGGCCTCCGGAAGTTTCAGCAAAGTTCAAATTTCAAAACAGACTCAGAAGCGGGCTGGGCGGGAAATTTCCCGCCAAGGACCCAGGTCGACTGGGGAGTCGACTGGGTAGTCGACCCCCCCCCCCCCCAGGTCGACTGGGGAGTCGACCTGGGTGTCGACCCCCTCCCCCCTCCAGGTCGACTGGGGAGTCAACCCCCCCTGCTTTTTCCAGCTTCCTGAACCAGATTCGTTTCTCTGTATTTGGACGCCCTTCTGACTAGATTCGTTGACTTCTACACTATATAAACAACCCTGTTCTTCTTCTCTATTCGCAATTCTTTTCTATCCTTATGCTGCCTCTGAGGAAATATATAAATAAATAAATATAAGAAAATACTACGAAAATCCAAGACAAGGTTATGCTGCTCAAATTGTCCAGAAGAGATTCAAATCAAGATTAAAGCTTCAAGATAAGGATCAAAGGCTAACGTCACACGAATCATAGCAACGCCATCTTTCTTTTCTAATCTGAATCTCTGTAAGTTAGTTATTTTTAGATTTGGACGTTTCTCTCTGTTCGTGACATGAAATTAAAGGAATAAAAGAATATGCCAAATCTTTCTATTCGAACCTGTGCCTATATCTTTGGACCTAATTAAGAACTGTTATGATTCGATGACTAATTAGGCATTGCCTATGACTATGAACATTGCCTATGACTATGAACATTGCCTATGACTATGGACATTGCCTATGACTACGAACATTGCCTATGACTGTGACTGTGACTATGAGGATTATTTCCTTGACTAAACCTATGCCTTTGATTAGAAAACATAAACTGTTGCCTACGACATAACAAGGACATCTGTGATTAAATACCTATGATTCATGACTAAGAAAGTGTTGCTTAAGTTCTGTGATTACGATATTAGGTCTAAACCCGATTATTTATTCTGCCTGTCCTTGGTTTTCTTTGGTTTTAGACCATAGGAATTTACCTATTAAGTTAGGTCTACCCATGTTCTTGAACCTGATTCTGTCTATCCTTGGTTTTAGACCTTGGGAATTTACCTATTAAGTTAGGTCTACCCATGTTCTTGAACCTACATCGTTATTCAAACCTTTTATGCCAGTTATTATGTCTATCCATTTTCATAGCATCTTTGGTTCATTCCCTATTTTCTACGAGTCTAGATTTATCCATAATCTAGATTGAATCGCAATTATACGAACGGTGGGAATACTATTTGGGCATAATGTGAAATGTACTAAAAACATAGTTATAAACTTGAAAATTTGGCATAAATTGGGAACATGAATTATGGCATGTTCATAGCTATACAAATTGGATAAATTTAACATGAATTATAGGATGTGTAATTTGAGTCTAGTATTGACTTGTAAATCTAGCATTTACATGAGTTATGAACTAGAATAATAAGTCTAGTTTGACGTGAACTGTAATTAGAATGTTAAATCAGGATTAGATTAGCTAATTTGCCGTAATAAGTATATTGGTATAAATTTGAAATTGGCCATAATTGGGAATAACCGTCAGGTTTAGCAAAATCATGGTTAGTGACACTTAATTGGTATAGTTTACATACAAAAAAAGCATAAATATGATTTAGAAGGGGAAATGGGCCATAAGAATGAATGTAGACAATTTACATTAAAAGAGTAATTAGGAAATAAGTAAATTAGAAATAATTTACTTATAGAATTTGGCCTGAATGAGGAAATATAAATTTAGACAAATTAAAGGTTTCTTAACGACATCTCTTTTAATGACACACCAGAAAGTTCGAGGGTGACAGAGAGGATAGTGTCTAGGCTTGGGTTTGGAAAATGCAAGTTTCCTGCTCTCCCTGGCTATCCCTAACTGATCCGACGAACGGGATGGTTACTTTCAAAACTTGATTTGAAAATAAATTGAAACCCTTTGAACTTAGAAAACACGAATATGCCTAGCCCGAGGTTAGACTGAGTTGCGATATAAATCTTCCCGGAACCAACCGGCACATCCAGTAGTCGCAACAATACCTGTCTATTGTGAGTGGTAGCGGCTTTAATTTATTTAGTTAAAGCTAGAACAAGAATGGTAGGGTTAAGTTAACTAAGACACTTAACCAGCTCAACATGATAACTAGACTGATGGGTGGGGTTAGGTTCAGACTGACACTTAACACAGTTAAGCTAGAATGGGAGGGTTAAGTCCATAGGAAAACTTAACCAACTTAACACAGTTAAGCTAGAATGGGAGGGCTAAGTCCATAGAGACACTTAACTAAACTCAAGGTAGCAAAACGAGACTTGTAGGGGTTAAGTAAAGTTAATACACTTAGCCAAATTAATATGTTAACTAGACTGGAGGTTGGGGTTAAGTAAAATCTAATACACTTAGCCAATTTTGATATGTTAGCTGGGCTAGACCGTAGGGTTAAGAAAACCTGAACACTTAACCATCAAGTTGTGATAAAGGAATGATGTTAAGTCTAAAACATGAAGGGATAATACTTAACCATTAATAACATGTTAGTTAAAACAGGCGGGCAAGGTTAAGTCAAAAAGAAACACTTAACCAATACAGGATGAAAGGGTAGGGTTAAGTAATAAGAAATATTTAACCAATATAACTTGGTTTGTGGTAGGGTTAAGTCAACGTGAATTGTTAATGACACTTAACCATCTTAACAGGATAAATGAAGAGGGTTAAGTTAGCTTGAATTGACTAATGACACTTAACCGATCCAAATTGACAGGAAAGAGAACTAAGTAGTAAACCTTAGTTAAAAGGAGCTAAGTAGTAAACCTTAGTTAAGAAAACAACGATTCTGGAAACTAAGTGGTAAACCTTAGTTGACAAAACTAAGTAGTAATTCTTAGTATAACACGAGGAGGAGTGAACGTCCGTCTGATTAAAAAAGAAGGCTCCAACGAATTGGACTACGAAGCCCGAGGCTTCAAGGGGACGTGAGGGTACTCTTGGTATCCCTCTGTGAGGCTGCAGATGATCCGCCTGGGCCCATAGAGGTTAAGGTCTGCGTAGAAGAACCAAGGGTATGCCTTGGTCGCAATACATGGCAACCTAAAGACCAGGATGGACCGGCGTGATTCGGCGAGCAAACGGTAGCCCTGTGATAGCGACTCGTCGTCTACCATCCATCTTGAGTCAATCGAGATACGTGAAGCAGAAAGGCGGAGAACTCCAAAAGACCATATACTTGCTATCTAGTTATGGTTGCGGATGGCCATAGGATAGTGGGGCACCGGGGGGCCAGCGTATAGTTCTCATTTTACAAGGTGTGCCTTTCATTAGTTGAGGGGGGGGGGTCAAGTGGGACCATAGCCACTGGAATAAAAACAGACCTTAGCATCTGCATCAGCGGATATCTGAAAGCTCCCGACCGAGTTCTGTATTCCTTGATTTGCCCTGTCACAGGATTCGAACCGCACATTACAGGACATGTGCATTTAGACAAGCGATAACGATTCGCGATACATGTGTGGGGAAGTATAGGAACATATACCACTCTATGTAGTGTGTCCTAGACTTGGGGGCATCGTTCGACAGGTAGCATAATTCCTAGTTGAACTAGGTGGCATAAATCCTGAATCCGAGAAGCGTTCAGCAGACAGCGTAAAACTCTAGTTAAATCTAGAAAGCACTTGATAGAAAACCCTAGATTATATCTAGGTAATAAATAATGAATGTATGCCGGAAGGCAATGGAAAATACAGGGATTGGGATCACGTTATCGTTACTAGTTGGGACACTAGATAGGCGGTGCAGAGATATAGAAACCAGTATAACAAGGAAATAGCAAAGCGGCGAAAGTATTAGAGCGTATCCAGTTTATCTTATCTTAGCATATCTTGTGACTACCTTGTCTAATCTTGTTGACCCTATCATCATGGTGTAATCTTGTATTCAGTTAATTCATGTCGTTTTGTTTTTCCATGTTCGCATGCTAGAAGTTACTTAACTTACTCAGGCTTTATGTCTGACTCTGTTTTTCTTTCGTCTTCTTTTCTTCCGTCCTCCCCCCCCCCCCAGGTAGTAAAGAAGGGAATAGTTTAGCTCAGGTTAAGTTGGACTACCACTCTTTCCTAGCTTGAAGGTTTGTCGAAGTTTGCTTGGACTCTCTTTTCAGATGCTATGGCTGGCTCTTGCTAAAATCGGGGAATGTAAATGTTGTTTTTATGCTTCTTTATTTTGTAAGGCAGATGATACTCTGATATTGTAAAGAAACCATTGTACAAACTATTTTATCAATAAAGCAAAGTTTTATTTTCCGCTGTTTAATTTCTGTCTGTCTTGTAATTTATCTGCATCTTTTACCCTAAATGCTCCACAGTACTTAGTGCATTCCCTTTGTGAGTGACACTAATGGATGTGGGGTGTTACAGAAGACCTTCAATCACTCTCTGATTTCGAATAATGACTTGATTTGAATTTTGTATGTTTGGTATCAGAGCATACTTTGAATAATGACACAATTATATGATTTTTGTTTGATGATAACAATCAAATATATATTATTATAAATGTGTTTGTTATTGTACTCTTTCAATATATACATCATAGACACGAATATAATATTTATATTTATATAGAATACGACAATACACGAATTAAAATATTCAACAGTATTTTATTTAAATATAAATATTTTATTCCAAATATTTAATTTGTACAAATTTACAACTCCACTATTTGTATATAATCATTGATATACAATACAGTTCAATCTTTTGTCACTCATATTCTGTTGCATACTTTTTTAGTTGTACAAACACTGTTTGTTTTACACATACACACGTACTGACACTCTCTTTTTCACTACTTTTGTCTTCTGTCTTCACAGCTCACTGTCAGTCCAGTCATCATCTGCTTACCTATCATATACAGACACACACAATACACTGTAATAGAATTGAAACTGAATACATGTGGATATCAATTTTGTTTTTAAAATTTTATTTGCCTTAGTTTTCTGGTGTGTTTCTCATCATTTTTCATGACTTGATCTGATTTGTATTCATCCATCTATACCCACTAATCAGCCTCAACATACCACACTGGTTTGCTGATCAGAACCAACATAAAAACTAGCTGATTCTGAAAAGCCACAACACAGTACAGCAATCTGCTGATAAATAAATTTAACGTGCACAATATATGTATACACACACTATTTTGTGTATATATATATATATACATACATATATATATGTGCTGGTGAACTGTGACCAGCTAAGCAATTCAAGTCAGTACAATGGTGTGGTCAGAAATAACATTCAAATGAGCTGCATATACATGGGCAAGTTCAAGGCAGTAAAAGACATGTGCAACAAGGTCAATAAACATGTAAATGGTGAAGCACTCAAGCATTCTATATGATGATCAACTATACACATGTCAACACATGCATGCGGATGGACACAACATAACAAAAGTACATGTAGTCAATGGATCAGTGAGCAAGGACCACAACAGCAAGGTTAAATTGCAACAAGTTTCAACATGGACAAAGATACTACACAATGATCAAGCCAAAATATTGTGCAAGCCAAGGTGCAAGTGGGTGCAACATGACATGTTTGATCCAAAATTGGTTCTAACACCCAAACTAATAACAATTCTACTGAAATGAAATCAAAAATGATGAAAACACACAATTTATAGTGGTTCGGCATTAAATAGCCTACGTCCACTTTTTTCTCTTTGGATTGATGTCTTGAATGCGAGTACAACAATGATTTTCACTCAATTCTCACTTATCTAATACATTGATTCACTCAATTTCCTTCACAATATTACTCCAAAGATGATTGTAGTAAGTTGATGAAATTCGGATAGTAAAGGAGTTTGAGTTCTGAATATGCCAAAAGATCCCATGAAGTGAGCATTGGAGGTGTATTTATAGGTGGAAAATGCCTCTGGAGTGGCTCCGGTTCGGGTACATGTGGTCTTCATCCCATAGGAGTTGGGTTCGGATAGGATATGATGGTGACAACACATCAGGTTGGCAGTGAACGTGGGGAGATCGTGGGCTAATTGGTTACTTAACCGCTCCGCTTCTTGAGGAAATCATGGGGTGTAACTGCCATCCATTGGTACGCGGTTCGGATCGAAAGAATAGGAAAAGGAACTATGCGGATCTGACTTCCTCCACCCGATCCACGACTGCTTCTGATCTTCCATTTCCCAATCTGCTATATATCACTTCGGTTAGTGACCCCTGACCCGATCCGGACATCAGATGCATGTTCATCTAGTCATCCTTTATATCTTTGTATGGCCTAGCTCACAAAGTAGGCTAACATTTTGCCCCCTCGAAGGACACTTCTATTGGAAATGGAGTGTGCTTCGATATTGTCTATCCCTTGGTCTCTGAAATAAATCTTCGAACAATCGCTTCCATTCATTTGTAGGTTCGTGTCACTTTGTGAAGTCACAACGCTTGTCGTACTCATATACACCATAGATCGCACAAACTGCTTCCTATGTCCTAAATTATTTCGAGAACTTTGCTTGATGTCCGACAAGTCCTTCTGGTAAGATTTTATATGTTTCTCTTTAAATCTACTTCATGTGCTAAATCAATGTCTAAGGCACTGCTTGGGTTCAGACCCGATCCGTATGGCCTTTCTTGCATCTTAACACTGTTGAGCGAACGGACCAAATGACTATGGCCCAGCCCTACGATCTGAGCAGAGTCACGTGGGCTGGAATACTAAGGGCAACTTCATACTCATATAAATTCGCTATTTCTTCATTTACGCCTTCTCTTTTTTATTTCCATTTTTTTCTAGAAATTGCATCGGAGAAAAACAAAACCATAGCTCTTAAAATTCCAACAATTCTCCCTTAATCCTCAAATCGATTACATATGTAGGCTTAAATCTCTAACCTTTTCATGCTTTAATCGATTTGATTCCATACTCGAAAGTAGTTTTTAGGGGAATTCATCCTCTACTATGACATGTCGAGTCAAGGTCCTTTGTTTGTCCGCCATCGTCGTTGGTGGTGTCGTCGCCACCTCGAGGCGGTGCTGGAGCAAACTTGTTTTTACTTCGAAAAAGGAATTCGCCATGAAAACTTCATTTTAGGTAGGGGAAGATGAAGGTGACTGAAGAAAAAGAAGGAAGACTGAATGGGATCGACTCGGAGTGGGAAGCAGGAGGAGAAAAGATTGGATAAAGAAGAGCAGCTCAAATATGGGGAGTGACATCGGCTCTGGTCGGATGGGAGTATAGGGAGAATGGCTTTGGAGACATAAGGGCAGTTCGGTTCGGTGTCAACGGACCCGATCCGAACCAATTTCTTTTGAATCCATCCGATCTGATCCATCTCAGTGTAGTACCCGAGCTTGTCCACAGTTGGTCTGGGTACTTAATCCGATCCCAGAATGCCCAGGACGTCCGAACAGATCCGACCTTAATACAGAAAAAGAATGGGACTTAATCTAATCCAACCATAGCATATACTCTCGAACCAATCCATAGCTATTTCCATTTAACTTCCAAACCAATCCAAAATGACTTTGCCAAAAGTAATTCAGCTAACGCAATCAATTTTCGCCGTGGTCGATGACTTTATGGACAGCTAGGATAGTGCCTTATAAACATGAGCAAACATTTAAGACTATTCTGAACATTAATGTTTCGCCAAACCTTTGCATTATGCTCTTATGTGTTTACTTTACATCCTTTGCACACATAGCACACACTTCAGTTCACACACGTGCACGGGGGGGGGGGGGGGGAGGGGGGAAGGGGTGGTACAGGCTATTTTACTCTAACTTATGTTATTGTTTCTTCAGTAGTTTAGCGACCATGGCAGAGAGACGCTCATCTAGGTTAGTAGAAAAGAGAGAAGTTGCAGAAACTTCCAATAAACTCACTCTTGATGACATATCCTCTCCCTTAGACCCTGAGTGGGATGATGAGGGCCCAGATTATGAACTGGAAGCACACAATAGTGAAATACCTTCTGATAGTGAATTTTCTCTTGGTGATGAAGAGGAAGGAGGGGTAGGAGATGATCGTGCTCCCGATGAGTTTGAAACTGCCACTATATTGGAGATACCCAAAGATTTTGTTAAGTCGACGATCGATGATGATAGACTTGTCCGAATATGTCTAAAACATGGGATATTAAAATGAGATACCCTGGTGCCGTCGAAAATAGATCGCCTCCACAATCCATTGGAAGGATTTATGGCAGTTACCCGATTGATGTGTCTGGTTGGGGCTATTCCACCGTTTCCGCCTTTTGTTGTCGATTTTCTGAGACAGATGCGAATTGCCCCCATGCAATTACATCCCAACTCTTATGCTTATTTATACACCTTGTACATAACATACAAAGAGGTTTTAGGTATAGAGCCTACCTTCGATGACGTCCACTTTTTTTATAGTTTTAAGCATCAAACTCAAGTGACTCCCTCCTTCTCATATTTTGAATCAGTCCCGAAAAGGAAAATTAATACTGTTCCATTTAGCAGCAAGGCTGGCGATTCTAAGCTTGAATGGTTTTATATCAGACAGCAGCCGGGGTGCGCCAGGAGATGGACCAAATCAAGTAAAGCACCGACTTTCTAGATTTCAATTTTAAATGCTCATGTCAACACATTAACATGCTTTCTTTTTCATTCGCATTTGATAACCCAAAGCAAATATCGGATCAATTATACTTTGATCGTTTGCATCGGCTTCTCAATGGCGATCAAAAGTTCCTAACCATCGACGAAGTTCTTAAGGATGAGTATCTCCATCATCACGGGTTACTATCTATTACCCGTAGTATAGGTCATGGGACGGGTCCATATGTGTACATACCCCCGGTAGACATTATTCCTGAGACGGGCGAGGGCTCGAAAGGTCCAACAATACCTCTTCGGACTTCACCTTCTCCATCTTCAACTCAGGACGATGAGTTAGCCAACATAGCTGAAAAGCACAGAGAATGATATACCATTCCTAATGACGCTATTTCTCCTGAGAAGTCCACATCCCCTAAAGAGCAGCAACAGATGCTTCTCAAGGAGATGCTCCTACTACCGACGATTCCACATTTAAGGGTTTAGGAAATCTTCCCCAGCCTGAAACCATCTATACTTCAGAGGACTTTGGCATGAATCCTTTAACTTTCACTTCTTCAAAGGAGACTACTCCCGTGAAGGACAAAGAGCCCTCTCATGCTAGTCTGGCTTCAGACTTGGGTTTGTTGGGGGAACACCAATTAGGATGCACATAACACATTAGCACTGCACGTCACAACACTCATGTTTTATGTGATCATTGATTATGAATTCAACTTATATTGTTGTGCAGGCACAACGTTTCTCCATTACTATGATGTCAGAAAAATGCGTCGTTGCATGTCTAGACCTCCTTCCGACATCGAGCATGATCGCCGTGAGAGCCGGGGCAGAGATGACAGAAGGCCTCATGATTCTCATCGACCACACACCTCACGCTCTCCTTCCCCTGTCTGGTCGGATCCAGAAGGTATAAGAGCCACCAGAGTCGTCATGGAGAAGACACGTCGCAATCCAAAGATCGAACTTCTCCTCATGCCAAATATAATCGGGGAAAAAGTCCACCGAAACATACCGATTCACGGGACAAACACAAAGTTTCTGAGAAGCAATCTGGAAAAGGTGATGCAGCCATCGTTCCTGCTAAGCAGAAACACCTTGAACTATCATACTGCAAGCCCCCACAACTAAATGTTGATTCCAAAATTAAGCTGGCATATCTAGAGAAGCAGTTCCCAGATCACTACTTTGAGAATCTAACTTTCTTACCGTCACTTGAGCCTATTTCTTCAAAGTGGGTAGATGAGGCTAAATCAAAGATTGATGCAGTTGAGAAACAATACTTGGAGATGTAAAAATATTCACACAATCTCTCAAGAATTATTCGGACCTTAATTACAGACGTTGATTCAATAAAGAAGGCTGCGGATTCCAATGAGAATGCTTTGAAATTTTTGGAGAAGGACTTAGAAGATACACATGATCAACTCGTCATTGCTCAATGAGATGCCAACAACTTCAAACAGCAATTTGAGGAATTACAAAAGCATTATCATGACTTGCTGGAATCTCATAGTTAAGAACGTTTGGAGTTGAAGAAACAAGCGGAAGACGCCAAGTCAGAGAGTGGCAAAATGCAACTGGCTTATAATACTCTTGAGCAAGAAAAGGCCAAGTTAGCGAGGAAAAATGCTGAGCTGGAGAAATGAAATGATGACTTGGAGTCCAAGTTAATGGAAGCCGAGACTAGGGCTGCCCTAGCTGAGGGGAATGTGGATAACGCTATCAAGCCTGCTGAAGAAACCCATAAACAGCTATCATAGGCTCAGGAAGAATTGCACGGTTTTGGAAAACTAATGATTGAATTCTTTGCACACATAATTCGTCGCCGAAACATCTCTTGGATCGAAGACTATCCGACTACCTTAGTTCATGTATGGAGTCAAATCATTGAATGGGAGAAAGAAGAACTTAAGGTAGACTTCGTTGATGAAGACAAACTTATGGAGAAGTATCTGAGAGATGATGAACCGGCACGCCTGGCCGAGGGGCGTCGCCTCATTGCTGCTGCCATGGAGGAGGAGAAACGCCTGGCTAAACAAAAGAATATCCTTGAAGTTGATTCTTCTTCTGCTACCGCCGAAACTACTGAAGTTGAGGGATATGATCCCGAGAATCCCAGAATTCCTAAAGCGTCTCTTTTATCTCCTATACCCGAATCAGCATCAGAGACGGTAGCTGCCTCGATTGAGAAATCATCAGAAGGTATTTCTACCTTTTCACCACAATTTGTCAAGGCCGTCTCCACCTTTCATCGCATCATTGGCCAATCGATCGAGGATCCTTTATTTTCTCCGGAGTTGATAACTGTTGCTTCTCATTCTGTAGGTGCTGAACCAGACGAGAAGACTAATGAGCTTCGGGGAGCCTCCATTAGGGAAGAATCCGTGGAAAAGGCTCAAGGAGGACAGGAAAAGGCTACCTTCGTCGAATCCGGAGGGGGAGCTGAACCGTCTAAGGCCAACACTTCTCATGACGACGAAATGATGGATGCCTTGAAAGACGACGATGGTAATGAGCGGCATGAAGAGGATCCTGATGTTGCTATAATTGGGGATTCGAAAAGTGTTGATGACGTGACTTTGGCTGAAATGAAAGCCGAACAAGACAAGCGCATGCAGCTGAAAGTCGAGGACTTAAACCCCAAAAGCCTTAAGCCCCTTGCAGTAGTGGATCCTGGATCGAGGTTAGTTGTTAAGCTTTCAACTAGATCAATTACAGAAGAGCTTGCTAAAAAATCTTCTCTCGATTCCAGTGTTCCGACTCCTAGGAAGATATCTACCGATTCTGGTACTTCTACTACAGAGAAGAAAAGGCCAAAGCGTCTCATGTCTGATGCGGAAAAAGAAGCTAGAAATGCTCTTAAGGTTGCCAAAAAATCCAAGTCTACTCCAAAGCCCAAGTGATAATGTGTTTTGTTTTATTTTATTTTGATATTCTACTGGTTTAGTCTTCCTGTATAAACTCACATATTTATGAATAAAGTGGTTTGTTCCCTGCAACGTCTAATATCCGTAAATTTTAACATTTAGATAAAAATGCAAACGAACAGCATATCAAATCACAGTTATATAGTAAAGTCGTTATTAAGGGGAACATGTGTACATATATATGCCCACAGTTGATCTTGGATAACTGATTAAGACTTATTCAAAATCGATTAAATTCAAAATTCAGCTGTCCCCGATTCTCTGACGGGCCATATTACTTTCGTCATTGATGCCTGTTCTTTTTAGCATCTTTATACTCTCCTGTCTCATAACCAGGTTAGAGTATTACTGAGGCGGTCTCTTATCGGGGTGCACCTTCACGCCTCAAGGGACGTCGTCTTCCCGTCCTTTATACTCTCTCTCGTTTCATGAGAGTTAGAGTTAGGTATGTCGTCTTCCCATTATTTGCATCTTATCATGCAAACGGTCATTTTGTTTGCTCCTGCACATGGGTTATCTCCAATTTTTGAAATTTAATTTTGTGTTTCATTGTCATGACAGAATTATGGTTAAAGACATAAATAATGCAGGAAGACAAATGACACACGATATTTTTATAGTGGTTCAGCTAAGTCGTAGCCTACATCCACTTCATAATCCTTTTTTCATATAAACAAACTTTCTAAGGAAAGTCATGCCTTTTTACATAGTTTATAAAAACAAAAAGGAAGACATTTCATATTTAACTCAGATATTGCCATAAGTGCTGAGCATTCCAAGCTCCGGGAATCTCTTCACCGTCCACGGTCGTTAGCTTGAATGCTCCTATATCAAGCTTCCGTTGGATGGTGTATGGCCCTTCCCATTTTGGACCCAATTGGGTTAAAGGCGGGAAGACTCGCTTCAGTACTAAGTCTCCCGGTTCAAAGGTTTTGAAGCGAACTTTCTGGTCATAATAGTGCTACTTGATGTCGATGTCTTGAGGCATGCAAGTCTGCTCCATCTCTTTTTTTTTTCAACTATATCAAGAGACTCTAGAAGAGGTGTTCTATTTGTCATCGGGTCATAGTACGCGACTCGATGAGAAGGACTTCCAACTCTACCAGGATTACTGCTTCTGACCCAAAGGAAAGCGAATAGGGAGTATGGTCAGTGGTCGTCTTAAAGGTTGTCCTGTAGGACCACAAAGCTAGTGGCAACTCATCTACCTATTTGGCTTTGGCCCGCTCCAACCGCTTCTTGAGAATAGATTTAATGACCTTGTTTATTGCTTCGACTTGGCCATTTGACTGCGTGTGAGCTACAGCAGTGTGTACTGTTTAACAATCTTGTACTTCTGGCAGAAGTTTTTGAATTTGACGTTGTCAAACTGTGTCCTATTATCAGTTATGATGGTCTTCGGTATCCCAAATCGACAGATAATGTTTCTGGCCACAAAACTGATCACCTTTCTTGCCGTGATCGTTGTTAAAGGTTCGGCTTCCACCCATTTTGTGAAATAGTCCACGGCAACGATCGCATACTTAGCTCCTCCTCTGGCAATAGGTAACACTCCGATAATATCAATCCCCCACATGGCAAACGACCATGGGATTACCATCGACTTGAGCTGAGTCGAAGGCGCTCTGGGGATTTGGCAAATCTTTACTATCTGTCGCAGCGTCGTGAATAATCAGTCGCGTCTTTATTCACGGTTGGCCAGAAATATCCATACCCTAATACTTTATTTGCTAGGGTTTGGCCCCCGGTGTGGTTCCCACACTCACCTTCATGTACTTCTTGCAGTACACGTTTGATGTCGTCGTGTGCAATACACCGTAGTAGGGGAATTGAAAACCCTTGGCGATAAAGGACATCATCCTATAAAACGTTTCTTGCAGCCATGCGTCTTACAGCTCGTCTTTCGCTCTTCTTCAACGGGAGGGTTCCATTCTTGAGAAAATTCTTGATCGGTGTTATCCATGATTCTCTCTCTGGGTCGACTTCCAAGGCTAGTTCCACTTCCATTAGGTTGAAACTCGATGATTCCAAAACCTCTATCGGAACTATTTCAGTTTCTTTGGGATTGTCAGAAATTGCTAGCTTTGCCAGCCGATCTGCTTTCTGATTTTTCATTCTTGGAATATGCGTTATGCTGTAATGCTCCAAACTCCCCAGCAACTCCTTTACCTTTTTGAGATAAGTAATGAGTCGAGGTCCTTTAGCAATAAATTCCTCCTGGACCTGGCATACAACTATCTTGAAATCGCAACATATATCCAGTGTCTACACTCCCAGTTCTTTGGCGAGTTTCAGCCCGGCAATCAGGGCTTCATACTCGGAATCATTATTGGTAGCAGCAAACTCTAATCGCAATGCATTGTAAATAGATCGTCCTTCAGGAGTTATTAAAACAACTCCGACACCGGACCTTCGATCATTTTTGGCTCCGTCCGTATATAGCTTCCACGGACTAAGCTCTAACTCTTGGTCCAAAGTAACTACCTTGTCACCCACCGTTTCCTCTTCGGGAATTGTAACACTCCGTATTTTCTATAATCATATAAGTAACAAATCAGAGAATAATTTAATTATAAAATAAGAATCAAGGGAAACGGGTTGCGCCATTGCGTTCATCTCGAAATTCTGCTTGAAAATGTCCGAGTTTTCGAGAAACGGAGTCCGTATGAGAGAGATATGGCCCTCCGAAGTTTCAGAGAATTTCAAAATCGAAAACAGCTCGAAAATTCAAATTCAAATTCGAATTCGAAATCCCAGAACAGGCTGGGCGGGAAAATTCCCGCCCATGGACCAGGTCGAACTGGGGGTCGACCATAGTGTCGACCTCCCAGGGCCAGGTCGACCATAGTGTCGACCTGGCCAGACCAGGTCAACCATAGTGTCGACCTAGGGGTCGACCTGGCCAGACCAGGTCGACCATAGTGTCGACCTGGGGGTCGACCTGCTCCCGAAACCAATTTTTTTAACCTGGTTCATTCTGATGTATCCGGTCTCATTTCTGTCTAGATTTGTCCGCCTAATCCTATATAAACAGCCCCCTGGCCTCATTCTCTCCACAAAATTTCATTCTGTCTATATTTTGTCTCTGTTCTAATTAAAAATAAAAATGGCGTCGCTACCCTGCTGGAATCAAAACTTGGACTGATGCATCTTCTTCCAACCTGAATAGAATTAAAAGCTAAATCAAATCTCAAATCCAAGTTTAGAGCTACGACAACCATTAAAGAGGAATAATTCAGCATTTCTGCATCAACAACCGTTTATTATCCTTTCTTAAAACCACGAAAGGCAAGTACAGTTATTTTCCTCTATAAACTGTAATTATAATTGTGACATGATTATAAATCTGAGTCTGAGGTTATGTATATTCTTATCTATCAGATCTGTTTTTCTGTGACTATTCTGTATCTCTTTCTTCTTTCTGTTCTATAGCCAGGCTACCACGAGCATGCGCCAAATCTCATAAGAGATTAACGCACAAACGCTAAAACTTTGGGACAAATAATGAACGATGGCATGATTGGACATGCCTAATTTGACACTAAAAGGACATATGTTGTAAACTAGATATTCTGTGAATTCGAAAGAAGAGGAACCATTGTATGTTAACATGTGACTTGAGACATTGGAAATAACGCATATTTTGAATTAAGATCTGTTATAATTTAAAGTTCTAGATTGTTGGGCATATTGTTTATATAATATTTCATGGCTTGAGATAAAAAGAGAATACGACTTAGGTGTGAAGATCTATATTAAGATTTGGTAACTACTAAATGTGAATAACACCTAAGTGGAAGATTTTTGAATATATGACAGGCATTGAAATCGATGGCTATATTTGGTATAATTTATATGTGAATCTTTTTGTACTAGCAAGTTTAATTAAATTTGGGATATGTGTTATATGGTAAATTATGACCATAATCTGTGCCATGTAAATTCAATGCAAACGTGGGGCATATGATCATATTGTGAATCATGACAACTATTTAGGCATGCAAACTTAGGCCAAATTTACAGTTAGGCAAGATATGTCTATGAAACTTTAAGGAATGATTAAATCTGTTATATTGCCTAATCTGCTAGTTCTGTTATATTGCCTAATCTGCTAGTTCTGTTATATTGCCTAATATGCTAGTTCTGTTATATTGCCTAATCTGCTAGTTCTGTTATATTGCCTAATCTGCTAGTTCTGTTAAATTGCCTAATCTGCTAGTTCTGTTATATTGCCTAATCTGCTAGTTCTGTTAAATTGCCTAATCCGTTATTTGCTAAAACTGTTGAGTTGCCTAAACTGCTAAATCTGCTATCGGCTAGATCTGTTGAATCGCTTAAACTGCTAGATCTGCTACATGTTGAATTGTCTGATCTGTTGAAACTAGATAATGGTAATCTGGGTGTGGAAGTCCGTAGGCTCGACCTAAGATTTAGTAGAACATGGAAATTTGATTAATCTGTTAGATCCTATGAAGAAGTTTAATCTGTTAAACAAACAGAATTAGTCTGATATTTGAAAATTTTGTATTGAAATGAATTGACTATGACACGAGGTTAGACTCTGTTTGCGGTAGAAGCCTGCCCGGAACCAACCGGCTTGACCAGCGACCGCAAACTGTCAGTCTAATGTGAGAGGTCGTAGGCATAACTAAAATATGCTTAGACATGAGGTTAGGTCTGGCTTGTGGCAGAAGTCTGCCCGGAACCGCCTGGCATATCCAGCGGTCACAAGCTACCGACCTAATGTGAGAGGTCTGTGCATCAATATTTAATTAATGCAAATCTAGGATAAATATGATGTCTAAAACGTGTTGGGTGGATAGGGTTAAACCAATTGGACTAATGAATTAAACAAAACCCGTTTCGTGAATCTGTAGGCCCAATTACAAAGTTAGACAAATATGTAAATCTGTTAAATCCGTATACCTGATCCGTTACTATGAAAACTTGTCTGATCTGTGAACTAGTTGATCTGAACTCTGTATGTCTGAACTTGTAAACAAGTTAATCTAAAATCTGTTAGTCTGGGGACACAAGGTTAGGATGGAAATTACTTGTGTCATCTGTCGTTTGGGACCCATATTAGTCAGTAACCCTGTCTGGTATCAAAACTTTGACCCAACTGTAGGTAGGGTCCATGGCACGCTTACTGAACTAATTATAAGTGGTTCATTCTGATAATGGCGAGGGGTAATGTTGGTGCGTTCCAACCGGGTCATGTGCGTGCATGGATCCCGGTGTGCCTCTGAGGATATAAAATGCCGTGACATCTGTAAATAGGTCCGTGCCAATTGGTTGTCACTTTAGGGAGTGATACGCCCTATTGTGGAGCCGACACAGGGTATTTATGTATTAGGGAGCTGATCGCTTGGGGTAGGGTTTTCTAGTACACTTAGTTCTGTCTGTTTCTGTTCGTACCATCTGTTTCTGTTGGGTGGCAACACATGTCTACGTGGTACCGTCTGTTCGGGTGGTAAAGGCCCATTTACTATTGTACACCTAATTCTACATTTTGTTTCCGTAGGGATTAATCTATTTCTGTTTCTGTTTGTTTCTGTTCGGGTGGTAAAGGCCCATTACTAGCATTCTCTTCTGTGGAAATTACTTTGTTCCCGTTTCTGTTTCAATAGACATTAGGGTGACACCTAATCCTGTTATACTAGTATTAGTGCAGAGAAATGAAAAGTAATATTATTCTTTTTCTTCTGTTTAACCTAAGTACATCTGCTGCTCCTGTTACTGTTATCTCTCATCCAGTTTTATTTGCATGTCATGATTATTATTATCTGTTCATATGCTGAAAGTCACTAGACTTGCCAGACTTTATGTCTGACCTTGCTTGTTTTCGCCCCTTTCTCTTCCGTTCCCACCCCCCAGGTTTTCCAAGGAGGGAATAATTTAGCTTGAAGCGGACTTCTTCTTCTTGAAGTACTTAGAGTGCTTAAAGTATGGATTGACTCCTTATGGAAGCTTCTGTGGGGATTATGATTTTTAAAGTTTTGTACTCCGATTATTTTCTGAACAAGACTGATATTTATGTACTTGAGTTTTTGGTAAAGATGTAACCAAACTGATTTCTGTTTTCCGCTGTAATAAAGTTATAATTTCTCAAGTATTGTTTATCTGTCTTGTAAATTTCTGTTCTGTCTACTTAAACGCTCCACCAAAGTTAAGGCATTCCCTTTGGGAGTGTCCTCAACGGAGGTGGGGTGTTACACTTGGTATCAGAGCTGAAGGTTACCAGATTTGATAAAAAGTTTTTGAAAACTATTTTCAAAAAGTTTTAAAAAGGAAGCATTTTCAAAAATAAAGTTTATTTTGTAAATCATAATCCGCAAAAAGCCATATATCTATCTTTCCCTTTCTCCGTTTTAAATTTTTTTCTTTCATTCCAGCATGTATGGGAATCTTAACTTTCCATAGGGTGTGCCAATACCTGGCTGGTTCAGGAGGTACTTAGAGGCTAGGGCCAACGATGCAGGCCCAACAGATATTCCTCCTCCAGCTGCAGCGATTCCTCCTCCTTCACCCCCTCCTCGTGCAATTGCTTTTTCAAAAATCTGTAAAGATTTTAGGGCTATGGGTGGAAAGGATTTCAAGGGAACTGAATCATTCGTAGAAGCAAGGAACTGGCTCAAAGAAACTGAGGATCTGTTCATTATCTTCGAGGTGGACAATAGGCAGAAGGTACAATTGGCGGTGTGGTTGCTCAAGGACGACGCTTCCTATTGGTGGGAAGTCACTAACGCCGAGAGGCCGGTTGAAACATGGATGGATTTCAGAACAAGGTTTGAGGCAAAATTCCTCTCGCAAGCTGAACGAAGTCTACAACTGGAAAAGTTCTTATCTCTTAAGCAAGGAAGTATGTCGGTCAAGGAATACGTCAATCAGTTCAACCAACTAGTTAGGTTCTGACTAGATTTAGTCAACACTCAGCATAAAAAGGCTCGCCGCTTCGTTAAAGGATTGAACGAGCCACTGCACAGCCTAGCCATGACCCATGTACCCATGGGAGCGACTTACGAGAGATTGGTGGATATGGCTCTACTGCACGAGGAAGACAACGGCAAGAAAGAGGCAAAGAAGGAAGAACCACAGAACCAGAAAGCATGGCCCAAAAAGGAAACACAAAAGAAGGGTGAAAAGTCTGAAGATAAGAAGGAGAAAAAGTGCTTTACTTGTGGAAGCTCGACTCATCTGAACAAGGATTGCAGAAAAAGAAAGGGCACTTGCTTCAACTGTGGTGAGATGGGACACTTCACTAGGGACTGTCCGAAGAAACGAGGGCAAGGGCTGAGGGCAGGACCAACTTCCGGAAGGCAGGCGAACACTCTTGAGGCTAGTGGATAGGATAGAAATAGGAAAACTTTCTGTAAGGAGGTTTAATTTCTTTATCTGATTTTTGGGTTAAAACTCTTTTCTGATTCCGGCGTTTCGATTCTGTCATTGATACTCTGCACTTGAATACTAGTATTGTTTCTGATTCCGCCGTAGATTCAGAGCCATAAGGGTTGTGAATCATCTAAGCGTGATAAGTTGGGTATATGTGTTGAGCGTTAAGTTGACTATGACCCATACATTCTGGGTTTTTATCATGCTTAGTTTCCTAAGAATCATTTAGTAATCTAATCTGTACCGGTAATCAGTAAATATCTGAATATTTCTGATAAGGATGATATTTCCAGTTTTGACATTGTCTAAGGAGGGTAATCCTCTGGGAGTCAATCTGATAGTGATTTCGGTCTTTGGGGTTGATACTTAGGGTAATTTGTCTCTCAACCAAGGTCTAATGGAAACCAAGTTTTTTCTGTACTCGCTTCCATCATTCGATTATATCCTATCGATCGAATCTTCGAACTTTAGGTAGAAACTAATGGGTGTAAACATGTGTTTGAGACATGTTATGTTTGATGGTTTCAAGTGGAGGCAAGTGGTTGCTCGTGGATGCATATACACACACTAGGCACTAGATCGGCTCGAAGACACTCTCATACTGCATATGGATGTGTGAGCATTTTCAATTTCTGTGGATGCAAAATGATTGACTCATCACACGGATGTTGCATATGAATGAATGGTTGTCACTCATATAAGAATGATATGTATCAAATAGGAAAATTGCATACATGTTGGACTCATGGCACTGACATAATTCGCATTAACGAGGTCAACTGAATCAGTGGACCGCCTGATCTTTGCATTAGGTAAGGAACATATACACACACTTTTGCATATGTTCATACAACATTAGAAGTTTTCTAAGGACAATGGATGCTTGTGGATGATGGTTGAGTAGATGGATGACTGGATGGTAGGACACATTCTCCTCAACTTGAAGATTTCGGGGACGATATCCTTTAAGGAGGGGAGAATGCAACACCCCGTATTTTCTGTAATCGTATAAGTAACAAATCAGAGAATAATTAAATTATAAATAAGAACCAAGGGAAATGGGTTGCGCCATTGCGTTCGTCTCGAAATTCTGCTTGAAAACGAGTCCAAGTTTTCGAGAAACGGAGTCTCTACGAGGGAGATATGGCCCGGCGAAGTTTCAGAGAATTTTAAAATCGAAAACAGCTCGAAAATTCGAATTGAAATTCGAATTCAAAATCCCAGAACAGGCTGGGCGGGAAAATTCTCGCCCATGGACCAGGTCGACCTGGGGGTCGACCATAGTGTTGACCTCCCAGGGCCAGGTCGACCATAGTGTCAACCTGGGGGTCGACCTGGCCAAACCAGGTCGACCATAGTGTCGACCTGGGGGTCGACTTTTTTAAACTGGTTCATTCTGATGTATCCGGTCTCGTTTCTGTCTAGATTTTTCCGCCTAATCCTATATAAATAGCCCCCTGTCCTCATTCTCCCCACATAATTTCATTCTATCTATATTCTGTCTCTGTTCTAATTAAAAATAAAAATGGCGTCGCTACCCTGCTGGAATCAAAACTTGGACTGATGCATCTTCTTCCAACCTGAATAGAATTAAAAGCTAAATCAAATCTCAAATCCAAGTTTAGAGCTACGACAACCATTAAAGAGGAATAATTCAGCATTTCTGCATCAACAACCGTTTATTATCCAATCTTAAAACCACGAAAGGCAAGTACAGTTATTTTCCGCTATAAACTGTAATTATAATTGTGACATGATTATAAATCTGAGTCTGGGGTTATGTATATTCTTATCTGTCAGATCTGTTTTTCTGTGACAATTCTATATCTCTTTCTTCTTTCTGTTCTATAGCCAGGCTACCACGAGCCTGCGCCAAATCACATAAGAGATTAACGCACAAACGCTAAAACTTTGGGACAAATAATGAACGATGGCATAATTGGACATGACTAATCTGTGACTAAAAGGACATATGTTGTAAACTAGATTTAGATCTATGCATATTCCATGAATTAGAAAGAAGAGGAACCAGTGCATGTTAACATGTGACTTGAGACATTGGACATAACGCATATTTTGAATTAAGATCTGTTACAATTTAAAGTTCTAGATTGTTGGGCATATTGTTTATATAACAATTCATGACTTGAGATAAAAAGAGAATATGACTTAGGTGTGAAGATCTATATTAAGATTTGATAACTACTAAATGTGAATAACACCTAAGTGGGAGATTTTTGAATATATGACAAGCATTGAAATCGATGGCTATATTTGGTATAATTTATATGTGAATCTTTTTGTACTAGGCAAGTTTAATTAAATTTGGGACATGTGGTATATGGTAAATTATGACCATAATCTGTGCCATGTAAATTCAATGCAAACGTAGGGCATATGATCATATTGTGAATCATGACAACTAATTAGGCATGCAAACTTAGGCCAAATTTACAGTTAGGCAAGATATGTCTATGAAACTTTAAGGAATGATTAAATCTGTTATATTGCCTAATCTGCTAGTTCTGTTATATTGCCTAATCTGCTAGTTCTGTTATATTGCCTAATCTGCTAGTTTTGTTATATTGCCTAATCTGCTAGTTCTGTTAAATTGCCTAATCCGTTATTTGCTAAAACTGTTGAGTTGCCTAAACTGCTAAATCTGTTATCGGCTAAATCTGTTGAATCGCTTAAACTGCTAGATCTGCTACATGTTGAATTTTCTGATTTGTTGAAACTAGATAATGGTAATCTGGGTATGGATGTCCGTAGGCTCGATCTATGATTTAGTAGAACATGGAAATTTGATTACTCTGTTAGATCCTATGAAGAAGTTTAATCTGTTAAATAAACAGAATTAGTCTGATAATTGAAAAATCCGTATTGAAATGAATTGGCTATGACACGAGGTTAGACTCTGTTTGCGGTAGAAGCCTGCCCGGAACCAACCGGCTTAACCAGCGACCGCAAACTGTCAGTCTAATGTGAGAGGTCGTAGGCATAACAAAAATATGCTTAGACACGAGGTTAGGTCTGGCTTGTGGCAGAAGTTTGCCCGGAACCGCCCGGCATATCCAGTGGCCACAAGCTACCGACCTAATGTAAGAGGTCTGTGCATTAATATTTAATTAATGCAAATCTAGGATAAATATGATGTCTAAAACGTGTTGGGTGGATAGGGTTAAACCAATTGGACTAATGAATTAAACAAAACCCGTTTCATGAATCTGTAGGCCCAGTTACAAAGTTAGACAAATCTGTAAATCTGTTAAATCCGTATATCTGATCCGTTACTCTGAAAACTTGTCTAATATGTGAACTAGTTGATTTGAACTCTGTATGTCTGAACTTGTAAACAAGTTAATCTGAAATCTGTTAGTCTGGGGACACAAGGTTAGGAGGGAAATTATTTGTGTCATATGTTGTTTGGGACCCATATTAGCCAGTAACCCTTTTTTGTTTCAAAACTTTGACCCAACAGTAGGTAGGGTCCACGGCATGCTTACTGAACTAATTATAAGTGGTTCATTCTGATAATGGCGAGGGGTGTTGATGGTGCGTTCCAACTGGGTCATGTGCGTGCATGGATCCCGGTTTGCCTCTGAGGATGTAAGATGCCGTGACATCTGTAAATAGGTCTGTGCCAATTGGTTGTCACTTTAGGGAGTGATACGCCCTACTGTGGAGCTGACACAGGGTATTTATGTATTAGGGAGCCGATCGCTTGGGGTAGGGTTTTAGGGTACACTTAGTTCTGTCTGTTTCTGTTGGTACCGTCTGTTTCTGTTGGGTGGCAACACCTGTCTGCATGGTACCGTCTGTTCGGGTGGTAAAGGCCCATTTACTAGTGTACACCTAATTCTACATTCTGTTTCCATAGGGAATAATCTATTTCTGTTTCTGTTCGGGTGGTAAAGGCCCATTACTAGCATTCTCTTCTGTGGAAATTACTCTGTTCCCGTTTCTGTTTCAATAGACATTAGGGTGACACCTAATCCTATTATACTAGTATTAGTGTAGAGAAATGAAAAGTAATGTTATTCTGTTTCTTCTGTTTAACCTAAGTACATCTGTTGCTCCTGTTACTGTTATCTCTCATCCAGTTTTATTTGCATGTCATGATTATTATTATCTGTTCATATGCTGAAAGTCACTGGACCTGCCAGACTTTATGTCTGACCTTGCTTGTTTTCACCCCTTTTTCTTACGTTCCCCCCCACCAGGTTTTCGAATGAGGGAATAATTTAGCTTGATCCGGACTTCTTCTGCTTGAAGTACTTAGAGTGCTTAAAGTATGGCTTGACTCCTTATGGCAGCTTCTGTAGGGATTATGATTTTTAAAGTTTTGTACTCTGATGATTTTCTGAAAAAGACTGATATTTATGTACTTGAGTTTTTGGTTAAGATGTAACCAAATTGATTTCTGTTTTCGGCTGTAATAAAGTTATAATTTCTCAAGTATTGTTTATCTGTTTTATAAATTTCTATTCTGTCTACTAAAACGCTCCACCAAAGTTAAGGCACTCCCTTTGTGAGTGTCCTTAACGGAGATGGGGTGTTACAGGAATTGTGAATTCAGCTATAAAGTCGGCCAATGCCTGCCCTCTTATTGATTTCTGTGGTTGAAAATTTAAATCAAACTAACTTAGCTCGATGTTCCATTTCGATAACTGCCCCGATGCTTTGGGTTTTTCCAACACTTGTCTTAAAGGTTGATCATTGTATACAACTATCGGGTGAGCCTGAAAGTAATGACGAAGTTTGCGGGAAGCAATCAGAAGGCTATAATCAAGTTTTTCTATCTTTGGATAATTACGTTCTACAACATCTAGCTTTTTGCTCACGTAGTATACATGCCTATGGATTTTATCCTCTTCATGTACCAATGTTGTACTGACGGCATGAGATGATACAGCTAGGTAGACAAACAAATCCTCATGTTCCACGGGTTTTGATAATATTGGATGCTTTTCTAATAAGTCTAATAAATTCTGGAATGACTCCACATAGTCAGGGGTCCACTCAAAAATTCTCTTTCCTCTTTTTATTAGATCGAAGAAAGGTACACATCTATTTGTAGCTTTGGAGATAAACCTGCTCAATGCAACAACTTTTCCGGCTGATCTTTGAACATCTTTGATCTTTCGTGGTTCTTCAATATCCCTTATTGCTTCTATTTGACTAGGATTTATCTCAATTCCTCGAGAATTCATGATAAACCCAAGGAATTTTCCAAATGCGACCTCAAACGAGCATTTTAGGGGGTTTAACTTCATTCCGTATCTTCGAAGAATATCAAACATTTCAGCTAAGTCCCTTATATGGTCAGAAGATTGTTTAGACTTCACAAGCATGTCATCCACGTAAACCTCCATGGTTTTCCCGATTTGATTATAGAACATGCAGTTGACCAAGCGCTGGTACGTGGCTCCTGCATTCTTTAACCCAAATGGCATTACCACATAACAATATAACCCCAAGTCTATGATAAAACTTGTATGCTCCTGATCTGGTATGTGCATGGGAATTTGATTGTACCCAGAATAGGTATCCATAAAGGATAAAAGCTCGTGCCCAGCCGCCAAATCTACTAGCTTATCAATTCTGGGAAGAGGAAAGCTATCCTTTGGGAAGGCGTTGTTCAAATCAGAGAAGTTAATACATGTACGCCACTTTCCTTTAGACTTTTTGACCAGGACAGGATTTGATATCCAGTCGGGATATTTCGAATCCTTAATGAATCCATTATCTTTTAATTTTTCTACCTCTTCTTTCAAAGCTGTTGACCGCTCTGGGCCTAACATCCGTCTTTTCTGTTTTACTAGTGGGTTCTTTGGATTAATATATAAAGAGTGGCTCATAATGGCAGGCGAAATCCCACACATGTCAGCGTGAGCCCAGGAAAACACATCCAGATTTGCCTTTAAGAAATCAGCCAACTCTTTTGCTCGAGCTGGATCTAGTTGCGAGCCAATCTTTAGTACTTTTGTCGAATCAGTTTTATCAATAGGTATATCTATTGTTATCTCGTTGGGAATCGCCTTCCTATCCTCGGGTTCTTTATCCTCTCTAGGATCTATATCCTCGAGCACATTTAAAGGCGACTCTCTTGGGGCTGGACCCCTTAATTGCTATGCTAAGTTCTCCTTCGGAGGGGGAGAATCATCCTTAGTTTCTATATTCAACCCCTTCATTAGCATCTTCAACTCCGTCATGTAACAAGCTCGTCCCGTAGCTTGGTTGCCTCTCATCACCCAAATTCCAGCATCAGTCGGGAATTTAAGCAGCAAGCACCAAGGTGCAATACATGCCCTAAACTCCGCAAGGGCCGGTCGGCCTAGGAAGGCATTGTATGGTGACTCTACATCCAAAATTACAAACGGCAGGATCCGCAATCTCTGGCGATCTCCCTGCCCTAATGTCATAGGTAATTCTACGTAGCCCATCGGAGCCGTCGACTCCCCGTTGAAGCCACGTATCCATCCTTTGCACGGCTTTAGATCTTTTACTTCAAGTCTCATTTGTTCAAAAGATTTCTTGAAGAGGATATTGACCGAGCTCCCGTTGTCCACCAACACTTTATGGATTAAATCAGGGCCGATGGTCGTGGTAATTACCAGTGGATCTTCAGTTGGGGAATGAACTTCGGAATCATCTCTACAACAGAATATGACGTCGTCTGACATCATCTTTTATTGTTTTAGTGGAGTAATGTCTTCGAGGTTAATGCATTCTCCTACCTCAAAGTGCTTGGCAGCATTGACGTACTGATCCATCGCTTTGAAACTACGACTAGCTAGGTGGGGTCCGCCTATAATGGTATTGATAACGATCCCCTTAACTTTCTGTTGGGCTGTGGGTTTTGAAGTAGGCTGGTTTTGGTTCGGGGCTTGTCCCCCTTGCCCCCGATCCCTTGGGGCAACCTTGTACTCGTCTAACTTCCCTTCTCGCAGCAATCTTTCAACTATATCTCTCAAATGACGACATTCAGTGGTGGAATGACCATGGGTTCCATGGAATAAACAAAACTTTCCCGTTGCGATCTCTTTTTCAGTGGAGTCTATGGGTGGTGGTTTTTTGTACTGCAATATGCTATATGTATCCAAGTAAATATTCTCCAATGTATCACTTAACGGCGTATAGTTTTCAAAAGTCTTGAATCTAGGACTTTTACTAGAGTTATTCCCTCGGTTCCTGTTCCTTTTATTGTCATTCCCATTCCTATTGCTATTACCTCCGCTCTGGTTGCCAACATTTACTTCAACCTTCCCTGAACTGTTAACAGATTATTTCACAGCAACATTACTTTGGACACCTTCCCTCGAGGCCCCTTCGGACTTTCTCTTCCAATTTGCATGAGCTTCTTCTCTCCTTAAGCGCATATTAGCTTTTTCATAGAATAATTCTCTAGTAGGCGGCAGTTTTCCAGACAAGTAATTCCCGAATTCTGTGTCAGGGTCAACCCCTTCTATCAAGGCCATCAGAATAGTGGGCTCATAAGGGTCACTAACTTCGGTGACGGCTAGGTTTAAGCGGTCTAAATATGACTTCAAAGATTCTCTTGGGGCCTGTTTAATCCGTGACAACTCTATGACGCTCTTGGACTTTCGGGCGTGAAGTCAAAACTGGTTCATAAAGCGCTCACTTAATTCTATGAAATTTGATATCGACTGGGGAGGGAGTCGGGTGAACCACATTAATTCCACGTCTTCAAGATAAATTGGAAAGGCTTTGCATTTTACAGCATCTGGAGCTGCTGCGGCATTCATGAACCATGCATACCTCATCAGATGCTGCCCTAGGTCCGTTCTTCCTGAATACCAATCCATTTGAGGCAAGTTGAACCGCCGAGGGAACATAAAATCCAATATATCATATATGACGGGGGTATGACATCACTCAATACCCCAGTCCTCATTAGTGTACCACTGGCTTTCGGACATAATCTGACGCACCATCGCCCATACATCGGCATTTGTTAATGTCTGCACCGGTTCTCTAGGTCTGATATTCGGATTACCCCTAGGCTCCTGATTAGGGGATAACCTCCTGTTTCTAGTGGCGGCTGCTCTATATTGCTCCCTACGCTCCTGGTCGATCTCAAGAGGGAGGGGCTGAAGAAGTTGTTGTTGTGTAGGATTAGTAATGTTAGGATCCTTGGGTAGAACGTGGGATCCACACATGGGCAACAACATAGGCTCTTTCAAGCTTGGATCATCAGGCCCTAACACACGAGCACAGTCTTCGTGGGGTCCTAAAGATCCAAAATTTAGATGATCAAGATTCTGAGGTCACTCTAGTGGTCTTCTTTCATGGGGATGTCCCTCATCTGAGGAAGATGAATCGTCTACAATAAGCTGGCGTGTTGGGGAAGGTGTCTTTGGCCTCCGGAGCTCCTGGAGTTCCCTACTCATAGTGATCATATTTTCTTGCATGCGAAGACTGTCACACTTATGGGCTTCCGATGCCTCCTTAGTACTCTGGAGCATGTCAAGAAAGCGTGAAAAATCTCCTTGGGTGATGGGTGCAGACGGGTCAAGCTGATCATTGGTCATAGCGGCTAGAATCGGAGCATTGGAGGGAGCTCAAGTAGAAGTTCCAGCTTTATTCTGGTTCGGATTGGATCGGAGAAAGGTAGTAAGACTGGACCGGTTTAGATGGGGGGAGTGAGTGACCTCAACGTCTTCTGATCGGCTCAGATCGGAGTCACCTTCTCAGATCGGACCTTCCTGACCGGAGCGGCCTGCTCGAGAGTATTCTCCATGCGACCTCGTCTATACCATGGCTCGTTGATTCTCTCTAGCATCGTTCTCCCTAGTGCCTTGCACTTCTTTTCCTTTCGTTTTGGCCATATTATTCAATTCTTCAATGGTTCACCAAAAGGTGCTTAAAGATGTCAAAAACGGAGGATTAACTTCTTTGAACTTTGAAGGTCCAAATAGTAGAATGATAATCCCAAAAAGGCGAAGAATTCAAAGATTTCTCAGTGAAGGCACAAAAATTTTAGATCCAAAATTGGTTCTAACACCCAAACTAATAACAATTCTACTGAAATGAAATCAAAAACGATGAAAACACACAGTTTATAGTGGTTCGGTGTTAAATGGCCTACGTCCACTTTCTTCTCTTTGGATTGATGTCTTGAATGCGAGTACAACAACGATTTCCACTCAATTCTCACTTATCTAATACATTGATTCACTCAATTTCCTTCACAATATGACTCAAAAGATGATTGTAATCTGAATAAGTGTATGAAATTCAGATAGCAAAGGAGTTTGAGTTCTGAAAATGCCAAAAGATCCCTTGAAATGAGCATTGGAGGTGTTTTTATAGGTGGAAAATGCCTCTGGAGTGGCTCCGGTTTGGGTACACGTGGTCTCCATCCCATAGAAGTCGGGTTCGGATAGGATATGATGGTGACAGCACAACATGTTGGCAGTGAACGTGGGGAGATCGTGGGCTAATTGGTTACTTAACCGCTCCGCTTCTTGAGGAAATCATGGGGTGTAACTGCCATCAATTGGTATGCGGTTCGGATTGAAAGAATAGGAAAAGGAAGGATGCGGATCGGACTTCCTCCACCCGATCTGGAGCTACTTTTGATCCTCCATTTCCCTATCTACTATATATCGCTTTGGCTGGTGACCCCGACCCGATCCGGACATTAGATGCATGTTCTTCCAGATATCATTTATATCTTTGTATGGCCTAGCTCACAAATTAGGCTAACATGACACATTGAAATGGATGAGCAACACGATGAACATGTATAATCACAGCATGCCATGGGATATATACAAGAAACAAATACATAGCAAAGTACAAGTGTGGTACAGGGTAACTAGTGTTTCAAGTGTTCACCATACAAGTAACAAATACACGACAAAGCACAAGTGTGGTACATGGTAACAACAGTTTCAAGTGTGCACCATATAGTGAAGCAATAGTGGTGAAAATGCAAGGCCAAGGTGATACATGAAGGGTACAACCCAGTTCAGAGGAACAAAGCAGCTAAAGTAAGTGCAGCAAAAGTGAAGTGCATGAATGGCACAACATTACAAGGCATCATGGGTCTTGTTTAAGTAGCATACATGGTCAGCAAGTATGTGCAAAAATATCAACATTGGAAGCATGGCATAAAACATGGTGCAAATAGGTACATGTATACGATTACATGAAGCATGGTATGTCAATGAAATCTCCAGGATGTACTAGCAGCATGAATAGATATATAGATGACTACATGGACTCAATGCACACGATGAAGTAGTTCACACAATCAAATTGGTGATACAAGTTTGTAGTCAACAAGTTAAGGGAGGCTCATTTACATGCAAGTGTTTTGCACATGCAGGGGTATGAAATATTCTAACAGCAAAGTGATTTTCAGAAGTATATTAAAAGCAGTTTTTTTGGCAAAGCTTCTAATTTTATCCAGAAATTCCAGAAGTTATTTTTTAGGGGCAAACAGTTTTTTTTTGGACAAAAGCCAAACATTCAAGTTTCGAAATTGATATCATTCAATGTTTCTCCAAATATACTGTGTGAAAGAATTGTTTCCAGAATAGGCATTTAAGGCAAGAAATCAAGTGGTTGTTTTGTGAGATATATCAAGCAAATCAGCAAGCATGATTTGGAAATCAATCGGTTAGCAATCCAATTTTTTAGCAAGCACATTTGTTAAAAATGGCAAAGGATTCAAGGCTATAATTATTTTCGGTATTGCCAACAAAGTTTATAGTTTTCCAATATGGTCAAATTTCATTTATTTGATTCAGGAAAATTTGCAAATCAGGACAAATACCAATTCACAGGGGATTCTTTTTAAGGCAAGAAATCATTTTAATTCATTCCATAAATCACGTAGGAAAATTTCAAGGGAAAAATTATTTCTACTGATTCATTGAAGGTCAAGAACACGTCTTGTTTCATCAAAGAAAACACGCAATCAGTTTTAAACCGAGGAAGCAAAAGTAGAAACATAAAAATTCAAATCAAGTCATTATTCAAAATCAAAGAGTGATTGAAGGTCTTCTAAACTCTATATATCACATCGTTCATAATTGGCAAAGAGATATCGAAACCACAAACAATTCAATCCAAAACCATAAAACAATTCGAAAAAATTCAGAGATATAAATACAGAGAACTCACAATTTTTTTAAGTGCTTTCGACCACAACAACTCCCAAATCAAAGTACCAAAGCCATTCATATTTTTCGAAGCATCATTGATCAGATTCCAGAAGCAGACGATCGAGATTTTTAGGAGAATCCAAAAACCCTAATTTTATTTTCAACCGCCATTGTTTTAAAAGAAAAAGAGAACGGGGGAAACAAAATAAATGGGCCAGCCAAGTTAAAAGGGGCTATAGACTTTATTATTCAAAGAGGGTTTTCTATTTTAATTTATTTTTGTATTTGTTTTTTATTTGTGTTGTAAAAAATCTTAACAGTTTCTAGATTCTATCAAATTCTAGGAATCCAGTTAGTGTTTTAACTGGAAGTCTACTAGAGTCTGTAAAATCTAGGGTTTACAGGTTATGGTTTTGTAATCTGGGAAAATCTGATCTAAAGGATATAGATCAGTCTAGGGTTTTGAGTGTAGGGTTAGTATAGGAGCAAGGAGTGCGAGTTTACAGGGTCTGTAAATGGAATTTGTTATTGACACCTAGTAGAAACCTTAGTGAATGCAGCAGTAGGCAGAGTTTGCTGAAGCTAGGTATATCTGTGTGTTATTTACTGCATTTGTTTTCCTGTTGATTACCTGTGCTATGATTTATTTGAATAACACTTCAAAACTATAATAAACCCTATTCACCCCTCCACTAAGGTTAATCTAGATCCAACAAAAGACCCCATAATTAAGGGCCCACTCTTGATGGAATTAACCAGTTAAGTTCTGGTATAAAGGCTTCACAAAAATATGTTTAAACGTCGTATCTTGGTATTATAATTTGGGAATACTATTTTGGGAAAGTTTGTAAAGTCGTCCGTAAACATTTACTAGGTTGGACCAGAATCACTAACCAGGTTAGGCATATAGCTTGGGTTGAACCAAACGGAATATATCTACGTTATAGTCTTTGTTGTACATTTCTTAGTCACTAGAACTTGTTGTTCTGACCCCCCCCCTCCTCGTTACAACCTCCTAGGTTTTCTAGAGAAGGTCAGGTTCTCATAGGTGTTTAAGTTTGTCTTTTGGTTCTCGTTCTCTCTCATGCTCGGTGTTGGAAAAGTGACTTACTTTGAGAAAGGTAGTTACACTAGTTAATACTAGTTTATCCTATGTTGTTTCCGCTATGAGTTTTCTTTTGTTGTACTTTGATTATGCTCATGCTCATTTATTGCAGGTACCAGATATACACTTTATGCTTGGATATGTTCAAGTTTTGATTTTTGTCAAAATTTAGTGCAGAAAAGTGTGGGGTGTTACATTTGGTATCAGAGCTTAGGTTGAACGATCGGAGGAATTAGTTAAATTGGGACTCGTGAGAGAACATAATTCAATTTTCTTTTCTGTTTTTCTTCGTCTTTCTTACTCGACTTTAATTTATTTCAAAAATGAGTTGGTCGTGGGCCTAATAATTAAAATGGTCTTTAATTGACTGAGTGTTGAAGTATGTTTAGTTCGGGTTTCTAGCCAATTCTGTCTTACCCCACAGTACGTTGGTGATCTCGTCGTGAAGAGCATGAGATGATATATGGTGGATCCCATTGATTCAAGTTTGGAGATAGGATAAAAAATCTAACTACAACCGAGATAGTCATAATTTCTGGTTTTTGGTTTTGTTTGGTAGTTCCAGTTAAGACAATTACTCGATCCAAAACGGGAAAAGTGCACACTAGTATGTCGTACCTGTTTTGGAAGTATAATTACGAGGTGTATCCATTTGTTACTTCATTGGATTTCTAAATCTACCTTTGTTGAAACATTCAATTGAGTTCTTAGCCTTGTATTCGAGGAAATTTTAATTTTAAAACTATATTGGAAAGTATAAAAATGAGTTTTGAGTTAAGATTTCGAAAAATGGCTTTATAAAGGCCTAGTTTTATAAAAATATGGTTTTTAAACTCTTAATCTATTCGTGTTTCAAAATTTTAGGGCTGTTGTGTAATTTTAATACATATAGTCTGGTTGGTAGGAAAGATGGAAATGGAAATGACAAGGATTATGCCACTAAACATGAAAATAATGAACATCTATTCCTTGTAATTTTTAGTGTCCCTTTTCCTATATATATTGGATAATTTATTGGAATTATCACAGTTAATCTTTAATATTTTAAAGCTCCAACATTTTGTACATGGAAAGGTTTTCTAGTGTGAAATATAAACTGGAATATAAATAATAGTAATAATAAAAAGGCATTTATAAATACGAAATCGTTAGTTTATAAATAAATTCCATTTTTGGAAAAGTTCTAATTTTTTCTTCGAAAAGGCTAAGGAAAATCCTTTGTCCGGATTTTGGGGTATATGATTTCGTGAATCCTATGTTTGTTGTCAGCTAGGTAAGGGGTAAATCCATTTTAATTTATATTAAGGATTTCTAGATGAATTATTTTTGGAAGTCATTCATTTGGTAGTCGCGGCATCGTATTTGAAACTATAAATCCTTGGAGTTGGTTCGGAGTTTAACTACGATCTTTAAATACCATGGTGATGAGGATAATTACTTTTCATATCACATTAAATCTTAAAAGAAGATGCGGGACAATTAATATTTTAATCCAACCTAATAAGGTCAAGGTCCAACCTCTGCCCAAAGCCCATTTGGTAATTGATCGCTCAGTGCTATAATAGAATGGTGAACTGTTTGATGAGCTTTGGTATGACTTGGACCTAGGACTCAACCATAAAAAGTTACGTATAAATTACCCCCTTGACTTCTTCTTTCGTCCTTTCTTCCTTATATGACCAAACCATATCTCAATCCTTCTTCCCTTTCTTTGTTGTCGCCTCATCTCCTCATTTTTTGCATTTGTTTATGCATTAGATCTTGCCGAACTAATACTCCAAGATTTAATTTCTTCTCTCCGACTTTTTCTTTGTCCATAGTACCTAATTGTGCTATCCAATCTTACTCGCACCATTTAAGTCTCACCCTTGGGTAGAGATCGTTTGGTTGGATCGGAATGAGCAAAAGGGTCTCACCGCTTTAGGGCTAAAAAATTTTGTCAAGGCAGTTAGACTTGCATCGGTCCATTGCTCGAGATCTTAGAATAGGATTTCTTTTTATGCTCCATCTACCTTTGCTATACCTTGTTTGAATAGGTTAATTCAAAGGTGATCGTTGTTTCGGAGATGAAGATTAAGCTATCTTTGGATAGTTTTTCTAAGGAAAAACTCAAAGAGGATTTAGAGGAGTCTGTGTCTTACGCGGACTTGAATGGTCTTTTGTTTGACCGGCTTTGGAGATTTTGCCGCACATCTCTTTTTCTTAATGTCGGTTTTTGTGTTCGGGTATCTATGTTTGAACTGCCCATGCAGATGTGTGATCCATTTAGCACATCGTTCTATAAATGGGAAGTTATGACCGGATTTGTCTCTTGATGCAGTGATTTAATCTTTTGCTTGATCGGTGGCGCAACCATCATTTAGTACCGCATCATATTCGATTCAGCTTGTTGTCTTTATTTGTGTCTCATGGAGTTACTTTATTTAAATTCTCCTATTCATAGTTGTCTGTAGGCAATATTAGGTGGGTTTCCATGAGAAGCGGTTTTGTGGTAGGTTTCTTTTCTCATCATAAATTCTCTCTTAACAGAGATGGTGATGCGGAAACCTCCAACAACACCAACGGTGTTTATAACACGATATTGATCATTTTGATACCATGATATGGTTAGTTAAAGATCATAAATATTTGTTTGAGCTCCAACCGCGGAACAAGATTTCTCGCAGTTTATGGCTATTTTTTGGGTGAGTTTTTGTGTTCTTTTGTTGTTATCCCTTTCCAGCATCAAGTTCTTGGTCATGGTGATTCATGCTTGTAACTGTTAGTGTTGTTTAAATCACACGACTTAGGTTAATGAGATTTCTAAGTTTGGAGATGTTTATGTCATTCACGCATGCCTACTTGAATGAAATCTGACTTTCGTATCTAAGCTAGTAGTTGTCCTAGAGCTGGAAATAATAGAGTTCTGTGTTGAATAAATTTTAGTAATGGACCGGTTTTGCGTTGTTTTCGTCAAGGTATATAAATAAATAAGTAAATCACCATTCCTTATTAAAGCTAAAATTTATTTCGGTCTTTTTGTATGCATTTCAATTTTCACATTTTTGGCGTGACTAACTTCCTTTCTCACCAACATGTTACTTGAATTGTTTAAATTTCCGCAAAATACATTTCTAAAGTTTTCAGAAAATGTTGTTTGAAAAAAAAACATTTTTTATCATTTTCTTATTCAATAGGAAAGTGAAGCGGTTTTGGAAGGAAATTTTCAAAATAAATACAAGAAGTTTTTGAGAGTAAATTATTTTTATGAAATTTTTTTGATTCTTGGTCGCAGTAATAGCGTAAGAAAGATTTTTGGATTCTTTGTGTGCGCATTTTAGCGGTGAGTAGGATCGACGATACGATAAAAACGTTAACGGTAATGACGAAAATGTTGTTTTAGCCTTGGGAACGTTGTTTCCATAACTTGTCAATGGTGCGCGCGAGCTGTTAATTAACTCGTTTTAGAGCTTGTATTAAGCCTCCTTTACATTCTACAGATGAAATTTTTTGGAGTATTTTGGGTAACTAAGGTGAAAATTCCACTGTAGGGCGGGAAATGGAAAAGTTGTAAGCGGGAAAAATGTTAAAATTCTTCGCTTTGATTTCCTTTTTCCGGTTTAAGAGAAATTAAAAAGGAAACGATTAGATTGCATGACATATTGGATGGTAGGGTTTGAATGCAAAATTGGTTGCTTCACACATTTATTCATAATTTTGTGAAGGTTATGGATGAAAAAATATTTTCAAATTTTGCATTCATATAAAACTGCCAGTATATTTATGAAGTTTTGCATTCAAATAAAAGGGTAGATCCTCATTCTTTTCCATTAAAATCAATAGAGGCAGCAAAGCTTTTCCATTTTTCTTCCTCTTCTAACCTAATTTCAAAAATAAAGGTATATTCATACATATACCAAATCAAAAAATTCATATGAAATTAGAAAGATATTTGATTCAGTGGAAAAGGATGCTCAATGATAGATTTCTTCGCTCTCTTCCCTTTTTCTTTCATTTCTATAGATCTAGAATTTTCCCCTTTCTAGATAAATTGTTGATTTATAAGAATTTGGGGATTGTAAGCCTAAAGGATTCGAAACAATTGAATTTGGAGGCTACAAGGTGAGTGGGAAATTTACAATTTATAGTTATAACAACTTATCTACTTCATTTGAATTAGATCTATGTTTTTGTGCTTATGCCTATCAGACCCAATAAATAAATTGTTGTAATTAAATTGACACTCAACAGATATGGTTATAAAAAGTGTAAAACTTGTGAATTGTACACTGTGGCTATGCTTAAAATAAATTTTAGGATTTATTAAACTTGTTTATAGATATTCTTACAAGTTATGTCATGAACTATGTTGTCTATGTTACATGACACTGTGGATTTGGAAATCAGTCCCATTAAACATAAAATGGTTGTAGTTATTTTCCAGATCTTTAGTTCAGTGCTGAAATATGAAATATATAAATTTGGGTAAAAAGATGAATCTATGTATTTTGTGATTTTAAGAATAAAAATAAATATTCCTTATTTATGTTCAACATTATTGGGATTTTGGCTTAAGCATTGTAAATTATGCCATTTTCCTCATTTTTAAATAAAGAGGCATTATTTTGGAATCACAAGGAGTATGTAAATAATAATTAAAAAGGGACAAGTGATGCAAAGGTACATATAAAAATAAATATATGCTTTTGTATGTAATTTGCATCGACTATTCTAAAATAAAATAAAATATTACATATATTTCTTGTGATTTGGAAACATGTCAATTCCACAAAATGGGCATGATTTACAATGATTGGGGCTGCCGTTCCTTGTGAGACTTGAAACCTTTTTGGCAAGATTGAATATAAAAAGGGAATGTTTGGTTAATTGATTTGACAAAATCATTAACTTAAAAATAAGTATTGATAAATAATAAATAAATATTAACAACTACGTTGACCGTACGAAAATATAAAAATGAATATATGCATACTATCCATCCAAATCAGTGTAAAAATGTAAAATATGCATTATATTAAATGTTTGATGGTTTGAAATGTTGAATGGTATTCATTTATGGAATCATACATGTAAATTATATTCCATATGTAGTGAATATATTTCTACTGACCGTTGTAGCAATTAGTGTAATTGATTGCGATAAACGGGCCATAAATAAATAATTAACAATTGTGACAAACGTTGTGTTTGGATAAGGTTCAATTATGGAATTACAAATATAATCCATTTTGAATTAATATATTTATGGTGACCATTTGTAGCAATCAATGTAATTAGATTCTATAAATGAGACTGTAAATAAAAGAAATAACCATTGTAACCAATATTGATTTGTTGAAAATAAATATTATAGAAAAATGGTTACAATTACTAAAATCAATTAGGATAATTTTTTTAAACCCCAATTAGGAAATTCGAATTATAACCACATTTAGACACGAGGTTAAGCTCAACTTGTGGTGTAAAGCTGCCCGGAACCGACCGACATATCCAGCAACCACAGGAAGTCAGCTTAATGTGGGTGGTCTAATGCATAAAAATAAATGTACTAAGGCATGAGGTTAAGTTCACTTGTGGTAGAAGTCTGCCCGGAATCGACCGGCATATCCAGTATCCATAGGTAGTCAACTTAATATGAGTGGCATGGTATGAATATATATATATATATATATATATAACACAACCAATAAACAAATAAATAGATAAATAAATAAGAATAGAAATTGTCTATTGGGGTACAACAATAGATAACTTGGGACTGATAAATAGTTGTCTTAGGAAGATATGACTGTTAGAGTCATAAAGGGAAATAAAAAGGAAATAAAAAGAAATAGGTGTCAAAAAGGGGATAAGCGGATATTGATTGTCGTTTAAATGCTAAGTCCAAATTAGGGAAGAAATAAAATAAATATCCCAGGGAGAAGGGGATATAACCTTCCTTTTTTATGTAAATGAATATAAAACTTATAATTAAAAATAGAATTGAACTTAATAAGTTAATAATGTAAAATACTATTAACCATATGAACCCGTGACGATAATAAATCATGTATATATAGTATTTCCTTAAAGGAGAACTAGACGGAAAGGACTAAATGACGTAGCCCACTTTATCCTAATAGGGTAAGGTATTAAAGGCTAATGGGACACGAACTTAATAATCTTTGCGTATAGTCTGCTTCCTTGTGTAACGACCCGGATTTTCGAGCGACTTTGGTTATCGACATAAGCACGATGTCGATAACCAAAACACTAAAAAATCCTGGTAATTAGTGAAAGAAATTAGAGGGTGAGAAAAGATAAGATAGAAACTTAGAATAGAAGAAAAAGAACACAACATCAGAGTAACACGAATCTCACAGCGGAACGAATAAATATATTTCATAACATAACTTTGAAATACAAATCAGTACTTGAATATACATATCATTATCAAAGTACAGCACTTACAACACAGCGGAATAATAATAGCTATATGATCCTGAAGCCTCCTGCTCCAGCTCTTCAATGTATCTGTAAAATCCCGACTACTTGACTGCCCGTACAAATTTAGGCACCCAAGAGTTTAGGGAAAACAACAAAATAAACTCCGGGTCAGTCATGGGACTGGTATGAGTAAAACAGTTTAAAACAGTTATACAGGTATATGATATCTCATAAGACCACGCCGCATAACGGAACGGGTTTTTCCCTTATGAGAATCCAAAATATCTTTATATCAAAAACCTTTTGATATTATAATAATGTCTATCAACCACAGTATATATAATCATCTAGCAGAACGCTTTCATCTCACGTTCTACATATATAGTATACAATCAAAACCGCAAGCACGTATTGGGTAATGGATTTCCAACTATGACAAGGTATGGATCCACCTTTCACTCGTGTACCTCTAGAGAGGAATACACTGGGTTCAACAAGAACATCTTGCAACCCGGCCACACATGACCGACCACTCATTTCGCTTGAGTGTATCGAATGTATATCACCAACAGTTGGGATCAGCAACCGTTTCCCGAATGGGACAGCATCAACAATAGATTTTTAGAAATGAATGAAACTCTAGATCAGGTGATTATACACCCTACTTCGGTGCGACCGACTTAGCCATGCTGCCTGCCCGATTTCTGTCATTTACCGGATGATGAGGCTAGAAGCTACGCTTATCATCACATCAGATTCACTTTGAATGCCACATCGTCAAATCCATCAAATCGCCGATTTACGTCCTCAACCATACATTATGTGTTAGCTAAAAGAAGTTTCCTTCTCCGCTTCCACTCTTGGTACAGTCAAAGAAATCAATATACGTGATCGTCTGGAAATACTCTGTCAGACATCCGTCCATACAAGTCATCCAGGAACAGGATGAACCGAAGGCACTATTCTGTAAACAGGATAACCCTTGCATAACTCCGTCTTCAATTATCTTTGGCATATATGCTTCGCAATGCTTATGCCAATACAGAGTGGTTCTTTGGAAAATAATCCAACCGGTCTCTCCATATTAACAACGTTAAAATGGTCAAAACTTCGATAGTCTGTGATTTAACTATCGAATAAAAACAAGTGTGCAAACAACGATAATATTTTTAAATGGAAATTATATCGGTCAATCATCATTCAACATTTATCTCTTTAGTTCATAAATTTACTTATCTCCTGTTTCCCTATATTCAATGTTACCTATTTTCTAATTTGGAAAATATACGTTATTAACAATGGAAAACATTTCCATTTCCTGTTTTCTTTATTAGAAAACATTTCTGGTTTCTTATTTGGAAAACATTTCCAAAGCTTTTTCATTGGACTTAGACAGATGTTTAAACAAACCATCGCGATGCCAACTCAAACCATTTCCTTTACTGCCGAACCTTAACTATTCCTTAGTTAAAACGAAGCCAATTAAGTTGGGGTAGAACTACCTCTCAGACCTTAACTGAACAACATTTCTAACCTTGAAATAGACAAAGTTTACTTTATATTTCTTTAACAAACTTCCTTACTTAACCCTCCTTCGAATAACTATATTCGATTGACTCTTATCAATTTACTCTATTGGACTAACCCCTATCGATTAACTCTATTGGACTAACACTATTTGACTAACGCTATTTATTTACTCATTTCACTTACTCTTTTCGAATAAACTATATTCGATAATTCCTTTTACTTTCTATTCGAATAACTATATCCGATTTACTCATTTGCTTCTATTCGAATAACTATATTCGATTTAACTCATTTGCTTCTATTCTAACCGATTAAACTAACATCGATTATCTCCTTTCAACTTTATTCTCTAATTGATTAACTAACATCGATTAACTTCTTTTACTTTAACACTAATCGATTAACTAACATCGATTAACTCTTTTACTTTAACACTAATCGATTAACTAACATCGATTAACTCTTTTACTTTAACACTAATCGATTAACTAACATCGATTAACTTCTTTTACTTTAACACTAATCGATTAACTAACATCGATTAACTTCTTTTATAAACTACGTTTTCCGTTACAACTATTTCCTTTTTATAACGTTTACTTACCGTTACAAATATTTCCTATTTATAACTTCTATTTACCGTTACAAATATTTCCTATTTATAACGTTTACTTACCGTTACAAATATTTCCTATTTATAACTTCTATTTACCGTTACAAATATTTCCTATTTATAACGTTTTCTTACCGTTACAAATATTTCCTATTTGTAACTTCTATTTATTTTCTAAATAAATATTCCTTTTCTATTTCTATTTATTTTCTAAATAAATATCCCTTTTATAAAACCGTGTTCGTTTTATAAATAATTCCTTTTATAAAATCCTGTGATTTTATAAAATTCTTTTATTTCAATATACATTGAAATACTTCTTTTTACATCCCAGGGTCTTTTATGATATTTACAATATCGAATAACAATGATCAACATCATTCCAACACACATAATCCATAACGGATTATATAATACATCATATATCACAATATATGAAAACAGTAAAATAAATGTTGAGGAATCCAGTCGGATTCCTCCAACCGGATTCCTCCAACCTGTTTCCCTGCATCACAGATGTTAAACTATATAGATAACATCACTTTTAGTTCCATATGATATATTCTGTTAAACAGAATCAATATAGAAAATTTAACTAACTGACTAGTAGTTCAATCAAACAGTCAACATACAGTAAATCAACCAATATCTAACAGTTCTAAAAATACAACATGAATTTATAACTGTTCATAGTTAGTGAGATTTACTCACATTGGCGCGTTAACCGTTATATAATCGGTTTGCGTTCTTTGACTCAGTTGGACAATTTATTTCGCCATAAATTGTAACGAGCTCGGGTTCACTCACGGTCAGTCTCATTATGTTGCTCCCCTCCATACGACCCCAACGCAACTTACGGTTTGCAAATCCGACCTCGTACGGACAAGATACGGTATTATGAAGTTTAATCACTATTTAAAATAAATAAAAACTTGAATTTTAATGAAGTGGGCCTCACCCCTTATATCTCCGGCCCAATAACTAAGCACCCCCTTCAAACAGTGCCTGTTCTTCCCGTTGGCCAGTGTACTTCAAACCCAAATCCTACAGTAAGTTCTAAGGCCAACTTTGATTTGCAAACATCTCCTTTCCTTTACTATTCAAAATTAGATAAGCTTGAATTCCTTAAAACTTTGGGCTTCACTCTACTTTGGCCCATCATCACTTCTAAGCCCAGACCCGAACATACAAGACCCGTCTTCCTCAATACTTAAAAATGCCGATTCCAGTATCCAACTTCCTGCTCTCGTTCTTAAACACATCAGGTCGATCTTCCTCAAATCCATACTCCTACGTTTTGCTATGAAATCATCCACCAGCCCTACCCTGTCAATCCCCTTTCTGCGCTCCATCCTCCCATCTCGTCAAATGCCAACTCGCGCCTCAAAATCCCCTTCCGTCGATCAGCCCTCGCCGGACCCAAAATGCATCGCGCCCCACACAATTAAGCACAAAGGTGCGGTTTTGCTTGTTGATCCCAAAAACAACATCACAACCCCTCATCGATGTTCCAAGACCTTGAGATTGGCAACCCTAGTTCACTGCTGAAACTCAGCAAACCCAAACGGTGGATCGCACCCTACACAACTGATTGAGAAATGAAGCTAATCCCACAACAAATCCAAAGACACTTGCTTTGTATTTTCTTGGATTTTATTTGAATTGTAATGATTTTCTAAAACCATTGTTTTTACTGCGTTTGTTCATTTAATTGTGTGGAGGCTGAGAAGTTGACCTCGGTAGAAAAATGAACTTAGGTTAAGACTTTGTAAGGGTATTTATAGGGTGATAAAAATATCTAGATATTTTCTAAGAGGAATATTCTCGGCATATTCTCAATTGTTAACTCGTTTTCGACTTCTAAAAATTCGTGTGATCACACACGATATTCAAAAATCATGAAACTGGACATGTAGCTAGCGTTCGACATTCCAGTCCCAACGAAACTGGTTTCGTCGAATTCCGACTTTGTATGCTCACACAGTGTATTTTTAACCGTCAAAATACTGACTATTTTACACTCTAAAAATCCGTACGGCCACACAGTGAGTCTAAAAATCACGAAACTTGAAATCTAACAATAATTTGATGTTGCGGATCCAACAAAATTAGTTTCGTCGAATTCCGAGATCGTTTGCAAAAGTGGCTATTTTTAAAGCTCTGGATGACCCATTTAAATATATAAATATATTTAAATATTATTAAATTAAATATAAATAAATTTATATTATCGTATATCTTCACATATGATATCGTCCAGCTCCAGAATATCATATCAGGATATACAGTTTGATATTTCAGATTCCCTATTACCTCGATATTCAGTTTTACATTGAAAACCCTTTTATAACGTATATAAAGCGTTGCAAAATATAAAGGAATTTCATAGCGACTTTTCTGAAAATTTGATTTGGACGTACATCAAAATCTACACGACGAAATCCCGATATTTCTCTTCCATTAGAAAGATATACTCCACCAGCTCCTCATGTTTCTTGTTTCACTGAAATCCGGCTTAAAACGAATCCTGTACATTCAGTTGAAGTTCGAATCGCCAAATAGCGAACTACAGCGCCATTTCGAGCTCGTTTATAATTATTTTATAAACTATACGTTCAACTGTCGACGATTGAATATATTCGTTATTCTAATTAAATTCTAAGCTGAATTAAATATCACGGATGATCCAGTTCACACCATATCGTCATTTCAGCCAATTCTGATTATTTCAGAATTAAATATATTATTTAATTTATTATTTTAATTAAATATTCATCATTATTTTATTCCACGACCATTAGATTCACTAAACCACCTTTGATATAATTAAATAAATTAATCATAATACCTCTGCCAATGCGGGTCATTACACCTTGTGTCTTAAGTGGCTTGGGTCGAGGAGTCCACCTGGGAATAGGTCTTTCAATTTAGGGGTCATAAATGGCAGGTGTGTGTGGGCCTACTGAAACCTGGAAACTAAACGTCTGAAATGGCTACCTATCCTATGGGAAGTAATAAGCGACTAAGGAGGTTATCTAATAGGGTCAGCTAGAAGGTATAGCGAACGATAAAATACCATCTCTCACCTTATGCGGGGAAAGGGTATATGCATGAATGACGGAAGCCGAACTAGTAGGGCTCGTAGCAAGCGACCTCTAGTTTATGCAATGTTAAATATATTATTGAAGATTAATAAGTAACAAATAGGTCCACCTATGTTCTTAAGTGATCAGAGAGAATCCATCTTATCTATCATTGATAGTGAGGCATTAAATAATAAAGAATAGTGAGTAAGGATATAGATAGAAACCCCGTACTTAAGGGCCCACTCTCGATAGAATTAACCAGTTAAGTTTTGGTATAAAGGCTTCACGAAAATATGTGTAAACATCATGTAGTGACCCGCATTTTTAGCTGTTGAATAATTTATTTATTTAATTATTAAATATCGATTTATCGATATCGAGAATGCGAATTTAATAATATTGAATATTAAATAAATAATTATAATATAATAATATATTATAATGTCGAAATAGTCGGAAATAGTGAAATTCACAATATCATGTGAATTGAATAGCATACGAGATTTGGTGGAGTTTCGATTTCGAAATATAAATAACGATTATATTGAGTCGACGACAGTTTGAACGTATAATTTTATTATAATTAAAATCGAGCTTGAAATGGCGCTGTAGTTCGCGATTTGGCGATTTGAACTTCAACTGAATGTACAGGATTCGTTTTAAGCCGGATTTCTGTGAAACAAGAAACGTGTGGAGCTGGTGGAGTATATCTTTCTAGTGAAAGAGAAAAATCGGGATTTCGTCGTGTAGATTTTGATGTACGTCCAAATCAAATTTCAGAAAAAGTCGCTGTGGAATTCCTTTATAATTTGCGACGCTTTATATACGTTATAAATGGATTTTCAGTATAAACTAAATATCGAGATAATCTGGAATCTGAAATATCAAGCTGTAAATTCTGATATGATATTCTGGGGCTGTACAATATCATATGTGAAGAAATACGATAATAATTAATTTTTAATAATTAATTCAATTTTATTTAAATATATTTATATATTTAAATAGGCTATTTAGAGCGTTAAAAATAGCCACTTTTGCAAACGAAGTCGGAATTCGACGAAATCAGTTTTGTTGGATCCGCAATGTCAAATAGTTGTTAGATTTCCAGTTTCGTGATTTTTAGAGTCAGTATGTGGTCGTACGGATTTTTAGAGTAAGAAACAGTCAGTATTTTGACAGTTTAGAATACGCTGGGTGAGCATACGGAGTCGGAATTCGACGAAACCAGTTTCGTTGGGACCGTAATGTCGAACTCTTGCTAGTTGTCAAGTTTGGTGATTTTTGGGTATCATATGCAATCACGAGAATTTTTAGAAAAGCAAAATGAATATAGAAATGAGAATATACCGGGAACATTCCTTCTATAAAATATCTAGATATTATTTCTTCCTATAAATAGTCTAATATTTGCCTAAACCTAATATTCTAACTTCTCTGGTCAAACCAAAATTCCGCCGTTCCTTATTCTCCTTCTTACAGCAAAAATGTTGAGCAAAATAAATCCAAACAAAACCCAAATAATTCCTATAAATTCCAAGAAGCATAGATTTGGACTCAGCAACACCATAGATTCAATCCTATACTGGTATTATAGGGTGCGATGCCTTTTTTCTGATGACCAAAACGGCATAGTGGTTCTAGGGTTTGGTTTTTGAGGAAGTGGAGGCTTCGATTCTTGTTTTAAGTGCGGTTTTTGGATTGAGGAAGGAAATCCGTGCCTTGTGTTCTGATGTTGGGGATTTCCGTGAGGTTGAGTGTCGATTTGATGTACTAGTGTCGCGGTTTTTGGTGTGTTACGCACTGACAAGGAGGACGCCGAGTCTTCTGAGAAGGAGGTGGGGTGAAGAGCATGAGGAGAGGAGTTCGGATCAAGTCTTGGGTGTTACGGTGGATTGCGGAGGGTGGACATGGAGTTTGAAGAATCGAAAATGGCAAGAGCAGGTACGGTTTCAACTTCAGGAAGATGAAGACCGTATGGGGAGCGGATGGGTTTTGAAGAGAATAATGGGCCAAGAGTGAGAAGTTAAGCCCAATAAGAAATGTTTAAGTTTAAATTCAATTTAAAATGTGTATTAACTTTATTTTATCATATCTTGATCATACGCTATCAGATTGACGAACCGTAAGTTGCGTTAGGATCGTATGGACGAGAGCTTCAAATGAAGCTGACCGGGAGTGAATCCGAGCTCGTTACAATTTATGGCGAAATAAATTGTCCGACTGAATCAAATAACGCAAACCGTTATTTAACGGTTAACGCGTTAATGTGAGTAAATCTCACCAACTTTGAACAATTTATAATTTCATGTTGTATTTTCGAACTGTTAAATATTGTCTGATTTACTTTGTGTTGATTGTTTGATTGAACTGCTAGTCAGTTAGTTAAAATTTCTACATTGATTCTGTTTAACAGAATATATCATATGGAACTGAAAATGATGTTATCTATATTGTCTAACATCTGTGATGCAGGGAAACAGGTTGGAGGAATCCGACTGGATTCCTCAACAGTTATTTTATTGTTTTTCATATATTTTGATATATGATGTGAAGTACAACCTGTTGTTGATTATGTGTGTATGGACTATATTGAACATCGTGATTTGATATGATTGAATACCATAACATGCCGAAATGTTGAAAAAGGGAATATTTTCAAAGTGATATTGAAAATAGAATATTTAGAAAATGGGATATTTATAAATAGGAGATATTTATAAATTTAAATATTTATAAATAAGGAATATTTATAAATTGGGATATTTATAAATAGGAGATATTTGAAAAGGAAATAAATTCAAAACAATTCTTTTTGAATGGGAAGTCCTGTGTGGCGAGTTTGGGGATTTTCCCGATGCTTCCGATACAATGGAAGTTATGGCGAATTTCCCGGGAATTTAAGGAGTTAGAATATTTCAAGAATAAATTTGAAAAGGAAATCATTTTTAAAATGTAGAACCGTTATTTAAAAGTAAATCTTTTCAAATGAATAAAACGTTGTTAAAAAAGGAAATCTTTATAAAGTGAATAAAGTTAATCGAATATGGTATTCGAAGTAAGTTAATCGAATATGGTATTCAAAGTAAGTTAATCGAATATGGTATTCGAAGTAAGTTAATCGAATATGGTATTCGAAAGGAGAAATCGAATATGGTATTCGAAGTAAGTTAATCGAATATGGTATTCGAAAGGAGAAATCGAATATGGTATTCGAAGTAAGTTAATCGAATATGGTATTCGAAAGGAGAAATCGAATATGGTATTCGAAGTAAGTTAATCGAATATGGTATTCGAAAGGAGAAATCGAATATGGTATTCGAAGTTAGTTAATCGAATATAGACATTCGAAAGGAGAAATCGAATATAGTATTCGAAGTTAGTTAATCGAATATAGACATTCGAAAGGAGAAATCGAATATAGTATTCGAAGTTAGTTAATCGAATATAGACATCCGAAAGGAAAAATCGAATATGGTATTCGAAGTTAGTTAATCGAATTAGTTATTCGAATAGAGTTAAATGGAGTTAATCGATTAGAGTTAAATCAAAAGAGTTAATCGAATATAGTTTATTCGAATAAATAAAAAGAGTTAATCGAATATAGTTTATTCGACAGGAGTTAAGTGAATTAGTTAAGCTAAACTAAGTGAATTAGTTAAGTGAATTGGTTAAGTTAACCAAAGTGAATTAGTCGAGTTAATCAAAGTGATTAGTTCAGTTAATCGAGATAAGTAAATCAAGTTAGGTTAATCAAGATGAATTAGTCAGTCGAGTTAATAAATTGAGTTAGTCAAACCAAGTAAAACCAGTTAAGTTAAATAAGTTGAGTTGATCAGGTGGTTCGATCAAGTTAGTCGAGCCTAGTTAATCGAATCGAATTAGTCAAACCAAGTAAGTCGAGTTAAGTTAGCCAAGTTAGTCGAGCCTAGTTAATCGAATCGAATTGGTCGAACCAAGTAAGTCGAGTTAGTCGAGTCAAGTTAAGTTAGTCGACTTAAGTTCGTCGAGTCAAATTAATCGATGTTAGTTTCATCGAAGGGGGTTATCGATTATAGTTTAATCGAAGTGAGATTTTCAAATATGAGATATTTGAAAAGGAAGAGTTATCGAACATTAGTTATTCGAAGAGAGATTATCGAATATCGTTTATTCGAGAAGGAGTTAATCGAATATAGGTTATTCGAAGAGGAGGTAATCGAATATAGGTTATTCGAAGAAGAGTTAATCAAATAGAGATTTCTCGAAGAGAGTTAATCGGCGAATTCGATTATATCGAATTCGGGAAGTACTTATACTTTCCAGTGTTTAAATAGAGATTTATTTATTGATAAATAAATAAGTGTTAGGTTAATTATTCACTAATAAGAATAGAAGTTATAATTAAAGTTAGATAATTCGAAAGTAGGGATTATAACGTTATCGTTATAACCAATGTTTTAAATATAGAAGTGGATTAGTAAAATTGAATCCGAGAAAGGAGGGATTATAACGTTATCGTTATAACCAATGTTTTAAATATAGAAGTGGATTAGTAAAATTGAATCCGAGAAAGGCGTAAAGAAGTTGTTAAAGATTAAAAGATAAACTTTGACCATTTCGAAGTTATAACGTTGTTCAGTTAAGGTCTGAGAGGTAATTATACCCCAACTTGAGTGACTTCCTTCTTAACTAAGAAATGGTAAGGTTTGATCGTAAAGGAGTTTTGGAAATGTTTTCCAAACGAGAATCAGAAATGTTTTCTAATAAAAGAAAAATAAGAATTTGAATATAGGGAAACAAGAGATAAGTAAATAAATGAACTAAAGAGGTTAATGTTAAATGATGTTTGTTCAATAAAATTTCCATCTGGGAATAATATCGTTGTTTGCACACTTGTTTTCCTTTGATGGTTAAATCACAGACTATCGAAGTTTTGACCATTTTAACGTTGTTAATATGGAGAGACCGGTTGGATTATTATCCATAGAACCACTCTGTATTGGCATAAGCGTCGCGAATCATATATGCCAAGATAATTGAAGACGGAGTAAATTGCAAGGGCTATCCTGTTTACAGAATAGTGCCTTCGGTTTGTCCAGTCCCAGGACAACTTGTATGGACGAAGGTCTGACAGAGTATATCCAATGGATCGCGTAAATTGATCTGTTCAAACGTATTCACGTTTGGTGGCGGAGGAATTCGTTTCTCTTAGCTGTATACCCGTGTTATTTTTGGATAAGTCAATTTGTGATTTGGCGGGTATGACGATGTGACATTTTAAGTAAATGAAGATGGATGTCTGACATAGTATTTCCAGACGGTCACGTACATTGATTTCTTCAACCGTACCAAGAGTGGAAGCGGAGAAGGGAACTTCTTTAGCTGACACGTAATGTACTGTTGTAAACGTCAATTAGTGATTTCAATGGATTTGACAATGTAGCATTCGATGTGAATCTGATGTAATGAAAAGCGCAGCTTCTAGCCTCATCAACCGGTAAATGACAAAAATCGGGCAGGCAGCATGGCTAAGTCGGTCGCACCGAAGTAGGGTGTATAATCACCTATCTAGTGAATATTCATTTGTTTCTTAAATCTATCAATGCTGTCCCATATATATACGGGAACGATTGCTGATCCCAACCGTTGGTGATGTACATTCGATACACTCAAGCGAAATGAGTGGTCGGTCATGTGTGGCTGAGTTACAAGATGTTCTTGTTGAACTCCAGTGTATCGTTCCTAGAGTACACTGATCGGAAGGTGGTTCCATACCTTGTCATAGTTGGAAATCCATTATCTAATACGTGCTTGCGATTTTGATTGTATACTACATATGTGGAACGTGAGATGAAAGCGTTTCTGCTAGTTGATATCTATTTGTACTTAGACATTATTATAATATCAGAATGATATTGCTTTGAAAAGTTATTTGGATTCTCATAAGGGAAAAACCCGTTCCGTATTCACGGCGTGGTCTTATGAGATATCACATACCTGTTTAAATGATTTGAGTTTATTCACACCAGTCCCATGACTGACCCGGAGTTTATTTTGTTGTTTTCCCTAAACTTTTGGGTGCCTAAATTTGTACGGGCAGTCAAGTAGTCGGGATTTTACAGATACACTTGGAGAGCTTGGAGCAGGAGGCTTCAGGATTCTATAGCTATTATTATTTCCGCTGTTGCTGTAAGTGTTGTACTCTGATAAGTGTTATTGTATACATATACTGATGTTATTTCAAAGATATGTTATGTTATATTTTATTCGTTCCGCTGTGAGATTCGTGTTTACTCTGATGATGATGTTCTCCTTCTTCTTCTATTCTATAAGTTCTATCGTATCTATTCTCACCTTCTAATTTCTTTCATTAATTACCGGGATTTTTTTCGATGTTTTGGTTATCGACGTCGAGCTTACGTCGATAACCAAAGTCGCCGAAAAATCCGGGTCACTACACATCATATCCCGGTATTATAATTTAGGAATACTACTTTGGGAAGGGTTGTAAAGTCGTGCGTAAACATTTACTTGGTTGGGCTAGAATCACTAACCTAGTTAGGCATACATCTTGGGTTGAACCAAACGGAATATATCTATGTTATAGTCTATGTTGTACATTTCTTAGTCACCAGAACTTGTTGCTCTGACCCCCCTATCCTCATTACAATCTCTCAGGTTTTCTAGAGAAGGTCGGGTTCTCACAGGTGCTTAAGTTTGGCTTTCGGTTCTCGTTCTCTCTCATGCTCGGTATTGGCAAAGGGACTTACTTTGAAAAAGGTAGTTACACTAGTTAATACTACTTTATCCTATTTTGTTTCCGTTGTGAGTTTTTTATTGTACTCTGATTATGCTCATGCTCATTTATTGCAGGTATGCTTGGATGTGTTCAAGTTTTGTTTTTTGTCAAAATTTGGGTGTAGAAAAGTGTGGGGTGTCACATGCATAGAGTAAAAGCCTAATGAAAGACATGACAGAGACTTATCAAATATAGGATAAACTAACTGAAAGATCGGCATGATAAGCTTAAAAAGGAAGTTAAGATGCAATGTTCTAAATAATAAAATCAATAACATAACCCATAAAATGTAGACTTTCAATGCGTATTGATTGCAATAATAATTGTGATTTATGAGGACCAACTAGTAACGTTTGAAGTGACTTTAATTTATACAGATGGACTCCTAATAAATTTCACTTTTGGGCCTACTGTTCGACGATGAATATTTTACAAATTAGAAATCCATCGTGAAGTGTATTATACGGCAAGCACATGGCGTACATTTGTAGTACGTGGTGAACACGGGTTGATCCACGGAGAAAGAAATTATTCTAATTCTACTAAATTGAATTATACCACTTGATATTTTGATTAACTAAAAATTACAAAATTACAAAAAAAAAAAAAACAAGTTGAAAGTTAACAAATGAAATCAGTGTAATTTAGAAGCAACTTCACCCTCATGACCATATAAATCAACATATAATGATTTCATGATCTTTCTTTTGACCTTTTGTGCAATTAGTTAGTGTATTTATCATAAGCACGACCTAACTGTGTTATTAGTGAACACACTTAAACCGTCAAACTTTGTTACCCTCTTTAATCCACAATTACACTTTCATGAAATGACAACAACAGTGAATACTAAAATTTACTTTAAGTATACTCCTTTTACTACTAAGCTAGTAACATAGAGTATCAAATTTTAATTTTAGTCACACTTTAGTTATCATATTCATATGTGGATGAAGAGACAATCTTGTGTTTATGTTGACTAAGCATAGCCTAAATGTTGTCAACAACATAGATTATCAAAAGCAAAACTCAAACAACAATGTAATTACTACTTCAATCATTCCATTAAGCATAGAAAGAGAGCATAAAAATCAAAATATGTTGCATCAACATAATCAAGACGGCTTCATTACCCCCAAAATCAAAGGGATTAGCCTCTCATGTTTGTTATTATATCAATAAAAGTAGATTGCAACATAAAACAAAAGAAAAAGGAAAATGCAAGCTACGGAAATAAAAAGAAAGCTAATTAACAAACTCAAACTAAATTAATCTACTTGCCTGACATGTAAATTTACACTAGTAACATAGAAGAAAAGAGCATGCAAATAAAAGAGAGCACTAGTTAACATTGCAAAAAAAGGGGAAATTACATAAAAGAGAAATGGCTAAGAAGCCATGAAAGAAAGAGAACTTTATTTTGATCCTACAAAATAAACTAACTAAAAGAAGAGGATCTATTTACACGACCATATGGGGTTATATATGCATGTTTTAAAACCCTAACCCTAATCCATATTTGTTGGGAACCACCAACAATGCCCTCTTCATGAAGCTTCCATTTGTCTTTATCTACTAATGAATCATTAAAAGTACATGAAGCTGTTTGGTCTCCATTTGCGAATACATTAGCCTCTAAATATAGCATTAGAGGAAGAGGGATAATGAATGTGGTCCACCACTAAGTTGTGCGTGAATTAATTCCATCTCCATTCCTTTGTATTAGCTTTGTGCATTCGTATCTTCATGTAGACTTCACCAAAATTCCTACAAAATAACATGAAAAATGAACAAGTAAATTTTATCAAAAATAAACACATGCACAAATGACCGTTTTCTTCCAATATGAAGATGAATGCATGATAATTTTAGGATTTTGGGTTTTTGGTTAAAACATGTAAAAATAGCCCAATATGTTATTTATTTTACTAAAAAAAGAATAAATGTGTGAATATACATGTACACACTTACGTGCTTATCAACTAGCCCCACACTTATCTTTTTATTCGTCCTCGAATAAAGAAAAAAACTAAGATAAATCCATTTTCGCAGGGAGCACGATTGCATTGAGCGTATGCAACAAGCCATTAAACCTTGAGGTGTCCCCAATACGACGAGTGTTGTCTCATAATGGTTTTCAACGGATACTACCCACAAAATCCAAATGATAAATGCAAAAATTATTTACAAAATGCAAGATTCGAAAATATTTACAAGATTAATGCAAGTTTTTAAATGAATACTTACAAATGGATAACTAACTTTTAAATTTGACACGAGTGAGTTAACACAAATTTTGGTTGTCACTATGAAAATTAAGTCCTTACTAATCAAAACGTCAAATGTTAGTTAGGTTATCGTTACAGATTACTCTAGCTTGGCTAGTTGTTTTAGTTGAAAACATAGTGCGATTGTGAAATGAATTCTATAATCGATTATCAACAATCATAAAATGACATTTTTATTTCCTTTTGGTTAACGAATTAGGTTAAATAAGTGAAGATAGTTCTTGGATTTTAAGTTCTTACTCTCTCTTTATTTTGAAAAATATTTACATTATTATTATTTACAAACACCTAGCTGAAATGACCAAGGTATATCATCCATGCACTGTCTCGCGGACTGACGTGAGAGATTGGGACAGAGCTTGGCGGATTGTGCAGACCAACGCTGACTTTATCAACAAGATGTCGGTAATCCTTAGATGTCCAACTCATAAAATGATACCTTGGTATATGACCCTGCAATACCTCACGGTCTGACGTGAGAGTTGGGACAAAGCTTGGCTTGTTTGCATACCAATGCTAGATTTACAAGCAATGTTGGATACCCTTGGATTGTTTACTATATATGTATATATATGTTTTGAAGAGAGAGAGAGAGTTAAGCGAGAATATCTTACCACAACTTCACCTAAAAGATCTGAAGCGTTATCGCAAGTAGTTCGATTCAACCATTCACTTAATCGGATTACAATTTAGAAAACATTTCATACTCATCACCTATGAATCTCCCTATATACCAGTTACACTAAATTTTCTCATAATTCAAACTCTTCTTTTGTTATCCGTTAAGAGAAGTGATTTTCTAAACATTTTAATTGTACAACCAGAACTGCATGTTTACTACATCATGCCCATCTAAAAGTAATTAAAATGCATTTTATTTTTTGAATTTTTTTAATGCAAAACCAAAATAAATATGAAACTCTTCCCATACTTGATTTCGACTGTGACCCCACAATCAACCCAAGTAAAAGGAAAATGAAATTTTTGAAAATATGTTCTATATTTACAAGGAAAATATATATTATTTACAGTATATCAGAAAATATATTGACAAGAAGTAAACGAAACGATCTTCTAAAAGCCAAATCATTTGTCTCTTCAAGTATGAGAGACACAATTTAAGCTTGAAAAACCAAAATGTAAAAGATTTCCAAGTTATACTTTTATTTGGAGAAACAAATGTCGTTTTATTAAATACTGAATAAGTTGATTTGTTTTCGATGGTTTTTGGTGTAGATTGACTAAATGGTTGAAATTTGTTTTTAAATTCATCCATTTGAATTTCAAATTTATCACTGAAAATTTGTTCAACAATATTGATTTCAAAATCCAAATGGTTATTCAAATCTATGGGTTCATAATTCAACACATCTTCGAAAAGACCAAAAAATTTGGGTTCATCAAATTCGTCTTCCTTTAAATTAGTCACAGCTTCATTGCATATATCAATTTCAAATTCTAAAGTTGTTATTTTTAAATTTTCATATCAAGACAAGGAAGATCGAATTTTGAATTTGTTATCAAAGTCTCAAAAGAATTGAAATCCAACTCAATTACCATATTATTAACAACTTCGTTAAGGTTGTTATTTTCAATTTCGGAAGTCGTTATATGAAAATCGTTGATTGTGGTAAAAAGTGGATTGTCATTTGACTCATCACACGTTGAAATTGATTTTGTCAATCACGTCGTTTCAAATACCAAATCTGTGTGATTATCAAAAAATTTATTCATTTGCTCCACAAAATCAAATTTATAATTATTTATTTGAGAATTTGAATTTTGAAATTGTTGAGAACAAAAATTTCCACTTGCACCACAATTAAAATATTATTCCCATTACCAAAATCATTTGCAAATTGATTCACATTTCCGTTTTGAATTTGAAATCCATTTTGGAGTTCGAAATTGAATTTACAAGGGTCATAATCGAAATCATTTGAATTTGGAAGTGAATTCAAATTTTGATTATTTTGAAAACTTTGACTCGAATTGTTGCACAAGTATGAATTACACCATTCATTTATTCTTTGGTGTTGTTGAGTACTCATTACAAGTAAAGAACAATACTTGTTTCAAGGGTTGTGTGTTAACTGTCATTTTGAAAATTTTGTGTTGCAAAATCTGAATTATTTGTGCAATAGTTGTTATTAAAATATCCTTACTAATTTGGTGCGAAATTATATGGATATATTGATTTTCACAACTATTGTAAAATTCTGTCAAGGAAATCCTGACATTTTCAAGAAAATAGTTCCCTTTTTTTTTGAATTTTGGAATTTCTAAATGAGAAAAGGAAATAAATATTCATAATAGACAAAAATTGGAATATTTTTAAGTTATTTTTAAAACGAAATGCTTAAATAAAAAAGAGAAGAGTTTATTTACAAATGATTTTTTTTGAAAATTTTGTATTTTTTTCAAAGAGAAAATAGAAATTTTACTAAAATAATTTTATTTATTTTTTTTTGGATTTTTTTATATACGCATGAACCTAATGCAGCTATATGAAGGAAAATGATATATTTACAAATTTTCTCAAATTATATATTGATGGTTTGATTAATTTCAACAAAAGATTTCTTAGCCAGTTAACAGACAGGAGTTATCGGTGCACGAGGAATCACCCTAGCAATGAAGCCGAAGGTTTAAGTACCTTCAGAGGAACAACCGTTATAATATTTACAAATCATCGTAATATTTATAAATGCTTATTTATATGTCTTAGTCTAGACACCGAAAAATAGTTCGTTAGAAATAAAAATCAGTTTGTCGAGATATAATAACGTCCTTAGAAAATGAAAATGAAACGAGATGATTGCAAAATAGAAATTAAACGTGAATTAACGATACAACTACAAATGAATTTTTATTTTGTTTTTAGAATTTTTTAATACAAATGCAAGTAAACAACAATGCAAGTAAAATAAAAATCGAGGTTAGAAGAGCACAATTGAAACACTCCACCTCCGTTAAGGTCACTCACAAAGGGAATGCCCTAAGTTTGGTGGAGGGTTATAGGTACAAGACTCAGAAAATTTTACAAGACAGATAAGTATCAGCAGCGGAATTCAATTCATTTACTGAATACGTGGTTCAATACAAAAGCATTACATCAAATTGTCTCAAAATAACTTCCAAAACATTACACCATAATTTCTGTCTTGATTATTAAATAAAGAAGCATAAAACATAGATAAACTGGATAAATCCCCAAGTTTTATATCCAAAAGCCATAGCCAATGAAAGCGAGTCCCAATCATACATCTACTTTCTTGAAGCTTGCAAAGAGTCTGATTAAGCTGGAGTATTCCCTCCCTGTGGACTTGGGGGGGGGGACGGAAGAAAAGGAGACGAAAGAAAACGGGTCAGACAATAAGTCTGGTAAGTTCAGTGATTACTAGTATTTAAACAAGGAAAGGGATCATGATAGTGATAACAGAACATAGGACAATACCCTAATATAAGATAAGAGGAACATGTGGTCGCACCCATTACTATAGTCTCTACACCTACCTAAAAATTGGTTCAACTAGCCCCACGTGTTTATAACAAACGATCCTCTTATGATCGGCTCCTACTCGCATGCATTCATGTCCTGTGTCACTCGGCCCCGCTTGACTGTAGCTACCTGTACTGGTCCCACCATGGGGTGTATCTGTCCCTCTGGTGGCAACCCGACACGATTCAAGATGCACAGTGTACACTACTGATGCCCAGTGCCTGATTTTTCCACTTCGGAGTATGTGCACGCCCGTACTCCGTCGAAACCTACATTGGCCCACCAACCGCCGACGTTTTGACCACTCATACTCAGCCCAGTAATCGTGCCCCACCCTGCCTAGCTTTAGGGTACCATGATACATCCATGTGTGTTACTACTGAAATGGGTCCCCATTACTAGGGTTTTCTAATCAACATGTTTATTTGGTTAAGTGTCCAAGTTTACCTAACCCCGCCCATCTGTTTTGTTAACAAGTTGAATCGGTTAAGTGTTTTCCTAATTTACTTTACTCTACCAATCCTGACTTACCTTTAATTTATTAAAGCACCAACCACTGACATTGACGGGTCTTGTTGTGGTCACTGGATGTGTCGGTAGGTTCCGGGCAGATTTACACCACAACCCAGTTTAACCTCGGGTTCTTTTTGGGCCCGATGTACTAACCACCCACATTAGGCAGGTCTTGTTATGGTCACTGGATATGCCGGTCGGTTCCGGGAAGATTTACACCACAACTCAGTCTAACCTCGGGATAGGATATTTGTAACGAACTGGGATTTTCGACTCCGAAAATCAACATAAAACCCATGTTAATTATTCAGGTATCGAACATTCTAGATCATTAATAGAAAGAAGTTAGAGGGTGAGAATTGATAGGATAGAAAATTAGAATAGAAGAAGAAGAAGAACACAATCAGAGTAAACACGAATCTCACAGCGGAACGAATAAAATATAATATACAATATAAATTTGAAATAAAACAGTATATATGTAAAGAATAACATTTTCAGAGTACAACATTTACACACAGCGGAAATAACAATAGCTATATAATCGTGAAGCCTCCTGCTTCAAGCTCCACCAAATATATTTGTAAAGACCCGAACTACTTGACTGCCCGTACAAATTTGGGCACCCAAGAGTTTAAAGAAAACAAAACAAAATAAACTCTGGGTCAGTCATGGGACTGGTGTGAGTAAACTCAAATCATTTGATTTAACTTTTAAAAACCCCTTTCAAAAGAAAAGATAATCGTAAGACCAATCCACACATAAACATGGACGGTTTTTACCTTACGATAACCCAAAACAGTTTTGGAAATCAATACTTCTCTGATATTATAATAATGTCTAATCACAAGTAATTAGCAATCTAGCAGAACGCTTGCATCTCACGCTCAACATATATAGTATACAAATCAAACCGCGGGCGCTTATTGGAGATTGGATTCCAACTATGACAAGGTATGGGACCACCTTCCGATTGTGTATCTCTAGAGACGAATACACTGGGTTCAACAAGAACGTTTTGCAACTCGGCCCACACATGACCGACCACTCATTTCGCTTGAGTTTATCAAATATATATCACCAACGATTGGGAGCTACCCTACCTTTCCCGAAAAGGGACAGCATTGATCATAGATAAAATAATGAAATGTATTTTCTCTAGATAGGTGATATACACCCTAATGGGAGCGACCCACTTAGCCATGCTGCCTGCCCGATTTTTGTCATTTCCCTGTTGATGAGTCTTGAGGTCATAACGTCTCTTTGGAACATCTGGCCACCATTCACTTTGAATGTCACATCGTCATATCTGCCAAATCACAAATTGATTTCTCCAAAAATACCACGGGTAAAAAGCTAAGAGAAACGAATTCCTCCGCCACCAAACGTAAGTACGTTTGAAGAGATCAACTTACGCGATCTGTTAGATATACTCTGTCAAACATTCGTCCATTCACGTTTGTCCTGGGACTGGACAAACCGAAGGCACTATTCTATAAACATGATAACCCTTGCATAACTCCATCTTCAATATTTGATCGCAACGCTAACATCCATACAAAGTGGTTCTCAGATAATGCATCTGATCCCAGTCTCTCCATATTGACGACGATAAAATGGTCAAAACTTCGATAGTCGGTGATTTAACTATCAAAGAAAAATAAGTGTACAACCAACGATATTATTTCCAGATGGAAACTCTATCGATCAATCAACATTCAACATTTATCTCTTTAGTTCATCAGTTTATTTATTTCCTATTCCCATATATTCACCATTACTTATTTTCTAAATTTAGGAAATATACGTTATCAATCATTGGAAAACATTTCCATCTTTGTTTCACGTATCACTGTTATTCTTGTATTCTCTCTCATCAACATTTCATTTTCTATGATTAGAATATATCTCTGATTATATTTGGAAAATGTTTCCAAAATTTGTTTATTAGATGTTTAAATAAAACATCACTAAGCCAATTTAAACCATTACACTCATTAACTAAATTCACTTAATCAATCTTCACTATTGAACCTTACCCATCCCTTGGTTAAAAACGAAGTCAATCAAGTTGGGGATAATTACCTCTCATACCTTAACTGAACAAACTTCCTAACCTCGAAATAGACAAAGTTCACCTTTTAAACCTTTAACAACTTCCTTACGTAACTCTCAGATTCTATTTATGATTCCCCTTCTTTAATTTTAAAACAATGATTATAACTATAGCGTTATAATCCCTTCTTCCTAAATATCTACTTCAAAGTATAACCTTTATTTCATAATTTAACTAAATAACTAAACCACTAATTTATTCATGAATAAGTAAATTTTGATTTAACCGGAAAGTAAATATTACTTTCCCGAACTCGATATAGTCGAATTCAGTGTATAGTTCTCTTTTCCGAATAATCTCTATTCAATAGCTCCTTTTCAAATAAACTATATTCAATAACTCTTTCTTCGAATGATTTACATTCGACTAACCTCCTTTCGAATAAACTATTTCGAATAACTCCTTTGGATTAACTCATTTCGATTAACTCAGTTTATCTAACTCAACTTATCTAATCAACTTATTTAACTCCTATTTAATAACTAATATTGTAATAACCCGGAAATCTATGCCAATTTAAAATTTTTATTTTGGCAATTTTAGTGAATTTTGAATATATAAAATGAATTATTTTAAATAATAATGACGAGAAATTTATTTTGAATAGAATTAGAACGTATATATTTATATAGATCGTCGTTAGAATATAAATATTTATTTTAAATTATAAAAGGAATTGAAAATGGTGCGGTAGTTCGAAAATTAGATTTCAAAGTTCAAATGAATGTACAGGATTTCAAAAAAACCGGACTTTAGTGAAACCAAAAATATTTGAATCTATTTGAGAATATCTTTCCAACGAATCCGAAAAATCAAAATTTCAAAGCGGTAATCAAAAGTAACGTCCAGTTGAAAATTCAGAATAGTCGCTATGGAATTCTGGCCCTTAAAAATAGCCATTTTGCAAACAACCTCGGTTTTCGACGAAACCACTTTTGTTGGATCCGTGATGTCAAGTTATTGCTAGGTTTCAAAATTCATAATTTTCTAAATCAATATGTGAGTGTGGAAAAGAAAAACGTGTTTGACCAATTTCAGTTGATTTTAATCGACTGGAAAATGGTCATTTTTCAAACGGTCTTAGAATTTGACAAAATTAGTTTTTTTAGGACCGTATTGTCAATACGAAGCTGGAAAATATTTTTCGGGGAATTTTAGGGTCCGTATGTGGTCCTAGTAAATTGAAATGTGCGTTCAAAATCAATATATAGATTTATATTTTGATTTTGACGGAAACTGATCGAAACGATCTAATTGGCCTACGATACCTATCCCATTGTGTTCGAAATGGTGGTATTTAGCTAGGGACGATAGGCGGTGGGTCTCGTTTGGAGATCGAAATTTAAAGTTGCTTTTTGGAATTTAAAAATAATAAAAAATATATAATTTACTCTAAAACCCCTCCCTCCCCTTTATCTTCCACGATGGAATTCATTCAGTAAAAAAAACCCGATCTACTTTCTCCCATCGCCCCCCATCACCGATCCGCCGCCCGAGGTGGCAGCGGCACCACCCACGAACCCGTGCCTCTCTCTCCTCTAGCCATCCCCTTCTTCCCCCCTCGTTTTCCTCTCCTCCTCTGAAATGAAGACCACCACATACTACACCCCCTACTCCGCCCAACGCCCTCCGCCTGCAGCCACTTGCCGCCAGTTCCCCCATCTCCTCGCAATGGCCACGCCCCTCCACCCCGCCCTTTGTTCCTCTCACCTTCAAAACCCCCAAAATCTGCACCCCTGGCCCAAAGCAGCCATCGCCCAACCTTTAGCCGCCACCACCTACGTCAGGCCGCCGTCCTCGCCCCATTTCAGCCTCTGGAAAAGGACTGCATTAGAATTTCAAACAGATTCAGACGATTCAGCAGTTCAAAAGCAAAGCATGGCGGAGTGGAACCCTCTATGAGAACTCCTCACCTTTAATTTATTTCTAGTTTGAAATATATACTAGGATGCAGAAGGTGTTTAGTAGCACCCGGCACACTTCGTCCACAGACCATGGATGACTTGTTTGTTTGGTTGCTGTGTTGTGAAATTTGATTATGTAATGTGCAATGGAATAAAAAAAATTATAGTGGAAAATATTTTATAGTTAAAAATATAATTTTTAACGCGTATATATAATAAATATTTATAAACAAATCGGACGATTTGTTTATATACACTGATTTGACTGACATTGATTGGGACGATAAATTTTACACATCGCCCAACTACACAAATAAATTCTGTGTGTGTTGATTTGAAACCCCACACGGGTATTGGGATGATATTTGACGTACACTAATCCTGATTGTTTAGTTGTATGTCAATCGATGGGTTGACAGACTGTGCAAGCATTAATTATTTATATTTAATGCTTATGCAGTTGTGTGGTGCACTCTGGATGATGGTTGATGATTTATCGTTGCTATTATATATATGTGTTGTAGAAAATCCATATAATTAACATTATACGGTAATTGATTGGGCCTCATTCCAATTTGGAAAATAAGAAATAAATATTCATGTGTTGAATAGAAAAATAAATATTCTTGTGTTGAATAGAAAAATAAATATTCATGTGTCGAATAGAAAAAAGAAAATTCATGTGTTGAAGAAAATATTCATTTGTTGAATAGAATAATGAAGTTGTTAAAATATATATAAAAGTCGTGTTGATTAGATTGACGCCATTTTGACGTGAACGATATTTATATCGATTTTATTCATTTTTATAATGAATATAGAAAAGAAAGTGATTTCAAAATATTACATTTTGAAAATATTATCATTTGTGTATCGATGATGTGGAATATTCAATTTTGATTAGAAACTGAATATGAAGTTGAAATTGTTTTGAAAACGAATGTAAAATGATTTATAAAATACATTTTGAAAGGAAATCGACAAAATTTATATTATGTATATATATATATATAATGGCCTGAATAGAACGTGCCCCGCCGCGGCAGTTCGTGAATTTCGACCATTGGCTTTGAATGGATATTACGGGAGATCCGATCATCGGATTCTCCTGAAACAAGAACCATTGGGTTCGTATCGAAAAGAGATTTCTAACGAGTATTAGAAATTTGAAATCTAACGGTTGGATTTGGAATTATGTCCAAATCAAATTTGGAAAAGGATGTTGTAAGTGCAGTTCGATGGCCGTTGATGGAAATCGACTGTACGGGCCTTGATAAAATTATTAAAAATAGTGATAATCTGTATAATATCATAAGAAATGATTTGAGAAGAATTGGGATGAAAATTTCCATATTTGAAAAGATAAAAATAGATTTTTTATCGAAATGTACTAGTTTTAACTAGAATTATAATTCATTTATTTTTGAAATAAATAAAGTGGATTTGAAATGGTTTTGAAAATAACTAGAATTTCCAATATATAAAGTGGAAATGGATTTGAATCGAAATTGTCTTTGGAATATTTCGATGTTGGATTTCGTGATTATACAAATATTGTTCTGGAAATTTGAAAGATATATTTATATCGTTATTTCCAATACGATATTTGTTGGTCGTAGAGTTTGATATTGAATATAAGCCATATATTTTCTATTCAGAGCCTTGTATATAATATCAAATGTGATTTTGGGCTGTCGTGAACGATATCTTCAATAATACTGTTCTTAGACCCAACGGAGTTAAGAAAATCAGAAACTAACTGGAGATTAGTTAAGTTGAATGGTTTCTTGGGTATTGATCTTATGTTGGTTTCGGCCTTTGGGGTTAATACTTAGGGAATTGCTCATTTTCTATTTTACGGTTAAAAGCTGATAGAATGGAATGTGATTTTGGGTTATCGCGAACTGTGTTTTAAATGACATTGATTCTTTAACCCAGTTAAAGATTAAAACTAAGTGGAGTTTTAATGAATCTTTAATCAGATTGAAATGATCGAGAATGGAGTACCACCAGTTTTATTCCAAACGATAGTTAAATCTTTAATTAGATTTGAACGTGAAATGGCAATTGAATTTACCGATAACAACGTGGTGTTAGACATGAAGTATTACCAGTTTTACTTCATAGGATGAATAGGTTGGGATTGGGAAATTAAAACAAATGATAACTTCGGTAAGGTTCGTTAATTCCGACTAGTTTGGATAAACCATAATTTGGTTTGAATTGATATTCAAAAGAAGATTAAAGAATAAATTTAAGGAATTTATCTTTGATAAAATTAATGGGAACCTATCCCTAAGAATGTGAAATTTAGCAACTAACCAAAGATTGGCTAAGATGAATGGTTTCCTGGGTATTGATCTGATATTTGTTTCGGCCTTCGTGGTTAATATTTGGGGAATTGTTCTCTTACTAATCTATGGTTAGTGACTGATGAATTGGAATGAGGCAAATGTTGTGTTTGTGTAACACTTGTTTATTATATACGCGAGTTATTCAAAAAGACCGGGTTTATCCCATTCTGAATAACTGATTCAACGTAGTGTCGAGGATGAAGACAGTGGTTGAAAACTGGAGGTGTTCACATCGTTTGGGTGATTACCGATGATCTTGATTGGGTCGTACACCCAAGAGGAGGGAATCAGTTAGTGATCGTCCAGACATACTTGGAGATCGATGGATATGCGAGGTACAAGGTGCCTCCGGTTTCATTCAGACCCAGAACGAACTTGTAAATGGACTGTGTGTCTGACATTGGATTTCAATCTGTGTGATTGATTTCTATTAAATATATATCTGTTTGGCGGCGGAGAATTTATTCTCTTGCTTAACGCCCTTCTCTAAGACGTACGAGCTCAGAGGTTATATATTAATGGATATCAAACGCATGGAGTGAATTGCCTGTGTGGCATGCCTAAGTGGCAATATGATCAAGGCATCTGTTGAAAAGCAAAGTCTTGTGGTTGATGATCAAAGCACGGCCTGTGTGGCATAGCTTTGTGTAGCGTTGATTCACGAGCCTCACACGCCGGTTGTGAACCAGAAACGGGAGAAGGACCTCAGGGAGGGCATGCGTTTCTTTCTAGCTAGAAGTGGCGTCGGTGGTTTTACACGCCCTGACGAGTTTGATTTATGTGGTTGTTGCTGTTGCGAGGCGCCTCGGATATATCGGTGACTGTGTGGAGCCGATGGAGCCATTGGGCTCATTTACGCCCCCAAAGGGCGGGGAAACGTAGTGTTCGGGCATTTTAATCCACATCGGTGGACCGACCCTGACGATCCAAGGGCTCACCTGCGTCTGGGTCCTGAGGCTCGGGCTAGACAGTCTCGAATCGTTAGAGGACTATCTTTTTCCTCGGTTCACAGAGGGAAATCCAACTTCCAATATGTGACTTTACGGTTTTATTTGTAGAGCCTAGTATGGCGACATAGTGGTATGGGGCACTTTTGCCGTCTATGATTGATACTTATGATTGAAATTGTTTTATACACTATGCACTTATAATAGTATCAAATGATTTTTTTTTAGCGTATCAAGCATTCTTTGGCTATTATAAGGTAAAAACTCTATCCTTCGGCTTGCGTTGCATTGTGTGATGGGACCTGGGTCTTATAATAGCTTCATGTTTTTTATTTAGCATTGCGCTGTTTGTTTTAAGCACTGGTGTTGTGACGACCCCAAACCCCGTACTGACGGCGGCAGGGGTAATATTTGGAATATAACACATAAACAGATAATGCAGAACAGAAATAAATAAATACACCAGATAATGCACCATTGGATATACTGGATAAACGTAATCATTAGAGCTACACAGTATACAGGATCATACTTAGTACAAATACAGTTCAGCCATACATAAATGTCTACAGCGAAAAACCAACAAAATATGTACAATAGGAGCTGAACAGCATAAAAAGAGAAATGATAGAATCCATCTTCAGCTCCAGCTATCCGGAAAGAGCCTGCTAAAATCTGAATACAAGGCTGCCCATGTAGAAAAAGGGGCACCCGAGTTTGCAAGTGAAACAAACTACGAGTCAGTCATGGGACTGTTATGAGAAATCTACTTAACACACTATACAATTGGCTAATCACAGGACCACGCCACTTTCGCGGAACGGGTTTTATCCATTGGATTGCCAGTGCTTTAAAACAAATAATTCTTTTAAACATCGCAATGTCTTTTATAAAAACGAAGCCGTTATAAGACTCAATTCCCATCACACAATGCAACGCAAACCGGAGGATAGAGTTTTACATTATAATGGCCAAAATATGCTTGATACGAATAAAACAAAAGCATTTGATATTATTACTAGTGTTTATATGATTCATAAACAATTTCAATCATAACTATCAATCATAGACGACATGTGTACCATATATCATGTCGCCACATATATATACAATCAAAACCGCACGATGTCGTATTTGGAAATTGGATTTCCGTCATGAACCAAGGCAAAAGATAGTCCTTACCGAATTCGAGACTATCTAGCCCGAGTCTCAGGAAAGCGCGCAGGCAAGCCATGGATCATCAGGGCCGGTCCACCGATGTGGATTATTATGCCTGAACACTACGTTTCCCCGCCCTTTGGGGCGTAAATAAGCCAACGAATGGCTCCATCGGTCCCGGATCGACCGATATAACTAAGGCGCCTTGCAACAACAAAAACCACATATGTGAAAATAGTATAAATGTCAGCCAGTTTAAGCACCGACACCACCTCTAGCTAGAAGGAAACGCATGCCCTACCTGAGGTCCTTCTCCCGTTTCTGGTTCATACCGGGGTGTGAGGCTCGCGAATTCACGTTATACACAAAGATACGCCACACAGGAGATGCTTTGATCATCAATTACAAGACTTTGCTTTTCAACAGAAGCCCTGATCACTGCATCTTAGCATGCCACACAGGCAATTCACACCATGCAACTGATGGCTATCAATCACACAGAATAAATTCCAATGTCAGACAAACAATCCATTTACAAGTCCGTTCTGGTCTGAACGAAACTGGAGACACTATATACCTCGCAAACCCATCGATCTCCACGTACGTCTAGATGATCACCACTCATTATCCATATTTCGGGATGCCTCCCAATCAGGACATCAGTTACCATCCAAACGAGGTGAAGAACTCCGGTCTTCGACCATCGTCTTCATCTTCGATTTCTTATCGTCGATTCAGTTATTCAAGATGGGATAAACCCGGTCTTTATGAGCAACTGGCATATATAATAAACAAGTTCTACACAAACACAACATACACATCATTTCAATTCATTAGTCACTAACCGTAAATCAGTAAGAGAACGATTTCCCAAATATTAACCCCGAAGGCCGAAACCAACATCAGATCAAAATCCAGGAAACCATTCGACTTAGCCAACCTTCAGTTAGTTTCTAAATTTCACACTCATATCGTTTATAATGATTTATCGCAATTTTTATTTATTATAAAATAGCCAATTTATTCAAACGACGCTTCAGGCCATAATGCGGCCATGGCGTTGTTTTTCTTTAGATTTGATTTACACATATCTGAAATTCTAACTGTTGGATCTTCACAAAATCTACATCATTAGAAATATCTTTTCAAAACGAATCCAACAGTTCCAGTTTTGGGAAAATCCGACGGTCGGATCTCCTGGTACAATCGTTTGAAGTTTCGATTTCAAAATACGAACTGCAACGTAGTTATTCGATTTAATTTAATAATATTTATGTATATATAAAAATATAATCGATTCTGGCACTGTTTTTCTTCAGATTTGAATTAAAACCATTCCAGATAATCCAACTGTTGGATCTTTACAAAGTTGGTGTCGTTGGAAAGATATTTCCAAAGCGAACCCGACGGTTTCGGTTTCGGGAAAATCCGATGGTCGGATCTCCCGCACTAATCGTTTGAAATCACGGTTTCAAAACATGAACTGCAGCTTCGTTATTCGATATATTTTAATTATATATATATATATAAATATAACCGATTCTTCGATTTCAAAACTATATGCTTTTCATACATTTGATAAAAATTATATTTTTATCCAACAGACATTCCCTTCGACACTTCACTATTTTTAACAACTCATGTATATAGTAAAAATGTGATTTTTATTGTAAAATGATTTGAAACACCCCACCTCCGTTAGGGTCACTCTCAAAGGGAATGCCCTAATTTTGGTGGAGGTTTATAAGTACAAGTCACAGATATACAAGACAGATATAAGAACACATATTTGTAAACAGCGGAAGAACAACAAACTTTATTTCATAAAGTCAAATACGTGTTACAACAACATCCTTTCCAAAAACACAACATAACACTTTCATAATCTGTCTTGAGTACATTATTTAAAGAAGCATAAATAAAACATGGATAAACTGCAAAAGCCCCATAGTGGATTGTCCAAAGCCATAGTTCAAAACAGGAAAGTCCAAGCAATACATTTCTCTTCTTCAAGCTGGATGTTAAGGTTGGTCAAGCTGCTGTGTTCCCTCCCTGTGGACCTGGGGGGGGGGGGGGAACGGAAGAAAGAAGACGAAAGAAAAGTAGAGTCAGACATAAAGCCTGAGTAAGTCTAGTACAACTTTGTCTATGAATAAAGAACTGGGTATGATAAGTATAAACAGGAAGTGGGCATGCACAATAAACTTGGTTAAGTTGTCTAGGGTCGAATATACTATCGTACCCCATGTTAATCTCTGAACCCATATAAACTAGTTTTCAACTGGCACCCCAAAATCAGGGTGATGTGAACCATTCTATGATGATTGGCTCCTACTCGCATAGTTACATGTGTCTTACGGCCCCCGATGTCTGTAGTTACCTATGCTGGTCCCACCATGGGGTGTATCAAGTCCCATAGTGGCAACCCGACACAACCTTAGAGTGCACAGGTATGCTACTGGTGTCCAGTGCCTTATTTTTCTGCTCCGGAGTGTGTGCACGCCCGCACTCCGTTAGTACCTACACTGCTACACCACCGCCGTCGCTTTGACCTCTTACAATCAGCCCAGTAATCGTGCCCCACCCTGCCTAGTTTCAGGGTATCCTGATACACCTTTTAGGGTTACTGCTGAAAAGGGTCCCCCGTTACTAGGTTTTCTATCTCTAGCCAACATGCTAAGTTGGTTAAGTGTTCCTAACCTAACCCCCACCAGTCCGTTTAGTTTAGCATGTTCCATTTTGATTAAGTCTTTAGTTCACTTAATCCTATCAATCCTGACTCAGCCTTAATTGTCTTATTAAGGCCCTGACCTCTCACATTAGACAGGTATTGTTGTGGCTGCCTGTTGCCGGTTGGTTCCGGGCAGTCTTACGCCACAACTCAGTCTAACCTCGGGTCCTTGCTGGGCTCCATGTTTAACCTCCCACATTGGATAGGTATTGTTGTGACTACTGGACAGCCGGGCGGTTCCGGGCAGGTTTACATCACAACTCAATCCAACCTCGGGTTAAACACATCGTATGTTCTACATTTACATATTTTGTCATTCCTCTTTATTTCTTATATGTAAATATTTGCGGCCCATTATTAAGTTAATGGTGTAAAGGTTACACCAATCATGGGCCCAACCCATACTTGAATTTGGGCCCTTCTATTTCATATTTTCATTCATTAATTAATTTTAACCCAACGTTATTTTCCCCTGTTTTACATGTCCGTTTATATATATTTGGCTTAGCCTTTTAAAGCCCAATTTAGCCATGCGAAAAGGGGAGGCTTAAAGCGTGATTACATACACAAAGAGGGGAAGGTGAGCGCATGAACTTGCATATGACGTTGGAAATACATAATAGAAACTGGTGTACTTGCATATATATACTTTGGTCATAAAGCATAGGTGACATGAACCAAACCATGTAAACTTAAGATAAGAATCTAAATTAGGTGTCACATAGTCTTAACTACAACATAGACCTATGTTCTCAATTAGGCATAAACATAAACAAGTCATGTTCATAAGGTTTCTACATGTTTACAAAGGGGATAATTTGTTACTAACACAAAATCATAGATCAACTTAATTATGGTTTAAGTCTAATCACATAACGATAGTATAAATATACTTATGCAAAAATATTCCTAATCATGGTGTTTGCTTTAAACTTGCAAAAAAGGGATTTTTGAGTCTAACCTAGCCATGTCTCACATATGTCATCATATAACTCTTGTAAACAAGATAGACTTAATCATGGATTTCAATTATGCCAAATATCATTCATAGCCTAGCCATATTCATAAGTTTGCAAAAGCATGACTTAATACATGGATTATGGTGTCAAAATTCCAATATAGTTTCATATGAACTATAACAACCAAACTTGTCTCAATTACTTTGCAAAATGATTTATGCACAAAAATATACATCATGATGGCATAATAACAAAGCCCCAAACTTGCATGAATTTCGATCAACTACATACATGTAGCTTCAACATAGATTACATAATTTGCGCAATATTCCAAACGTATACTTGCATAGAACTACCGCATGTAGTTCTTTATAATGAATAACATAATTTTGCACAAATATGAACTACTTTATTATCCCAATTCAAGCATACAAGTCAACACAGTTGTTTATTCATACCAAAGTAATACTCTACTTACTATGGTTGCGGCGAATTCTCTAATTAAGAGATATAATTCCTATGTTGAATTGATTGGCTTTAGGTTGCTTGAATTGCTTTAGGCTTTAGAACTTTCTTCCTAATTCTCTCTCTAGTTGGCGGCTACTCTTGGTCGTTCCTCAGCAACATGGCGGCTATGTTCTTAATTTGAATGAATAGATTAGGGTTTAGTCTAGGGTTGTTTATATAGAGGTTAGGAATTGATTAGGACCATTGATGTTGCTAGGTTTGATCATAGCCATTCATTAGGAAGAGAGACCAATTAGAACCCGCCACCTAGCCCTAATGACAAAGCAGACCACAGAGAATCGGCCAAACACAGACCTAGCCAGCCAGGTTGACTGGGCTCGACCAGGTCGACACCCCTGTCGACAGGGCTGTCGACAGCCCTGTCAACATGGGTAGCCCAGGTCGACAGCCCAGTCGACCTGGGTGGCCTAGGCAGGTGTTTATCCGCTCTGGCCCATTGGGCCCGATTTTTAATTATTTTATTCTGTTTGAATTTTAAATTTAATTCAAAACTTCCGAAGGCCATATCTTCTTCATACGGACTCCGTTTTTCGAAAACTCGGACTCTATTTCGCGTATTTTTCCGAGACGAACGCAATGGCGTATCCCGTTTCCCTTAGTTCTATGATTTCAGATTAATTATACTTTAATTTGTTAATTTCACAGTTATAGAATTTTCGGGGTGTTACATTCTCCCCACTTAAAAGGATTTTGTCCTCGAAATCTTCAAGTTAGGAGGAATGTATATCCTAACATCCAATCATCCATCTACTCATCCATCAAACACGAGCATCCACTGTCCTTAAAAGACTTCTAATGCTTCATGATCATATGCGAAGTGTGTGTGTACATGAACTTATCTAATGCAAAATCAGGCGGTCTACTGATTCAGTTGACCTCCTTAATGCGAATTATGTAAGTGCCATGAATCCATTATGTATGCAAATTTTCCTATTCATGATTCTACATGAGTGCACAATCATTCAATACAAATGCAGCATCCACATGAAAACACATTAAAGTTCAGCCATATACGAATACAAACATATATGCATATGCAATATGAAGTGACTGAGCCGATCTAAAACCTAGATTGTGTGTGTATATGCAACCACGAGCAACCACTAGCAATCACTTGCAACCACTTGCAACCATCATCCATAACATGTTTCAACTACATGTTTCCATCCAAAGGGTTTCTACCTAAAAGATACGGTCGAGGAAATATACCTAAAAAGATAGATAAAAGCGCAACTTAAGGAAAAAGAAAGATCAAGGATGTACCCTCGAACAGAAAAGGGTAGGCAGTACGGATTCTAGCTTCAGTTTCCCAAGTCGCGTCTTCCTCGGCGCCGCTCCACTGAACCTTGACGAGCTTGACTTCGCGGTTGCGTAGCTTCTTCACTTCCGTTCCTAAGATGCGGGTTGGAACTTTTCTTATGGTTGCTTCGCGTTCCACTTCGGCCTCTTCGAGTATATTTGGCTCTACCACTTTAGTAGACTCATGTAGACATTTTCGGAGATGTGAAACGTGAAAAACGTTGTGGACTCCAGCCAACTTCTCGGGTAGCTCTAATCTATAGGCCATTTTCCCAATTTTCTCGATAATAGGGAATGGCCCTACGAACCTTGGTGCTAGTTTTCCTGTGGTTCCAAAACGAACAACGTTCCTTAGCGGTGATACCTTGAGAAAAACTCTGTCTCCAACTTCAAATTCAAGGTCGGTCCTCCTCTTGTCGGCGTAGGACTTTTGTCTGTCTTGGGCCGTCTTCATCCTTCTTCGTATTAAGTCTACTTTCTCTGAAGTCTCTCGGATCATGTCTGGTCCAAGTATGAGCTTATCCGTGGATTCCCACCAACAAGTGGGCGATCGGCACGGTCTTCCATATAAAGCTTCGAAGGGCGCCATTCCGATGGTTGCTTGATAGCTGTTGTTGTAGGCAAACTCCACCAAAGGAAGGTGGTCTTCCCATGTCTCTCCGAAGTCAAGGACGCACAGTCTTAAGAGGTCTTCCAAAACTCTATTCACTCTCTCTGTTTGGCCGTCGGTTTGGGGATGATAGGCTGTGCTCAAGCGTAACTGCATTCCTACTGCTTCTTGCAGACTCCGCCAAAACTCACTGGTGAAGATGGGGTCTCGGTCACTAACAATGCTAGATGGTATCCCATGGAGTCGAACGATTTCCTTGAGGTAAAGTGATGCTAGGGATGAGGCAGTTCTTTTACTTTTGACAGGTAAAAAGTGGGCGCTTTTAGTAAGCCTATCCACTATTACCCAAATGCTAGTGTTGCCTCTCCTAGACCTAGGCAGCCCATCGATGAAGTCCATTGAGATGCTATCCCACTTCCACTGCGGGACCTCCAGAGGTTGTAGCAGTCCGCCAGGCTTTTTCTGTTCTGCCTTAACCTGTTGGCACACCATGCACTTAGAAACGAATTCTGCCACGTCCTTTTTCATGCCGTTCCAAAAGAAAGTCCTTTTTATATCTTTGTACATTTTATCTCCGCCTGGGTGTATCGTCATCTTGGAGTGATGTGCTTCCTCGAGAACCTTCTTTACTAAATCTTTTATCTGTGGGACGCATAGTCTTCCGTCTCGCCTTAGCAAACCCCTATCGTCGATGGAGTATCGGTTGAGGTGACTTGAAGTCTCACCCCTAATTAGCCTATCAATTATTTCCACAAGCTGAGGGTCTTCGCGTTGTGCTGTCCCTACTGAATCCACTAAAGTTGGGCGCACTTCGAGAGATGCTAGCAGGCCCGGTACGAAATCGGAGGAAGGCCTAAAGTCGAAGCTGGCTATAAACTCTAGGCTTTGTCTTTCAACAAACAACGGGCTTAGGGTCAATTTCTTTCGGCTCAACGCGTCTGCCACTACGTTGCCTTTGCCCGGAGTATAGGAGATTTCGAAATTGTACGAGGCAAGAAACTCCATCCATCTTTGTTGCCTCAAGTTAAGATCTTTCTGCGAGAAAAGATATTTCAACGATTTATGGTCAGTGTAAAGTTCGAACTACTCACCTAGGAGATAGTGTCGCCAAGACTTGAGTGCAAAGACGATGGCGGCTAACTCAAGATCGTGGGTTGGGTAGTTCTTTTCGTGCACTTTCAACTGCCTCCCGCCATACGCTACTACCCTTCCTTCTTGCATTAAGACGGCGCCTAGCCCTGTCCCACATGCATCCGTATAAACAATGAACATCTTGCTCCCATCTGGCAGCGTCAAAACTGGGGCTGTTGTGAGAGCCCTTTTCAGTCGTTGGAAAGCAAACTCGCAATTCAAATCCCAATTAAACACTAGATTCTTCTTAGTCAATTTCGTGAGCGGAGCTGAGATTTTCGCAAAATCCCTTATGAATTTTCGATAGAAACCCGCTAGTCCTAGAAAGCTTCGGAACTCAGTTGCATTCCTTGGTGTCTTCCAATCCTGTACCGCCACTACCTTTGCAGGGTCCACTGCTAACCCTTGTTTGGATACTATGTGCCCAAGGAACCTCACTTCTTCTCTCCAAAAGTGGCATTTGGAGAATTTGGCTTTTAGTTGATGGACTCGCAAAGTTTCCATGATTGCCCTTAAGTGCTGAGCATGTTCCTCTTCACTTTTTGAGAAGATAAGGATATCATCTACGAAGACCACTACGAATTTGTTGAGGAAATCTCTAAATACCCTACTCATTAGGTCCACGAAGTAAGTAGGTGCATTTGTCAAGCCGAAAGGCATGACAAGCCATTCAAAGAAGCCGTCTGGGGTTCTGAACGCCGTTTTATCGATGCTATCTTCAGCCACCTTTAGCTGATGAAAACCGGTTGCTAAATCGAGTTGGGAGAAAACAGCGCCCCTACAAGCTGGTCAAATAGATCGTCAATTCTAGGGAGAGGGTGCCTATTCTTCTTCGTTAGCTTGTTGAGCTCCCTATAGTCAACACATAGACGGAGTGAACCATCCGCCTTCGTAGCGAACACCACTGGAGCGCCCCATTCTGAAATGCTCCTCCTAATGAACCCCTTTTCTAGAAGCTCTTTAATCTGTTTACTGAGCTCTTTCCTTTCTCGTGGAGCCATATGTCTAACGGGCAACGCAACGGGCTTTGCATTATCTACAAGATATATGCGGAAGTCTATTTCCCGCTTCGGAGGCAAGCCCTTCACCTCTTCGAAGACATCCGGATATTCCCGGACCACTCTAACTGATTTCAAATTTTCAACAGAAGCATCTAGCGATTCAAGATAACTAAGCATAACCGCATACGAGGGATTACAAGAAATTTCCAAAGTATTACCGAGCTGGGTTAGGAGCCTAACAACCCTTTTCTCACAATCAAGGATGGCCCCATTACTGGATAGCCAATCCATACCCAAAATCAAACCATACCCCGAAAAGCCCAAAACAAAGGCACTACATTGAAATTCTACACTTAGAATGGAAATTTTCAATTCCAAACAGATCATAGATAAATGAGCTGGGCCCCCAATTGGGTTTGAAACAATTAAGGGGTCCTCTACCATACTAGTTTCTAGGTGCAGAGATTCTACTAAAGCAGACGAGATAAAGGAGTGTGATGCGCCAGAATCAAATAAAGTGCGAACGGGGTAATCATAAAGATAAACTACACTTTCTACAGAAGTATTTATACCTCGCTGTTGCAGAGGTGGCGCTTCTAGCACATGGACCTGTGCCCCTGGGGTGGATCCAGCCCTCTGCCCCTGTCCTCGTTTCTTTGGGCAGTCCTTAGCCCTATGGCCTGTCTCACCGCAAGAAAAGCACCCACCATTCTCCTTGGCCTTCTTTTTCCGGCAGTCCTTTACTAAGTGCCCCACTTTGCCACAGAAATTACACTTCCTCTTCTCTTTGTTGCCTTTCCCGCCCTTCTTAAAGTCTGTCTTCTTAGGCTGCAAACCCTCTTTCTTCTTGCGCTTATCCTCTTCATTCAGCAATGCCATTTGCACCAATCTTTCATACGTGGCTCCCATGGGTATATGGGTCATGGCCAAACTGTGTAATGGCTCATTCAACCCTTTGACGAAACGGAGAGCCTTCTTGTGCGGGGTGTTGACTAGGTCAAGCCCAAACCTAGCCAGCTCATCGAACTGATTCACATATTCTCTGACTGTCTTGTCCCCTTGCTTAAGAAATAAGAATTTTTCCAACTGCAAACTTCTTTCCGCATCTGAGAGAAATTTAGTCTCAAACCTTGCCCTAAAGTCCTCCCATGTCTCCACTGGTCTTTCAGCATTAGTGACTTCCCACCAGTAGGAAGCCTCGCCCTTCAATAGCCATACCGCCAATTGTACTTTTTGTCTATCTTCTACCTCAAAGATGATGAATAGGTCCTCCGTTTCTTTCAGCCAATTTCTAGCTGCTACGAAGGACTCAGTTCCATGGAAATCCCTTCCTCCCATAGCTTTAAAATCTTTACATATCTTAGCAAACGTGTTTTCCCGAGGAGGAGGTAGAGGAAAAGGTGCCGCTGCAGCTGGATGATTTCCGGCAGCTGGGGGAGGAGGAACGGTAGGACCTGGCTGAGTGGCCCTTGCTTCTAAGAACCGTCTAAACCAACCAGGTATTGGCACCCCTTCAGGCAAGTTAAGTTCTTGGGACATGCTGAAACAAAAAGGATAGATTCAAAACGAAGGATAAGAGATAGTTCCTATGGCTTTGGGGGGTGGACTTTGCCTTTTTAAAATAAAATAATATTTTTCTTTTAAAAATGCTTCTTTAAATTTCCTTTTTGAAAATAATTTTTCAAAACTTTTTATCTTATCTGGTAAACCTATGCTCTGATACCAAGTGAAACACCCCACCTCCGTTAGGGTCACTCTCAAAGGGAATGCCCTAATTTTGGTGGAGGTTTATAAGTACAAGTCACAGATATACAAGACAGATATAAGAACACATATTTGTAAACAGCGGAAGAACAACAAACTTTATTTCATAAAGTCAAATACGTGTTACAACAACATCCTTTCCAAAAACACAACATAACACTTTCATAATCTGTCTTGAGTACATTATTTAAAGAAGCATAAATAAAACATGGATAAACTGCAAAAGCCCCATAGTGGATTGTCCAAAGCCATAGTTCAAAACAGGAAAGTCCAAGCAATACATTTCTCTTCTTCAAGATGGATGTTAAGGTTGGTCAAGCTGCTGTGTTCCCTCCCTGTGGACCTGGGGGGGGGGGGGGGAAACGGAAGAAAGAAGACGAAAGAAAAGTAGAGTCATACATAAAGCCTGAGTAAGTCTAGTACTACTTTGTCTATGAATAAAGAACTGGGTATGATAAGTATAAACAGGAAGTGGGCATGCACAATAAACTTGGTTAAGTTGTCTAGGGTCGAATATACTATCGTACCCCATGTTAATCTCTGAACCCATATAAACTAGTTTTCAACTGGCACCCCAAAATCAGGGTGATGTGATCCATTCTATGATGATTGGCTCCTACTCGCATAGTTACATGTGTCTTACGGCCCCCGATGTCTGTAGTTACCTATGCTGGTCCCACCATGGGGTGTATCAAGTCCCATAGTGGCAACCCGACACAACCTTAGAGTGCACAGGTATGCTACTGGTGTCCAGTGCCTTATTTTTCTGCTCCGGAGTGTGTGCACGCCCGCACTCCGTTAGAACCTACACTGCTACACCGCCGCCGTCGCTTTGACCTCTTACAATCAGCCCAGTAATCGTGCCCCACCCTGCCTAGTTTCAGGGTATCCTGATACACCTTTTAGGGTTACTGCTGAAAAGGGTCCCCCGTTACTAGGTTTTCTATCTCTAGCCAACATGCTAAGTTGGTTAAGTGTTCCTAACCTAACCCCCACCAGTCCGTTTAGTTTAGCATGTTCCATTTTGATTAAGTCTTTAGTTCACTTAATCCTATCAATCCTGACTCAGCCTTAATTGTCTTATTAAGGCCCTGACCTCTCACATTAGACAGGTATTGTTGTGGCTGCCTGTTTCCGGTTGGTTCCGGGCAGTCTTACGCCACAACTCATTCTAACCTCGGGTCCTTGCTGGGCTCCATGTTTAACCTCCCACATTGGATAGGTATTGTTGTGACTACTGGACAGCCGGGCGGTTCCGGGCAGGTTTACATCACAACTCAATCCAACCTCGGGTTAAACACATCGTATGTTCTACATTTACATATTTTGTCATTCCTCTTTATTTCTTATATGTAAATATTTGCGGCCCATTATTAAGTTAATGGTGTAAAGGTTACACCAATCATGGGCCCAACCCATACTTGAATTTGGGCCCTTCTATTTCATATTTTCATTCATTAATTAATTTTAACCCAACGTTATTTTCCCCCGTTTTACATGTCCGTTTATATATATTGGGCTTAGCCTTTTAAAGCCCAATTTAGCCATGCCAAAAGGGGAGGCTTAAAGCGTGATTACATACACAAAGAGGGGAAGGTGAGCGCATGAACTTGCATATGACGTTGGAAATACATAATAGAAACTGGTGTACTTGCATATATATACTTTGGTCATAAAGCATAGGTGACATGAACCAAACCATGTAAACTTAAGATAAGAATCTAAATTAGGTGTCACATAGTCTTAACTACAACATAGACCAATGTTCTCAATTAGGCATAAACATAAACAAGTCATGTTCATAAGGTTTCTACATGTTTACAAAGGGGATACTTTGTTACTAACACAAAATCATAGATCAACTTAATTATGGTTTAAGTCTAATCACATAACGATAGTATAAATATACTTATGCATAAATATTCCTAATCATGGTGTTTGCTTTAAACTTGCAAAAAAGGGATTTTTGAGTCTAACCTAGCCATGTCTCACATATGTCATCATATAACTCTTGTAAACAAGATAGACTTAATCATGGATTTCAATTATGCCAAATATCATTCATAGCCTAGCCATATTCATAAGTTTGCAAAAGCATGACTTAATACATGGATTATGGTGTCAAAATTCCAACATAGTTTCATATGAACTATAACAACCAAACTTGTCTCAATTACTTTGCAAAATGATTTATGCACAAAAATATACATCATGATGGCATAATAACAAAGCCCCAAACTTGCATGAATTTCGATCAACTACATACATGTAGCTTCAACATAGATTACATAATTTGCGCAATATTCCAAACGTATACTTGCATAGAACTACCGCATGTAGTTCTTTATAATGAATAACATAATTTTGCACAAATATGAACTACTTTATTATCCCAATTCAAGCATACAAGTCAACACAGTTGTTTATTCATACCAAAGTAATACTCTACTTACTATGGTTGCGGCGAATTCTCTAATTAAGAGATATGATTCCTATGTTGAATTGATTGGCTTTAGGTTGCTTGAATTGCTTTAGGCTTTAGAACTTTCTTCCTAATTCTCTCTCTAGTTGGCGGCTACTCTTGGTCGTTCCTCAGCAACATGGCGGCTATGTTCTTAATTTGAATGAATAGATTAGGGTTTAGTCTAGGGTTGTTTATATAGAGGTTAGGAATTGATTAGGACCATTGATGTTGCTAGGTTTGATCATAGCCATTCATTAGGAAGAGAGACCAATTAGAACCCGCCACCTAGCCCTAATGACAAAGCAGACCACAGAGAATCGGCCAAACACAGACCTGGCCAGCCAGGTTGACTGGGCTCGACCAGGTCGACACCCCTGTCGACAGGGCTGTCGACAGCCCTGTCTACATGGGTAGCCCAGGTCGACAGCCCAGTCGACCTGGGTGGCCTAGGCGGGTGTTTATCCGCTCTGGCCCATTGGGCCCGATTTTTAATTATTTTATTCTGTTTGAATTTTAAATTTAATTCAAAACTTCCGAAGGCCATATCTTCTTCATACGGACTCCGTTTTTCGAAAACTCGGACTCTATTTCGCGTATTTTTCCGAGACGAACGCAATGGCGTATCCCGTTTCCCTTAGTTCTATGATTTCAGATTAATTATACTTTAATTTGTTAATTTCACAGTTATAGAATTTTCGGGGTGTTACATGATTTATTTCAAAACACGACTATTTTATATAGTTCATATAGATGGTAAAAATAGGATTTTTATTATAAGGCAATTTATTTCAAACCCGAATACCATTCTACACATGAATTTCTATTCAACGAATGAATTTCTATTCAACACATGAATGTTTTCTATAGTTTGTATATATATAGTAAAAATGTGATTTTTATTGTAAAACAATTCATTTCAAAACATGATTATTTTATATAGTTCATATAGATGATAAAAAATATGATTTTTATTATAAAACAATTTATTTTAAAACACGAATACCATTCAACACATGAATTTCTATTCAACAAATGAATTTCTATTTAACACATGAAGGTTTTCTATTCAACACACGAATATAGTTTCAACACATGAAAATAATTCTAACACATGAATATTATTCAAAATTTCGGCAGCATAACGGTAGGGTAGTTAAAACCGGGGCCATCCCTAGTACGGCTCCTCGCTCTACCTTAAAGCCTCGCAGCTTTTGACAATGGGGATTTCATGCATCTAGTTCGCACGTAGGTGGCATGTATATTTTTTTTTTCATTTCCACAAACTAATCCTATGTGGTTTCAACCAAATAATTCTAAACCACAAACGGGTATTTTTCAACCACAATCAATCAATTTCAACCACAAACAATTCCAATCAACCATTCCCTATCAACCAATTTTCACACCAATCACAACCAATAAATATCGTCCATGGTTTGTGGACGAGGGGCATATATATATATAAGTATATTTCACTTCAATTCAACACATATATAATTTTTACAACGCATATATAACTTATATATTGAACGTACAACTTATACAATGCTTATACAAGAGGTGTACAATGCTTATATAACTCATACATCGACTATATAATTTATACATCGTCGTTTTCCATATCGTTTATAATTTAGAAATCTCACATTGGGTTCCATTCCACCAAAAATAGCAGAAGGCTGAGAAATATATGCGGTCTCTTCTAGAATGTAGAAGACGTCCACACGAGTCCACTGTCTCTTGTTTCACTGAATTTCGTCAACAAACGAAAAAGATATGATTTTTACAGAGAAATAAAAAACCGTAGCGCTTTAAACTGCTATTAAATAGTTGAAATTAAAATAGGCCGTTACCTTTCTATTTTCTTTAAAACTAGGTTTTGAATTATACTCCAATTCGCTGCACTAGGTTAAAATCGGACCTTTCCACGTCGTAGAGCTTCGAATCGCGGTCAGGCGCGTGGTGGTTTCACGTGGATGGATGCGGCGGTGGTGGCACAATTGTGATCGATGCGGCGACACTTCGTGGGCCCAGAACTTGAGAACCACTCAACTATCGTGCGTCAAACTCATATGGATTTGAAGAGCAAGGGAAGGGTTTCAAAATCCTCCAAAGGAGCAGTGGGTTCTGATGCGTGGATGACGAGAAATCGAGGTAAGAAGAACTGAAGAGAAGCCGCCGTGTAACAACCTGTATTTTAATAACATGTTATAACCATAAATCAAGGCAGAGTTAAATTTTAAAATAATAACCAAGGGAAATGGGTTGCGCCATTGCGTTTATCTCGAAATTCAGCATGAAATCGAGTACCAGTTTTTGAAAATCGGAGTTCGTATGACCAAGTTATGACCTTCAGAAGTTTCAGGAATTTGAATAAAATAAAACAGCCCGAAAATAAAGCCAGAATATTCGAAATTCAAACCCAGAGAAGGCTGGCGGGAAAATTCCCGCCCATATACCCAGGTCGACTAGGGAGTTGACCTCCCCCCAACCAGGTCAACTGGGGAGTCGACCTAGGGGTCGACCTGCCTCCCGAACCTATTTCCTGAACCAGATGCATTCTGATGTATTTGGACTTGTTTCGCCACCAGATTCGTGGCTCTAATCCTATATAAACTCACCCCTAGCCTCATTCTCTCCACACCATTTCATCCTGTCCTTATGCTGCTTCTGAAATAATTAAATTAAAGAGAGAATGGCTACTTCTTCTTCGTTAAGACAATATCTAGGAATTGCAAATTGGGGGTTTTCAACTAGAACAAGACTAAACAAATAGAGATTCAACAACTGTAACAACCGTTTCTAGAATCAAATCTATACACTCTGATTCTCGATCCGCGCTCTGTAAGTTCTAGTTACTTTGAGATTGAAACTTGTTAAATTTGATATGGACATGGAATAAAATGAAATTGGGCCTACACTTGATTATCTATTTGGATCTGTTCTTGTCTCTTCTTGAATCTATGATTTTGGGGTTATTTCTTATAAACTGAATCATGCCCATTTATGTTGTTGGACCTAGTTTATTATTCAAACGCTATATTGTAACATAAATTCTTGGATCTTGACTTGTGGGACTATTTCTATTTAGGGCCTATTCATGTTGTAAATCAAATTCTTTCATGTCTATAACCTTAATATGCCTATGACTAAGAACATAAGACTATGCCTATGACTAAGAACATAAGACTGTGCATATGACTGTGAACATAAGACTATGCCTATGACTATGACGAGGACAATTGTGGCTAATCACCTATGACTCTTGACTATGAGAATTTTTACCTATGATTATGAACATAAGGCCATTATCTATGACCATGACTTTGAAACTATTACTGTTAATTGCCTATGACTATTTTCCTAGAACTATTTTTGATAATTATCCATGATTAATGTGATGAGTTGTTTATGATTCATAACTATGAGATTTCTACCTATGACTATTGGGGTTAATTGCCTAAGACTATTATAGTTGATTGTTCATGCCCATAACACTATAGTTGAAAACCATGTTGTGCACCGAATTGGCATTTTGTTGGATCGTATACCTAGGGTGTGACTTGCTTAGTTTATTCGCTATTATGTACACCAAAACCATTGGATCCATTATCCTTGTATTTGGCTTGCTTTTGCATGCCTATTCTTTTATGTCAGCGTTTAACATAACTATCGCCTTATCTTACTAGATTTGGAATCCTATATGCCAGTGATGTTGTAACCAATTTATGTCATGCTAGTCTTGTAACCCCTTTTATGGCTTTATGCTCGTCCCTCTTGCCTATCATAGTTTTGATGTTATTCTGAGATTTTGATTTATTTGTAGTATGGATTGATCATGTTTACATGCGATGGGAACACGATTTGGGTAGAATAGGAAAAACATGAATTGGTTATGAACATGAATTATGAAATTGATAAAAGGCAAAACTTGAAACATGAACGCTGTTATAACCTGAACCTGGATATGGACAAGAAACTCGCCATGAAACTTGACACGAACTTGACATAAAAATTGAACATGGACATGACACTTAGAATGAACTTGAAAATGGCCAACTCGAGGTTGGGTTGAGTTTGCAGTGTAATTCTACCTGGAACCGCCCGGCAAATCCAGTTACTGCAAACAATAGGATCCAATGTGGGTAGTTGGTCATATCGCACTTGAAAACCCGAGGTCAGACTGAGTTGTAGGGTAATTTTGCCCGGAACTGCCCGACATATCCTGTGACCACAACAACATGTTTGATGTGAGAGCTTGGGGTGGATTAATGAATTAATGCCACATGATAGGTTAAGTCATGAACCGCTTAAATATACTTAACCAAATTGACACGATGATTTTATAGGGTTAAGTCATGAGCCGCTTGAATATACTTAAACAATTTGGCACGATGATTTGATAGGGTTAAGTCATGAACCGCTTGAATATACTTAACCAATTTGACACGATGACTTGATAGGGTTAAGTCATGAACCGCTTTAATATACTTAACCAACTTAACACGATGATTTGATAGGGTTAAGTCATGAACCGCTTTAATATACTTTACCAATTTGACACGATGATTTGATAGGGTTAAGTCATGAACCGCTTGAACATACTTAATCAAATTGACACGATGATTTGGTAGGGTTAAGTCATGAGCCGCTTGAATATACTTAACCAATTTGACATGATGATTTGATAGGGTTAAGTCATGAACCGCTTAAATATACTTAACCAATTTGACTAAATGATTTGATAGGGTTAAGTCATGAACTGCTTGAATATACTTAACCAACTTGACACATGATTCGTAGGGCTAATTCATGAACTTGAACGATAACACTTAGCCAATTTGACATGACACGTAGGCGGGTTAAGTCACGAACTTGAATGACAACGCTTAACCAACATGACATGCTAGACTGATGGGGTTAAGTCTCGAATTTAAATGACAACACTTAACCTACTGGACGGAAACCCTAGTTATGCGGTCCTTTTCAGCAGTAACCCACTAGATGTATCACAGTACCCTGGAACTAGGTAGGGTGGGGCACGATTACTGGGCTAATTATAAGCGACCAGAACGATGGCTAAGTTGGTGCGCCATTGTAGGTTCAGGCGGACTATGGTCGTGCACGTAGTCCGGAGTTGAAAAAGAAGGCATAGGGCACCGGTAGGTTTACACTGTGCGTGCTTGATTCGTGTCGGTGGTTGGCACCCTAGGGCTTGATACACCCTATGGTGGACCTAGCACAGGTGACTACATTTCGTGATTGGGCCGTATGACACAGACACATGAACGAGCTAGGACTTGTAGGGAGCCGATCGATTAATAGATCGTTACGTGGAAAAAGGGTGTTGTTCGTTAGGTAGCATAATCCCTAGTGGTCCTAGTTGGCATAAACCCTAATCGAATCTAGAAAACGTTCAATAGGTAGCATAATCCCTAGTGGTCCTAGGTGGCATAAATCCAAGTTGGACACGCGATAGTTCATGATAAGGAAACCTAGCCAGAATAGGGGTGGTAGTCCAAACGATTTCAAGAATGGTGGCACTACGTTGAAGTAGTATAGAAATACGTGATGAAACCCGTACGATATACGGCAAGGGACTGTACATATACATGGAAAGGATGATACGGGTTGGGGTATTAGTACAGTTGGTGCAGAGAATGTTAAACATGTGATGCTATACGTAGTTTATCTGGTTTGCATAGTTTGTCTTTTTACCATAATTTATCATGTTACCATAGTTTATCTTGTTATCATCCTTATGTTTACTTTCTGTTTATACATGTCATGTTACCTTTACTTGTTTCTATGCTGAAAGTCACTAGGACTTACCAGTCTGTATGACTTACCCGTTTTGTTTCACCTCTTTTTCTTCCGTTCCCCCCCCCCCCCAGGTTCTCAGGGAGGAAACACTACTATTTAGATTGGACTTCTTTCTGCTTCAAGATCATCATATATGGCTTGGACCTTTCTTGGCTATGGCTGCTTTACTGTTTTACTTGGGGAATGATTTATGACCATGGTTTTATGCTTCTCTACTATTGCAAGACAGATTTCGATGTAATGGATTTAATGGCATTTTGATGTAAAAAGGCTTGAGACCTTTCTAGATTTTTAAAGCAATAAAATTTGGTTCTTCTTCCGCTGTTTTATATGTTCTGTCTTGTAATATTTCTGTGTATGTTTACCTAGATAATGCTCCACCAAAGCTAGTGCATTCCCTTTGTGAGTGACCCTAGCGGAGGTGGGGTGTTACATTTGGTATCAGAGAAGAAGGTTACCAGACTGGGCAAAAGCTTTTAAAAACCTTCTAAAATTATTTTCGAAACGTTTACAAAGAAGCATTTTTTTAAGAAAAGTTTTGTTTATTTTAAAGGCATATTCCCCAAAGCCATATGCACTATCTTTTAATTCTCTCCTTGAGTCTCTTCTCTCTTTCTTTTTCATCATAGTTTGTAGGCATACAACACTTGTCGAAGGGCAAAGGAGTGCCCAACCTCCATCAGTAGCCACAGTAGTTCCATCTGCGACTAATATTATTTCAAGCTTTGTAGGGTTGCCATGCGATGGAGGTAGATTTCGAGAAACTTGTCAACAAACTATACAAGGATAGTAAGAACGAGGATAAAAGAACATAAGCCTAAGGATAAGAAACTTTTTGATATGGCTTAATCCACGAAGGAGGAAAAAGTGAAAAGGAAGAGGCCAAAGTGAAAGAATAATAAAACCCATGACAAGAAAGAGTATCGTTAGTATGGTAAAAAGGGACATGTAGTTAAGTGTTATAGGACAAGGGCAAAGAACAAGATCGTCGAGAGGGCAATTGTATGCTCCCATTACTAGCATACCTAAGGGAGGTTGTAATGTTTCTATTGAAGGTTTAGTTTCATCCCGTTAGAACTTTGTTTTTGTTCATCGCATCCTTTTAATTCCGCTTCGAAAGTTGAGTCTCTGCACCTTAGTTCTAGTGAAGTAAAGGATCCCATTTTTGTGTCTCAAATCATATTGGGGAATCGACTCATTTATTCATGACTTGTTTGGATTTGAGAATGTCTATGCTAAGTGTATATTCATGACTTGTTTGTACTAGTTCCATGGTATTTAGACTCTTGACTTGCCTTGGTAATGCCCTCGAAATCTAGTGTAACCCTTAGGGTTTTGTCATGCTTAATTACCTAGAATCTTTTGATACATTTGTTGATCCGCTCGAGTAGTGTTCGCCACTAAGGCGGATGGTTCATTTCGCTTATGCATAAGTTATAGAAAATTATCTTAGTAAGTACATTCGGCAACATGGTTGGCATTTGTTTATTTTCAAGAGATAATTCATTTTGGAATACCTTCTAGTAAGTGAATGAGATCCAAGATTCAATAGTGAATTTTGGAGAGCTTGCACAAAACCATGAGTACGCAGTTATGTTTAAGCTGAGTGTACTAGAAAAAGAATAAGTGAAAGTGGAACGAGAGGCGACAGTGAAATGTGTTCCAACTCATATTTTGGAAGTAGGAATTAAGAAGCTATGAAATGTGAAGTTAAATACGAACAAAGCACAATGGAGTTAAGCTCAAGGAAATGCGAATTAAAAGATTGAAGACTAGACACGCGCATCATGTCTCTTTTTAAGAGTATATCCTTGATCCCTCTTTTCCTGTAGAGCTTATTTGCATGCTGTCTTTTAAGTATAACCTCTCAGTCTTATTCTCAATCCTATTTCTGTTGCAAAACCCCATAGGGATCATCTGTTAGTAATACATGTTGGGGCTTGAGGGTGTCCGCTGGGTTGAGTAATTCTTTGGGTGTCAGCCTGATGTTAATTTCGGTCTTCGGGCTGGTGCCTAGGGAGTTCTTCTCCTAATCAGTATATATGTGAAATAGATTTCCAGTTTTGACATTGCCTATTGGGCACAAAATTTTTACTTGCTCCTATCGTTCGACTCTCTCTTTAGGTAGGAACAATTGGGTGTAAACATGTGTTTGAGACATGTTATGGTTGATGTTTGCAAATGGTTGCAAGTGGTTGCTCGTGGTTGCATAACACACATTAGCCACTAGATCGGCTCAGTCACATTTTCATATTGCATATGCATGAATGTTTATACTTGTACTTGGATGGAAACTTGATATGCTATCATTTGGATGTTGCATATGAATGAATGTTTGAGCACTCATGTAGAAATTGTGAAATGTAATAGGAATTTGCACACATGTTGGACTCATCGCACTAGCATACTTTGCATTAAGGAGGTTTACAGAATCAGTAACCGCCTGATCTTTTGCATTAGATAAGTACAAATACACACACTTTCCGCATATATTCATACATCATTAGGAATCTTTTAAGTACAATGATTGCTTGTGGATGATGTTTTGAGTAGATGGATGATGGATGGTAGGATACATCCTTCCTAACTTAGAGATTTCGGGGACGAAATCCTTTAAGGAGGGGAGAATGTAACAACCCGTATTTTAATAACATGTTATAACCATAAATAAAGGCAGAATTAAATTTTAAAATAATAACAAAGGGAAACGGGTTACGCCATTGCGTTCGTCTCGAAATTCTGCATGAAATCGAGTCCGAGTTTTCGAAAATCGGAGTTCGTATGACAAGTTATGACCTTCAGAAGTTTCAGGAATTTGAATATAATAAAACAGCACGAAAATAAAGCCAGAAAGTTCGAAATTCAAACCCAGAGAAAGCTGGCGGGAAAATTCCCGCCCAAATACCCAGGTCGACTGGGGAGTCGACATCCCCCCAACCAGGTCGACTGGGGAGTTGTAACAACTCGAAAATCTGGGCCAGTTTAAAAATTTTATTTTGGCAATTTTAATGAATTTTGAATATTTAAAATGGATTATTTTAAATAATATCGACGAGAAATTTATTTTGAATATAATTTGAACATATATATTTATACGCGTCGTCGTTAGAATATAAATAATTATATATAATTATAAATAAAATTGAAAATGGCGTGGTAGTTCGATAATTCGATTTCAAACTTCAATTGAATGTACCGGGTGCAAAACAATCCGGATTTTAGTGAAACCAAAAACATTAGGATCTAATTGATAATATCTTTCCAACGAATCCGAAAAATCGAAATTTCATAGCGGGAATCAAAAGATATTCCCAGTTGAAAATTCTGAATAGTCGCTATGGAATTCAGGCCCTTAAAAATGGGAATTTTGCAAACGACCTCGGATTTCGACGAAACCACTTTTGTTGGGTCCGTGATGTCAATTTATTGCTAGATTCCAAATTTCATAATTTTATATATTGAATAGCGAAGTAAATATTCGATTTTTATATATTGAATAGCGAAGTAAAAATTCGATTTTTATATATTGAATAGAGAAGTAAAAATTCGATTTTTATATATTGAATAGCGAAGTAAAAATTCGATTTTTATATATTGAATAGCGAAGTAAAAATTTGATTTTTATATATTAAATAGCGAAGTAAAAATTCGATTTTTATATATTGAATAGCGAAGTAAAAATTCGATTTTCATATATTGAATAGCGAAGAAAAAATTCGATTTTTTTATATTAAATAGCGAAGTAAAAATTCGATTTTTATATATGTAGTGGCTACGGGCAACGAAAGTGACGAAGGGAGAGAACGACGGAGATTTCTACTTAAGAAGAGTCGTAGAGTTGGGATAGCTATTGGTGAGAACTTCTCACTCTTCAATTTCTTTTTCTAGTTATATATATATATATATATACTAGGATGCAGACGGTGTTTAGTAGCACCCGACACCATCGTCCACAGACCATGGACTTGTTTGTTTCGTTGTGTGGGTGGTTAGATTATTTGGTTTGAATTGAATTGTTTGGTGAAATGGAATGGATTTGATTGATGTGTGTATGGCGTGGGCCATCACTAGACCGGGGGTAAGGCTAGGCCTCGTCCCGTTTCTAATATCGTGTCGTTATGCCGCCGAAATTTTCTAAAATAAATTAGGAAAAATAAAGATATCATTTTATTTAATAAATGAACTGAATAGAATATTTTCATAGGTTGAATAAAATGTTTTATCGTTAAAAATATAATTTTTAACGTGAATGTGAATAAATAAATATTCATTTACAAACTGGACGGTTTGTTTATGTACACCTATTTGAAGGACATTGATTGGGACGATAAATTTTACACATCGCCCAACTGCACAAATAAAATCTGTGTTTGATGATTTGAAACCCCACACGGGTATTGGGACAAAATACGACATACACTAATCCCAATAATTAGTTGTATGTCGATCGATGGATCGACAGGCTGTTATTAGCGTTAGATAGGGCTGTAAACAGATGCAGTCGGATACGGATAGTGTTGTATCCGAATCCGTATCCGAAAATGAAAATCCGTATCCGAATCCGATATCCGTGGATACCAGTTAAAAATATCTGTATCCGTATCCGCGGATATTTTCGGATATCCGAAAATATCCGTATCCGCCTTAGCGAATACGGATATTCGAAATATCCGTATCCGAAACTTAAAACTGTTCATTGGATGGGTATATCCGAAAATATCCGAAAAATATCCGAAAACATCCGAAAAAATATCCGAAAATAAAACAGTAAAAGTTTACAAATACATCACTCACATACAAATTTGGCTCACAAAATATATTTTTTGAAAATGTGAATGCATCTAATTAAAAATTACAAGCAGGACATCAATCAAATAATTTTCTTACAACAAATATTTTAAGACATAAAGTGTTCAAAATATGAAATACACAACCCTAAGACTAAAATAAAACAAAATATAAATCATAGAAGCACATGCACAATTATGTTTTAATTATAACCATAACACAAAATAAAATGAGTACATGATTTAAAATGTTGCATAATACAAAATACAACTTTCCTTTATAATTAAATAGTTGAGTTTAGCTTAGCTATTTTAAGGAAATTTATATATTAATTTAATCTTAAATATAAATTAAAAATTATATAATATATATACTACATACACGTATCAGAAAATCGGACGGATATTTTTCGGATACGGATACCACTATAACCATATCCGTATCCGAAATGATTTTCGGATATCGGATATCCGTATCCGCATCTCGGATAACGGATATTTTTCGTATTTTCTAATACGGATTCGGGCGGATATCGGATTTTTCGGGTACCCGTTGATATCCCTAGCGTTAGATATCTATATTTGATGCTTATACAGTGTAGTGCACTTTGGATGATGGTTGATTACTTATCGTTGCTATTATATACATGTGTTGTATGGAATCCATATAATTAACTTTGTATGGTAATTGATTGGGCCTCATTCCAATTTAGAAAATATAGAATATTATAAAATAAAGGTTCATGTGTTGACCATACTCAACCATTGAGATTAGTCATGTGTTGAACGAAATATTTTAACAATAAAATTTACGTCTTTATCATTATAAAATAAAGGTTCATGTGTTGACCGTTGTAATGACCCGGATTTCGAGCGACTTTGGTTATCGACATAAGCACGATGTCGATAACCAAAACACCGAAAAATCCTGGTAATTAGTGAAGGAAATTAGAGGGTGAGGATAGATAAGATAGAAACTTAGAATAGAAGAAGAAGAAGACAACAACAACAACATCAGAGTAACACGAATCTCACAGCGGAACGAATAAAATATAACATAACTTTTGAAATACAAAGTTATAACTGTTTATACATACCATTTTCAGAGTACAACATATAACATCACAGCGGAATAAATAATAGCTATCGACTGCTGAAGCCTCCTGCTCCAAGCTCTCCAAGTGCATCTGTAAATCCCGACTACTTGACTGCCCGTACAAATTTAGGCACCCAAGAGTTTAGGGAAGACAAAACAAATAAACCCTGGGTCAGTCATGTGACTGGTGTGAGTAAACTCAAATCATTTAAACAGGTATATGATATCTCATAAGACCACGCCGTGAATACGGAACGGGTTTTTCCCCTTATGAGAATCCAAACATCTTTGAAAAGCAATATCATTCTGATATTATGATAATGTCTAAATACAAATAGATATCAGTCTAGTAGAAACGCTTGCATCTCACGTTCTACATATATAGTATACAATCAAAACCGCAGGTGCGTATTGGATGATTGGGTTTCCAACTATGACAAGGTATGGAACCACCTTCCGATCAGTGTACTCTAGGAACGATACACTGGAGTTCAACAAGAACATCTTGCAACTCAGCCACACATGACCGACCACTCATTTCGCTTGAGTGTATCGAATGTACATCACCAACGGTCGGGATCAGCAACCGTTTCCCGTATATATATGGGACAACATTGATAGATTAAAGAAGCAAATGAATATTCTCTAGATAGGTGATTATACACCCTACTTCGGTGCGACCGACTTAGCCATGCTGCCTGCCCGATTTTTGTCATTTACCAGATGTGAGGCTAGAAGCTACGCTTACTTTCCATTCATTGATAACACGATCACTTTGAATGCCACATTATCAGATCCGTTAATCATTAGTTGGATCTGCACAAATAGATTCTGGATATTATGCGAAGGGAATAAATCCGTTGGCCACCATATATATTTGTACAGTCCAACTCTTTCGATCATTGGAACTATTCTGTCAGACATTCGTCCATATACATTCGTTCTGGGACTGAACGAAACCGAAGGCACTATTCTGTAAACAGGACAGCCCTTGCACTTTACTCCGTCTTCAATTTCTTCATTGTATTTGATCACAACGCTTATGTCGATACGGAGTGGTTCTTCGGATAATAATCCAACCGGTCTCTCCATATTACCAACGTAAAATGGTCAAAACTTCGATAATCTGTGATTTAACTATCAAATGAAAATATGTCGGTGTACAAACAACGATCTTAATTCCAAATGGAATTATCGATCCAATCATCAATCATATATATATATATATATATGATATTTCCTTATTTTCTAAAACTAGAAAATATACATTTTCAACATTCGAAAACATTTCCAATCCTCATTTACGCATAACTATCATTCCACAACTATTAGTCCCTAATTGTAAACTAGTAAGAGAACAATTCTCTAAGTATAAACCCCGAAGGCCGAAACCAACATCAGATCAACACTCAGAAAACTATTCAACTTACTAATCTCTAGTCAGTTTCTAATTTTTGTTTAACTTCACTTCTTAATTTCTATATTCGATTAACCCCTTTTTATAAACTACGTTTGATTAACTCCTTTTGATAAACTACGTTTTCCGTTACAACTATTTCATTTTTTTTTACGTTTACTTACCGTTACAAATATTTCCTATTTACAACTTCTATTTACCATTACAAATATTTCCTATTTACAACTTCTATTTACCGTTACAAATATTTCCTATTTACAACTTCTATTTACCGTTACAAATATTTCCTATTTACAACTTCTATTTATCTTCTAAATAAATATTCCTTATTCCTATTTATTTTCTAAATAAATATTCTCCTTTTTAATTCTATTTATTTTCTAAATAAATACCCCTTTTATAAAACTCTATTTGTTTTATAAATACTTCCTTTTATAAAACCGTATTCGTTTTATAAATAATTTCCTTTTTGTAAAATCCTGTGATTTTATAAAATCCCTTTATTTCAATATATATTGAAATATTCCTTTTTACAACTCAGGGTTTCTTATGATTTGTAAAATATCGAATAACAATGATTAATATCATTCTAACACACATAATCCAGAACAGATTATATAACACATCATATAACACTATATATGAAAACAGTAAAATAATTGTTGAGGAATCCAGTCGGATTCTTCCAACCTGTCTCCCTGCATCCACAGATGTTACCTAATATAATATATATCATATTTCATTTTGAAATGAAATATCCTGTTATACATAACCATATTTGATTAACAGTACATAGATTAACTATAACTACGTTTTCAATCAAATCTATTTAACAGTCCAGTTTAACAATCAATATACAGCAGTCAATAAATAAAGTACAATTTATATAAAAATATAAATTGAGGAGAGTTAGTGAGTTTTACTCACATTGCGCGTTAACCGTTGAATAACGGTTTGCATTATTCGACTCAGTCGGACAATTTATTTCTCCATAAATTGTAACGAGCTCGGATTCACTCCCAGACCAGATCCAACGCGTAGCCTGTGTCCATCTGAATCCAACGGATCAGACCATAAAAATTTTCTAATATTTCCTCGGCGCGTCCCATAATAAAAGCCCCCAACAAATAACCAAGCTGTATCTTCAAAACTCTTCTTCCTTTGCTCTCTTTTTATTCTTTTATTCCTTTCTTCTTTTCTGGGCTTATTAGCAACATCGGCCTATGCCCACCATATAGCATCCAACGTTGGGCTTTACCCCCTTTTATTTGGGCCGCACTACTTATTTCGAATACCCAGCCCATATAAATCGTATCATTCTCTACAAAGACCCGCTCCCAGTAGCCCCATCCTTCCATCCCCCATTAAAAAGGAAACGCTCCCATTCGTTCACTCTTTACTTCACATATACACGCAGCTTTGATGGCCTTTTTCTTCTGAAACCCATTCTCGCCATCCTATGTTAAAGCTATTGAACTAGAAACTCTCCATCACAAATGTGGACTGCTCTTCTACTCACGCTTCGCAGATGAAGACAGTGAAGCTTCCCATTCGTTCAATTCCATCAATCCACTAGTCCTTCCCTTGTCTAGAGTACATCGCCACTTACTGCTACTTCTTCCCGTACCTTACTCTACTGCCGCAGGTTCTCTACTCCAACATGAAAATCTTATATACCTCTGGCCACCTATCACCGATGATGACCCCACCATTTCCAGATATGGCGCCTCCCTTTGTTTCATGCACTGCTTTGATACCCACCACAACAGCAACACCAGCACCACCGAAATGTTTCCCTACTTTCCCTGATGAACTGAAACCCTTTCGTGGCCATTTGTCAGTAGAATCGGTCCAAGCCTCCTCCTTTCTTCCATGCTGATGCGTGAACACCGCAGTACCCATACGTCATGACCTCCCTCACCGTTGAACTCGAGAATTGAGTTCCGTATATGCTATAAGGAGTCGCCGGTAGGAAAAGATCAAAGGAAATGTCATTGAGGATTTTTATCAATCTTGTTTTCGAAAACCAAATGAAGTTCTCGACATGGAAAATCTAAAAGAAAACGAGGAAGAAGTGGTCATGCTTATTTATAAATTAGAGGAAACTTAGTTGTTAAGGGATTGGCACATAGCTAGCCACGTTCTTAGGTACTTCATGGAAAAGGAACAGCCACGTTGTAGCTTTGAGGACTCGGGATGAAGACGTACATGTACCATTTTAGTTAAAAGGAGACGTAGCCGTTTCTTCTCCACACGTTATTTTACCAAACTTTTGTCTCTACGCCAACTATCCTATTAATATGTAAATATATGTACTTTTAAAAATTGTTGGCATGGATATACATTATTTCAAAGTGAAGTTTTTATGAACTGTTATAGACAGAAATAAACATACCGTTGTGATGAGCAAGGTGTCACGATCCCAAAAATATAATAATACCGGTAGGTTGACTCATATTGTGAAATCTCAAAATGTCGATACAGGGTGCCCAATACGCCAAATAAAAGTTGCTTATTTAATTAATTAAAAATTTCCATAAAATTCTAAAAATTAAATTATCACTACTTCCCAAAAGAACCTTGTCTAAATTCAAACCCGATCTCTAGTTATATCGAATAAACCGTTACGGTCGATAAACGATTCTATAGCGACTATTTCAAAATTTGATTTGGACGTGAATCAAAATCTACACGAAGAAATCCCGATTTTTCTCTTCCACTAGAAAGATATACTCCACCAGCTCCTAACGTTTCTTGTTTCACAGAAATCCGATTTTAAACGAATCCTGTACATTCAGTTGAAGTTCAAATCGCCAAATAGCGAACTGCCGCGCCATTTCGAGTTCGATTTTAATTATAATAAAATTATACGTTCAAATCTTCGTCGATTGAATATATTCGTTATTCAAATTCAATTCCAAGCTGAATTAAATATCCCAGATGATTCAGTTCACACCATATCGTCATTTCAGCCAATTCTGATTATTTCAGACGTAAATATATTATTTAATTATTTATTTAAATTAAATATTCACCATTATTTTATTCAATGCCCATGTAATTCACTAACCCACCATTTATACAATTAAATAAATTAATCATAATACCCCTGCCAATGCGGGTCATTACAATCTTCCCCACTTAAAATAATTTCGTCCTCGAAATTGCTAAAAGGTAGAGGACGACCCTATCGACTGGTTAGAACATAATTGTTCACTTCTTAACTTCAGTTTCAACTGAACCAATTTAATTTCAATTAAATATTAATTAATTCTTACCAACGAAAATTTTCAAAAATCCTGAAAATTTTCTAACGCCTTAACTTTTCGAAAAATTACGCCAACACCTCCTTTGTACTGGTCAATCAGTCAAACTCCAACTCGCCTCTCTGGGCCATCTCCATCCCAAAAGAAAATCAAACAGCCAAGCGGCTTGCCAATTCGGCTCATAAATCTTATATCCAATGGAAATATAAACAGGTACCTTTTTGTCGGCATATCATTATATCCTTTCCACCTGTTATTAAATTTAGCGGATACAAGGGTTATCCCAATCAAATCCCCATCTGCTTTTATCCACGACACAACCAATCGCTTATATCCTAAGTCGAATTTTATTTCAAATTCGAGTTCCATTCTCGATTTCAAACTCTTAACTTGATTATCACATCACACTTCAAATTTGAACTCACAATCCAATTTGTCTTGATATCATTCTAATTCAATCTCAGTTACCACTTTACTAGCTTTACTTTAATTCAAATTATGCTTACACAAATTTCTGTTAAATTTGTTTTTAATTCAAACAGTCTTTCCCAAAACAAATTCAAAACAGTATCTCTGGTAGTAATTCGTCACTTACAACTCGAAAATGAATACTGATGATGCAGCTGTCATCATCAGAATCTATTTTCCAGCGATCGAAGTGAGTTCAATACTATAAAACCATTTCTAAACATTTCCACTTTGAAATCCATTTCAAAATATAATTCATACTGCTTGTAAAACAATTTAAAATCTCCCAGGATCTTAAAATTTTCTTATTTTTAATCCATCTCCGTTTACAAACACTTATCCAATTCTCCAGAGTTTTAACTTCAATTTCTGGTTTAAATTTCAGATTTAACTCATCTGATTTCACGTATTTCACTTATATGAATTCTGATTGGCTATTTATATAACCATTTAATTTATAATCTTACTTGATTATAATAACAACCAACATATCCAATATATTCAAAATATACGTTGGGTAAACTATTTCGTTTACCCTCTTTCAAAACATACCATGATGGTTCATCGTATTCAAGTGTTTAGTAACTCCTACCGATACAGTGGATCAAACTGATCGACCAGAATTTATAAACTAATCAACCAATAAATCTTCACAATATAAAATTATTTTTATATTATATACAAATACGTTCACTCGTATATACACACTCAATCTCAGTCTAGGGTATTACTAACCCTATCTCTACCGAGTCACGCCACAGAGCCAAGTAATTCTTAACTTAAGCTCTGATACCAACTGTAATGACCCGGATTTCGAGCGACTTTGGTTATCGACATAAGCACGATGTCGATAACCAAAACACCGAAAAATCCTGGTAATTAGTGAAGGAAATTAGAGGGTGAGGATAGATAAGATAGAAACTTAGAATAGAAGAAGAAGAAGACAACAACAACAACAACATCAGAGTAACACGAATCTCACAGCGGAACGAATAAAATATAACATAACTTTTGAAATACAAAGTTATAACTGTTTATAAATACCATTTTCAGAGTACAACATATAACATCACAGCGGAATAAATAATAGCTATCGACTGCTGAAGCCTCCTGCTGAAGCCTCCTACTCCAAGCTCTCCAAGTGCATCTGTAAATCCCGACTACTTGACTGCCCGTACAAATTTAGGCACCCAAGAGTTTAGGGAAGACAAAACAAATAAACCCTGGGTCAGTCATGTGACTGGTGTGAGTAAACTCAAATCATTTAAACAGGTATATGATATCTCATAAGACCACGCCGTGAATACGGAACGGGTTTTTCCCCTTATGAGAATCCAAACATCTTTGAAAAGCAATATCATTCTGATATTATGATAATGTCTAAATACAAATAGATATCAGTCTAGTAGAAACGCTTGCATCTCACGTTCTACATATATAGTATACAATCAAAACCGCAGGTGATTGGGTTTCCAACTATGACAAGGTATGGAACCACCTTCCGATCAGTGTACTCTAGGAACGATACACTGGAGTTCAACAAGAACATCTTGCAACTCAGCCACACATGACCGACCACTCATTTCGCTTGAGTGTATCGAATGTACATCACCAACGGTCGGGATCAACAAACGTTTCCCGTATATATATGGGACAACATTGATAGATTAAAGAAGCAAATGAATATTCTCTAGATAGGTGATTATACACCCTACTTCGGTGCGACCGACTTAGCCATGCTGCCTGCCCGATTTTTGTCATTTACCAGATGTGAGGCTAGAAGCTACGCTTACTTTGCATTCATTGATAACACGATCACTTTGAATGCCACATTATCAGATCCGTTAATCAATAGTTGGATCTGCACAAATAGATTCTGGATATTATGCGAAGGGAATAAATCCGTTGGCCACCATATATATTTGTACAGTCCAACTCTTTCGATCATTGGAACTATTCTGTCAGACATTCGTCCATATCCGTTCGTTCTGGGACTGAACGAAACCGAAGGCACTATTCTGTAAATAGGACAGCCCTTGCACTTTACTCCGTCTTCAATTTCTTCATCGTATTTGATCACAACGCTTATGTCGATACGGAGTGGTTCTTCGGATAATAATCCAACCGGTCTCTCCATATTACCAACGTAAAATGGTCAAAACTTCGATAATCTGTGATTTAATTATCAAATGAAAATATGTCGGTGTGCAAACAACGATCTTAATTCCAAATGGAATTATCGATCCAATCATCAATCATATATATATATATATGATATTTCCTTATTTTCTAAAACTAGAAAATATACATTTTCAACATTGGAAAACATTTCCAATCCTCATTTACGCATCACTATCATTCCACAACTATTAGTCCCTAACTGTAAACTAGTAAGAGAACAATTCTCTAAGTATAAACCCCGAAGGCCGAAACCAACATCAGATCAACACTCAGAAAACTATTCAACTTACTAATCTCTAGTCAGTTTCTAATTTTTGTTTAACTTCACTTCTTAATTTCTATATTCGATTAACCCCTTTTTATAAACTACATTTGATTAACTCCTTTTGATAAACTACGTTTTCCGTTACAACTATTTCCCGTTTTTTTTACGTTTACTTACCGTTACAAATATTTCCTATTTACAACTTCTATTTACCGTTACAAATATTTCCTATTTACAACTTCTATTTACCGTTACAAATATTTCCTATTTACAACTTCTATTTATCTTCTAAATAAATATTCCTTATTCCTATTTATTTTCTAAATAAATATTCTCCTTTTCAATTCTATTTATTTTCTAAATAAATACCCCTTTTATAAAACTCTATTTGTTTTATAAATACTTCCTTTTATAAAACCGTGTTCGTTTTATAAATAATTTCCTTTTTGTAAAATCGTGTGATTTTATAAAATCCCTTTATTTCAATATATATTGAAATATTCCTTTTTACAACTCAGGGTTTCTTATGATATGTAGAATATCGAATAACAATGATTAATATCATTCTAACACACATAATCCAGAACAGATTATATAACACATCATATAACACTATATATGAAAACAGTAAAATAATTGTTGAGGAATCCAGTCGGATTCCTCCAACCAGTCTCCCTGCATCCACAGATGTTACCTAATATAATATATATCATATTTCATTTTGAAATGAAATATCCTGTTATACAGAACCATATTTGATTAACAGTACATAGATTAACTATAACTACGTTTTCAATCAAATCTATTTAACAGTCCAGTTTAACAATCAATATACAGCAGTCAATAAATAAAGTACAATTTATATAAAAATATAAATTGAGGAGAGTTAATGAGTTTTACTCACATTGCGCGTTAACCGTTGAATAACGGTTTGCGTTATTCGACTCAGTCAGACAATTTATTTCTCCATAAATTGTAACGAGCTCGGATTCACTCCCAGACCAGATCCAACGCGTAGCCTGTGTCCATCTGAATCCAACGGATCAGACCGTAAAAATTTTCTGATATTTCCTCGGCGCGTCCCATAATAAAAGCCCCCAACAAATAACCAAGCTGTATCTTCAAAACTCTTCTTCCTTTGCTCTCTTTTTATTCTTTTATTCCTTTCTTCTTTTCTTGGCTTATTAGCAACATCGGCCTATGCCCACCATATAGCATCCAACGTTGGGCTTTACCCCCTTTTATTTGGGCCGCACTACTTATTTCGAATACCCAGCCCATATAAATCGTATCATTCTCTACAAAGACCCGCTCCCAGTAGCCCCATCCTTCCATCCCCTATTAAAAAGGAAACGCTCCCATTCGTTCAGTCTTTACTTCACATATACACGCAGCTTTGATGGCCTTTTTCTTCTGAAACCCATTCTCGCCATCCTATGTTAAAGCTATTGAACTAGAAACTCTCCATCACAAATGTGGACTGCTCTTCTACTCACGCTTCGCAGATGAAGACAGTGAAGCTTCCCATTCGTTCAATTCCATCAATCCACTAGTCCTTCCCTTGTTTAGAGTACATCGCCACTTACTGCTACTTCTTCCCGTACCTTACTCTACTGCCGCAGGTTCTCTACTCCAACATGAAAATCTTATATACCTCTGGCCACCTATCACCGATGATGACCCCACCATTTCCAGATATGGCGCCTCCCTTTGTTTCATGCACTGCTTTGATACCCACCACAACAGCAACACCAGCACCACCGAAATGTTTCCCTACTTTCCCTGATGAACTGAAACCCTTTCGTGGCCATTTGTCAGTAGAATCGGTCCAAGCCTCCTCCTTTCTTCCATGCTGATGCGTGAACACCGCAGTACCCATACGTCATGACCTCCCTCACCGTTGAACTCGAGAATTGAGTTCCGTATATGCTATAAGGAGTCGCCGGTAGGAAAAGATCAAAGGAAATGTCATTGAGGATTTTTATCAATCTTGTTTTCGAAAACCAAATGAAGTTCTCGACATGGAAAAACTAAAAGAAAACGAGGAAGAAGTGGTCGTGCTTATTTATAGATTAGAAGAAACTTAGTTGTTAAGCGATTGGCACATAGCTAGCCACGTTCTTATGTACTTCATGGAAAAGGAACAACCACGTTGTAGCTTTGAGGACTCGGGATGAAGACGTACATGTACCATTTTAGTTAAAAGGAGACGTAGCTGCTTCTTCTCCACATGTTATTTTACCAAACTTTTGTCTCTACGCCAACTATCCTATTAATATGTAAATATATGTACTTTTAAAAATTGTTGGCATGGATATACATTATTTCAAAGTGAAGTTTTTACGAACTGTTATAGACAGAAATAAACATACCGTTGTGATGAGCAAGGTGTCACGATCCCAAAAATATAATAATACCGGTAGGTTGACTCATATTGTGAAATCTCAAAATGTCGATACAGGGTGCCCAATACGCCAAATAAAAGTTGCTTATTTAATTAATTAAAATTTTCCATAAAATTCTAAAAATTAAATTATCACTACTTCCCAAAAGAACCTTGTCTAAATTCAAACCCGATCTCTAGTTATATCGAATAAACCGTTACGGTTGATAAACGATTCTATAGCGACTATTTCAAAATTTGATTTGGACGTGAATCAAAATCTACACGACGAAATCCCGATTTTTCTCTTCCGCTAGAAAGATATACTCCACCAGCTCCTAACGTTTCTTGTTTCATAGAAATCCGATTTTAAACGAATCCTGTACATTCAGTTGAAGTTCAAATCGCCAAATAGCGAACTGCAGCGCCATTTCGAGTTCGATTTTAATTATAATAAAATTATACGTTCAAATCTTCGTTGATTGAATATATTCGTTATTCAAATTCAATTCCAAGCTGAATTAAATATCCCAGATGATTCAGTTCACACCATATCGTCATTTCAGCCAATTCTGATTATTTCTGACTTAAATATATTATTTAATTATTTATTTAAATTAATTATTCACCATTATTTTATTCAATTCCCATGTAATTCACTAACCCACCATTTATACAATTAAATAAATTAATCATAATACCCCTGCCAATGCGGGTCATTACAACCGTACTCATCCGTTGAGATTAGTCATGTGTTGAACGAAATGTTTAGATTCACGTATTAAATAGGATAAATATTCATTTGCTGAATAGAATATCGGAATTAGTGAAATATATTAAGCCGTATTGATTAGAGATGCGCTATTTTGACGCGAACGATATTTATATCGATTATATTCGTTTTTGAATTTGAATTGAATAGAAAACGGATCGAATTCGAATTGAATTGAAAACGAATTCGAATTGAATTGAAAAGGAATTTGAATTGAATAGAAAACGAATCGAATTTGAATTGAATAGAAAACGAATCGAATTTGAATTGAATAGAAAATGAATCGAATTTGAATTGAATAGAAAACGCATTGAATTTTAATTGAATAGAAAACCAATTTGAATTGAATTGAATAGAAAACGAATCAAATTTGAATTGAATAGAAAACGAATCGAATTTGAATTGAATAGAAAACGAATCGAATTTTAATTGAATAGAAAACCAATTTGAATTAAATTGAATAGAAAACGGATCGAATTTGAATTGAATAAAAAATGGATCGAATTTGAATTGAATAGAAAACCAATTTGAATTGAATTGAATAGAAAACGAATCGAAATTGAATTGAATAGAAAAAGAATCGAATTTGAATTAAATAGAAAACGAATCGAATTTTAATTGAATAGAAAACCAATTTGAATTGAATTGAATAGAAAACGGATCGAATTCGAATTGAATAGAAAACGGATCGAATTCGAATTGAATTGAAAACGAATTCGAATTGAATTGAAATCGAATTTGAATTGAATAGAAAACGAATCGAATTTGAATTGAATAGAAAACAAATCGAATTTTAATTGAATTGAATTGAATTGAAAACGGATCGAATTTGAATTGAATAGAAAACGAATCGAATTTGAATTGAATAGAAAACGAATCGAATTTTAATTAAATAGAAAACCAATTTGAATTGAATTGAATATAAAACGAATCGAATTTTAATTGAATAGAAAACCAATTTAAATTGAATTGAATAGAAAACGAATCGAATTTTAATTGAATATAAAACCAATTTGAATTGAATCGAATAGAAAACCAATTTGAATTGAATCGAATAGAAAACCAATTTGAATTGAATTAAACAGAAAACGAAACGAATTTGAATTGAATTGAAAACGAATTCGAATTGAATTGAAAACGAATTCGAATTGAATTGAAAACGAATTTGAATTGAATTGAAAACGAATTGAAATGAATTCAAATTGAATTTAAATTTGAATTGAATTGAAATGAATTTTAAAACGAATTTATAAGGAAAAATTCAATTTTGATTTGAATTGAAATGGAAGTTGAAATTGTATTTAAAACAAATTTAAAACTATTTATAAAATTTGTTTTAAATAGAAATCGACGAAATATATATTATATATATTATATATATAATATAATGGCCTGAATAGAACGCGCCGCGGCAGTTCGTGAATTTCGACCATTTATTTCAAACGGACATTACGGGAGATCCGACCGTCGGATTCTCCTAAAACCGGAATCGTTGGGTTCGTATCGAAAAGAGCTTTCTAACGAATATTAGAAATTCAAAATCTAACGGTTGGATTTGGCGATATGTCCAAATCAAATTTGGAAAAGGTCGCTGTAAGTGCAGTTCGATGGCCGTTGTTGGAAATCGACTGTACAGGCCTTGATAAAAATATCAAAAATTTGTCTAAAATCATAAGAAATGATTTGGGAAAAATTGGGATGATAAACTCCATATTTGAAAAGATAAAAATAGATTTTTATCGAAATGAACTAGTTTTGAACTAAAATTAAATTCGTTTATCTTTAAATAAATAAATTGGATTTGAGATGGGTTTTAAATAAAATTGATTTGTGGGTTTATCGTGAACAGTGTTTTAAATAACACTAGTTATTTAACCCGATAATAAATAGAATGTGATTTTGGTTTATCGTGAACTGTGTTTTAAATGACATTAGTTCTTTAACCCAGTAAAAGGAGTTTTAATGAATCTGCCATTAGATTGAAATGGGGAATTGATAATTTAAATTATCAAATTTAGAAATTGAGCGAGAATGGAGTATTACCAGTTTTGCTCCAAAGCGATAGTTAAATCTTTAATTAGATTTGAACGTGAAATGGTAATTAATTTTACCGATAACACCATAGTATTAGATATGGAGTACTACCAGTTTTGCTTCATGGGATGAATAGGTTGGGATTGGGAAATAAAATAAATAATTACTTCGGTGTGGTTCGCTAATCTCGACTAGTTTGGAAAACCATAAATTGGTTTGAAATTACATCCAAAGGAAGATTAAGGGATAAATTGTAAAGAATTTATCTTGGATAAAATGAATGGGAACTTTTCCCTAAGAATATGAAATTTAGAAACTAGTTGTAGGTTAGTTAAGAAGAATGGTTTCCTGGGTATTGATCTGATGTTGGTTTCGGCCTTCGGGGTTAATATTTGGGGAATTGCTCTCTTACTGATTTACGGTTAGTGACTGATGAATTGGAATGAGGCGTATGTTGTGATTGTGTAACATTTGTTTTTAATACGCGGGTTGTTCGGAAAGGCCGGGTTTATACCCATTTTGAATAACCGATTCGACGATATGTCGAAGATAAAGTCTTCACATCGTTTGGATAATTACTGATGATCCTTATTGGGATGTACACCCAAGAGGATGGAAATAGTCGGTGGTCGTCCAAACGTACTTGGAGATCGATGGATATGCGAGGAAAGTGCCTCCGGTTTCGTTCAGTACCAGAACGAACTTGTAAATGGATTGTGTGTCTGACATTGGATTTTATTCTGTGTTGATTGATTTCTGTTAAATATATATCTGTTTGGAGGCGGAGAATTTATTCTTTTGCTTAACGCCCTTCTCTGAGACGTACGAGCTTAGAGGTTATATATCGATAGATATCAATCGCATGGCATGAATTGCCTGTGTGGCATGCTGAGTTGCATGGATCAAGGCTTCTGTTGAAAAGCAAAGTCCTATGGTTAATGATCAAAGCACGGCCTTTGTGGCATAGCTTTTTGTATAACGTGAATTCGCGAGCCTCACACCTCGGTATGAGTTAAAAACGGGATAAGGACTGCAGGGAGAGCACGACGTTTCTTTCTAGCTTTGGTGGTGTCAGTGACTTACCAGGCCTGACATTTATATACTTTTCACCTATGTGGTTGTTGGATGAGGCGCCTCGATTTTAGGTCTGTAAAGACCGGGAAACATGTGTTCAGGCATAACTAATCCTCTAACGTAAGTGAGGACCGGCCCTGAAGATCCAGGGGTTACTCAGAGTGTGTAGTCCTAAGGAATTTGCTAGAGTGTCTCGAAGCGGAGAGGAGATTGCCCCTTGCCTCGACTCATGGCGGAAATCCAATTTCCAATATGTGTATTTCGGCTTTATTTGTAGAGCCTAGTATGGCGACATAGTGGTATGGGGCACTTATGTCGTCTATGATTTATATTTATGATTGAAATTGTTTTGACACTATACACTTATTATAATATCAAATGATTTGTTTTTAAACGTACCAAGCATGTTTGGCTGTTATAAGGTAAAACCCTATCCTCCGGCTTGCGTTGCATTGTGTGATGGGACCTGGGTCTTATAATAGCTTCATTTTTCGAAAAAGCATTGCGTTGTCTTTTCTATGCACTGGTATTCTTGGGAGGAAACCCGTTCCGTGTTATACGGCGTGGTCCCTTGAATTACTCTCTTTTAAAGTAAAGTTTTAAATAACTGTTTTAGTTCTCACACCAGTCACATGACTGACCTGGAGTTTATTGTTTTAACCTAAACTCTGGGTGCCCCTATTTTCGACACGGGCAGCTAGTAGTTTTGGTTTTGCAGATTTATATTCACAGGATCCTGGTTTACAGTTGGAATGATATCCGGAAAGCTCTGTATCCGTATATCACCTTCAGTTGTGTTTTATATTATTTTCCGCTGCAATGTAATATATTGTAGTCTCTGATATTTGTCGAATGTAATTTATTCATTTATACTCTGTATATTCTTGTATCTGATGGAATTGTTGTAATAGCAATGAAATGTTCTTCCTTCTGCATTCCGATTTGTCTTGTCCTCATAGTAATTCGTTCTTTCTCATCTCTTCGGAGACCGGGGAAGTTCAGGTCGCTTCAGGAGTCGACTGGGGTGTCGACCTCCCCATAACTAGGTCGACTGGGGAGTCGACCTGGGGGTCGACCTGCCTGCCGAACCTATTTCCTGAACCAGATGCATTCTGATGTATTTAGACTTGTTTCGTGACTCTAATCCTATATAAACTCACCCCTAGCCTCATTCTCTCCACACCATTTCATTATGTCCTTATGCTGCTTCTGAAATAATTAAATTAAAGAGAGAATGGCTACTTCTTCTTCGTCAAGACAATATCTAGGAATTGCAAATTGGGGGTTTTCAACTAGAACAAGACTAAACAAATAGAGATTCAACAACTGCAACAACCGTTTCTAGAATCAAATCTTTTCACTCTAATTCTCGATCCGCGCTCTGTAAGTTCTAGTTACTTTGAGATTGAAACTTGTTAAATTTGATATGGACATGGAATAAAATGAAATTGGACCTAAGCTTGATTATCTATTTGGATCTGTTCTTGTCTCTTCTTGAATCTATGATTTTGGGATTATTTCTTATCGATTGAATCATGCTCATTCATGTTGTTGGACCTAGTTTATTATTCAAACGTTAGATTGTAACATAAATTCATGGATCTTGACTTGTGGGAATATTTCTATTTTGGGCCTATTCATGTTGTAAATCAAATTCTTTCATTATTATAACCTTAATATGCCTATGACTAAGAACATAAGACTATGCCTATGACTAAGATCACAAGACTATGCCTATGATTGTGAACATAAGACTATGACTATGACGAGGACAATTGTGGCTAATCACCTATGACTCTTGACTATGAGAATTATTACCTATGATTATGAACATAAGGCCATTATCTATGACCATGACTTTGAAACTATTACTGTTAATTGCCTATGACTATTTGCCTAGAACTATTTTTGATAATTATCCATGATTATTGAGATGAGTCGCTTATGATTCATAACTATGAGATTTCTACCTATGACTATTGGGGTTAATTGCCTAAGAATATTATAGTTGATTGTTCATGCCCACAACACTATAGTTGAAAACCATGTTGTGCACCGAATTGGCATTTAGTTGGATCGTATACCTAGGGTGTGACTTGCTTAGTTTATTCGCTATTATGTACACCAAAACCATTGGATCCATTATCCTTGTATTTGGCTTGCTTTTGCATGCCTATTATTTAATGTCAGCGTTTACCATGACTATTGCCTTATCTTGCAAGATTTGGAATCCTTTATGCCAGTGATGTTGTAACCAATTTATGTCATGCTAGTCTTGTAACACCTTTTATCTCTTTATGCTCGTCCCTCTTGCCTATCATAGTTTTGATGTTATTCTGAGATTTGGATTTATTTGCAGTATGGATTGATCACGTTTACATGCAATGGGAACACAATTTAGGTAGAATAGGCAAAACATGAATTGGTTATGAACATGAATTCTGAACTTGATAAAAGGCAAAACTTGAAACATGAACGCTGTTATAACCTGAACCTGGATATGGACATGAAACTCGTCCTGAAACTTGACACGAACTTGACATAAAACTTGAACATGGACATGACACTCAGAATAAACTTGAAAATGGCTAACTCGAGGTTGGGTTGAGTTTGCAGTGTAATTCTGCCCGGAACCACCCGGCAAATCCAGTTACTGCAAACAATAGGATCCAATGTGGGTAGTTGGTCATATCGCACTTGAAAACCCGAGGTCAGACTGAGTTGTGGTGTAATTTTGCCCGGAACCGCCCGGCATATCCAGTGACCACAACAACAGGTCTGATGTGAGAGGTTGGGGTGCATTAATGAATTAATGCCACATGATATGGTTAAGTCATGAACCGCTTGAATATACTTAACCAAATTGAGACGATGATTTGATTGGGTTAAGTCATGAGCCGCTTGAATATACCTAACCAATTTGACATGATGATTTGATAGGGTTAAGTCATGAACCGCTTAAATATACTTAACCAATTTGACACGATGATTTGATCGGGTTAAGTCATGAACCGCTTGAATATACTTAACCAAATTGACACGATGATTTGATAGGGTTAAGTCATGAGCCGGTTGAATATACTTAACCAACTTGACACGATGATTTGATAGGGTTAAGTCATGAACCGCTTGAATATACTTAACCAATTTGACACTATGATTTGATAGGGTTAAGTCATGAACCGCTTGAATATACTTAACCAACTTGACACATGATTCGTAGGGCTACGTCATGAACTTGAACGACAACACTTAGCCAATTTGACATGACACGTAGGCGGGATAAGTCACGAACTTGAATGACAACGCTTAACTAACTTGACATGCTAGACTGATGGGGTTAAGTCTCGAATTTAAATGACAACACTTAACCTACTGGACGGAAACCCTAGTTACGCGGTCCTTTTCGGCAGTAACCCACTAGATGTATCACGGTACCCTGGAACTAGGCAAGGAGGGGCACGATTACTGGGTTAATTGTAAGAGACCAGAACGACGGCTGAGTTGGTGCGCCATTGTAGGTTCAGGCGGACTATGGTCGTGCACGTGGTCCGGAGTTGAAAATGCAGGCATTGGGCACCGGTAGGTTTACACTGTGCGTGCTTGATTCGTGTCGGTTGTTGGCACCCTAGGGCTTGATACACCCTATGGTGGACCTAGCACAGGTGACTACATTTCGTGATTGGGCCGTATGACACAGACACATGAACGAGCTAGGACTTTGAGGGAGCCGATCGATTAATAGATCGTTACGTGCAAAAAGGGTGTTGTTCGTTAGGTAGCATAATCCCTAATGGTCCTAGGTGGCATAAACCCTAATCGAATCTAGAAAAACGTTCAATAGGTAGCATAATCCCTAGTGGTCCTAGGTGGCATAAATCCTAGTTGAACATGCAATAGTTCATGATAGGGAAACCTAGCCAGAACAAGGGTGGCAGTCCAAACGATTTCAAGAATGGTGGCACTACGTTGAAGTAGTATAGAAATACGTGATGAAACCCATACGATATACGGTAAGGGAATGTACATATACATGGAAAGGATGATATGGGTTGGGGTACTAGTACAGTTGGTGCAGAGAATGTTAAACATTCGATGCTATACGTAGTTTATCTAATTTGCATAGTTTATCTTGTTACCATAGTTTATCGTGTTACCATAATTTATCTTGTTATCTTAGTTTAACTTGCCTATCTTGTCACCATCCTTATGTTTTCTTTCAGTTTATACATGTCATGTTACCTTTACTTGTTTCTATGCTGAAAGTCACTAGGCCTTACCAGTCTGTATGACGGACCTGTTTTGTTTCGCCTCTTTTTCTTCTGTTTTCCCCCCAGGTTCTCAGGGAGGAAACACTACGATTTAGTTTAGACTTCTTTCTACTTCAAGATCATCATATATGGCTTGGACCTTTCTTGGCTATGGCTGTTTACTGTTTTACTTGGGGAATGATTTATGACCATGGATTTTTGCTTCTTTACTATTGCAAGACAAATTTCGATGTAATGGATTTAATGGCATTTTGATGTAAAAAGGCTTGAGACCTTTCTAGATTTTTAAAGCAATAAAATTTGGTTCTTCTTCCGCTGTTTTATATGTTCTATCTTGTAATATTTCTGTGTATGTTTACCAAGATAATGCTCCACCAAAGCTTGTGCATTCCCTTTGTGAGTGACCCTAGCGGAGGTGGGGTGTTACACGCTGTTCGTGCTCGTGGGTTACGGGGAGAGAGAAGAGTGTTGGCTAATCAGAATTTATTTATTTATATATTTTAAAAATCCAAAAATGCCCCTTGCCTCATACGAACACCAATCCAAACCCAACGACTGTCGTCCCTAGTGTTTTACCACCATTCCGAACATAATGGGATATGTTTCGTAGTCCGATTCGATTGTTTGAGTCAGTTTTCCTTCAAATTAAAATATAAAACATTAAGTATTTAATTTGAACGTACATTTCAATTTGCCAGGACCACAAACTGATTCGAAAAAATCCAGAAAAATAAATCTAGCTATGTATTGACGATACGATCCCAACAAAACTAGTTTCATCGAATTCTAGGACCGTTTGAAAAATGGCCCATTTTTGATCGATCCAATTTAACTGTAATTGACCAAAACACGTTTTCCTTTGCCTCGCTCACATATTAACTTCAAAAATTATGAAATTTGAAACCTAGCAGTAGTTTAACATCCCGAATCCAACAAAAGTGGTTTCGTCGAATTCCGAGGTCGTTTGCAAAACGGCCATTTTCACGGGCTATATAAACTCCATAGCGACCTTTCTGAAAATTCGTTTGGCCATAACTTTTGCTTCCTGCTATGAAACTTCAATTTTTCAGATTCGTTAGAAAGATATTCACTAACAGATTTTAATATTTTTGGCTTCACTCAAATCCGTTTTTTTGCGCACCCGGTACAATCAGTCAAAGTTTGAAATGAAAATTTGAAACTACCGCGCCATTTCAGGCCTTGTTTATAATTAGAAATAATTATATTCCTTTTCAATTGTCGATTCAAATTTATTTTTCATCATTGTTATTTAAAATATTTTTTAAAATATTTAAATTCCACTAAAATAGCCAATTTAAAAATTTTAAATTAGTTCAGATTTTCCGGGTTGTTACAATCTCCCTCACTTAAAACTTTTCGCCCCAAAAAGGAACAAAGTCGAAAGTGGTTTGATTAATCAACTCTACGTTCAATCTGGCTTCCATTCTCCAACTTTACAGTTTCTGAGAATTTTCAAATTCTTCAAAAATTTTGCTAACACCCGGAATTTTCGAAAAATTTCGCCATAACCTCCTTTGTACGGGGAGGGGTTTGGAAATTTATTGGGTCGTATTAGGTACCCAATAAATCCTATAAAGCATACACATATTTATAGTGATATATTCTGGTGTTTACAGGGGAGCGTGTATAGATAATAACCCCAGAGAATAAATTCTCGTCACCCTGTCAAAGCCTGAGGAAGTGTGTATTTTTAATTGCTTCAGAGAATAAATTCTCGTCACCTCATCCCGTGTGGTAAATAAATAATCCATGTGCCGTATCTAATGACTCCAGACCCATGTGGTTTTTTTTTTATTTGGAAAATACAATTTATATGGTCCATATCAGTCATCAATTCAACCTGTAAAATATAGTCATCGCCATACAAGCCTCTCGCTTGTATGGTAAATCTTCCACCTCGTCACACAAGCTCCAAATGCTTACGTGGTATATGATGAAGTATGCCTATCTTCAAGAAGTATGCCATGTAATGTAGTTCAAAATTAATTGTTACTATCCTATGGCGATGTTTATTATTACACACAGAACAACCAACACTACACATCCAATAGCATTCACAGGAGTTGATATAATAATATTTCGCATCCAACTCATTAAGGTTTACCTATTTGTCAGGCACACAAATAATTTCTTTACTCAACAGCTATCCATTTACCTGTTCAAACATATATGATACACATGTTTATATTTCTATCTGTTTTTATATCAGTTCAAGGTGTGATTTAATCGAATAAATTCTACCATTCATTCTCTTATTGATTAAATTAACTATTGTTCTAATAATTTAATTAATCAAATCTACTATCCCATAATGCAAACAACAAGAAATTTGTTTTTAACTTTTCAAAATCATACAAATTAATTCATACACTATTTTTAAAATAATCAGACTATAGAATTAAAAGTGCACATCTATGAAAGGAAAATAACAACAAAGTAGAGAACTAACTGGTAATGCAAAGTATGGTAAATGTACCTTGCACCGGAGTCAATCAGAGATATCCACTCGACACATAAGATAAGCTTTCTGAATGCTCTCCTCAGTTTCCTAAATACAATCTCGCGGATCTCCACTCCATTGCACTTTGACTAAGTGAACCTTCTTGATCCTCAGCTCTTTGGTTTCTTTGCCGATAATCTTTAGCGGCTCTCTTCTCACAGCTAATTCTGGAGTAATTTCAATATCCTATTGCGCTGCTTCTTTCACGATCAAGTCTGAATCATGAACGTGCTTTCGAAGTTGAGATATGTGAAATACCTCATGCACTCCAGGAAACCAATCAGGCAATTGAACCCTATAAGCGAGAGTTCCAATCCGTTCAAGAATAGGAAACGAACCTATGAATTTGGGCGCCAATTTCCCTGTTTTACCGAACCGGATAACTCCTTTCATCGGTGATACTTTCAAATATACATAGTCGCCAACTACAAACGATACATCTCTTCTTCTCTTATCGGCATAGCTCTTCTGTCGGCTTTGAGCGGAGAGTAATCGTTTCTTAACGAAATCGACCTTTTTGGCGGCTTCTCGGATCATATCAGGTCCCAATACAAGTCTATTACCGGGTTCGACCCAACAAGCAGGAGATCGGCACGGTCTACCATACAATGCTTCGAATGGCGACATTGTCAGGCTCGCTTGGTAGCTGTTGTTATAGGAGAAATCAACCAAATGCAAATGATCATCCCATGATCCACCAAAGTCAAGAACACATGCCCGTAATAGATCTTCTAGAATACGATTCACCTTCTCAGTCTGACCATCTGTTTGAGGATGATAAGCGGTGCTCAAGTTCAGCTTCGTTCCTAGCTCTACTTGAAATGCCTCCCAGAATTTTCAAGTGAATATTGGATCTCTATCACTGACTATACTGAGCGACACTCCATGTAGCATAACAATTTCCTTGAAATATATTTGCGCCAGACTCTGAGCAGTTCTGTTCGATCTGATAGGTATGAAATGGGCAGTCTTCGTGAAGCGATCGACGATCACCTAAATACTATCATTTCCTTTCCTAGTTCTGGGCAAACCATCTATGAAGTCCATGGAAATATGTTCCCACTTCCAACCTGGAACGTCCAGCGGTTGCAACAATCCAGCCAGTTTCTGTTGGTCGCTTTTGACTAGCTGGAAAGTAGGGCATCGACTAACATATAAAGAAATATCTCTCTTCATCGACCTCCACTAGAAAGTGCGTTTGATGTCATTATACATTTTGATTACTCCTGGAAGGATACTATGTTTTGACTTATGACATTCATCCAGTACTTCCTTTCGGAGCTCGGAAATTTTAGGAACACAGATTCGACCTTTTAGCCTTAGAATCCCATCATTATCAACCTGAAAACTCGAGGGCTCGCATTTCTGAATTATCTCTTTGATCTTCTGAATGAAGTGATCATCCTTCTGAAGAGCAGATATTTTATCCATCAATGAAGTCGTGATAATAAAACTGGCGATCATTACATTCTTTCGGCTTAACGCATAGGCCACAACATTGGCTTCCCCTGGAGTGTATAGAATCTCAAAATCGTATGCCGCAAGGAACTCTAACCAACGTTGCTGCCTCAAATTCAAGTCTTTCTGGGTGAATAGATACTTAAACGACTGGTGATCTGTAAACAGTTCAAATTTCTCACCCAGAAGATAGCGTCTCCAGATTTTCAAAGTAAATACTATAGCCAACAACTCAAGATCATGAGTGACGTAGTTTTTCTCGTGCGGCTTCAGCTGACGGCTAGCATAAGTGATCACTTGACCTCTTTGCATTAACACCACACCCAGGCCTTCTCTAGAGGCATCTGTCCAAACTTTCAAGTCCTGATTGCCGTCGATTATCGTTAACACTGGAGCAATTGTTAATCTTAACTTTAGCTCCTCAAAAGCCTCCTCACATTCTGGAGTCCACTTGAATTTCACGTGCTTCTTTGTAAGCTTTATTAAGTGACTAGATATCTTCGAAAAATCTTTAACGAGCCTCCGATAATAGCTAGCCAATCCAAGAAAACTTTGGACTTCTGTGGGAGTACTAGGCTGTTTCCAATTTTGAATAGTTGTGATTTTACTTGGATCCACAGCACTTCCTTCTTTCGATACGACGTGGCCAAGAAATTTCACTTCATCTTGCCAGAATATACATTTGGACAGTTTAGCTTTCAATACATTCTTCTCAGAATTTCTAGAATCTGCTCCAAATGTTTTTCATGTTCGGCCTTCGATTAAGAGAAGATTAGAATATCGTCAATAAAAACCAGAACAAACTTATTCAAGACTCCTCTGAACACTCTATTCATCAAATAGACGAAGTAAGCTGGAGCGTTACATAAGCCGAATGGCATTACTAACCACTCATAGAATAAGTCTGGGCCTCTGAATGCTGTCATAGGAACACACTCTTCGGCAATATGAAGCTGATGGAAGCCTGTTGCTAGGTCCATCATTGAAAATACTTGTGCTCCATTCAGACGATCCTATAAATCATCGATTCGCGGCAATGGATATTTATTCTTTATGGTCTGCTTGTTCAAATCACGATAATTCACACATAGTCGCAGAGTACCGTCTGACTTTGGGACAAACACCACTGCTGCTCACCAATCTGAGAAACTAGGCCTGATCAGACCCTTCCATACAAGCTGTCGTGTTTGATTGTCTAGTTATTCTTTCTCCTTTAGGGTCATCCTCCGAATGGCGTGCACTACTGGCCTTGCGTTCGGAATTAAAGCAATTTTGAAATCAATTTCTCTCTGCGGAGGTAAGCTGACAACTTATTCGAACACATCTGCATAATTCCTTACAACAGGAATATCTTTGATGAGGTTGGGAATATTCTCTGTGACTACAGGGATATTTTCTATTTGAGCAGGAGAAACATCCAAAGCTGCCCATAAGTCTTTTCTATTAGAGTTCTGTCCTTCACAGGGAATGGTTATATAATCACCTGATTTAATCTTCGCCTTAACGACCCTATCGGCGCATTTAACCTCAGCTTCATATTTGGTCAACCAGTATAAGCCCAAGATAAGATCAAACTCTGTAAAATTCATGACGATTGCGATGGTTGGGAACCGATAACGAGAAAAGGAAACCGGCACCCCACAAATCCAACTGAGATCGAGGGAACCCCCAACTGGATTATGGACAGTCATTGGTTCTTTAAGCTTCTTCAAATTCAAATCCAGTTTCTTAACCGCATTCTTTGCAACAAAGCTCCGCGACGCGCCAGTGTCAAACAGTACTTTAACTAGAATATCTTTGACAGTTAGCGTGCCTTCTAAAACATCTGGCCTTTCCTGACTAGCTGAGGGTAATGGAGTTTCTTCCACTTCATTTACCTGAGCCTCTTTGGTCTTTTTTAACAGCCAGCAATCTCGCTTTATATGACCGACCTGATGACAAAGATTGCACTCTCGAGTCACAGGAAACTTGCCTTTGGATTTAGACCCATCCTCCTTTCGTTTCTTCGAGGATTTACAATTCCTGGTCAAATGCCCTTGTTTATGGCAGTTACTGCATATGGTAGTCAATACTGGTTCTTTCTCAAATCTGGCCCTTTTCCGATTGACTTTAGGCTTCTTACTGACCTCAGACATCGTACTGGCCTCAGGAAGATCAGTTTCAGACTCCCCTTTGTTACTCAAACCGACTTCCTCTTCGTCGCGCAACATACCTTTCCTATGGAGATCTTCATATTGATAAGCCATATAAATCATTTCTGAAAAAAGAAGCTTCACATGCCCCATTACTTTATTCTGGTATTTTCTTTGCAGGCCATGAATAAACCTCAGATTCTTTATCTTCGTATTTTGAATTAGATGAGGAGCAAAGTGAGAAAGTTCGTTGAATTTCTTATAATATTCTAGAATGGTCATATCTCCTTGTATCAAATAAGAGAATTCATCAAATAACCGCTCAGTTGCTTCAGGAGGAGTAAATCTTTCCAGGAAAATCACTTTGAATCTATCCCAGGTGAAATCACCTTCTGGATTATCCTTGATAGTCAAATCCCACCAGAACAAAGCTTCTTCTTTGAGTGCCCAAGACACCAGTAATCTTTTCTTGTCATCTCTCAGCTTTAAACCTTCAAAGATTTTCTCAGCAGAACGAATCCAAGCTTGTGTTTCCATAATGGACTCTTTGCCTAAGAATGGCGATCCACCCAGATTTCGAAATCTCTTGAATAGAACTTCTATATCTGATTCTGGCTGTGGGAGCACAACTGGCTTATTAGCTTGTCGAGCCATACGATTATTTCTTTTGTTTCTGTCACTCATTTTCTAGTACGTCTGCAATTAGCAGATCAAGTGTCAGGTCACAGAAAAGGTATTTTAAAACATAGAGACAAATACTTCAAATGTAAATGTTCTACTGGGGTGTATTTCATTCTGCTTTACTCATACAAGGATATTACTGATCCTATCTGTAATGAGTTACCCATCCTAGAACGCTACCAGTTCTATTTCTGACGAGTTCGTTATTATGTCATATTCCACCACTAAGCTTAACCAAAGCTCTGATACCACGTTGTGACGACCCCAAACCCCATACTAACGGCGGCAAGGGTAATCTTTGGAATATAACACATAAACAGATAATGCAGAACATAAATAAATAAATACACCTGATAATGCACCATTGGATATACTAGATAAACGTAATCATTAGAGTTACACAGTATACAGGATCATACTTAGTACAAATACAGTTCAGCTATACATAAATGTCTACAGCGGAAAACTAACAAAATATGTACAATAGGAGCTGAGCAGCATAAAAAGGGAAATGATAGAATCCATCTTCAGCTCCAGCTATCCAGAAAGAGCCTGCTAAAACCTGAATACAAGGCTGCCCATGTAGAAAAAGGGGCACCCGAGTTTGCAAGTGAAACAAACTATGAGTTAGTCATGGGACTGGAATGAGAAATCTACTTAACACACTATACAATTGGCTGATCACAGGAACACGCCACTTTCGCGGAACGGGTTTTATCCATTGGATTGCCAGTGCTTTAAAACACATAATTCTTTTAAACATCGCAATGCCTTTTATAAAAATGAAGCCGTTATAAGACTCAGTCCCCATCACACAATGCAACGCAAACCGGAGGATAGAGTTTTACATTATAATGGCCAAAATATGCTTGATACGAATAAAACAAAAGCATTTGATATTATTACTAGTGTTTATATGTTTCAAAAACAATTTCAATCATAACTATCAATCATAGACGGCATGGGTACCATATGTCATGTCGCCATATATATTCACAATCAAAACCGCACGATGTCATATTTGGAAATTGCATTTCCGTCATGAACGACTGCAAAAGATAGTCCTTACCGAATTCGAGACTGTCAAGCCCGAGTCTCAGACAAGCGCGCAGGCAAGCCTTAGATCGTCAGGGCCGGTCCAACAATGTGGATTATTATGCCTGAACACTACGTTTCCCCGCCCTTTGGGGGGCGTAAATGAGCCAATGAATGGCTCCATCGGTCCCGGATCGACCGATATAACCGAGGCGCCTCGCAACAGCAACAACCACATAGGTGAAAATAGTATAAATGTCAGCTAGTTTAAGCACCGACACCACCTCAAGCTAGAAGGAAACGCATGCCCTCCTTGAGGTCCTTCTCCCATTTATGGTTCATACCGGGGTGTGAGGCTCGCGAATTCACGTTATACACAAAGCTACGCCACACAGGCAATGCTTTGATCATCAATTACAAGACTTTGCTTTTCAACAGAAGCCCTAATCACTGCATCTTAGCATGCCACACAGGCAATTTACACCATGCAACTGATGGCTATCAATCACACAGAATAAATTCCAATGTTAGACACACAATCCATTTACAAGTCCGTTCTGGGTCTGAACGAAACCGGAGGCACTATATACCTCGCAAACCCATCGATCTCCACGTACGCCTAGACGATCACCACTCATTATCCATATTTCGGGATGCCTCCCAATCAGGACATCAGTTACCATCCAAACGAGGTGAAGATCTCCGGTCTTCGACCACCGTCTTCATCTTCGATTTCTTATCGTCGATTCAGTTATTCAGGATGGGATAAACCCGGACTTTCTGAGCAACTAGCGTATATAATAAACAAGTGCTACACAAACACAACATACACATCATTTCAATTCATTAGTCACTAACCGTAAATCAATAAGAGAACGATTTCCCAAATATTAACCCCGAAGGCCGAAACCAGCATCAGATCAAAATCCAGGAAACCATTCGACTTAGCCAACCTTCAGTTAGTTTATAAATTTCGCATTCATATCGTTTATAATATTTTATAACAATTTATCGCTAGTTTTATTTATATTAAGATAGCCAATTTATTCAAACGATGCTTCGGGCCATAATACGGCCGTGGCGTTGTTTTTCTTCAGATTTGATTTACACATATCTGAAATTCTAACCGTTGGATCTTCACAAAATTTACATCATTAGAAAGATCTTTTCAAACAGAATCCAACGGTTCTAGTTTTGGGAAAATCCGACGGTCGGATCTCCCGGTACAATCGTTTGAAGTTTCGATTTCAAAATACGAACAGCAGCGTCGTCATTCGATTTAATTTAATTATATATATATATATATATATATAATCGATTCTGGTGCTATTTTTCTTCAGATTTGAATTAAACATTCCAGACAATCCAACCGTTGGATCTTTACAAATTGGTGTCGTTGGAAAGATATTTCCAAAGCGAACCTGATGGTTTCGGTTCTGGGAAAATCCAATGGTCGGATCTCCCGCACTAATCGTTTGAAATCACGGTTTCAAAACACGAACTACATCTTCTTTATTCGATATATTTTAATTATATTCATATATATATATATATATATATAATCGATTCTTCAATTTCAAAACTATATGCTTTTCATACATTTGATAAAAATGATATTTTTATCCAACAGACATTCACTTCGACACTTCACTATTTTTAACAACTCATGTATATAGTAAAAACGTGATTTTTATTGTAAAACAATTTATTTCAAAATACGACTATTTTATATAGTTCATATAGATGATAAAAATAGGATTTTTATTATAAGGCAATTTATTTCAAACCCGAATATCATTCAACACATGAATTTCTATTCAATGAATGAATTTCTATTTAACACATGAATGTTTTCTATAGTTTGTATATATATATATATATATATATATATAGTAAAAATGTGATTTTTATTGTAAAACAATTCATTTCAAAACACGATTATTTTATATAGTTCATATAGATGATAAAAAAAATATGATTTTTATTATAAAACAATTTATTTTAAAACACGAATACCATTCAACACATGAATTTCTATTCAACACATTAAGGTTTTCTATTCAACACACGAATATAGTTTCAACACATGAAAATAATTCTAACACATGAATATTATTCAAAATTTCGGCAGCATAACGACAGGGTAGTTAAAACCGGGGTCGTCCCTAGTACGGCTCCTCGCTCTACCTTAAAGCCTCACAGCTTTTGACAATGGGGATTTCATGCATCTAGTTCGCACGCAGGCGGCATGTATAATTTTTTTTCCATTTCCACAAACTAATCCTATGTGGTTTCAACCAAATAATTCTAAACCACAAACGGGTATTTTTCAACCACAATCAATCAATTTCAACCACAAAAAATTCCAATCAACAATTCGCTATCAACCAATTTTCACACCAATCAAAACCAATAAATATCGTCCATGGTTTGTGGACGAGGGGCATATATATACATATATATATTTATATAAGTATATTTCACTTCAATTCAAAACATATATAATTTTTACAACGCATATATAACTTATATATCGAACGTACAACTTATACAACGCTTATACAAGAGGTGTACAACGCTTATATAACTCATACATCGACTATATAATTTATACATCGTCGTTTTCCATATCGTTTATAATTTAGAAATCTCACATTGGGTTCCACTCTACCAAAAATAGCAGAAGGCTCAGAAAAATATGCGGTCTCTTCTAGAATGTAGAAGACATCCACACGAGTCCACTATCTCTTGTTTCACTGAATTTCGTCAACAAATGAAAAAGATATGATTTTTATAGTGATATAAAAAACGGTAGCGCTTTAAACTGCTATTAAATAGTTGAAATTAAAATAGGCTGTTACCTTTCTATTTTCTTCAAAATTAGGTTTTGAATTATACTCCAATTCGCTGCACTAGGTTAAAATCGGACCTTGCCACGTCGTAGAGCTTCGAATCGCGGTCAGGCACGTGGTGGTTTCACGTGGATCGATGCGGCAGTGGTGGCACAATTGTGATCGACGTGGCGAGACTTCGTCGGCCCAGAACTTGAGAACCACTCAACTATCGAGGGCCAAACTCATATGGATTTGAAGAGCGAGGGAAGGGCTTCAAAATCCTCCAAAGGAGCAGTGGGTTTTGATGCGTGCATGACGAGAAATCGAGGCAAGAAGAACTGAAGAGAAGCCGCCATTCGTGCTCGAGGGTTACGGGGAGAGAGAAGAGTGTTGGCCAATCAGAATTTTTTTATTTATTTATATATTTTAAAAATCCAAAAATGCCCCTTGCCTCATACGAACACCAATCCAAACCAACGACTGTCGTCCCTAGCGTTTTACCCCCATTCCGAACACAATGGGATATGTTTCGTAGGCCCATTCGTCTTTTTGAGTTAGTTTTCCATCAAATTAAAATATAAAACATTCAATATTTAATTTGAACGTACATTTCAATTTGCCAGGACCACAAACTGATTCGAAAAATTCCAGAAAAATAAATCTAGCTATGTTTTGACGATACGGTCCCAACAAAACTAGTTTCTTCGAATTCTGAGACCGTTTGAAAAATGGCCCATTTCTGATCGATCCAATTTAACTATAATTGACCAAAACACGTTTTCCTTTGCCACGCTCACATATTAACTTCAAAAATTATGAAATTTGAAACCTAGCAATAGTTTAACATCCCGGATCCAACCAAAGTGGTTTCATCGAATTCCGAGGTCATTTGCAAAATGGCCATTTTCACGGGCTATATAAACTCCATAGCGACCTTTCTGAAAATTCATTTGGCCATAACTTTTGCTTCCTGCTATGAAACTTTGATTTTTCAGATTCGTTAGAAAGATATTCACTAAAAGATTCAAATATTTTTGGTTTCACTCAAATCCGTTTTGTTTTGCACCCGGTACAATCAGTCAAAGTTTGAAATGAAAATTTGAAACTGCCGCGCCATTTCCGGCCTTGTTTATAATTAGAAATAATTATATTCCTTTTCAATTGTCGATTCAAACTTACTTTTCATCATTATTATTTAAAATATTTATTTAAATATTTAAATTCCACTAAAATAGCCAATTTAAAAAAATTTAATTGGTTCAAATTTTCCGGGTCGTTACAGGTATTCTTGGGAGGAAACCCGTTCCGTGTTATACGGCGTGGTCCCTTGATTTACCTAACTTTAAAATAAAGATTAATAACTATTTTAGTTCTCACACCAGTCACATGAATGACCTAGAGTTTATTGTTTTAACCTAAACCCTGGGTGCCATTATTTTGACATGGGCAGCTAGTAGTTTTGGTTTTGCAAATTTATATTCACGGGATCCTGATTTACAGCTGGAACGATACTCGGAAAGCTTTGTATCCGTGTATTACTTCTAGTTGTGTATTGTATTATTTTCCGCTGCTATGTAATGTATTGTAATCTCTGATATTTAACGAATGTATTTTATTCATTCATACTCTGTATATTCTTGTATTCTGATGATATTATTGTAATAAGCAATGAAATGTTCTTCTGTCTGCGTTCCGATGTGGCTTGTTCTCAATTCAATGCGGGCTTTCCTTACCGGGGAAGTTCGGGTCATCTCAAATATTTGATTAATTTGTATTCGAATAACTATGTCTGTTTAAACATTATTTCGAATGGCTAATATTCAATTTAACTCCATTCACTTGACTCTAGATCGCAGGAATTACAATGGTTACGCCTGATTACCTCAGGAAACATCCGACCGCCGTAGGCTATCTGCAGCCCTACGAAATACGCTAGCAGTCGTACGAAACGGCACCACATCCTAAATAACTATGTTTGACTAACTCTATTTAGAATAACTATATTCAATCAACTCTAATTGAATAACTAATATTCAATTAATTCTAATTCGATTAACTCTAACTGATTATCCAGGTTCAAATATCGATGTTGAAATCGATTCTTACTTCTCTATATAAGTCCTGACTTATATATTCTATTTATCCATGATAAATATTTTATTTGATTTATAAATATTATTTATAAATTTATCTTTCTCAATCTATCAGTCATAATAGATTCTATTTAAAATCTTTGCTTTTATTTCATATCATATTATACCCGTGTGCGAAGCATGGGTCCAAACCATTCAAATGTAAAATTCTCCTTTTATACAATTCTAGTCACTTTTCAAGTATTTCCTTTTAAAATCAATTTATTTACCAAATAATTCCCCTTTTGATAATTCTATTTATTCTATAAAATATTTTCTATTTATAAAATCGCAGGAATTACAATGGTTTATCTAACTCAACTTATCTAACTCAACTTATTTAACTCCTATTTAATAATTAATATTCGGTTAATTTATATTCGAATAACTATGTCTGTTTAAACTTTATTTCGAATAGCCAATATTCAATTTAACTCCATTCGCTTGACTCTAGATCGCAGCGATCAAAATCGTTACGCCTGATTACCTCAGGAAACATCCGACCGCCATAGGCTATCTGCAGCCCTACAAAATACGCTAGCAGTCGTACGAAATGGCACCACATCCTAAATAACTATGTTTGACTAACTCTATTTCAAATTACTATATTCAATCAACTCTAATTGAATAACTAATATTCAATTAATTCTAATTCGATTAACTCTAACAGATTAACTCTAACTGATTATCCAGGTTCAAATATCGATGTTGAAATCGATTCTTACTTCTCTATATAAGTCCTGACTTATATATTCTATATATCCATGATAAATATTTTATTTGATTTATAAATATTATTTATAAATTTATCTTTCTCAATCTATCAGTCATAATAGATTCTATTTAAAATCTTTGCTTTCATTCCATATCATATTATACCCGTGTGCGAAGCATGGGTCCAAACCTTTCAAATGTAAAATTCTCCTTTTATACAATTCTAGTCACTTTTCAAGTATTTCCTTTTAAAATCAATTTATTTACCAAATAATTCCCCTTTTGATAATTCTATTTATTCTATAAAATATTTTCTATTTATAAAATCTATTGATTTTATAAGTAATTCCTTTGATAATCTAACTAATCCCTTTCTATTTATTTTACACACAGTTCCCCTTTCTATTCTATTTATTTTCAAATAAATATTCCTTTTCAATTCTATTTGTAATAGTTTACAAATATTTCTTTTCCAATTATATCTATTTGATTAACAAATAAATATTCCTTTTTAATCTATTTATTTTCTAAATAAATATTTTCTTTTTATAAAAGCTATTAATTTTATAAATATTTCTTTTTCAATATAACATTGAAAATTTGCTTTTTAACCTTCCAGTATTCTTTATTGTATTTAACGTACCATACAACAATGATCAGTATCATTCAAACATACAAAATCCACAACAGATTTCATATCACATCATATAACACAATATATGAAAAATAGTAAAATAATGTTGAGGAACCCAGTTGGGTCCCTCTGACCTGTTTCCCTGCATCCACAGATGTTAATTAACATAAATAACATGGATGTGAAGTATTCTGATAAACAGAATTTATATTCGATTAACGATTTATGTCTATATCGTTATCTATATTTTCAATCAACTGACTAGCAGTTCAACCAAACAGCCAACACACAACAAGCAACCATTTTTTTATAAATTATAAAAATACTTTATGAAAATATAACTTGAGTAGAGTTATTGATATTTACTCACCTTTCACGTTAACCGTTAAATAACGATTTGCGTTAGTTGATTCTGATCAGACAATTTATTTCGCCATAAATTGTAACGAGCTCGAATCCACTCCTAGTCAATTCCAGTGTGTAGCTCTCGTCCATACGGTCCGAAGGACCCAACCGTTCGAAATTCTGATACTGTATGATCAAGTTATGAATTTACGAAGTTAATACACAAATTTAAAATTAAATTAAAGCTAAACTTTAACTTAAATTGGGCTCAATCAATTCCCTAAGGCCCATTACAATTTTAAATCACCAGGCCCATCCAAACCTTAAAGCCCACATCGGACCTTTCTTCCTCCTTCTCATCAGACCGCAACTCCCAATGGCCATAGCCAACGCTCAAGCCTCCCACAACCTCATCAATACTCCGCGGTTCAAACCCAAACCAAAACCAAAGTTCTTCTCTTCGCAAGCTTTCCACTCTCATCTCATTCGGATGCAACTCGGCGTCTTCACCTTGGTTGCGTTCTACAGGCTTTAGCCGCGACACCCAAGAGAAACATCGACATATTTTATTTTGTAAAAATCCCAAAAAAAACAAGACCGAACCTATTTGATCCTCTAAGTCCAAATATGAACTCGAAAACCAACATTGATGCACCAATTTTCTGAATCTCTCAACCCTATATCGCGCTGTACAAAAAGGGATATCGCGAAAACTGTTCGCACCACCTAAAAGGGATACCAAGCCGAAGAGTACAACTTCACGATCTCATATAAATCCATCTCGTGATTTAATGATTTTTGTTTCGATTGTTTTTGATTTTTCAATGTCATGATTTTGTGAAATGAAGAAAGAAGAGAGCGGCGCATCCCATTGACCAGAAGGAAATTTTCTTTAGGGTTAGGAGAATGTTAAGATTATTTATAGGGTAGTTATATTATTTTTTATTCGAATATTTTATTTATTTTTAAGCAAACGCTGATTGTATCCGTCCTTTAAAATTCCTGTGATCACTCACAATCTTTAAAAATTGCGAAAAATGGTCATGTAGCTACAGATGGACATTACGGTCCCAACGAAACTGGTTTCGTCGAATTCCGACTCCGTTTGCTCACACAGCGTATTTTTAACCATCGAAATACTGACTGTTTTTAACTCTAAAAATCCGTACGGCCACACACTGACTCTAAAAATCACGAAACTTGGAATCTAACAATAATTTGACATTGCGGATCCAACAAAATTAGTTTTGTTGAATTCTGAGATCGTTTGCAAAACTGGCTATTTTTAGAGCTCTAAATAACCCTTTTAAATATATTTCAAAACATTTAAGTTTAATATTTAAAAATAAATATTATTATGTATATCCACACTTAAATATCATACAGCTCAAATGGGATTTAAAACTCGATATTTCAAGATTCCCAGTTGAATCGATATTCGATTTATATATATATAAATTCTTTTATAATAGAAATATATATTTATAAATTTCAAAGGAATTCCATAACGACTTTTCTAAAATTTGATTTGGACATAAATCAAAATCTACACGATGAAATCCCGATTTTTCTCTTCCATCAGAAATATATACTTCACCAGTTCCTAACGTTTCTCGTTTCATTTAAAACGAACCCGGTATATTCAGTTGAAGTTCAAATTGCCAAATAGCGAACTGTCGCGCCATTTTGGGCTCGATTTTAATTATATTATAATTATATGTTCAGACTGTCATTATTTAAATATATTCGTCATTCTAGTTCAACTCTAAGCTGAATTAAATATCACAGTTGATCCAGTCCACACCATTTTGTGAATTCCACTATTTCTGACTATTTCAGAAATCAAATATATTATTATATTAATTAAATATTCAATATTATTTAATTTAACGACCATTTAATTCTCTAAACCATTATTTAAATAATTAAATAAATTAATTATATCGCTGAAAAATGCGGGCCGTTACATTCTTCTCCCCTTAAAATAATTTCGTCCTCAAAATTGCTAAGGTAGAGAACAAACCCTGTTGACTAGTATAAATTTATTTGTTTACTTACCAATTTTAATTTCAACTGAACCAATTTAGTTTCAATTAAATATTTATTTATTTCTTAACAACGAAAATTTTCTAAACTCCTGAAAATTTTCTAACACCCGAAATTTTCGAAAAATTTCGCCAGCACATCCTTTGTACCGGTCAATAGTTCAATCCCCAACTCGCCTCTCTATGTCCTTTCCAATCCAAAAGAAAATAAAACATCCAAGCGGCTTGCCGATTCAGCGCATAAAACCTCATATGGAAATTTAAACGTGTACCTTTGTGTCGGACATATCATTATAACCCTGCACTTGCTTCTACTCAATACCTGTTGATCATAAATCCATCTATACCAATCGATTTCCAATCAATTTCAATCAATCAATCTCAACACAATTATTTTCTTATCCAAAGCCAAATTCTATTTCAACCTCGAGTTTCGTTCTCGATTCCAAACTCCTAACTCAACAATTCAATACCATTTAAGATTCCTATCTCACAACCCAAAATCTGATTCCACTTGATATATTATATTCCAATTCAATTTCCAGTTAATTGGTTTCAATTTAATTCATATTTCCTTCACAAGTTCCTACTTTAATTTGTTTTTATTCATACTATCTTCCTGGGGATTTTAAACAGTTTTGTTTTTCTAAAATAAATTATTCCCTTTCGGGATTCAAAACAACTTCTCTTTTTTTTCAAAACAATTCCACACAAAATCTTTGGTAGTAATCCGTCACTTACAACTTGAAAATGAACACTGATGATGTGGCCAGCATCATCAGAGTTATTTTCCAGTTTATCAAAGTGAGTTCAATACTTTATCACTATAAAAACCATTTTTAAACAATTTCATTTTGAATTCTTTTTCAAAATATCATTCACGATGCTTGTAAACAAATTAAAATCTCCCAGGATCTTAAAATTTCTTATACTTAACTCAAATCCACTTACAAACATTTTTCCCCAGTTTCAGAATTTTAGTTCCAATTCTGATTTAATTCAGATTTAATTAATCTTCTTTTATATTAAACGAACTCAAATTGGTTATTTATATAACCATTTTCAATAATAATCAACCAACACATCCAATATATGATAATTATTCCAAGATATACCTTTCTTTTATGTCAAAATACAAGTTGGGTCAAATTATTTCATTTACCCTCTTTCAAAACATGCTGTGTCGGTTTATCGTGTTCAAGTGTTTAGAAATCCTTATCGATACAGTGGATCAAACTGATCGACCAGAATTCACAAACTACTCATCCCATAAATCTCCACAATATAAAATCATTTTTACTCAGTTTACAAATAAGTTCACTCGTATATATACACTCAAACTCAATCTAGGTTATTACTAACCCCATCTCTACTGAGTCACGCCACAGAGCCGAGGTAATCACTTAACCTTCAGCTCTGATACCACTGTAACGAACTGGGATTTTCGACTCCGAAAATCAACATGAAACCCATGTTAATTATTCAGGTATCGAACATTCCAGATCATTAATAGAGAGAAGTTAGAGGGTGAGAATACATAAGATAGAAAATTAGAATAGAAGAAGAAGAAGAACACAATCAGAGTAAACACGAATCTCACAGCGGAACGAATAAATTATAATATACAACATAAATTTGAAATAAAACAGTATATATTTAAAGAATATCATTTTCAGAGTGCAACACTGACACACAGCGGAAATAACAATAGCTATATAATCCCGAAGCCTCCTGCTTCAAGCTCCACCAAGTATATCTGTAAAGACCCAAACTACTTGACTGCCCAAACAAATTTGGGCACCCAAGAGTTTAGGGAAACAAAACAAAATAAACTCTGGGTCAGTCATGGGACTGGTGTGAGTAAATTCAAATCATCTGATTTAACTTTTCAAAACCCCTTTCAAAAGAAAAGAATCGTAAGACAAATCAACACATAAACACGTACGGTATTTACCTTACGATAACCCAAAACAGTTTTGGAAATCAATACTTCTCTGATATTATAATATTGTCAAATCGCAATTAATTAGCAATCTAGCAGATCGCTTGCATCTCACGCTCCACATATATAGTATACAAATCAAACCACGGGCGCTTATTGGAGATTGGATTCCAACTATGACAATGTATGGGACCACCTGCCAATAGTGTATATCTAGAGACGAATACACTGGGTTCAGAACGACCACTCATTTCGCTTGAGTGTATCGAATGTATATCACCAACGATTGGGAGCTACCCTACCTTTCCCGAAAAGGGACAGCATCGATCATAGATTAAAGAATGAAATGGATTTGTCTAGATAGGGGATATACACCCTAATGGGAGCGACCCACTTAGCAATGTTGCCTGCCCGATTTTTGTCATTTCCCGGTTGATGAGGCTTGAGGTCATAACGTCTCTTTGGAACATCCGGCCACCATTCACTTTGAATGCCACATCGTCATACCCACCAAATCACAAATTGATTTCTCCAAAAATACTACGGGTATAAATCTAAGAGAAACGAATTCCTTCGCCACCAAACGTAAGTAAATTTGAAGAGATCAACTTACGCAATCCGTTAGATATATTCTGTCGGACATTCGTCCATTCACGTTTGTCCTAAGACTAGACAAACTGAAGGCACTATTCTGTAAACAGGATAGCCCTTGCATTAATCCATCTTCAATATTTGATCGCAACGCTAGTGTCCATACAGAGTGGTTTTCAGATAATATATCTGATCCTGGTCTCTCCATATTGACGACGATAAAATGGTCAAAACTTATATAGTCGGTGATTTAACTATCAAAGAAAAATAGGTGTACAACCAACGATATTATTTCCAAATGGAAATTCTATCGATCAATCAACATTCAACATTTATCTCTTTAGTTCATCAGTTTATTTATTTCCTAATCCCATATATTCAACATTTTTATTTTCTAAATTTAGGAAATATACGTTATTAATCATTGGAAAATTTTTCCATCTTTATTTCACGTATCACTGTCATTCCAGTATTCTTTCTCATCAACATTTCATTTTCTATGATTATAAAATATCTCTGATAATATTTGGAAAATGTTTCCAAAATTTATTCAATAGATGTTTAAATAAAACATCACTAAGCCAATTTAAACCATTACACTCATTAACTAAATTCACTGAATCAATCTTCACTATCGAACCTTACCCATCACTTAGTTAAAAACGAAGTCAATCAAGTTGGGGTATAATTACCTCTCAGACCTTAACTGAACAACCTTCCTAACCTCGAAATAGACAAAGTTCACCTTTTAAACCTTTAACAACTTCCTTACGTAACTCTCGGATTCTATTTATGAATCCCCTTCTTTAATTTTAAAACATTGATTATAACTATAGCGTTATAATCCCTTCTTCCTTAATATCTACTTCGAAGTATAACTTTTATTTCTTAATTTAACTGAATAACTAAACCGCTAATTTATTCATGAATAAGTAAATCTTGATTTAACCGAAAAGTAAATATTACTTTCCTGAACTCGATATAGTCGAATTCAGTATATAACTGTCTTTTTCGAATAATCTCTATTTAGTAGATCCTTTTCAAATAAACTATATTCGATAACTCTTTCTTCGAATGATTTACATTCGATTAACCTCCTTTCGAATAAACTATTTCGAATAACTCCTTTGTGTTAACTCTTGGATTAACTCGGTTTATCTAACTCAACTTATCTAACTCAACTTATTTAACTCTTATTTAATAACTAATATTCGGTTAATTTATATTCGAATAACTATGTCTGTTTAAACTTTATTTCGAATAGCCAATATTCAATTTAACTCCATTCGCTTGACTCTAGATCGTAGCGATCACAATGGTTACGCCTGATTACCTCAGGAAACATCCGACCGTCGTAGGCTATCTGCAGCCTTACGAAATACGCTAGCAGTCGTACGAAATGGCACCACATCCTAAATAACTATGTTTGACTAACTCTATTTCAAATAACTATATTCAATCAACTCTAATTGAATAACTAATATTCAATTAATTCTAATTCGATTAACTCTAACTGATTAACTCTAACTGATTATCCAGGTTCAAATATCGATGTTGAAATCGATTCTTACTTCTCTATATAAGTCCTGACTTATATGTTCTATTTATCCATGATAAATATTTTATTTGATTTATAAATATTATTTATAAATTTATCTTTCTCAATCTATCAGTCATAATAGATTCTATTTAAAATCTTTGCTTTTATTCCATATCATTTTATACCCGTGTGCGAAGCATGGGTCTAAACCTTTCAAATGTAAAATTCTCCTTTTATACAATTCTAGTCACTTTTCAAGTATTTCCTTTTAAAATCAATTTATTTACCAAATAATTCCCCTTTTGATAATTCTATTTATTCTATAAAATATTTTCTATTTATAAAATCTATTGATTTTATAAGTAATTCCTTTGATAATCTAACTAATCCCTTTCTATTTATTTTACACACAGTTCCCCTTTCTATTCTATTTATTTTCAAATAATTATTCCTTTTCAATTCTATTTGTAATAGTTTACAAATATTTCTTTTTCAATTCTATCTGTTTGATTAACAAATAAATATTCCTTTTTAATCTATTTATTTTCTAAATAAATATTTTCTTTTTATAAAAGCTATTAATTTTATAAATATTTATTTTTCAATATAACATTGAAAACTTCCTTTTTAACCTTCTAGTATTCTTTATTGTATTTAACGTACAACACAACAATGATCGGTATCATTCAAACATACAAAATCAACAACAGATTTCATATCACATCATATAACACAATATATGAAAAATAGTAAAATAATGTTGAGGAACCCAGTTGGGTCTCTCCGACCTGTTTCCCTGCATCCACAGATGTTAATCAACATAAATAACATGGATGTGAAGTATTCTGATAAACAGAATTTATATTCGATTAACGATTTATGTCTATATCGTTATCAATATTTTCAATCAACTGACTAGCAGTTCAACCAAACGGCCAACACATAGCAAACAACCATTTTTTTTATAAATTCTAAAAATATTTTATGAAAATATAACTTGAGTAGAGTTAGTGAGATTTACTCACCTTTCGCGTTAACCGTTAAATAACGATTTGTGATTCTGATCAGACAATTTATTTCGCCATAAATTGTAACGAGCTCGAATCCACTCCCAGTCAATTTCAGTGTGTAGCTCTCGTCCATACGGTCCCAACGGAACCAACCATTCAAAATTCTGATACTGTATGATCAAGTTATGAATTTACGAAGTTAATACACAAATTTTGTGAAATGAAGAAAGAAGAGAGCGACGCATCCCATTGACAAGAAGGAAATTTTCTTTAGGGTTAGGAGAATGTTAAGATTATTTATAGGGTAGTTATATTATTCTTTTATTCGAATATTTTATTTATTTTTAAGTATACGCTGATTGTATCCGTCCTCTAAAATTCCTGTGATCACACACGATCTTCAAAAATCGCGAAAATGGTCTTGTAGCTACAGTTTGACTTTACGGTCCCAACGAAACTGGTTTCGTCGAATTCTGACTCCATTTGCTCACACAGCGTATTTTTAACCGTCGAAATACTGACTATTTTTCACTCTAAGAATCCGTACGGCCACACACTGACTCTATAAATCACGAAACTTGGAATCTAACAATAATTTGACATTGCGGATCAAACAAAATTAGTTTCGTTGAATTCTGAGGTCGTTTGCAAAACTGGCTATTTTTAAAGCTCTGAATAACCCTTTTAAATATATAAATATATTTAAAAACATTTAAATTTAATATTTAAAAATAAATATTATCGTATATATCCACACTAGAATATCATACAGCTCCAATGGGATTTACAACTCGATATTTCAAGATTCCCAGTTGAATCGATATTCGATTTATATGTATATAAATTCTTTTATAATAGAAATATATATTTATAAATTTCAACGGAATTCCATAGCAACATTTCTAAAATTTGATTTGGACATAAATCAAAATCTACACGATGAAATCCCGATTTTTCTCTTCCATCAGAAAAATATACTTCACCAGTTCCTAATGTTTCTCGTTTAACAGAAATCCGATTTAAAACGAACCCTGTATATTCAGTTGAAGTTCAAATCGCCAAATAGCGAACTGCCGCGCCATTTCGGGCTCGATTTTAATTATATTATAATTATACGTTCAAACTGTCGTTATTTAAATATATTCGTCATTCTAGTTCAACACTAGGCTGAATTAAATATCACAGTTGATCCAATCCACACCATTTTGTGAATTCCACTATTTTTGACTATTTCAGAAATCAAATATATTATTATATTATTATATTAATTAAATATTCAATATTATTTAATTTAACAACCATTTAATTCTCTAAACCATTAATTAAATAGTTAAATAATTATATCGCTGAAAAATGCGGGTCGTTACAATATTCGTCTTTTCTAAATTCATATTTTTCTATATATGTCAAATTTCTTTATGTGGATTAAATTTAATTTAATCACTCCATAATTAACCTTTGATTATGTTGCACATAAATGGTATATCAAATATACCATTTAATGAACAAATCTATGCCATGAATTTTCATATTTCCCATCGCTACCCCCGTGGAACGTACGCATGAATCACATAAAATGTTGGGCTAGTATGTTAGCCCAACCCATAAACAAGAAAGGGGTAATAAACAAGAGACATGAAATAAACATAAAATAACATACATTTCAACTTGTCATGTGTAACTTGGCATAGAGGTATCATTAACTTTAATTAAATGGATAAAGGTGAACTTGTGACTAAGTTGGGTCTAATGGTCATGTAAACTTGACAAAGGTCTAGCATAGAAGTTTAACATATAATCATAGTTTTAACCCACAACTTAGCATATAATCTTATGTATGTCAAAACATAAGAATGCTATTATAATCATTTTTAATCACAATTTAGCATGATGTTAAAAAACATAAGAGGGCTACAATTCCACCTTTACAACATAATTAGATTCAACCTAACATGAATATACATGAGTGTTGATCTAACATATAAGCATGTGTTTTTGATCACAAACTTGAAAATAACCATTGATTTATAGCATGACATGTTTTACCATTTAATTGGCAAAATAAATCCATTACCCAAATCATAATAGATTTTAATAACATACAATACGTTCATCACCACAAGCATATAGCATATAGACATGATTAATATATAACATGTTCATCGCCACAAGCATATAGACATGAAATATACAACATGTTCATCGCCACAAGCATATAGACATGATTAATTACAATGATACTTTGAGATAAAAGAGAATCAAATCTTATACATAAGCATCATTCTATATCCCAATTACAACATGTCATGATTCAATCGAAAGAATGTTTAAATCTACGTAATAACCAACTTACAAACTAAAAGGAATTCGCGCATTCTGAAATCTGAATTCTGAAATTAGAGATGCGCGCCTTTGATGAAGATCGTTGAATAGGACTCATTTCACTTTTATTTTAGATGTAAGCTTTTAACTTGTCTTTGAATTGAAAATGGTGACAGCTACTCCAAGTTCTCTACTGACGGCATTTCATTTCTAGGATTATTTTTCTGTGTGTTTTTAGGTTGAGCATTGTAACACCCCGTGTATTCTATAACTGTGGAATTAACAAATTAAAGTATAATTAATTTGAAATCAAAGAACTAAGGGAAACGGGATACGCCATTGCGTTCGTCTTGGAAAAATATGCAAAATAGAGTCCGAGTTTTCAAAAAACGGAGTCCGTATGAAGAAGATATGGCCTTCGGAAGTTTCTGAATTAAGTTTAAAATTCGAACAGAATAAAACAGTTTAAAAATTAAAACCGGGCCCAATTGGCCAAGGCGGGAAAACTCCCGCCTAAGACACCCAGGTCGACTGGGCTATCGACCTGGTCTAACCAGGTCGACAGGGCTGTCGACCTGGTCCAGACCCAGGTCGAACCCAGTCCACCCTGGCTGGCCTATTCTATGTTGGTCTATTTTCTGTGGTCTGCTTTGTCATTAGGGCTAGGTGGCAGGCTCTAATTGGTCCCTCTTGCGAATGAATGGCTACGATCAATCCAAGCAACATCGATGGTCCTAATCAGTTCATAAACTCTATAAAATGACCCTAGACTCTACCTAGGTTTCTTACACAATTCTCTAGCCTCCATTGCTCTCTTCTTCTAATTAAAAATAAAAATGGCGTCTCTGCTCTGCTGGAATTAAAACTAGAAGATAATCAACATCAGCCTAAGCAACTCAATTCAAACTAGAGATTAAAGTTTCTGCAAAGATTCTACAACAAGTTAAAGTTCTTTCTTTAATCCAATCAAGGCAAGTACAGTTATTCTCCGCTATAAACGTTAATTATAATTTTGATATGCATTTAAAACTGAGTTTGAGGTTGTATATATATTCTCTTCTGTTGGATCTGTTTTCTGTGACTGTTCTGTATTCCTTTCTTCTTTTCTGTTTCTATAGCCAGGCTACCACGAGCCTGTGCCCAACCTCATAAAGAGATTAACGTATGAACGCAAAATTTGGGACAATTAATGAATGATGCGAAATTTGACAAGACTGAATTGAACGTATGACTTTAGATCTGAAGCATAAAATATATTGGACATGTGACTTGGGATTGGATGCATAAATTTGGCTATGAACATGTAATTTATATATTGCATGCATAGAGTATGTTGTAATTTAGATTTGTAACTAATTAGAGAAATGAACATATGTTATTTAGATCTGTAATTAATTAGAAAAATAAGCATATGTTATAAACTAGTTTTAGACCTATGCATATTCTGTGATAAAAGAAGAAGAGGAACCACTGTAAGATTACATATGATTTGAGACTTTGGACAAAATGCATATAAAAGTCAAGATTTGATTTTTAGAAGATATGATTTAAAGATTTAGATTGTTGGGTATAGTTTGCATAATGATTCATGACTTAAAAAGAAGAAGATATGGAAGCTTAAGTGTAAAAGATTTGCATTAATTAGGATATCTATTATTGTGATTACACCTAAATAGGAATTTTTGGATATATGGCATGCATTGGAATTAATGGTTATATTTGGTATAATTTATATGTGAATCTGCTGTAAAATGCTAGTTTAACAAAAATTGGAACATATGTTATAGGGTAAATTATGTCCATATTCGGCGCTATGTAAATGTATGCAAACATGGAAGTATATGATCATTTTGTGAATCATGACATTATTTAGGCATATGAACTTAGGCCTAATTTATGTTTAGGCAAGGCATGTAAATAGAACCTTTAGAAATATTAAATTTGCTAAATCTGCTAATTTGCCAAGTTGCCTAAACTACTAGTTTTGTTATATTGCCTAGACTGCTAATTAGATTGAAATGCCTAATCTGTTAAATTTGTCAGTTGAAATGCCTAACCTGTTATATGCCAAAATCTGCTAAGTTGCTAAATCTGTTAAATCCGTTAAGTCATATAAAATCTGTTATCTGCTATGTTGATATAATCATCCTGTTATTGATATAATCTGAATTGGCATATATATTGGGCGTGCGCATAAACGGTAAATTATTAATTAATTGGTCGCAAAGATAAACATGGCTAACTCGAGGTTAGAATGAGTTTGCGGCGTAAATCTGCCCGGAACCGCCCGGAACATCCAGTGGCCGCAAACAATAGGTTCTAATGTGAGAAGTTAGTCATAACTTGCGTAAGACACGAGGTTAGGTCTGGCTTGTGGCAGAAGTCTGCCCGGAACCGCCCGGCATATCCAGCGGCCACAAGCTACCGACCTAATGTGAGAGGTATGTGCATTAATAATTAATTAATGCAAAATCTAAGATAAGAATGACGTCTAAAACGTATTGGGGAAAATAGGGTTAAACCAAAGGGATTAATAGACGTAGTAAAACCCGTCCATGAATCTGTAGGCCCAATACAAAGTTAGACAAATCTGAAAAATCTGTACATCTGACCTGTTAGTCTGAAAACTTGTTAACTTAATTTGTGAATCAGTAAACCTGAATTCTGTATGTCTGAACTTGTAAACAAGTTAATCTGAAATCTGTTAGTCTGGGGACACAAGGTTAGGAGGGGAATTACTTGTGTCATCTGTTGTTTGGGACCCATATTAGTCAGTAACCCTTTCTGGTATCAAAACTTTGACCCAACAGTAGGTAGGGTCCGGGCACGCTTACTGAACTAATTATAAGTGGTTCATTCTGATAATGGCGAGGGGTGTTGATGGTGCGTTCCAACCGGGTCATGTGCGTGCATGGATCCCGGTCTGCCTCTAAGGATGTAAGATGCCGTGACATCTGTAAATAGGTCTGTGCCAATTGGTTGTCACTTTAGGGAGTGATACACCCTACTGTGGGGCCGACACAGGATATTTATGTATTAGGGAGCCGATCGCTTGGGGTAGGGTTTTAGGGTACGCTTAGTTCTGTCTGTTTCTGTTGGTACCGTCTGTTTCTGTTGGGTGGTAACACCTGTCTGTTTCTGTGTGGTACCGTCTGTTCGGGTGGTAAAGGCCCATTACTAGTGTACACCTAATTCCACATTCTGTTTCCATAGGGATAAATATGTTTCTTCTTCTGTCTGTTTCTGATCGGGTAGTAAAGGCCCATTATTAGCATTCTGTTTCTGTTAAAGTATTCTGTACCCGTTCCTGCTTCAATTTAGACATTAGGGTGACACCTAATTTTGCTATACTAGTATTAGTGCAGAGAAGTGTAAATCAATAGTTTATATCATTCTGTTTTTCTGTTATATCTGCTACACCTGTTATAGTTATCTCACATCCAGTTTTATGTTCATATCATATTATCATTATCTGTTCATATGCTGAAAGTCACTGGACTTGCCAGACTTTTTGTCTGACCCTTGTTGTTTCGCCTCCTTTCTTCCGTTTCCCCCCCCCCAGGTTATCCAAGGAGGGAAATACTTTAGCTTGATCCGGATTTCTCTTTGCTTGAAGTGCTTAAAGTATGGCTTGGCTCTGTATAGCTTCCGTTCCATGGGGATTATGATTTTAAACTATGCATTTTGAAGGCTTTTGTACAAGACTGATATTTTGTACTTGAATTCTGAAATTGAAAGGATGTAACCATATTAATTTTCTGTTTCCGCTGTAATAAAGTTAAAAATTTTCAAGTACTGTTTTATCTGTCTTGTAAGTTTCTGTTCTGTTTACTAAAATGCTCCACCAAAGTTAAGGCATTCCCTTTGTGAGTGACCTTAACGGAGGTGGGGTGTTACACTTGGTATCAGAGCTAGAGGTTACCATATTAGATAAAAGTTTTTGAAAACTATTTTCAAAAAGGTTTTAAAATGAAGTATTTTCAAAATTAAAGCTTATTTTGAAAAACATGATCCCCAAGAGCCATATATCTTTCTTTCAGTCCTTTTTGTATTGAACCTTCCCTTTTTCGTTTCAGCATGTCTGAAGCATCTGAGATACCAGAGGGTGTCCATGTACCCGGTTGGTTTCGTCAATATCTTGAGGCTAGGACCGCCGCTGCAGGTCCAGCAAATGATCCCCCTCCTCCACCCCCTCCTCGTGCAATTGCTTTCTCAAAGATCTGTAGAGATTTTAGGGCCATGGGTGGGAAGGATTTCAAAGGAACTGAATCATTCGTAGAGCAAGGAATTGGCTCAAAGAAACTGAGGATCTATTCGTTATCTTCGAGGTGGACGATAGGCAGAAGGTACAGTTGGCAGTATGGCTGCTCAAAGACGAAGCTTCCTACTGGTGGGAAGTCACTAACGCCGAGAGGCCGGTTGAGACATGGATGGATTTCAGAACAAGGTTTGAGACAAAATTCCTCTCGCAAGCTGAACGAAGTTTACAACTGGAAAAGTTCTTATCTCTTAAGCAAGGAAGTATGACGGTCAAGGAATACGTCAACCAGTTCAACCAACTAGCTAGGTTCGGATTGGATTTAGTCAACACTCAGCATAAAAAGGCTCTTCGCTTTGTTAAAGGATTGAATGAGCCACTGCACAGCTTAGCCATGACCCACGTACCTGTGGGAGCGACTTACGAGAAATTGGTGGACATGGCACTACTGCACGAGGAAGACAAGGGCCCGAAAGAGACAAAGAAGGAAGAACCACAGAATAAGAAAGCGGGGCCCAAAAAGGAAACACAAAAGAAGGATGAGAAGTCTGAAGATAAGAAGGGGAAAAAGTGCTTTACTTGTGGGAGCTCAACTCATCTGAACAAGGATTGCAGAAAAAGGAAGGGCGCTTGCTTCAACTGTGGGGAGATGGGACACTTCACTAGGGACTGCCCGAAGAGACGAGGACAAGGAGGGCAGGCGAACACTCTTGAGGCTAGTGGCTAGGATAGAAATAGGAAAATTTCTATAGTAGGTTTAATTTCTTTATCCGATTATGGAGTTAAGACTTTTTCTGATTCTGGTATTTTGATTTTGTAATCGATACTCTGCACTTTAATACTAGTATTATTTCTGAATTCCGCTATAGACTCAGACCCATAAGGGTTATGGATCATCTGTTTGAGATTGGGGTTTGAGGGATATCTGTGTTAGGCGTCAAGTATGACGCATACATTCTGAGTTTTCGTGGGGTATGATATTATCATGCTAAAGCTTCCTAAGAATCATTAGGGAACCTGATCTGTACCAGTAGTCTGTAAATATCTAAATACTTTTTATAGGATTTCCAGTTTTGACATTGTCTAAAGAAGGTAATCCTCTGGGTGTCAATTTGATGTTGGTTTCGGTCTTTGGGGCCGATACTTAGGATCCATGTCTAATGGGAACCAAATTTTCGTTCTATCTGTACTCGCTTCCATCATTCGACTATATCCTATCGATCGAATATTTGAACTTTAGGTAGAAACTAATGGGTGTAAACATGTGTTTGAGACATGTTATGTTTGATGGTTGCAAGTGGATGCAAGTGGTTGCTAGTGGTTGCCCGTGGATGCATATACACACACTAGGCACTAGATCGGCTCAAAAACACTCTCATACTGCATATGGATGGGTGAGCATTTTTCAATTCTTGTGGATGCAAAATGGTTGATTCAGCACATGGATGTTGCATTTGAGTGAATGATTGTGCACTCATATAGAAATAATATATATCATCAGAATTCTATTGCATACATGTTGGACTCATGGCACTGACATAATTCGCATTAAGGAGGTCAACTGAATCAGTAGACCGCCTGATCTTTGCATTAGATAAGGAACATATACACACACTTTTGCATATGTTCATACAACATTAGAAGTTTTCTAAGGACAATGGATGCTTGTGGATGATGGTTGAGTAGATGGGTGATTGGATGGTAGGACACATTCTTCTTAACTTGAAGATTTCGGGGACGAAATCCTTTTAAGTGGGGGAGAATGTAACACCCCGTGTATTCTATAACTGTGGAATTAACAAATTAAAGTATAATTAATTTAAAATCAAAGAACTAAGGGAAACGGGATACGCCATTGCGTTCGTCTCGGAAAAATACGCGAAATAGAGTCCGAGTTTTCAAAAAACGGAGTCCGTATGAAGAAGATATGGCCTTCGAAAGTTTCTGAATTAAGTTTAAAATTCGAACAGAATAAAACAGTTTAAAAATGAAAACCGGGCCCAATTGGCCAAGGCGGGAAAACTCCCGCCTAAGACACCCAGGTCGACTGGGCTGTCGACCTGGTCTAACCAGGTCGACAGGGCTGTCGACCTGGTCCAGACCCAGGTCGAACCCAGTCCACCCTGGCTGGCCTATTCTATGTTGGTCGATTTTCTGTGGTCTGCTTTGTCATTAGGGCTAGGTGGCAGGCTCTAATTGGTCCCTCTTGCGAATGAATGGCTACGATCAATCCAAGCAACATCGATGGTCCTACTCAGTTCATAAACTCTATAAAATGACCCTAGACTCTACCTAGGTTTCTTACACAATTCTCTAGCCTCCATTGCTCTCTTCTTCTAATTAAAAATAAAAATGGCGTCTCTGCTCTGCTGGAATTAAAACTAGAAGATAATCAACATCAGCCTAAGCAACTCAATTCAAACTAGAGATTAAAGTTTCTGCAAAGATTCTACAACAAGTTAAAGTTCTTTCTTTAATCCAATCAAGGCAAGTACAGTTATTCTCCGCTATAAACGTTAATTATAATTTTGATATGCATTTAAAACTGAGTTTGAGGTTGTATATATATTCTCTTCTGTTGGATCTGTTTTCTGTGACTGTTTTGTATTCCTTTCTTCTTTTCTGTTTCTATAGCCAGGCTACCACGAGCCTGTGCCCAATCTCTTAAAGAGATTAACGTATGAACGCAAAATTTGGGACAATTAATGAATGATGCGAAATTTGACAAGACTGAATTGAACGTATGACTTTAGATTTGAAGCATAAAATATATTGGACATGTGACTTGGGATTGGATGCATAAATTTGGCTATGAACATGTAATTTATATATTGCATGCATAGAGTATGTTGTAATTTAGATTTGTAACTAATTAGAGAAATGAACATATGTTATTTAGATCTGTAATTAATTAGAAAAATAAGCATATGTTATAAACTAGTTTTAGACCTATGCATATTCTGTGATAAAAGAAGAAGAGGAACCACTGTAAGATTACATATGATTTGAGACTTTGGACAAAATGCATATAAAAGTCAAGATTTGATTTTTAGAAGATATGATTTAAAGATTTAGATTGTTGGGTACAGTTTGCATAATGATTCATGACTTAAAAAGAAGAAGATATGGAAGCTTAGGTGTAAAAGATTTGCATTAATTAGGATATCTATTATTGTGATTACATCTAAATAGGGATTTTTGGATATATGGCATGCATTGGAATTAATGGTTATATTTGGTATAATTTATATGTGAATCTGCTGTAAAATGCTAGTTTAACAAAAATTGGAACATATGTTATAGGGTAAATTATGTCCATATTCTGCGCTATGTAAATGTATGCAAACATGGAAGTATATGATCATTTTGTGAATCATGACATTATTTAGGCATATGAACTTAGGCCTAATTTATGTTTAGGCAAGGCATGTAAATAGAACCTTTAGAAATATTAAATTTGCTAAATCTGCTAATTTGCCAAGTTGCCTAAACTGCTAGTTTTGTTATATTGCCTAGACTGCTAATTAGATTGAAATGCCTAATCTGTTAAATTTGTTGGTTGAAATGCCTAACCTGTTATATGCCAAAATCTGCTAAGTTGCTAAATCTGTTAAATCCGTTAAGTCATATAAAATCTGTTATCTGCTATGTTGATATAATCATCCTGTTATTGATATAATCTGAATTGGCATATATATTGGGCGTGCGCATAAACGGTAAATTATTAATTAATTGGCCGCAAAGATAAACATGGCTAACTCGAGGTTAGAATGAGTTTGCGGCGTAAATCTGCCCGGAACCGCCCGGCACATCCAGTGGCCGCAAACAATAGGTTCTAATGTGAGAAGTTAGTCATAACATGCGTAAGACACGAGGTTAGGTCTGGCTTGTGGCAGAAGTCTGCCCGGAACCGCCCGGCATATCCAGCGGCCACAAGCTACCGACCTAATGTGAGAGGTCTGTGCATTAATAATTAATTAATGCAAAATCTAAGATAAGAATGACGTCTAAAACGTATTGGGGAAAATAGGGTTAAACCAAAGGGATTAATAGATGTAGTAAAACCCGTCCATGAATCTGTAGGCCCAATACAAAGTTAGACAAATCTGAAAAATCTGTACATCTGACCTGTTAGTCTGAAAACTTGTTAACTTAATTTGTGAATTAGTAAACCTGAATTCTGTATGTCTGAACTTGTAAACAAGTTAATCTGAAATCTGTTAGTCTGGGGACACAAGGTTAGGAGGGGAATTACTTGTGTCATCTGTTGTTTGGGACCCTAATTAGTCAGTAACCCTTTCTGGTATCAAAACTTTGACCCAACAGTAGGTAGGGTCCGGGCACGCTTACTGAACTAATTATAAGTGGTTCATTCTGATAATGGCGAGGGGTGTTGATGGTGCGTTCCAACCGGGTCATGTGCGTGCATGGATCCCGGTCTGCCTCTGAGGATGTAAGACGCCGTGACATCTGTAAATAGGTCTGTGCCAATTGGTTGTCACTTTAGGGAGTGATACACCCTACTGTGGGGCCGACACAGGATATTTATGTATTAGGGAGCCGATCGCTTGGGGTAGGGTTTTAGGGTACGCTTAGTTCTGTCTGTTTCTGTTGGTACCGTCTGTTTCTGTTGGGTGGTAACACCTGTCTGTTTCTGTGTGGTACCGTCTGTTCGGGTGGTAAAGGCCCATTACTAGTGTACACCTAATTCCACATTCTGTTTCCATAGGGATAAATATGTTTCTTCTTCTGTCTGTTTCTGATCGGGTAGTAAAGGCCCATTATTAGCATTCTGTTTCTGTTAAAGTATTCTGTACCCGTTCCTGCTTCAATTTAGACATTAGGGTGACACCTAATTTTGCTATACTAGTATTAGTGCAGAGAAGTGTAAATCAATAGTTTATATCATTTTGTTTTTCTGTTATATCTGCTACACCTGTTATAGTTATCTCACATCCAGTTTTATGTTCATATCATATTATCATTATCTGTTCATATGCTGAAAGTCAATGGACTTGCCAGACTTTTTGTCTGACCCTTGTTGTTTCGGCTCCTTTCTTCCGTTTCCCCCCCCCCCCCCCAGGTTATCCAAGGAGGGAAATACTTTAGCTTGATCCGGATTTCTCTTTGCTTGAAGTGCTTAAAGTATGGCTTGGCTCTGTATAGCTTCCGTTCCATGGGGATTATGATTTTAAACTATGCATTTTGAAGGCTTTTGTACAAGACTGATATTTTGTACTTGAATTCTGAAATTGAAAGGATGTAACCATATTAATTTTCTGTTTCCGCTGTAATAAAGTTAAAAATTTTCAAGTACTATTTTATCTGTCTTGTAAGTTTCTGTTCTGTTTACTAAAATGCTCCACCAAAGTTAAGGCATTCCCTTTGTGAGTGACCTTAACGGAGGTGGGGTGTTACAAGCATTGAGTTGTTTATATAGAATATCAGTTTAATTATAGCCGTCAGATGAACCTAGGGTTAACCACAGCCACTCAGACCAGATCAGGACCATCCAGAAACCCTATTGACTCAGCAGCAAGTCATGAGTCGTTCAAAATTCAGATCTGGTCAGGGGCTAGGTCGACCCCCAGGTCGACCCTAAGGTCGACCCCTAGGTCGACCTCTAGGAGGGGAGGTCGACACTAGGGTCGACCCCCTGGTCGACCTGCCTGGGCGGGAATTTTCCCGCCTAGCCCGCTTTTGACTTCTGTTTGAATTTTGAAATCGTTTTTGGGCTGTTTGAATTTATTTGAATTTCCTGGAAACTTCTGACAGCCATAACTTCTTCATACGAAGTCCAATTTACGCAAACTCGGACTCTATCTCAACCAGAAATCTGAGACGAACACAACGGCGTAACCCGTTTCCCTTAATTCCCACATTTTAAATTAAGCATTTTTTAATTCGTTACCATAACATTAAAAGAAAATACGGGGTGTTACAACAATTCCAGAGCATGCAGATTTATTAGCAATTTATTAAGCGGTGATTTATTTTTAAGGCAAGCAAGCAAATTTGAACAAAGCAATTCCAAGCAATTCCCTTTTGCAACCTGAAAATGTTTTAAAGGCAAGAGTTTTGTTTTCAATGACCAAATAAAAGAATTTAGAAATTGAAGACTTCCTTTTTTTGGAAGAAATCAAAAACAATGAAGTAAAATAAAACAAAAACTTTAACTAATAGTAAAAAAAAAATGACTCTTACACTAAAAAAAACTAACACCCAGACAGGCCTACATAAGCAAAACCTAACCCCAGCTTGCCTAACTTAACAGATTGGTTCACTCTTATTTCCTAGAAATCACCAGATTCACAACTCCGTCGATTCTAATTATATGTCACAAACCGTCTTCTGGTCGAAATCATAAATCCTGAAACCAAAAATAAACAAAAAATCGGAAACCAAAAATCATGGTGAAATCGGTTTTGGTCTGTGTTTGCAAATTCGAATTATCACGATGAAGTCATGATGAAAATTGAAAAAATAAGCAAGGCGATTTCGAATTTTCAGTTAGTGGACGGTGAGCATTGGATGATGAAGGTAGGTGCGAGTTAGATGTCCCTACAATAGAACCAAAATGTTTCGATAAAATCTAGTGGTGATAGTCTTAGTTCGGAGTGGAAATTTGGTTGTGCTAGTCGGAGCGTGGGATTTGGGGGTGTTTGTGATAACATGCTACCTAGGAAACCGTTACAAAGAGAATATCTAGAGAGAAGTAAGCATGTAATTAAGGAAGATAGACATGAAATATTTCTTTTCTACTGAATTCAACTTGTACATACACATATATAGGTGCATTTCACCATTACTCTTCCTACGTGGCCTCCTGGGGCCATTTTCTATATAACAAACTTTCATGCCACATAACAGCTTTTGCAGAAAGAAAAAACTAGAATTTGTGCTACTACAATTATAATAGAAAATAAAAGATAATTTGATTATTTCTCTAACCACTTGTAGTGTACTTTTTTACATCCTGGCAATTGCTTTGTTACCCCATTTGCAATATCCATCGTGCTATATTAATCTAAGAACCTTCTAGGTGGTCAAGTAGTCCTTTTGGGTCGTGCATGCTCCATTTGTGATGCCAGTGGTGTAGTGTGCATATCATTTCTCACCTCTTCGAGATCGACCTTATCCTCAAGGTCATGACAATAAGAATCTGGTGGTAATATTGGTGGAGTAGTTAGGTTGGGACATAACTGTAACACCCCAAATTTTTTAATGTCACCCGTATGGGGATTTCATTAAGAAAGTATAGAGAATTATAGGTATAAGGACACTAAATATCACAGAGACTAAGGTTTCACAATACATAAAAATATAATTTATAGTGGAAGAAGATTTTCATTTAATTAAACAATTATAAAGACCATGTCTCAAAAACCTCAGTCCTAAAACGACATCAAAGTAAAATAAATATTATCCCCAAATATAGTCAAAAAGATACAACCTAACCTTGGAAAGCAGATAGGCCGAAATCCAACTTGTAGAACTTCATCAAGACAATGCTAACAAAGAAATCAGATCTATACACTTTCTCCCGATAAGCTTGGGGGAAGAAAGAGAAAGGAAGATAGGAAACGGATCAGACATAATGCCTGGTGAGCTGCTGGGATTAACAACCTGACTTACTAAGTTAAGTAAAAAAGATAAACGGTAGTTCTAGCAACATAAAAGGATAAGTGTCTAATGGTGAACAATAGTTGATATGAACTGATAACAAGGATTGGCTTATTCTTATAAACATACAATGATGGCATGGCAATAACTATAAATCAAATCAGGCAGGTTGACTGTGTTGCACTTCTACAAGAATATCAGGATTATCCCAACAGAAATATAATGGTAGATTTAGGTGTACTTCTAATTACATAACGGGTTTTACCCCAAAAAAAAAATTAACAGGTACCCCAACAGAAATAAGAGTGTTACCCCAAATAGAAATAACGGGTACCTAAACAGGCAGGACTAGATGTACCCTAATTACTACCCTTAAGCGATCGGCTCCCTAACACGTAAATACCCTGTGTTGGTCCCACAGTAGGGAATATTACATCCTAAAGTGGCAACCTACAGAAGGGCATATACCTATTTACAGGTGCTACAGCGGCTTATTTTTTCAGGCAGGCCGGATACATGCACGCGTATTACCCCGTTGGAACTCGCCATCAAACAGGCCTCCCCAGATGAACCTCTTACAATTAGTTCAGTAAGCGTTCCCTGACCCCTAGCTAGTGCGGGTCCCTATTTAATACCAAAATGGGTAACCGACTACTATGGGTCCCACACAGAAGATGACACAAATCAAACCCCTAAACTATATGCCCAATCAACTAGGATTTCAACAGGTTAAGTCTTACAGCATAACCCCCACAAATTTATCAGGTTATGGACTAATAGGTTTGTATAACCCCAAGAGATGTAACATGTTAAGTTTTGATATTAACAGGTTCACACAACCCTAACAGATTAAACAGGTTTTACTTAACCCCATAGATTTAACCGATTTATTTAACCCCGCAGATTAACAGGTTTCATGGGCTACTTACCGTTTATTTACATGTTTAATTTAATATTTGAATTAAGCCTAGATATTTACATGTTCATACACCCCAAATTTCAGTCATACCCCAAATTTCCCTCTTTTATTTTCATTTCCAAATATTGCCTAATTCTTCCCAATTTCGTTCATACGTACGTCTCTTATGAGATTGGCCTAGGATTGAAGGTAGTCTAGGATTATAAAATAAAAAGGGAACAAGAGAGGGAGAAGAACAGAAATAGGCATATAATAACAATTGAACAGAAAAATAGGTGTATGGAAAAATACACGTAATTATAACAAAACTGTTTAGATATGAATTAGTTATATTATCATTCGCCATCGTTCCAATTCTTATTGTGTTGTAACATCCATTCATTATTCATTTATTTCCAGTAATACACAAATATTTATATATATATATATATGTCTAGGCACCAGACCTCTCACATTAAGTTGACTACTTGTGGACGCTAATTTTTCCGGACGGTTCCGGGCAGACTTCTGCCACAAGTGTAACAACCCGGATTTTTAGGTACCCGGGCTTAGCAGATCATTGTGTGTTTTCCATATTTTAAATCTAAAAAGAATAAAATACAAGTTTGGAAGTATAACTCGTACTGTATTTTAAATGGGGAATAAGGAATTGTATTCTAATTATATTGGTTGATTTAGAGCAATAATGCAAAGTTGGATAGTATAGATTATGTAAAACAATTTGAGTATATGGCTTTTATAATGATAATCAAATGAATTTATTGGATTGTTGTTCTTATAAAAATATAAATATTTATTGTGAATCAATATTTGAAGATTTGAAATATTTTACTTTTATTAATAGGTTAAATTTGTTGAATCAATGATGTGTACAACAATTTTGTGTTATATATATATATATATATAATGTGTTTCAAACGTTAAAACAAATATCTAGACAAACACATTTATATAACATATTTGGGTCAAGTTGATATTTTAAATATTGTGTAAATGAGTTTTATGTATTTAAATTTTTGTATGGGACTATGAAATGTAACGCAATATAATTAATATATTGTTGTGTGTATATGCGGTTGTCTTTGTATTAAAAACAACATGATTGGTGTTGTGTGTGTGTGTGTTAAATAGTTTAAAATATGTCGAAGGTGTTTAACAGAATCAATAATAATTAATGTGTGTTTAGTTCTTAAAATAGTGAATTTTTGGTTAAAATGTCATTTTGGAATTAATGTTACGAATGAATTTAGGTTAGGACATTTTAATAGTAAATATTACTTTTATTGTGTAAGAGGTCAAAAATGTAAATTTGCGTTTTAAATGTTAGCAAAACTTCAAAAATGAGTATTTGGTGTTTGTTGAGCATTTTGGGTAGTAATAAATTGTCAATGAAAAATTTAAATCAAGTGTTATGTAAAAATTTAAACAAGTCATATTAAAATGTTTATAAGTTGTTGTATATATTTTATTGTTGTTGTTTGAGATTAAAACATGGTGTTTTGGTGAAGAAATGAGGATGCATAGACTAACATTAGCCAAATTGTCTGTTTAGTTGCTTAAGAGTGTGTATAATAGCACAAATAAGTAGGGGCCTAATTACTTAAATATTGGACTTAATTTAAGTTAATTTGGAGCCATTAGGAGTTAATAAGAAAAATATGTCTCTAGGTCTAGAGTAAATAGTTTTCTCTGGAGAGACTTCTTCCTCCTCTCTTTTATTCTAAAAACCTAGAAATTAATAGCAACTTTATTGTCAATTCCTCCTTTGGCCTCCAATTCATTTCTAAGTACTAATTTGGGGTTCCTAATTCTCTTTATCGCAGGTAATCATCGAAAAACTCATATTTAATCAATTGTTTTGAGCTTTGATTTGCAAATTTATTGTATGAAGCTCTACATGTCCTTTATAGTTGAAAATAGAGGAAGAAAATCTCCTTCTTCTTAGCAATTAGTCTCAAAAGCTTCAATCCGCATACTATCTTATAGAAAATCAAAGGTGAGGGTTCCCTCACACTTTCAATCTTGATTTAATTTTGAAATTCATCGTTGTAAATTTATGCGCTTACAAGTGCTGCAAACATGGCCTGAGTCCAAGTTTGAGATAGCACATCTCTTTCAATAATTGCCGAAATCCTTCGATTCTTTTTCCAGTTGAGAGAGTGAGCTTTCTACTATATACATACAAAATTTCATCTCATTTTGAGGTAACCAATCTTTAAAGTTGCAACTGGAGCATGTTTTTCTCCAGGTTTTTAGTATGAAAAACAGTCTGAATCCAACTTTGACATGCCATAACTTTCACATACTTTATCGAAATCATGTGATTCTTTTTTCAGTTTGACGTATTTTTACTGAACTTTATTATTATAAATTTTCATATCTTAGTTCCTCCAGGAACATATCGAAATACATGCTCAAAGCTGGTAGTTCGTTGGGATAACACATTTTTGAGCTGAAATCCCGATGAAAGCTCAAGTTGAGAGCTACGTATCTTTGTCAGTTCTTAATAAAATTGAGAAATTCTTTTAGCATTGTGTTCATAGTATTCTCTAGTAATTTCATACCAAATTTCATGTTGTTTTGGGTTGTTTTGGTCTTTGGAATTCAACCTCAAAGTTGGTAGTTCGTCGGGATAACACATTTCTGAGCTGAAATCCCGACGAAAGCTCAAGTTGAGAGATATGTATATTTGTCAATTCATATTCAAATTGAGAAATTATTTTTTCATTATGTTCATAGTATTCTCTATTTCATACCAATTTCATGAAGTACTGGGTTGTTTTAGTCTATGGAATTCGACCTCAAAGTTGGTAGTTCGTCGGGATAACACATTTCTGAGCTGAAATCCCGACGAAAGCTCAATTTGAGAGCTATGTATCTTTGTAAATTTTTAATCAATTTGTAATATTATTTTTGTAGCATGTTCACAATATTCTGTAGTTGTTTCATACCAAATTTCAGTAAATTCTTGGTGGGTTTGGTCTTAGGGATTCAACCTCAAAGTGGATAGTTCGTCGAGTAAGTTCATTTCTGAGATGATATCTCGAAGAAAGCTCATATTCAGAGCTATGTATCTTCATCGGTTCTGAATGAAATTGAGAAATTATTTGTGCATTATGTTCACAATGTTCTCTAATTGTTGTATACTAGTTTTCATTTAATTCCGACTTGATTTGATTGTCAGAATTTAGCCTCGAAATTGATAGTTCGTCAAGATTCATCTTGTTTATATGTGTGACAATTTCATGTGTTTTATCACTAGTTGTACTATACTTTTGGGGGAATTTCTAACATTGTTTCTATGCTTAAGACTCTATTTCTACACTTACTATACTAAACAAGATTTTCATGAACTTAAGTGTGTAATTAGTGATAGTTTCAATAGTAAGAATCAGTGTTTCCTTACAATCTTCTAGTGAAATTGGTGACCTTGTGTGAGTACCATATCAGTGGTACGTCCAGTGTTTTTGTGACACATGGACAACTTTTATAAATGTTTTTCAAAATATTTGAATAGAAGAATATGGTTTTGGAAAATAAATATTGTTTTAACTAAGCATTTAAATTTATTAGTAATATGATTTATACAAGGACTTTCAAACGCTTCGATTATTAAGAATTTTCAATAAACTATGATTTCAAAAACTATTTTCTCAAAGTATGTTTTTAATTATAAACCATACACATTTGCACCCTTCGAGAAGGCATGTTGGTGATCGAATCGAACTAGATACCCCGCGGTATGGGACGAGGTGGTACACGATATTATTTAATCCCAGATCCATCTAATCGAAGAGACGAATCTCAGTGTTTCCTAGTGTTCCAGTGATTTATGTGATATGATGAATCTCAATGATTCTCTGTATTTCAGTGATATTTTGCGATCCTCTGAGATATTCAGGTGTTGTAACATCCCAGGATTTTTGCAATATAATAATTACTTTTTTTTAATTATTTTATTATATTGGTTTGATAATTTTAAATAATTTGAATTAAATAATTTTGATTATTTAATAAATATAAATCGTGGAGTGATATATTTAATTTCCAAAACAGTCGGAAATGGTTAAATTGCAGTATAAGGTGAATTGGATAATTTAACAGATTTAATTCAGTTCAGAATTGAATTTATAATAACGAATATATTATTTGAACAGCAGTTGAACGTATAAATTATAATATAATTATAAACGAGCCCGTAATGTCGCAGTAGTTCGTAATTTAACATTCTGAACTTCAACTGAGTATACAGGATCCATTATTAGTCGGATTTCTACAAAACAAGAAACTTTGGAATCTATTAAACAGTATTTTCCTAATGGAAGTGAAAAACCGAAATTCTGGATTATATATTGTAAGTTATGTCCAAATAAATATTCAAAAAAACAGCGGCATAATCATTTTGGCCGTAACGGTTAATTAAATATAATTAAATATTGGATTCGGATTTGGAGAAGATCTTTCAGATGCAGCTATAATTTAATTTTTAGAATTTTACCGTAATTTTTTTATTAGTTAAATATGCTATTTTTTATTAATTAAATACGCAACTTTTTATCTGGAGTATTTTACACCCTATATAAATATTTTGGGATTTCACAATATGAGTTAACCTACCGATATTATTATATTTTTGGGATCATGGCACCTCGCTGGATATGACCATAATCTTATTTCTGTCCATAGTAGCTCAGACATGAACACAATTTCATGTAAAGTGGTACAATTAAATTGTAAAACATAAAATATAATTTAGACAAACGGATGTGAAATGGGATCACTTGCTTTTAATGGAAATTCCCCACTGCGCAAAAATACAAAGACCCCCATGTCCTAAAACCTTGAAAATAGTTAACCCTACACAACTAAGTTCTACTTTCTACTTGTGTATATTACTTCACGTACAGGTCTTACATCCAAAGTTAATGCACATCAATTCTGAACATCCAAATGCCTTAGCTCTTTAAGTAAGAATATATATATATATATATATATATATATATATATATAAATATATTAGAATATTGTGCACGGTTTTCTTTTTCATTCGCATGTTTGATGAATAGACAAATTTCATGTGTAAGACATTGGTTCCTTCATGCTGAAGAAATAAAAAGGACATGCCTAACCCAATAAAAACAACCTATGCATGTGCTTTCAAAGTCAATATACATGATTGAAGTGAAAACTTAAGTGTATGTACAGCCTAACCTGTACCTTCTAAGGCCACTATGCTTCGCCATGAAGGTTCCCAAACATATATAATATACAGAGCAAAAAGTCTTGTTTTATCCTCTTAAAGTCATTTACAGCCGACAGTTTTAATGGTGAAATATATATATATATATATATAATAAAAATCAAATTAAACTCTTGAATCCAAACATATATATATAAATATGCGAACTTCTTTTCTCAACTGTACATTTTTTTAGTAAATTTGAACTCGTTTCTGTTAATTTCTCATGAAAACAGCAATTGGCATGCGAAGTTGAAGTCGAGCTGACCAGGAAGCTTTGGGTAGTATGCTAATGGTAGTCAAGGCGATGAGTGCGAGTTTTGTTAGATGGGGAGGGAGGAGTCGTGTTTGGGAAGAGCGGTTTAATGATGTATACAGATCGAGGAATCATGGTGACATAGGGTATTGCTTTAGTGAAGAGGGGAGTGGTGAGTTACTATTGGAGGAGTTTTATAACGGTGGGTGTTTGTTCAATGAAAGTCTGAAGGCAGTGATGCATGCAAGTGTGAATGGATTTAAAATCACGGCATAGTGGAGATTTTGCAAGAAGGCTAAAGGTATTGTTAAGTTCATTACGTAGGTGAACGGATGGTGTAGTTTTGCTAAGGGGTGGTTGCGTTAATGGTGATGGAAGAGGGAGTTTGCAGTTCTCAAAAACGCTTACAAGGAGGTGTTGTGTCTTCATGAGGTATGGGAGGGGTAGAGTTTTTGAAGGGGCAGCAAGTGAATGTGTAGGTGGAAGTTGCTGATAACGTAGGTGAGTGGTGACGGTTGCGTAAGGGCAGAGGGGCTTAAGAGAGAAGTTATAAAGAAGTAATGAACAGTGATTTAAATGCCCTTGTACCCATACTGGGATTATTATCTCAAAACAAGGTTGGACATGTGTAAGGGCATATAGAAGCAGATTTGTTGCGTTTCTGGGAGGAACGGTGGGAAGAAGGAACTATTGTTTTGGAAATAGGTGGATTTAAGCGGACCGATGAAATAGATTTCAAGCCCAAGTATTATATATATAATATTGCAGCGTCACATGAATTTGTGTGAGGGAGCTAGCATGAGGGGAAATAAAAGGGGTAAGGGCGTAGTCATTCAACTTGAAAACGTTGGGTATTGATGGATGGATCGGTTATGGGGTAAGGGTGAACATCAGGTTGGCTGAAGAAGTACGACTACCGAGATTAAGGTCCAAACAAAATGAAATGAGCTCCATTGGAATCGTGATTGCAGAGGTTACGAGTATGAATAGGTTTGAAGCGATTTGGGATTCAGTACAAATTATAGCAGAATTAATCAACTTACACAAATCATTATTTAATGGTTAACGTACAAGGTGAATAAACTCACTAACTCTAATCTATTTTGAAATATTATAATTATGTTTTAATATTGATATTAATGGTTGAATTCAGTGTGATGGTCGTGTACAATTAAATTGGTTGAAATATATATATATATATATATATATATGTCGTTGCATATGTACACATCATTGGTTGGGTACTGATTCCATCGATTATAACATTCCCTAGTATGGAATTAGTGTAAATTGTGTGACTAACATTTGTGGACGCAGGAAACTAGTTGGAGGAATCCAACCGGATTCCTCAATATTTATATGTACTGTTTGTTTTATATTATTTATATATACATTGTTTGAACCCAAATGACATTGAAACCCTTTATGGATATTGTTGTTTAATGGAAATTTAATGTTATTTTGATTTAATCAATAGACGATATCGATTAAGAAAATGGAAGCACCGACCGAAACCACACCCTTTGTTAAAAAGTTGATTTGCCGATAGCCGAATCAACGAAGTTATGTTATAAATTTATATTTTTATAATTAAAGCGAAGTCCTATATTATAATAGAAGCTCTATTATAAACATTTTGTAGTAAATTTTTATTAAGAAATCAGAAGTGATTATTTTTAATGGGGTGAAGCTATAAATTGTCCTATGAAGATAATCATTTTAAGACAAAAATGATTAAGCAATATTTTAGATTAATTTTATTAATCTAATGGTAAGGAGTAAATACGATTAGTTAACAAATTAGCTGATGATTTAAAGTTGATAAAATCAACTATTTTGTTAGAAATTGATTATTTGATTAATTGATCTTCAATTAATCAAATAATAATGGTTTTAGAAATTAATTGTTTAAATAAATAGGATTCCTTAATTATGAATGACCTTTTCATTTAATGAAGTTTAAATGATTAATGGACTAATATAATTAGTTATTGTTTATTAAGTAAGCAACTAATCTATTTTTAAAATCAATAATGAAGTACACTGTTTTACTTCAGCAATGATGAAGTTAATTATTATGTAATTAAAGTAATTGTTTCTTAAAAGGAATTCGTTTAAGATAGTATTGAATTTGTAATGAGATGTTACCTGAATAAGGTATAATGATTCAAATAGAAAGAGAAACATGGACTTTGGTAAAGAAGCTATAATTGGAATTATATAAGGAAGATGAAGCAAAGAATTAATACTTAATATAAATAATTATAAACAATCGAGCTTTCAAAATAAGGACATGGGGTCATAAAACCATATTTAAAATAAAGCCAGGAATACGATTTAACAGAGTATAAATAATAAGGAGTTAGAGTTACAGGCTTATATCTATTCTAAGATAAGAACGTTGTCGATCAAGGTCTGAGAGGTAAATAAAATACCCCAACTTGAGCGGCTTCACCATTATTGTAACGACCCGGAAAATCTGAACCAATTTATAATTTTTAAATTGGCTAAAATAGTGGATTTTAAATATTTAAAATAAATATTTTAAATAATAAAGATGAAAACTGAGTTTGAATCGACAATTGGAAACGAATATAATTAAATTGAATTATAAACAAGGCCTGAAATGGCGCGGTAGTTTCAAAATTTGAATTCAAACTTCGACTGACTGTACCGGGTGCAAAACAAAATGGATTTGAGTGAAACCAAAAATATTTAAATCTGTTAGTGAATACCTTTCTAACGAATCTGAGAAATCGAAGTTTCATAGCGGGAAGCAAAAGTTATGGCCAAATGAATTTTCAGAAAGGTCGCTATGGAAATTTTATAGCCCGTGAAAATGGCCATTTTGCAAATGACCTCGGAATTCGACGAAACCACTTTTGTTGGATCCAGGATGTGAAGTCATTGCTAGATTTCAAATTTCATAATTTTTGAAGCTAGTATATGAGCGTGGCAAGGGAAAATGTGTTTTGGTCAATTACAGTTAAATTGGATCGACCAGAAATTGGCCATTTTGCAAACAGTCTCAGAATTCGACGAAACTAGTTTTGTTGGGACCGTATCGTCAAAACATAGCTAGATTTATTTTTCTGGAATTTTTCGAATCAGTTTGTGGCCCTGGAAAATGGAAATGTACGTTCAAATCGAATATTGAATGTTGTATATTTTAAATTGTAGGAAAACTGACTGAAACAGTCGAATGGGCCTACGAAACATATCCCATTGTGTTCGGAATGGGGGTAAAACGCTAGGGATGACAGTCGTTGGGTTTGGATTGGGGTTCATGTGTGAAAGGGGGTATTTTTTGGAAAAAAATATATAAATAAAAAAAATATTGGGCCACGTCAGAAACCCCCCCCCCCATTTCTCTCTCCCCGATCGATTGAAGGCGGAAAGCTCTTCCAAGCTTCCAGCTCCGATTCTGGCGACTCCTTTCATCGATTGACCCCGACCCTTCACAACTTTTTGAAGCCCTCGCTCCCCTCTTCAAATCCATACCAGTTAGAGCTCCTATTGTTGCGCCATCGCCAGGAACGAGCTCCCCAAAGTCGTCGACTTTGAACCTCAGCCGCCGCTACCAGGGGTGATCGAACTGGGGCCCCTCCCTAGCGCACGTGCGCCTCTCCTAGCCCGTCAAGGTGGCGCTGGCTGATCGAAGCAACGATCCACAGATTTGAAGATAATTTGAAACCTAGTTTTGAAGATTCAAACGAGGTATACGGCTTCGTTTATTTTCAACTGTTTTAATACTTTTAAACCGTTGCAAACTTGTAAAAATCATATCTTTTTCGTTTCTTGACGAAATTCAGTGACACAAGAGACAATGAACTCGTGTGGACATCTTCTACATTTTAGAAGAGACCGCATACTTTTCTGAGCCTTCTGCTATTTTTGGTGGAGTGGAACCCAATGTGAGATTTCTAAATTATAAACGATATGGAAAACGACGATGTATTAATTATATAGTCGATGTATGAGTTATATAAGCGTTGTACACCTCTTGTATAAGCGTTGTATAAGTTGTACATTCGATATATAAGTTATATATGTGGTGTTAAAATTATATATGTGTTGAAATAGAAGTGAGATGCTATATATATACAAATATATATACGCCCCTCGTCCACAAACCATGGACGATATTTATTGGTTGTGATTGGTGTGAAAATTGATTGATAGCGAATGGTTGATTGAAATTGTTTGTGGTTGAAATTGATTGATTGTGGTTGAAAAATACCCGTTTGTGGTTGAGAAATATCTGGTTGAAACCACAAAGGAATAGTTTGTGGAAATGAAAAAAAAATACATGTCGCCTGCGTGCGAACTAGATGCATGATTCCCCATTGTCAAAAGCTGCGAGGCTTTAAGGTAGAGCGAGGAGCCGTACTAGGGACGGTCCCGGTTTTAACTACCCTACCGTTATGCTGCCGAAATTTTGAATAATATTCATGTGTTAGAATTATTTTCCTGTATTTAAACTATATTCGTCTGATGAATAGAAAACCTTTGTAACACCCCACCTCCGTTAAGGTCACTCACAAAGGGAATGCCTTAACTTTGATGGAGCATTTTAGTAAACAGAACAGAATATTACAAGACAGATAAAACAGTACTTGAAAAAAACTTTATAACGTTATTGCAGCAGACAGAAATCAGTTTGGTTACAACTTTACCAAAAACTCAAGTACATATATATCAGCCTTGTTCAAAAGCCATCAGAGTACAAAACTTTTAAAATCATAATCCCCACAGAACGGAAGCTATACAGAGCCAAGCCATACTTTAAGCACTTCAAGCAGAAGGAATCCGGATCAAGCTAAAGTATTCCCTCCTTGGATAACCTGGGGGGAAACGGAAGAAAAAGGGGCGAAAACAAGCAAGGTCAGACATAAAGTCTGGCAGGTCCAGTGATTTTCAGTTATGAACAGATAATAATAACATGACAAGAAAATAAAACTGGATGAGAGATAACAGTAACAGGTGTAGCAGATATTACAGAAGAACAGAATGACATAAGATATTTCTTTACACTTCTCTGCACTAATACTAGTATAACAGAATTAGGTGTCACCCTAATGTCTAAACTGAAACAGAAACGGGTACAGAATAATTTCCACAGAAGAGAGTGCTAGTGTAATGACCCGGGATTTTGACGACTTTGGTTATCGACATAAACTCGATGTCGATAACCAAAACATCGAAAAACCCTGGTAATTAGTGAAAGAAATTAGAGGGTGAGGAAGGATAAGATAGAAACTTAGAGTAGAAGAAGAAGAAGACAACATCAGAGTAACACAAATCTCACAGCGGAACGAATAAATATATTTCATAACATAACTTTGAAATACAAATCTGTACTTGAATATACATATCATTATCAAAGTACAACACTTACAACACAGCGGAAATAACTATAGCTATATGATCCTGAAGCCTCCTGCTCCAGCTCTTCAAGTATCTGCAAATTCCTGACTACTTGACTGCCCGTACAAATTTAGGCACCCAAGAGTTTAGGGGAAATGACAAAATGAACTCCGGGTCAGTCATGGGACTGGTATGAGTAAAACAGTTTAAAATAGTTCAAGCAGGTAATCGATATCTCATAAGACCACGCCGTATAACGGAACGGGTTTTTCCCTTATGAGAATCCAAAATATCTTTATATCAAAAACCTTTTGATATTATAATAATGTCTATCAGCCACAATAATAATAATCATCTAGCAGAAACGCTTTCATCTCACGTTCTACATTTATAGTATACAATCAAAACCGCAAGCACGTATTGGGTAATGGATTTCCAACTATGACAAGGTATGGAACCACCTTTCGCTAGTGTACCTCTAGAGAGGAATACACTGGGTTCAACAAGAACATCTTGCAACCCGGCCACACATGACCGACCACTCATTTCGCTTGAGTGTATCGAATGTATATCACCCACGGTTGGGATCAGCAACCGTTTCCCGAATGGGACAGCATCAACAATAGGTTTTTAGAAGTGAATGAAACTCTAGATCAGGTGATTATACACCCTACTTCGGTGCGACCGACTTAGCCATACAGCCTGCCCGATTTCTGTCATTTACCGGATGTGAGGCTAGAAGCTACGCATTATCATCACACCAGATTCACTTTGAATGCCACATCAGCAAATCCATCAAATCACCGATTGATGTCCTCAACCATACAATATGTGTTAGCTAAAAGAAGTTTCCTTCTCCGCTTCCACTCTTGGTACGGTTAGAGAAATCAATATACGTGATTGTCTGGAAATACTCTGTCAGACATCCGTCCATACCAGTTGTAACACCCCGAATTTTCTATTAACACTAAAGTTGCTAAAATATTAATAAGTGTGTAAGAGAGGGGATGTATCTAATATGAATATAAAAATATTAATAAGTGTGTAAGAGAGGGGATGTATCTAATATGAATATAAAAATATTAATAAGTGTGTAAGAGAGGGGATGTATCTAATATGAATATAAAAAATATTAATAAAGTGTGTAAGAGAGGGGATGTATCTAATATGAATATAAAAATATTAATAAGTGTGTGAGAGAGGGGATGTATCTAATATGTATATAAAAACAATAATAAGTAAAGGGGGATGTATCTAATGTGTACATTGTAGAATATATATATATATATATATATATATATATTGCAGAGTGTTTGCTGAGTCACTTCTGACTCATTGCTGAGTCAACAAGATAAACCCCATCTTGTCTGAACGGCTGCGGTTATTTCTAGGATAAATCTAATGGCCTAAATGCATTCTAAAATCTATAAATAAGTGGGTAGACCCTAAACCTAAATCACTTGTAAAATTAGAGGAGCTACCGTCATGCTGCTGCCATGGAGTTCAGCGTAGCCGTCACAAACTAAGAAGAGGAAGCCTAATCTACTACAACTAAATTCTACTCAACAAAACAAATCAAACCAAAGAACTTTCTCTCTCTAATTCTCTTCTTTTTGTTGGTGAGTATGATGATTCTCACAAGACTATTACAAACTAATTTGACTCAGTTATGAATGGATCACAAGAAAGTGATGTGATTTGTAATTGTAAATTCTATATATTGTGGATCTCTTATTATGTTATTATGTTGTCGTATGATGTAAATTATATATGCTATGTCATGCTATGTTGTAAATTCTCCTATGCTATGTCGTGCTATGTTGAGAATCATGTCAAGCTATGTTATACTATCATACTATGCCATGTTATAAATCATGCTATATTATGTTGAAAAATCATGCTGTTGGATCATGCTTAAAGTTATGTTTTTTTTTTCTTAATTTAAATGGATCTTGTTTATGGGAATTTGCCTATTAGGTTAGGTGTACCCATAAACTTGAAACTATAATTAAATAAAACTTGATTATGGGAATTTGCCTATTGAGTTAGGTGTACCCATATAAAACCATGTTGTTAAAAAATTAGATGATGATGATTCACACATGTTCATATGTAAGTTTATGAAAATTGATTGAGATTATATTAAGTGAATTTTGAACAAGTTGACACCTTTAGGTCCATGACATGTATAATCTATGCAAGTTGGACATATGCAAGTTTCACCCCTTATTATGATTCATTTGGTCACATATACATGTTGTTATTATGATAATCTCTTTTATGCTATGAGTTAGGCTATTCGAGTCTAACATATATTTTGCGAATAAACGTTCAAACGTGGGGTAGGGGTAATATTAGGAATTAATAAATTGGGTGCAATTTTGTAAGATTTTGCATACCATGAATGGATTTCCATAATTGAGTCAATTATGGACATTGTTAAAAATTGGAAGTAATTAATAATTCAAGTAGGGAATTATTAAAATTGGGGGAAAGTGGATTATTATTAATAATCAATGCTTAGGACACGAGGTTGGACCCGTTTGTGATGTAAACCTGCCCGGACCCGCCCGGCAAATCCAGTAGTCACAAATGTCGGCCCAATGTGAGAGGTCCTAGGCCCAAACTAAAGCATAACAGTTGTAAAGACACGAGGTTAGACTCTTTTATGGTGTAAGACTGCCCGGACCCGCCCGACAAATCCAGCTGCCATAAATGCCAGTCTAATGTGAGAGGTCTTTATGAGGTCATGGCCTTAATGAACTAAGAAATACTTAACCAGATAATCATGTAAGGTGGGACATGGGGGTTAAGTAGGTGCCTTGGGTGGCATTAGGAATCTGGTGGTTGCCTTTAGAGGCATTTGAAATACGATTAGACTTAACCAAACACACATGTAAATGAACATGACTAAGTGGGTTAAGTGGGATGGACTAATGGGGACAAGCTTAGGTGGAATGCTTGTGGTAAATAGTGGGGGCCCATTTCAACCAGTATCCCAAAACGTATCTTTGTGGGCTCGACCCAAGTCGAGGACGGGACACGCATACTGGGTTTGACTATAAGAGGCCAAACAGGGAGCGGTGGCAACGCAAGTCCAACGGGTTTCATATGCGTGTGTGGACCCGGGCTGGTAGGTAAGACGTTGTTGCATCGTGTAGGTATAAGCCGTGCATGTCCGTTGTACCAGGTTGCCACTTTAGGGGAGTGATACACCCCACTGTGGGGTCAGCACGGGTATCTACGAGTTAGGGAGCCGATCGAATAATGGGAAGTAGGGTACACCTAGTGGAGATAGGGGCAGGCGGCACCTATGTAGTCAGCTAGGGGTACGTAAAGCGATTGGGAAAGTTTCTAAGTGAAGCTAAGTGGGATGAATCTTTAGGGTGACTGGTGCGGTGCAGTATAGTGTTTATCCTTTAGTATTTAGGAGCGCCTATAACGTTGCCTTTAGCGATTGTCTATGTCCTTAATCTGCTCATCATAGACATTTTCTTGTTTTCCAGCTTATGCCTTAGTCCAGTTATTTTGGTAATAGTATTGTAGAATTATCATATTCACCAGACTTTATGTCTGACCCCCTCTTTTCCATCCTTTTTCTCCCTTCAGGTCCGGAGGTTGGGCCAAGTTCTAGTGGAGTCTAGTTGGATCGCTTATCTTCTGGAAAGCTTGGACTGCTAAAGTAAAGTCCAGCTTGTTATCTTTCTTTTTAATGGCTATTCATGTAATGGGATTATGTACTTGTTTTATCAAGATAGATATTGTACTTGACATTGAATGTGGTGTTATGATGTAATCAAACATGTTTTAACTTCTGCTACAATGAAATAAAGTTTTTGAATTTCCAAGTACTATTTTATATCTGTCTTGTTGTAATTTTACTGTTCTATATTCACTTAAAACCTCCATGGAAGTTAATGCATTCCCTTTGTGAGTGACATTAATGGACGTGGGGTGTCACACGTGGTATCAGAGCATAAGGTTACCAGAACAGATAAATTTTTTTTTTAGAAAAATATTTTATTTTTTTTTCTAAAGTATTTTTGGAAGAAGTGCTTTCAAAAAAAAACATGTTATTTAAAGAGAGTTTTTATGAAAAACATAATCCCAAATAGCCACATCCTTATCTTTATCTTTCGAATTCTCCATTTTGAATCTTTCCTTTTTCGTTTCAGCATGGCTGAAGATCTTAATCTCCCAGAAGGTGTGACGATTCCAGGGTGGTTTAGGAGATACTTGGAGGCTAGGGCCACCACTGCAGGCCCAGCGGATACTCCTCCACCCCTAGTTGCACCCATTCCTCCTCCTCCTCCTCCTCGTGTTGACACTTTTGCAAAGACGTGCAAGGAATTCAAGGCTATGGGAGGAAAAACTTTTCAAGGGACTGAGACATTTGTGGAGGCCAGAGATTGGCTTAAGGAGACTGAGGAATTGTTGGATATCTTTGAAGTGGAAGATGGGAGGAAAGTCCGTTTAGCTGCTTGGTTAATAAAGGGAGAGGCCTCGTTTTGGTGGGAGGTCACTAACGGGGAACGTCCAGTTGATTCATGGGCGGATTTCAGACGAAGGTTTGAGGCAAAGTTTCTTTCAAGGGCAGAGGAGAACTTAAATATGGAAAAATTCCTGGCACTAAAGCAAGGGAGCTCATCAGTAAAGGAATATGTCAATAAATTTAATCAGTTAGCAAGGTTTGGCCTGGAGTTGGTGAACACGCCAGAGAAGAAAGCTTTGAGGTTCGTTAGAGGCTTGAATGAACCGTTGCAAGGGTTGGCTATGACCCACATCCCTATGGGAGCCACCTTTGAAAAGCTAGTAGAAATGGCACTTATGCATGAGGATAAGGCAGTTGAAAAGAAAGGGGATCAGAAGAAACCCCAACAGCAAAATAAGAAGGGTGGTAAAAACAATAATGGCAAAGGGAAGAAGAAATGCTTCAATTGTGGGACGCCTGGCCATCTCAGCAAAGATTGTAGAAAGAAAAAGAAGACTTGTTGTTTTCATTGTGGAGATGCGGGACATTTAGTGAAGGACTGTCCAAAGAAGGGGCAGAGGGCAGGGTCTACCTCGGGAGGACAGGTGCAGGCTCTTATGGCACCAGGGCAGGCAAGGGGGCAAGTTCAGGCTATTGCGGCCCCACCGCTGCAAGAAAGAGGTAGAACAATTTCTGTTGAAAGCTTAGTTTTTCTGTTTGATCATCATGTCCGTACCTTATTCGATTCTGGCGCATCTCATTCGTTTATCTCTGCATCATTAGTTGAATCACTGCACTTGAACACCATTTTAGTAGAGGATCCCTTGGTCGTTTCAAATCCAATTGGGGGTTCGGCTCATTTGACCATGATATGTTTGGATTTGAAAATCTCTATACTTAGCGTTGAATTTAGATGTGATGCTTATGTATTGGGCTTCACGGGCTATGGGCTAATTTTAGGAATGGATTGGTTGTCTAGAAATAGGGCCATTCTTGATTGTGAAAGGAGAGTAGTTAGGCTTGTGACTCGCCTTGGTAATGCTCTCGACATCTTTTGTAATCCCATAAATTCCGTTATGCTAAGTTATCTTGAATCGCTTGACGCGTCTGTAGAGAACCTGCGATCGGTAGAAGTGGTCCGCGAATATCCGGATGTGTTTGAGGAGGTGAAGGGCTTACCTCCAAAGAGGGAGATAGACTTTCGAATTTATCTTGTGGATAATGCTAAACCCGTATCTTTGCCAGTGCGCCACATGGCTCCTCGTGAAAGGAGGGAACTCAATAAGCAAGTAAAGGAGTTGCTTGAGAAGGGGTTCATAAGACGTAGTATATCGGAGTGGGGTGCTCCAGTAGTTTTTGCCACAAAGGCGGATGGGTCTCTTAGACTTTGTATGGACTATAGAGAACTAAACAAGCTTACTAAAAAGAACCGACACCCACTGCCGAGGATTGACGATCTCTTTGATCAGTTAGTTGGCACCTCAGTGTTTTCGCAGTTGGACTTAGCCACTGGCTTTCATCAACTGAGAGTGGCTGAGGATAGTATAGATAAGACTGCTTTTAGGACTCCTGACGGATTCTATGAATGGCTAGTGATGCCCTTTGGTTTGACAAACATCCCTGCATATTTTGTTGATTTGATGAGTAGGGTGTTTAGGGAATACCTTAACAAATTCGTGGTAGTCTTTGTGGATGACATCTTAGTCTTTTCTAAGAATAAAGAAGAGCACTCCCTACATCTTAGGGAAGTGTTGGAAACCCTTCGAGCACATAACCTTAAGGCAAAATTTTCTAAGTGTCACTTCTGGAGGAAGGAAGTACGGTTCTTAGGGCACGTGGTTTCCAAAGAAGGGATAGCAGTGGATCCCGCAAAGGTGGTGGCCATCCAAGATTGGAAGGTCCCTAAAAATGCAACCGAAGTAAGAAGATTCTTGGGGTTGGCTGGCTATTATAGGAAGTTTATCAAAGACTTCGCAAAAATATCAGCTCCATTAACACGGTTAACGAAGAAGAACCTGGTTTTTACGTGGGACAAAGATTGCGATGATGCGTTCCAACGTTTAAAGAGAGCCTTAACTTCAGCCCCAGTCTTAGTGCTGCCAGACGGGAATAAACCGTTTACCATCTATACTGATGCTTGTGGGACGGGACTTGGTGCGGTCCTCATGCAAGAGGGAAGAGTAATAGCCTATGGTGGAAGGCAGTTGAGGGTTCATGAAAAGAATTACCCCACGCATGACTTAGAGCTAGCCGCAATTGTTTTCGCGCTTAAGTCTTGGCGTCACTATCTTCTTGGTGAGAAATTCGAACTGTTCACTGACCACAAATCATTAAAATACTTATTCTCTCAGAAGGATTTGAATTTAAGGCAGCAACGGTGGATGGAATTCTTAGCCTCCTACGATTTTGAAATAGCATATACCCCGGGCAAGGGTAACGTGGTGGCAGACGCCTTAAATAGGAAAAGGTTGTCCTTGAGTCCGTTGTTTGTTGAACGACAAAGCTTAGAATTCATCTCTATGTTTGACTTTAGACCCTCCGTTGACTTAGTACCCGGTCTGTTAGCATCCTTGGAGGTTAGACCTACACTTCTAGGACGGGTTGGTGAGGCACAGCGAGACGACCCACAGTTGGTTGAGATAGTAGAAAAGCTCAAAGGGGGGGGGGGAGTCGTCAAGCCATCTTCGTAGGTATACCCTAGACGATAAGGGTTGGTTACGAAGGGATAATAGACTTTGTGTACCACAAGACGAAGACTTAAGGAAGGCCATTCTTGATGATGCTCATCGCTCAAAAATGACCATTCATCCCGGCGGGGATAAGATGTACAAAGATATGAAGCGGGTTTTCTTTTTGGCCGGTACGAAAAAGGATGTGGCCGAGTACGTCGCTAGATGCTTGGTGTGCCAACGAGTTAAAGCAGAACAAAAGAAACCCGGTGGGTTGCTTCACCCATTAGAAGTTCCACTATGGAAATGGGAAAGCATCTCAATGGATTTTGTGGATGGATTACCAAGATCAAGGAAGGGTAACACGGGGATTTGGGTTATAGTAGATAGACTTACTAAAAGCGCCCATTTTATTCCCGTGAAAAGTAAGAGGACTGCTCCGTGGTTGGCTTCTGTATACATTAAGGAGATAGTTCGTTTGCACGGTATTCCTTCTAGTATAGTAAGCGACCGTGACCCCATCTTTACTAGCGAATTTTGGAAGAGTTTACAAGAGGCGGTAGGGACTCAGCTATGTTTGAGCACCGCATATCATCCTCAGACAGACGGCCAGACCGAGAGGGTGAATCGCATTCTAGAGGATCTTTTAAGGCTTTGTATCCTAGACTTTGGGGGTACATGGGAAGAGCACCTTCCGTTAGTAGAATTCGCATATAATAATAGCTTTTAGTCTAGTATTGGCATGGCACCTTTCGAAGCTCTTTATGGAAGGCCTTGCCGTTCGCCTACATGTTGGTGGGAATCTACCGATAAAATCCTACTTGGGCCCGATATGGTTAGGGAAACCTCGGAGAAGATTGAGTTGATTCGAAGGAGGATGAAAGCAGCACAAGATAGGCAAAAATCGTATGCTGATAAGAGGAGGACAGATCTTGAGTTTGACATTGGGGACATGGTTTTTATCAAAGTATCTCCGTTACAGAATGTTGTTCGCTTTGGGTCCATGGGGAAATTAGCACCAAGGTTTGTAGGGCCGTTTCCTGTAAAAGACAGGATTGGGAAGATGGCATATAGGGTGGAGTTGCCTGAGAAACTTAGTGGAGTACACGACGTATTCCATGTATCACATTTGAGGAAGTGTTTGCACAAGACCGCGGAGGTGGTAGAGCCGATCTTGCTTAAAGAGGTGGAAATAGAGCGTGATGCAACAATTAGACGAGCTCCTACATGCATTCTTGGGTCGGAGGTCAAAAAGTTGAGGAATCGAGAGGTCAGACTGGTTAAAGTGCAATGGGGAGATGATGAGAGCAACGCAACTTGGGAGACAGAAGAGAAGATGCGTTCGTTGTACCCTTTTCTTTTTGAGGGTATGTCTTTTAATTTCTCCTTTATCGCTTAGCTTATCTTATCTTTAGTATGTCCTCTCATTAGTATCTTTGACCTTTAGTTAGGATAATCCTATGGTTGAAACATGTGTTTGAGACATGTTATGTATGATGGATGCAAAATGGATGCAAGTGTTTGCTAGTGGTTGCTCGTGGATGCATATATACACACACTTTAGGCACTAGATCGGCTCAGTCACTTCATATTGCATATTGCATATATATGGATGTATTTAGTATAATGGATGTATAATGGTTGTACCATCATATGGATGCTGCATTCGGTTGAATGGGTGTGCACGCATATAGAAGTAGTATGTAAGCAATTAGGATCTTTTGCATACATAATGGATTCATGACACTTACATAATTTGCATTAAGGAGGTCAACTGAATCAGTAGACCGCCTGATTTCGCATTAGGTAAGGACATGTACACACACTTGCATATGATCATAAAGCATTAGAAGTCTTTTAAGGACAATGGATGCCTGTGTATGATGGATGAGTAGATGGACGTTTGGATGGTAGGATATACATTCTTCCAGACTTGAAGATTTCGGGGACGAAATCCTAAAAGGAGGGGAGAATGTAACACCCCGAATTTTCTATTAACACTAAAGTTGCTAAAATATTAATAAGTGTGTAAGAGAGGGGATGTATCTAATATGAATATAAAATATTAATAAGTGTGTAAGAGAGGGGATGTATCTAATATGAATATAAAAATATTAATAAGTGTGTAAGAGAGGGGATGTATCTAATATGAATATAAAAAATATTAATAAAGTGTGTAAGAGAGGGGATGTATCTAATATGAATATAAAAATATTAATAAGTGTGTGAGAGAGGGGATGTATCTAATATGTATATAAAAACAATAATAACTAAAGGGGGATGTATCTAATGTGTACATTGTAGAATATATATATATATATATATATATATATATATATATATATATATATTGCTGAGTGTTTGCTGAGTCACTTCTGACTCATTGCCGAGTCAACAAGATAAACCCCATCTTGTCTGAACGGCTGCGGTTATTTCTAGGATAAATCTAATGGCCTAAATGCATTCTAAAATCTATAAATAAGTGGGTAGACCCTAAACCTAAATCACTTGTAAAATTAGAGGAGCTACCGTCATGCTGCTGCCATGAAGTTCAGTGTAGCCGTCACAAACTAAGAAGAGGAAGCCTAATCTACTACAACTAAATTCTACTCAACAAAACAAATCAAACCAAAGAACTCTCTCTAATTCTCTTCTTTTTGTTGGTGAGTATGATGATTCTCACAAGACTATTACAAACTAATTTGACTCAGTTATGAATGGATCACAAGAAAGTGATGTGATTTGTAATTGTAAAATTCTATATATTGTGGATCTCTTATTATGTTATTATGTTGTCGTATGATGTAAATTATATATGCTATGTCATGCTATGTTGTAAATTCTCTTATGCTATGTCGTGCTATGTTGAGAATCATGTCAAGCTATGTTATACTATCATACTGTGCCATGTTATAAATCATGCTATATTATGTTGAAAAATCATGCAGTTGGATCATGCTTAAAGTTATGTTTTTTTTTCTTAATTTAAATGGATCTTGTTTATGGGAATTTGCCTATTAGGTTAGGTGTACCCATAAACTTGAAACTATAATTAAATAAAACTTGATTATGGGAATTTGCCTATTGAGTTAGGTGTACCCATATAAAACCATGTTGTTAAAAAATTAGATGATGTTGATTCACACATGTTCATATGTAAGTTTATGAAAATTGATTGAGATTATATTAGGTGAATTTTGAACAAGTTGACACCTTTAGGTCCATGACATGTATAATCTATGCAAGTTGGACATATGCAAGTTTCACCCCTTATTATGATTCATTTGGTCACATATACATGTTGTTATTATGATAATCTCTTTTATGCTATGAGTTAGGCTATTCGAGTCTAACATATATTTTGCGAATAAACGTTCAAACGTGGGGTAGGGGTAATATTAGGAATTAATAAATTGGGTGCAATTTTGTAAGATTTTGCATACCATGAATGGATGTCCATAATTGAGTCAATTATGGACATTGTTAAAAATTGGAAGTAATTAATAATTCAAGTAGGGAATTATTAAAATTGGGGGAAAGTGGATTATTATTAATAATCAATGCTTAGGACACGAGGTTGGACCCGTTTGTGATGTAAACCTGCCCGGACCTGCCCGACAAATCCAGTAGTCACAAATGTCGGCCCAATGTGAGAGGTCCTAGGCCCAAACTAAAGCATAACAGTTGTAAAGACACGAGGTTAGACTCTTTTATGGTGTAAGACTGCCCGGACCCGCCCGGCAAATCCAGCTGCCATAAATGCCAGTCTACTGTGAGAGGTCTTTATGAGGTTATGGCCTTAATGAACTAAGAAATACTTAACCGGATAATCATGTAAGGTGGGACATGGGGGTTAAGTAGGTGCCTTGGGTGGCATGAGGAATCTGGTGGTTGCCTTTAGAGGCATTTGAAATACGATTAGACTTAACCAAACACACATGTAAATGAACATGACTAAGTGGGTTAAGTGGGATGGACTAATGGGGACAAGCTTAGGTGGAATGCTTGTGGTAAATAGTGGGGGCCCATTTCAACCAGTATCCCAAAACGTATCTTTGTGGGCTCGACCCCAGTCGAGGACGGGACACGCATACTGGGTTTGACTATAAGAGGCCAAAACAGGGAGCGGTGGCAACGCAAGTCCAACGGGTTTCATATGCGTGTGTGGACCCGGGCTGGTAGGTAAGACGTTGTTGCATCGTGTAGGTATAAGCCGTGCATGTCCGTTGTATCAGGTTGCCACTTTAGGGGAGTGATACACCCCACTGTGGGGCCAGCACGGGTATCTACGAGTTAGGGAGCCGATCGAATAATGGGAAGTAGGGTACACCTAGTGGAGATAGGGGCAGGCGGCACCTATGTAGTCAGCTAGGGGTACGTAAAGCCATTGGGAAAGTTTCTAAGTGAAGCTAAGTGGGATGAATCTTTAGGGTGACTGGTGTGGTGCAGTATAGTGTTTACCCTTTAGTATTTAGGAGCGCCTATAACGTTGCCTTTAGCGATTGTCTATGTCCTTAATCTGCTCATCATAGACATTTTCTTATTTTCCAGCTTATGCCTTAGTCCAGTTATTTTGGTAATAGTATTGTAGAATTATCATATTCACCAGACTTTATGTCTGACCCCCTCTTTTCCATCCTTTTTCTCCCTTTAGGTCCGCAGGTTGGGCCAAGTTCTAGTGGAGTCTAGTTGGATCGCTTATCTTCTGGAAAGCTTGGACTGCTGAAGTAAAGTCCAGCTTGTTATCTTTCTTTTTAATGGCTATTCATGTAATGGGATTATGTACTTGTTTTATCAAGATAGATATTGTACTTGACATTGAATGTGGTGTTATGATGTAATCAAACATGTTTTGACTTCTGCTACAATGAAATAAAGTTTTTGAATTTCCAAGTACTATTTTATATCTGTCTTGTTGTAATTTTACTGTTCTATATTCACTTAAAACCTCCATGGAAGTTAATGCATTCCCTTTGTGAGTGACATTAATGGACGTGGGGTGTCACACCAGTCATCCAGGAACAGGATGAACCGAAGGCACTACTCTGTAAACACGATAGCCCTCGCATAACTCCGTCTTCAATTTCCTTTGGCATATATGATTCGCAACGCTTATGCCAATACAGAGTGGTTCTTTGGATAATAATCCAACCGGTCTCTCCATATTAACAATGTTAAAATGGTCAAAAACTTCGATAGTGTGTGATTTAACTATCGAAGAAAACAGGTGTGCAAACAACGATATTATTTCCAAATGGAAATTTATATCGATCAAACATCATTCAACATTTATCTCTTTACTTCATAAATTTACTTATCTCCTGTTTCCCTATATTCAACATTCTTATTTTCTAAATTTGGAAAATATATGTTATTAACAATGGAAAAACATTTCCATTTCTTGTTTCCTTTATTAGAAAACATTTATGGTTTCTTATTTGGAAAACATTTCCAAAGCTTCTTCATTGGACTTAGACAGATGTTTAAACAAACCATCGCGATGCCAACTCAAACCATTTCCTTTACTGCCGAACCATAACTATTCCTTAGTTAAAAATGAAGCCAATCAAGTTGGGGTAGGACTACCTCTTAGACCTTAACTGAACAATATTTCTAACTTTGAAATAGGCAAAGTTCACTTTATATTCCTTTTACTAACTTCCTTACTTAACCCTCCTTCGAATAGCTATATTCGATTGACTCTTTTCACTTAACTCTATTCGATTAACCCTTATCAATTAACTCTATTCGATTAACCCTTATAAATTAACTCTTATTGAACTAACACTATTGATTTACTCATTTCACTTAACTCCTTTCGAATAAACTATATTCGATAACTCCTTTTACTTTCTTCGAATAAACTATATTCGATTAACTCCTTTTTACTTTAACTCTAATCGATTAACTAACATCGAATAACTCCTTTTACTTTAACTCTAATCGATTAACTAACACCGATTAACTCCTTTTAACTTTATTCTCTAATCGGTTAACTGACATCGATTAACTCCTTTTGCTTTATTCTCTAATCGATTAACTGACATCGATTAACTCCTTTTACTTTATTCTCTAATCGATTAACTAACATCAATTAACTTCTTTTAACTTTATTCTCTAATCGATTAACTAACATCGATTAACTCCTTTTACTTTATTCTCTAATCGATTAACTAACATCTATTAACTCCTTTTAACTTTATTCTCTAATCGATTAACTAACATCGATTAACTTCTTTTACTTTATTCTCTAATCGATTAACTAACATCGATTAACTCCTTTTAACTTTATTCTCTAATCGGTTAACTAACATCGATTAACTTCTTTTACTTTATTCTCTAATCGATTAACTAACATCGATTAACTCCTTTTAACTTTATTCTCTAATCGATTAACTAACATCGATTGACTTCTTTTACTTTATTCTCTAATCGATTAACTAACATCGATTAACTCCTTTTAACTTTATTCTCTAATCGATTAACTTCTTTTACTTTATTCTCTAATCGATTAACTAACATCGATTAACTCCTTTTAACTTTATTCTCTAATCGATTAACTAACATCGATTAACTTCTTTTCGAATAAACTATTCATTTGTAAAGAATTACTTTTAGTAACGGTTCTTCACTTTACAAATGATTTCCTTTTATTCTAACTTATCCTTTTAACTTTATTCTCTAATCGATTAACTAACATCGATTAACTCCTTTTAACTTTATTCTCTAATCGATTAACTAACATCGATTAACTCCTTTCACTTTAACTCTAATCGATTTACTAACATCGATTAACTCCTTCTCGAATAAACTATTCACTTATAAAGATTTACTTTTAGTAACGGTTCTTCACTTTACAAATGATTTCCTTTTATTCTAACTTATCCTTTGATTTTATAAATATTTCTTTTGTAAAAATCCTTTTCCTTTTCTATATTAAATCCATCGATTTTATATAAATAATTCATTTTCAAAATACACTTTGAAATTCCCCTTCCCCATATCCACTATTTCTTATGGTTTTTTACATACCATATAACAACGATAAATATCGTCCAAACACACACAATCAACATCAGATTATATATCACATCATATATCACAATATATGAATCACTGTAAAATAAATGTTGAGGAATCCAGTTGGATTCCTCCAACCTGTTTCCCTGCATCACAGATGTTAAACAATATAGATAACATCACTTTCAGTTCTATATGATACATTCTGTTAAACAGAATCAATATAGAAATTTAACTAACTGACTAGCAGTTCAATTAAACAGTCAACACACAGTCAATCAGCCAATATCTAACAGTTCTAAAAATACAACATGAAATTATAAACTGTTCAGAGTTAGTGAGATTTACTCACATTTGCAGTTCATCGTTAAAGAATGATAAACTGTTTGTTTGATTTGAATCAAACAATTTATTTCGCCATAAATTCAAACTAGCTCCAATCCACTCCCAGTCAGTTCCATTATGGAGCTCTCGTCCATATGATCTCATCGGATCTTGTTTCGTCCAATTCTGACCATAAATGAGCGAGATACAAAAAATTCAAGTTATACACTATTTAAAATGATTTAAACTATTTTAAATTGCTTTTGGGCTTTACCCAAATAAGTCGGCCCAACATCTCTCTCCCAACCATATGAACAGTTCCCTCTTCCTCTCCAACAGGCCGCGACCTCTTGTAACAAACCATAGCCACTGCCGAACTTCAAGCATCCACTACTCTTTCATTCTCCAACAAAATTTCAATCTAAATTCACTAAAATTCCTCATTTTCAAATCTCAACTTCTCCATGCTTCTCTCATCAAACCCGCACCTAGTCTGACTTCTACGTCGAACAGCAGGTACCCGACTGTGAACGGTGGACATCGACAAGATTTACCACGGATTTTCCTCAAAGACCCCAAACCGCATCTACATCCAACCACAAACCCAAAACAAACCTTGGTTTCACAAATCAATGCTCCTACTTCCTGAACCCGCCAGCACTAAGTGTTGCGTTTAGATGTCGCACCCCTACAAATGTTCGTCGTACTCCTCCAAACTGGTAGCAACTGAAGAGGAACTCAATCCAAATTCATATATATATATAAGTTGTGATTTGTAGGATTGTTTCACATTTTCTTTTGATTTTATTTCGAGATGAATTTTCACGTTCTTGCTGAAAGAGGAGTGGCGGCTCGTCATTTGATTTTATACGGAGGCAGATCTTATGTGTGGTTGAAAACAAGGACAGGGTGGCTCATTTTGGTCCACAACCACTTAGATATTTTATGTTTTTTAATATTTATTTTGTCTTCTAAAAACCCATGTGATCACACACGACATCCAAAAATCCCGAAACTGGACATGTAGCTAGAGTTCGACATTACGGTCCCAATGAAACTGGTTTCATCGAATTCTGACTTTGTTTGCTCACACAGCGTATTTTTAACCGTCGAAATACTGATTGTTTTTCACAATAAAAATCCATACGGCCACACAGTGACTCTAAAAATCACGAAACTGGAAATCTAACAACTATTTGACGTTGCGGATCCAACAAAATTAGTTACGTCGAATTCCGACTCCGTTTGCAAAAGTGGCTTATTTTTACAACTCTGAATGACCCTATTTAAATATATAAATATATTTAAATATATAAATATATTTAAATATAATTAAAAAAAATATTAATAAATTAATATTATCATATATATTCACAACAGAATATTATACAGCTCCAGAATATTCCTATATGAATTTCTAACTTGATATTCTCTTCTGGGTCAACCCGATATTCGATTTACATTGAAATCCCTTTTTAAAATATAAATAATTCCTTTATAAATTATAAAGGAATTCCACAGCGACTTTTCTAAAATTTGATTTGGACGTAAATCAAAATCTACACAACGAAATCCTGATTTTTCTCTTCCACTAGAAAGATATACTCCACCAGCTCCACACGTTTCTTCTTTCACAGAAATCCGACTTAAAACGAATCCTGTACATTCAGTTGAAGTTCAAATCACCAAATTGCGAACTGCAGCGCCATTTCAAGCTCGATTTTAATTATATATAATTATACGTTCAAACTGTCGTTTATATAATATATTTGTTATTTAAATTCAATTCTAAACTGAATTAAATATCACAGATGATTCAGTTCACACCACATCGCCATTTCAGCCAATTCTGATTATTTCATAATTAAATATATTATTTAATTATTATTTTAATTAAATATTCATCATTATTTTATTCCACGACCATTAAATTCACTATATCACTATTTATATAATTAAATAAATTAATTATAATACCTCTGCCAATGCGGGTCATTACAGCTAGTACTGGGCCTTTACCACCCGAACAGAAACAGACAGAAGCAGAAACAGATTAATCCCTTCGGAAACAGAATGTAGAATTAGGTGTACACTAGTAAATGGGCCTTTACCACCCGAACAGACGGTACCACGCAGAAACAGAAAGGTGTTGCCACCCAACAGAAACATACGGTACCAACAGAAACAGACAGAACTAAGTGTACCCTAAAACCCTACCCCAAGCGATCGGCTCCCTAATATATAAATACCCTGTGTCGGCCCCACAGTAGGGTGTATCACTCCCTAAAGTGACAACCAATTAGCACAGGCCTATTTACAGATGTCACGGCGTCTTACATCCTCAGAGGCAGACCAGGATCCATGCACGCACATGACCCGGTTGGAACGCACCATCAACACCCCTCGCTATTATCAGAATGAACCACTTATAATTAGTTCAGTAAGCATGCCCGGACCCTACCTACTGTTGGGTCAAAGTTTTGATACCAGAAAGGGTTATTGACTAATACGGGTCCCAAACAACAGATGACACAAGTAATTCCCTTCCTATCCTTGTGTCCCCAGACTAACAGATTTCAGATTAACTTGTTTACAAGTTCAGACATACAGAATTCAGGTCAACTAGTTCACAGACAAGTTTTCAGAATAACGGATCAGATATACAGATTTAACGGACTTACCGATTAACCAGTTACAGATTAATAGACTTACCGATTTGTCTAACTTTGTAATTGGGCCTACAGATTCACGGAGCAGATTTTATTAAATTCATCAGTCTAGTGGGTTTAACCCTATCCGCCCAACACGTTTTAGACATCATATTTATCTCAGATTTTCATTAATTGAATATTAATGCCCAGACCTCTCACATTAGACTAACAGTTTGCGACTACTGGTTAGGCCGATTGGTTTCGGGCAGATTTCTGCCGCAAGCTGAGTCTAACCTTGGGTTTCAAGCACGTTATGACTAACTTCTCACATTAGAACCTATTGTTTGCGGCCACTGGATGTGCCGGGAGTTTCCGGGCAGAATTACGCCGCAAACTCATTCTAACCTCGAGTTAGCCATGTTCATCTTTGCGTCCAATTAATTAATAATTTACCATTTATGCCCACGCCTAATATACATGTCAATTATTCATAGCTAATTCAGATTATGTCAATAACAGATGGAATATATCAACTTAACAGAAATAGCAGATAACAGATTTTCGCGGATTAGGCGACTTTAACGGATTCAGCAGATTAAGTAATTTAGCAGATTTAGCATATAACAGATTTGGCATTTTCAACAGACTTAGCAGATGACAGATTTGGCAGATGAACAGATCCAGCAGACTAGGCAGTAGAGCAGAACTAGCAGATTAAGCAATATAACAAAACTAGAAGATTAGGCAATATAACAGAACTAGCAGATTAGACAAATATAGCAGAACTAGCAAATTAGGCAGATTTAATCATTCCTTAAAGTTTCGCAAACATATCTTACCTAATTATAAATTTGGCCTAAGTTTGCATGCCTAAATAGTTGTCATGATTCACACTACAATCATATACCCCACGTTTGCATTGAATTTACATGTCACAGATTATGGTCATAATTTACATGTCCCAATTTAGTTCAACTTGCCTAGTACAAAAGATTCACATATAAATTATACCAAATATAGCCATTGATTTCAATGCATGTCATATATTCAAAAATCTCCTACTTTGGTGTTATTCATATTTGATAGTTATCAAATCTTAATATAGATCTTCACACCTAAGTCATATTCTCTTTCAAATCATGAATTGTTATATAAACAATATGCCTAACGATCTAGTTATAATAGATCTTAATTCAAAATATGCGTTATGTCCAATGTCTCAAGTCACATGTTAACATACTATGGTTCCTCTTCTTCCAATTCACAAAATATGCATAGATCTAAATCTAGTTTACAACCGATGTCCTTTTCTTAAATCAGTCATAGATTAGCCATGTCCAATTATGCCACATTAATTATTTGTCCCAAACATTTTTAGCGTTCGTGCGTTAATCTCTTAGGAGATTGGCGCAGGCTCGTAGTAGCCTGGCTATAGAACAGAAAGAAGAAGAGGTACATAATAAAATAGATCAGAACAGAACATACACAATCTCAAATTCAGATTTACAATCATGTCACAATTATGATTAAAGATTATATCGGAAAATAACTGCACTTGCCTTGGTTGGATTAAAGAAAGAACTTTAATTGTTGTAGAATCGTTGCAGAAGCTTTAATCTCTAGTTTGAATTGAGTTGCTTAGGTTAATGTTGATTAGCTTCTAGTTTTGATTCCAGCAGAGTAGCGACGCCATTTTTATTTTTATTTAGAACAGAGGCAGAGAAGAAGCAGAATAGAATTGTGTGCAGAGAAGGCTAGGTTTGTGGTTGTTTAAATAGGTTTAGGCAGATGAATCTGGACAGAAATCGGACTGGAAACATCAGAACGAACACTGGCCCAAAAATGGGCTCGGGGACCAGGTCGACACCCAGGTCGACTGCCCAGTCGACCTGGTCTGGGGGGTGGTCGACTGCCGAGTCAACTCCCTAGTCGACCTGGGTCTGGGCAGGAAATTTCCCACCCAGTCTGTTCTGGGTTTGAAATTCGAATTTTGAATTCGAATTCGTGCTGTTTTTAATTCTAAAAATTTCTGAAACTTTGGGAGGCCAAAACTTCTTCATATGGACTCCGATTTACGCAAACTCGGACTCGTATTCAAGCAGAATTCCGAGTCGAACGCAATGGCGCAACTCGTTTCCCTTGATTCTTATTTTTAAAATTAATTATCCTTTGATTTGTTACATATACGTTCACAGAAAATACAAGGTGTTACATTCTCCCCTCCTTAAAGGATTTCGTCCCCGAAATCTTCAGGTTAAGAAGAATGTGTCCTACCATCCAACATCCATCTACTCAATCATCAATCACTGGCTTCCATTGTCCTTAGAAACTTCTAATGTTGTATGAGCATATGCAAAGGTGTGTGTATATGTTCCTTACCTAATGCAAAGATCAGGCGGTCCACTGATTCAGTTGACCTCCTTAATGCGAATTATGCCAGTGCCATGAGTCCAACATGTATGCAATCTTCCTACTCGATACATATCATTTCTGTATGAGTGCACAACCATTCAGTCATATGCAACATCCATGTGCTGAGTCAATCATTTTGTTCCACAAAAATTTAAAATGCTCACACATTCATATGCAATATGAGAGTGTTTTCGAGCCGATCTAGTGCCTAGTGTGTGTATATGCATCCACGAGCAACCACTAGCAACCACTTGCATCCACTTGCATCCACTTGTAACCATCAAACATAACATGTCTCAAACACATGTTTACACCCATTAGTTTCAACCTAAAGTTCGAAGATTCGATCGATAGGATACAGTCGAATGATGGAAGCGAGTACAGATAAAACAAAAACTTGGTTCCCATTAAACATGGGTCCTAAGTATCGGCCCCGAAGACCGAAACCAACATCAAATTGACACCCAGAGGATTACCCTCTTTAGATAATGTCAAAACTGGAAATCTTAACCTTATCGGGAATATTCAGATATTTACAGATTACTGGTACAGATCAGGTTACCGAACTAAGCATGATAAAACCCAGAATGTATGCGTCCTACTTGATGCCTAACACAGATATCTCTCAAACCCCAAATCTCTCACAAACAGATGAGTCATAACTCTTATGGGTTTGAGTCTACAGTGTAATCAGAAACAATACTAGTATTAGAGTGCAGAGTATCGATTACAGAATCAAAATGCCAGAATCAGAAAGAGTTTTAACTCAACAATCAGATAAGAAAATTAAACCTTCTACTTAAATTTTCTTATTTCTACCCTAACTACCAGTCCCTTAAGCATTCGCCTATCCTCCAGAAGTGGGTTCTGCCCTTGCCCTTGTTTCTTCGGGCAGTCCCTAGTGAAGTGTCCTATCTCACCACAGTTGAAGCAAGTTCTCTTCCTTTTTCTGCAATCCTTGTTCAGATGAGTCGAGCTTCCACAAGTAAAGCACTTTTTCCCCTTCTTATCTTCAGACTTCTTATCCTTCTTTTGTGTTTCCTTTTTGGGCCATGCTTTCTTATTCTGTGGTTCTTCCTTCTTTGTCTCTTTCGGGCCCTTGTCTTCCTCGTGCAGTAGTACCATGTCCACCAATTTCTTGTAAGTCCCTCCCATGGGTACATGAGTCATGGCTAGGCTGTGCAGTGGCTCGTTCAATCCTTTAACAAAGCGGAGAGCCTTTTTATGCTGAGTGTTGACTAAATACAATCTGAACCTAGCCAGTTGGTTGAACTGGTTGACGTATTCCTTGACCGTCATACTTCCTTGCTTAAGAGATAAGAACTTTTCCAGTTGTAGACTTCGTTCAGCTTGCGAGAGGAATTTTGTCTCAAACCTTGTTCTGAAATCCATCCATGTTTCAACTGGCCTCTCGGCGTTAGTGACTTCCCACCAATAGGAATCTTCGTCTTTGAGCAGCCATACCGCCAACTGTACCTTCTGCCTATCGTCCACCTCGAAGATAACGAATAGAACCTCAGTTTCTTTGAGCCAGTTCCTCGCTTCTACGAATGATTCAGTTCCCTTGAAATCCTTCCCACCCATGGCCCTAAAATCTCTACAGATCTTTGAGAAAGAAATTGCATGAGGATGGGGCGGAGGAGGGGGATCATTTGCTGGACCTGCGGCAGCGGTCCTAGCCTCAAGATATTGACGAAACCAACCGGGTACATGAACACCCTCTGGTATCTCAGATGCTTCAGACATGCTGAAACGAAAAAGGAAAGATTCAATTACAAAAAGGACTGAAGGAAAAGTATATGGCTCTTGGGGATTATGTTTTTCAAAAAGTAGGCTTTACTTTCGAAAATACTTCCTTTTAAAACTTTTTTTTTTTGAAAATAGTTTTCAAAAACTTTACCCAATCTGGTAACCTTCAGCTCTGATACCAAGTGTAACACCCCACCTCCGTTAAGGTCACTCACAAAGGGAATGCCTTAACTTTGATGGAGCATTTTAGTGAACAGAACAGAATATTACAAGACAGATAAAACAGTACTTGAAAAAAACTTTATAACTTTATTGCAGTGGACAGAAATCAGTTTGGTTACAACTTTACCAAAAACTCAAGTACATATATATCAGCCTTGTTCAAAAGCCATCAGTGTACAAAACTTTTAAAATCATAATCCCCACAGAACGGAAGCTATACAGAGCCAAGCCATACTTTAAGCACTTCAAGCAGAAGGAATCCGGATCAGGCTAAAGTATTCCCTCCTTGGATAACCTGGGGGGAAACGAAAGAAAAAGGGGCGAAAACAAGCAAGGTCAGACATAATGTCTGGCAAGTCCAGTGATTTTCAGTTATGAACAGATAATAATAACATGACATGAAAATAAAACTGGATGAGAGATAACAGTAACAGGTGTAGCAGATATTACAGAAGAACAGAATGACATAAGCTATTTCTTTACACTTATCTGCACTAATACTAGTATAACAGAATTAGGTGTCACCCTAATGTCTAAACTGAAACAGAAACGGGTACAGAATAATTTCCACAGAAGAGAGTGCTAGTAATGGGCCTTTACCACCCGAACAGAAACAGACAGAAGCAGAAACAGATTAGTCCCTACGGAAATAGAATGTAGAATTAGGTGTACACTAGTAAATGGGCCTTTACCACCCGAACAGACGGCACCATGCAGAAACAGATGGGTGTTGCCACCCAACAGAAACAGACGGTACCAACAGAAACAGACAGAACTAAGTGTACACTAAAACCCTACCCCAAGCGATCGGCTCCCTAATACGTAAATACCCTGTGTCGGCCCCACGGTAGGGTGTATCACTCCCTAAAGTGACAACCAATTGTCACAGGCCTATTTACAGATGTCACGGCGTCTTACATCCTCAGAGGCAGACCGGGATCCATGCACGCACATGACCCGGTTGGAACGCACCATCAACACCCCTCGCCATTATCAGAATGAACCACTTATAATTAGTTCAGTAAGCGTGCCCGGACCCTACCTACTGTTGGGTCAAAGTTTGATACCAGAAAGGGTTACTGACTAATATGGGTCCCAAACAACATATGACACAAGTAATTCCCTTCCTATCCTTGTGTCCCCAGACTAACAGATTTCAGATTAACTTGTTTACAAGTTCAAACATACAGAGTTCAGGTCAACTAGTTCACAGACAAGTTTTCAGACTAACGGATCAGATATACAGATTTAACGGACTTACCGATTAACTAGTTACAGATTAACAGACTTACTGATTTGTCTAACTTTGTAATTGGGCCTACAGATTCACGGAGCAGATTTATTAAATTCATCAGTCTAGTGGGTTTAACCCTATCTGCCCAACACGTTTTAGACATCATATTTATCTCAGATTTTCATTAATTGAATATTAATGCCCAGACCTCTCACATTAGACTGACAGTTTGCGGCTACTGGTTAGGCCGGTTGGTTCCGGGCAGATTTCTACCGCAAACTGAGTCTAACCTCGGGTTTCAAGCACGTTATGACTAACTTCTCACATTAGAACCTATTTTTTGCGGCCACTGGATGTGTCGGGCGGTTCCGGGCAGAATTACGCCGCAAACTCATTCTAACCTCGAGTTAACCATGTTCATCTTTATGGCCAATTAATTAATAATTTACCATTTATGCCCACGCCTAATATACATGTCAATTATTCATAGCTAATTCAGATTATGTCAATAACAGACTGAATATATCAACTTAACAGATATAGCAGATAACAGATTTTCGTGGATTAGGCGACTTTAACGAATTCAGCATATTAAGTAATTTAGCAGATTTGGCATTTTCAACAGACTTAGCAGATGACAGATTTGGCAGATGAACAGATCTAGCAGAATAGGAAGTAGAGCAAAACTAGCAGATTAAGCAATATAACAGAACTAGCAGATTAGGCAATATAACAGAACTAGCAGATTAGGCAAATATAGCAGAACTAGCAAATTAGGCAGATTTAATCATTCCTTAAAGTTTCACAAACATATCTTGCCTAATTATAAATTTGGCCTAAGTTTGCAAGCCTAAATAGTTATCATGATTCACACTATGATCATATACCCCACGTTTGCATTGAATTTACATGTCACAGATTATGGTCATAATTTACATGTCCCAATTTAGTTCAACTTGCCTAGTACAAAAGATTCACATATAAATTATACCAAATATAGCCATTGATTTTAATGCATGTCATATATTCAAAAATTCTCCTACTTAGGTATTATTCACATTTGATAGTTATCAAATCTTAATATAGATCTTCACACCTAAGTCATATTCTCTTTCAAATCATGAATTGTTATATAAACAATATGCCCAACGATCTAGTTATAACAGATCTTAATTCAAAATATGCGTTATGTCCGATGTCTCAAGTCACATGTTAACATACTATGGTTCCTCTTCTTCCAATTCACAAAATATGCATAGATCTAAATCTAGTTTACAACCTATGTCCTTTTCTTAAATCAGTCACAGATTAGCCATGTCCAATTATGCCACATTCATTATTTGTCCCAAACATTTTTAGCGTTCGTGCGTTAATCTCTTAGGAGATTGGCGCAGGCTCGTAGTAGCCTGGCTATAGAACAGAAAGAAGAAGAGGTACAGAATAAAATAGATCAGAACAGAACATACACAATCTCAAATTCAGATTTACAATCATATCAAAATTATGATTAAAGTTTATATCGGAAAATAACTGCACTTGCCTTGGTTGGATTAAAGAAAGAACTTTAATTGTTGTAGAATCGTTGTAGAAGCTTTAATCTCTAGTTTGAATTGAGTTGCTTAGGTTGATGTTGATTAGCTTCTAGTTTTGATTCCAGCAGAGTAGCGATGCCATTTTTATTTTTATTTAGAACAGAGGCAGAGAAGAAGCAGAATAGAATTGTGTGTAGAGAAGGCTAGGTTTGGGGCTATTTAAATAGGTTTATGCAAATGAATCTGGACAGAAATCGGACTGGAAAAATCAGAACGAACACTAGTCCAAAAATGGGCTCAGGGACCAGGTCGATACCCAGGTCGACTGCCCAGTCGACCTGGTCTGGGGGGGGAGGGGGGTCGACTGCCCAGTCGACTCCCCAGTCGACCTGGGTCTGGGCAGGAAATTTCCTGCCCAGTCTGTTCTGGGTTCGAAATTTGAATTTTGAATTCGAATTCGTGCTGTTTTTAATTCTGAAAATTTCTGAAACTTTGGTAGGCCATAACTTCTTCATATGGAATCCGATTTACTCAAACTCGGACTCGTTTTCAAGCAGAATTCCGAGACAAACGCAATGGCGCAACTCGTTTCCCTTGATTCTTATTTTAAAAATTAATTATCCTTTGATTTGTTACTTATACGTTCATAGAAAATACGGGGTGTTACAACCTTCATGGGTGGAATAGAAATTCATTCGTTGAATCATATTCATGTGTTGAATGGTATTCGTGTTTTGAATAAATTGTTTTAACAATAAAAATCACCTTTTTTTCTATATATACAAACTATAGAAAACCATTATGTGTTGAATAGAAATTCATTCGTTGAATCATATTCATGTGTTGAATGGTATTCGTGTTTTGAATAAATTGTTTTAACAATAAAAATCACCTTTTTATCTATATATACAAACTATAGAAAACCTTCATGTGTTGAATCGAAATTCATTCGTTGGATTGAAATTCATGTGTTGAATGGTATTCGTGTTTTAAATATAAAAATCACCATTTTATCTATATATACCAACTATAGAAAACCTTCATGTATTGAATCGAAATTCATTCGTTGAATTGAAATTCAGGTGTTGAATGGTATTCGTGTTTTGAAATAAATTGTTTTACATTAAAAATCCTATTTCTATTACCTATATGAACTATATAAAATAATCGTGTTTTGAAATGAATTGTTTTACAATAAAAATCACCTTTTTATTATATACATGAATTGTTAAAAATAGTGAAGTGTTGAAATAGAAGACAGTTAGATAAAAATATCATTTTTATCAAATGTATGAAATCATAAAGTTTTGAAATCGAAGAATCGATATATATATAAATAGAATTGAAATATATCGAATAATGAAGCTGTAGTTCGTATTTTGAAATCGTGATTTCAAATGATTAGTGCGGGAGATCCGACCATCGGATTTTCCTGAAATCGCAACCGTTGGGTTAGCTTTGGAAATGTCTTTCCAACGGCACCAACTTTGTAAAAATCCAATGGTTGGATTGTCTGGAATGTTTAATTCAAATCCGAAGAAAAACCGCGCCAGAATCGGTTATTTATATATATATATATATATATATAATTATATTAAATCGAATAACGACGCTGCAGTTCGTATTTTGAAATCAAAACTTCAAACGATTATACCGGGAAATCCGTCTGTCGGATTTTCCCAAAACTGGAACCGTTGGATTCGTTTTGAAAAGATCTTTCTAATGATATAAATTTAGTGATGATCCAAGGGTTAGATTTTCAGATATATGCAAATCAAATCTAAAGAAAAACAGCGCCACGGCTGTGTTATGGCCCGAAGCGTCGTTCTGAATAAATTGGCTATTTTAACATAAATAAAAATAGCGATAAATCGTTATAAAATATTATAAATGATATGGATGTGAAATTTAGAAACTAACAAAAGGTTGGCTAAGTCGAATGGTTTCCTGGGTGTTGATCTGATGTTGGTTTCGGCCTTCGGGTTTAATATTTGGGAAATTGTTCTCTTACTGATTGACGGTTAGTGACTAATGAATGGAAATGATGCGTATGTAGTGTTTCTGTAGCACGTGTTTATTATATACATGAGTTGCTTAGAAATACCGGGTTTATCCCATTTGGATAACTGAATCGATGATAAGAAAACGAAGATGAAGACGGTGGTTGAAGACAGGATATCTTCACCTCGTTTGGATGGTAACTGATGTCCTGATTGGGAGGCATCCCGAAATATGGATAATGAGTGGTGATCGTCCAGACGTACGTGGAGATCGATGGGTTTGCGAGGTATATAGTGTCTCCGGTTTCGTTCCGACCTAGAACGGACTTGTAAATGGATTGTGTGTCTGACATTGGAATTTATTCTATGTGATTGATAGCCATCAGTTGCATGGTGTGAATTGCCTGTGTGGCATGCTAAGATGCAGTGATCAGGGCTTCTTTTGAAAAGCAACGTCTTGTGGTGATGATCAAAGCACCGCCTGTGTGGCTTAGCTTTGTGTATAACGTGAATTCACGGGCCTCACACCCCGGTATGAACCAGAAACGGGAGAAGGACCTCAGGGAGGGCATGCATTTCTTTCTAGTTAGAAGTGGCGTCAGTGGTTTTACACGCCCTGACGAGTTTGACTTATGTGGTTGTTACTATTGCGAGGCGCCTCGGTTATATCGGTCGATCCGGGACCGATGGAGTCATTCGTTGGCTCATTGACGCCCCAAAAGGCGGGGAAACGTAGTGTTCAGGCATAATAATTGTAACAACCCGAATTTTAAACAACGTGTTAAGACAAGAATCAAGGCAGAATTAAATTATAAATCTGAATCAGGATAAACGGGTTGCGCCATTGCGTTCATCTCGGAAAAATACGCGAAATAGAGTCCGAAATTTCGTAAATTGGAGTCCGTGTGACCGAGATATGGCCTCGTGAAGTTTGACGAAAAATTCAAATTCAAAACAGATTCAAAATTTCAGGAAAATCAGGGTAGGCAGGAAAAATCCCGTCCAGACCAGGTCGACCAGGGGGTCGACCTGGGTGTCGACCTAGGTGGGACAAGGTCGACTGGGGAGTCGAGCCCAGGGTCTACCTGGGGGTCGACCTGCCTGGTCGGACCCAGGCAGCCTGGTGCACCTGTTTTGCTGTTTGGCTCGGTTTTGGAGGCTTGTGACGATTTTTGAGGGCTTGGATCTATCCTAGGGTTAATCTAACGGCCTAAACTACTCCTAATCTCTATAAAAAGACCCCTAAGCCTACCCTAAACCCTCACAAATCACTCATGCCACGAAGTGCTGCCCAAATGCCAAGTGATCATGGCCTCCATCTCCAATTCCTAGAGACTATGCATTCAAATCGGATTCAAATCAAAAGGTGCAAGCTTGCTACACCAAATCAAGGCCAAATCAACGTTGCTACGACAGTTTCATGACGGTTCTTCTTCAAAGGAGCCACCTTTCTTTGTCAAAACGATTCATGCGCATTCTCCAAGCCTCGCTATGTAAGTTCTAGCTACTTCGAGATGTTAACGGTAGTTTAATCATGGCATGGAATAAAATGTGGCTAAACATGAATGCTATAACCTATGCGAGCCTAGTTTGCTCCTTTATCATGAATATATGACTTTGGGTTATGTTTTAGCGACTAAACCGTGCTATTCATGTTGCATTGGACTTAGTTTGCCATGCAAGATTGGACCTTTACTTGTAGTATGATAGCATGAACACTTAGAGCCACTTTGACTTGTGAAATAGTTGCATAAATTGGACTTTGGGGCTTATGCATGTAAATGAAACCAACCCCCTTATGATATCATGTTTATGTAAGGTCAAATACCGCTATGATAATATGCAAATTGTGGCCAAATTTCTTATGATAATATGCAAGTTTGTGGCCAAATCCTTCATGACATTATGCATGCTTGTGGCCAATCTCCTTTTATGTTATGCATGCTTATGGCCAATCCCTATATGACACTATTGTTCATGTTTTAAGACCAAACCCCCTTATGATACCATGCATGTTGGGAGCCAATCCCTTTTTTGGCATCATGCATGTTTTGGGGTCTACATGTAGCCATAGTATACCTACTATGTTGACTCGCTTTTACTCAAGTGAAAACACAATTTTGGGATAGTTAGACAAACGTGAACGTGACGCGAAATCTTGACTTGAATATGACATGAAAACTTGACTTGAGGTTACATGTGAACACGATATGTAAGTTGAACCAAAACGGGGGCATGACACATGGGGTAAACATGGGACTTGAAATTAGACACGTATGGGTTGTAGGTGTAATATGACACTAGACCAAACATGAAAGTGGCCAACTCGAGGTTGGGTTGAGTTTGTAGCATAAATCTACCCGGACCCGCCCGGCTTAACTAGTGGCTACAAACAATAGGATCCAATGTGAGAAGTTGGTCATGTCGCGCTTAAGACCCGAGGTTAGACTAGGTTGTGGTGTAAATCTACCCGGACCCGCCCGGCTTAACTAGTAACCACAACAAGGTCTAATGTGAGAGGTTGAGAGTGCATTAATTAAATTAATGCCACATGATAAGGTTAAGTAAATTTGACTAATGACACTTAACCGATATGACATGAATGGGTAGGTTAAGTTAAACCGGACTTGGTTCCTTAATGACACTTAACCATACAAGACAATTAGGGGATGGAGTTAAGTAATTTACGCTTAACTAATCCGACTTGGTAATTAGATGGGGTTAAGTAATTAAGACTTAACTAATCTAAACACGGTAAGTCGATGGGGTTAAGTTAAACACTTAACCAATCTAAACTTGGTAATTCAATGAGGTTAAGTAACCAATACTTAACTAATTTAATATGATAATTTAATGGGGTTAAGTAACTTATACTTAACCAATTATACGTGATGATTTGATGAGGTTAAGTAACCTACACTTAACCAATCTAATATGTGGGTCTGGTAGGGTTAAGTCACAAGACCTTTTAAATTAGGCTTAACCATTGTAATACGATTAGTGGATGGGGTTAAGTTAACCTATACTTAACCAATCTGACTCGACAATCTGATGGGATTAAGATAATCTATGCTTAATCAATCTAACATGATAATCTGATAGGGTTAAGACAAATGAATACTTAACCAATTTGACTTGATAGGGTTAAGTCATGAGCTTCTTGGTACACTTAACCAACTCGTAGGGCTAAGCCTTGAACTTGAGTACTTAGCCAATCTTGACATGATTCGTGGGCGGATTAAGCCATGAACTTGAATAACAACACTTGACCCATTAGACGAAACCCTAGCTCAGGGGACTAGGTTGGAAATCGTAGTTAAAAAGGATAGCGGAAAGAGGAGCTAAGTGGTAAACCTTAGTTAAAGATAACTAAGTAATAATTCTTAGCTAAGGACATGGGACTAGTTCATAAAGAGATGAGTAACCTGATACGGTAGGTCATCGCTTAGTATACGAGGAGGAGCAACTTATCTGACTTGGATAAAAAGCTCCAGCGAACTGGGTGGCGAAGCGGTAGCTTCGGGGTACGTGAGGGTACTCTTGGTATCCCTCTGTGAGGTGGCAGATGGTCCATGAAACCCGGCCTCATAGGGGTTAAGGTCTACCGTAGAAGAGTCAAGAGTATGCCTTGGTTGCTATGCGAGCGACCTAAAGACTGGGATGGATTAGCGTGGAGTCGACGATACTTGTTTTTGCCCTGGATAGCACGTCGCCGACTACCTACCATCTTTAGTCAATTGTATACGTACGGAAAGGCAGGGAACTCCCAACAGACCATATAATTGCTATCGAGTTATGGGTGAGGTTGGCTATCTGGGAGTGGGCATCGATGGGCCGTAGTGTAGTTCTCATACATGATTTTTCTTGGATTGCCTTTCAGTAGTTGAGGGAGGGGTCACGTGGGAACATAGCCACGGGTACAAAAACAGACCTTGATATCTGCATCAGCAGACGACTTAAAGCTCCCAACCGAGTTCCGTATTTCTTGATTTTCCCTGGCACGGAACTCGGATGGCACATTGAGGAACATGTGCGTCTAGATATGGAAAACGATTCACGATACATACGCGGGATAAAGGGCGCGGTTGACGGGTGGCATATTCCCTAGTGGCCCTAGGTGGCTGAACCCAAACCGAGACACGGAAACGTTCATTAGGTAGCATAATCCCTAGTGGTCCTAGGTGGCATAAATCCTAAGTGAACGCGCGATAGTTCATGGTAAGGAAACATAACTAGATCAAGGGTAGCAGTCCAAAATAACCTCAAGGATAAAACGTTTACATGGGAAAGCCCGTATGGCCTACGGCAAAGGACTGAACTTATACATGGAAAGAAACATACGAGTTGGGAAAACCTACATATGCTATATATTAGGTTGACATGGACCATTACATGACATTGGGCAAGGGACATTCATAGTTAACACATGACGCGGGCTGGGATACTAGTACGAGAGGTGCAGAGCAAATATACATGTTAGAACCAGAGAAAATATACATGTTAGAACCAGGAGAAATATACATGATAGATACCGTGGGATGTTATACAGGATAGATACCTTGGGATGGTATACTTGATAGAAACCTGACGATGTGATACCTTGATTTATCATGACACCGTAGTTTATCATGATATCTTATTTTACCTTGCTACAGTATTTCAGCCTGTTACCCTGGTTTAGTTTATCGATCTTTTAGTCATCCTTAGGTTTACTTTCAGTTTATGCATGTCATGTTACCTTTTCCTGTTTTTATACTGGAAGTAGATAGGACTTACCAGTCTTTATGACTGACCCCGTTTTGTTTCGCCTCTTTGTCTTCCGTTTCCCCCCCCCCCCAGGTTTCAGGGAGGAAACAATGTTATCTAGTTCGGACTTCTTCTGCTTGAAGGTCATCACGCATGGCTTGGACTTTTCCTGGCTATGGCTACTTTACTGTTTTACTTGGGGAATAATTCATGAAATGGTTTTATGCTTCTTTATTATCGCAAGACAGGTTTTGATGTATTCTGATGTAAAAGGCTTTAGACCTTATTTTATAAGGTAATGAAATTTGTTTTACTTCCGTTGTTTTATATATGTTCTGTCTTGTAATATTTCTGTGCATGTTTACCTCGATAATGCTTCACCAAACCTAGTGCATTCCCTTTGTGAGTGACCCTAGCAGAGGTGGGGTGTTACAATAATCCATATCAGTGGACCGGCCCTGACGATCCAAAGGGTTGATGCGTTCTGATCCTGAGATATGGGCTAGAGCGTCTCGAATTCGGTAAGGACTATCTTTTGCCTTGGTTCATGACGGAAATCCAATTTCCAAACACGTGACTGTTCGGTTTTTGATTGTATACCTATATATGGCGACATAGTGGTATGGGGCATTAATGCCGTCTATGATTGATAGTTATGATTGAAATTGTTTTTGAAACCTATAAACACTAGTAATAATATCAAATGCTTTTGTTTTATTCGTATCAAGCATATTTTGGCCATTATAAGGTAAAACTCTATCCTCCGGTTTGCGTTGCATTGTGTGATGGGAACTGAGTCTTATAATGGTTTCATTTTTATAAAAAGCATCGCGATGATTAAAAGAATTATTTGTTTTAAAGCACTGGTGATCCAATGGAGTAAACCCGTTCCACGAAAGTGGCGTGGTCCTGTGATTAGCCATATTTTAAATGTGTTGAGAAGATTTCTCATACCAGTCCCATGACTGACTCGTAGTTTGTTTCACTTTCAAACTCGGGTGCCCCTTTTTCTACACAGGCAGCCTTGTATTCAGGTTTAGCTGGCTCTTTCTGGATAGCTGGAGCTGAAGATGGATTCTATCATTTATCTCTTTTTATGCTGTTCAGCTCCTACTGTACATTATGTTTGTTTTCCTCTGTAGACATTTATGTATAGCTGAACTGTATTTGTACTAAGTATGATCCTGTATACTTTGTAACTCTGATGATTACGTTTATCCAGTATATTCTATTGTTCATTATCTGGTGTATTTGTTTATTTCTGTTCTGCTTTATCTGTTTCTGTATTATATTCCAAGGATTACCCTTGCCATCGTCAGTACGGGGTTTGGGGTCGTCTCATTTGGTATCAGAGCTTTGGTTAAGCTTAGTGCTGGAATATAACATATTAACGAACTCGTCAGAAATAGAACCAGTGGTGTTCTAGGACGGGAAACTCATTACAGGTAGGATCAGTAATATTATAGTATGAGTAAAGCAGAATGAAATTACACCTCGATAGACACATTTACATTGGAAGTATATATTTCTATATTTTAAATTATCTTTTCAGTGACCTGACACTTGATCTGCTATTTGCAGAAGCACTGGAAAATGAGTGTCAGAAATAGAAGAAATGCAGTTCCGATCTAGAGGCTCTATTAAAGAGATATCAAAATCTGAACGGAGCACAGTTCTCGGGCAATGAATCTATAATTTAGACTCAAACTTGGATGAGTTCTGCTGAAAGAATTTTTGAGCGTATCCAGTTGAGAGATGATCAGAAAAGATTAGTAGCATTTTGGGCGCTCAAAGAAGAAGCCTTAATCTGGTGGGAAACAATCATCAAAGATAATCCAGAAGGTGATATCACCTGGGATAGATTCAAAGAGATTTTCCTAGAAAGATTTACTCCTCCTGAAGTGACGGAGCGATTATGTGATGAATTCTCTTATCTGAAACCAGAAGATATGACCATTCCCGAATATCATAAGTAATTCAACGAACTTTCTCACTTTGCTCCTCATCTGATTCAAGATCCAAAGAGGAAGAATCTGAGATTTATTCATGGCCTGCAAAGAAAATATCATAATAGTGTGATGAGGAATGTGAAGCTCCCTTTTTCAGAAATGATTTATATGGCCTATCAGTATGAAGATCTCCATAAGAAGGGTATGTTGCACGACGAAGAAGAAGTCAGTTCGAGTAACGAAGTGGAGTCTGTGATTGATAGTCCTGAGGTCAACAAGAAGCCCAGTGCCAAGAGGAAAAGCGTCGGATCTGAGAAAGAACCCGTAACGACCGCCGTATGCAATAACTGCCATCAGAAGGGGCATTTGTCGATAAATTGCGGGCCCTTAAAGAAACGAAGCAAGGGTTGATTCAAACCCGGTGGGAAGTCTCGATAAGTTAGGAAATGCTGGAAGTGCCATCGCGCTGGTCATATTGAGAAGAACTGCCAGCTATTAAAGAAAGAATCTGAAGAAGTACATATAAATGAAGTAGCAGAAACTTCTGAGCCCTCAGCTAGTCAAGAAAGGGCTGATGTTTTGGAAGGCACGCTTAATGTCAAAAATATTCCAGTTAAAGTATTGTTTGATACAGGTGTGTCGCGAAGCTTCATTGAAAAGAATGCGGTTAAGAAACTGGATTTGAATTTGAAGAAGCTCAAAGAACCAATGACTGTCCAAAATCCAGTCAGGGGTTCCATCGATCTCAGTTGGGTTTGTGCAGTACCTGTCTCTTTTTCCTGCTATAAATTCCCTACTATCTCTATCGTCATGAATTTTACTGAATTCGATCTTATTTTGGGATTGGATTGGCTAACCAAATATGAAGCGGAGGTTAGATGCGCCGAGAGAGTTGTTAGGGCTAAGATTAAATTAGGGAATTATATAACCATACCGTGTGAAGGTCAGAATTCTCATAGAAAAGACTTCTGGGCAGCTCTCGATGTTTCTCCAGCCCAAATGGAAAATATCCCTGAAATTACAGAGAATATTGCTGACCTCATAAAAGATATTCCTGTCGTCCAGAATTATGCGGATGTGTTTGAAGAAGTTGTTCGCTTACCTCCGCAGAGAGAAATTGATTTCAAAATTGCTTTAATTCCGAATGCAAGGCCGGTAGTTCACGCTATTCGAAGAATGTCTTTGAAGAAGAAAGAAGAACTTGACAATCAAACATGACAGCTAGTATGAAAGGGACTGATCAGGCCTAGTTTCTCTGATTGGGGAGCAGCAGTGGTGTTTGTCCCAAAATCTGATGGTACTCTACGTCTATGTGTGGATTATCGTGATTTGAACAAGCAGACAATAAAGAACAAATATCCATTGCCGCGAATCGATGATTTATTGGATCATCTAAATGGCACACAAGTATTTTCAAGGATGGACCTAGCTACAGGCTTCCATCAGCTTCGAATTGCCGAAGAGTGTGTTCCTATGACAGCATTCAGCGGTCCAGACTTATTCTATGAGTGGTTAGTAATGTCGTTCGGCTTATGTAACGCTCCAGCATACTTCGTCGATTTGATGAATAGAGTGTTCAGAGGAGTCCTGAATAAATTTGTTCTGGTTTTTATTGACGATATTCTAATCTTCTCTAAATCAAAGGCCGAACATGAAAAGCATCTGGAACAGGTTCTAGAAATTCTGAGACGGAACGTATTGAAAGCCAAACTGTACAAATGCATATTCTGGCAAGATGAAGTGAAATTTCTGGGCCACGTTGTATCGAAAGAAGGAATTGCTGTGGATCCAAGTAAAATCACAGCTATTCAGAATTGGAAACAACCTAGTACCCCTACAGAAGTCCGCAGTTTTCTCAGATTTGCTAGTTATTACCGGAAGTTCGTTAAAAACTTTTCGAAGATATCTGGTCACTTAACGAAGCTTACAAAGAAGCACTCAAAATTCAAATGGACTCCAGAATGTGAGGAGGCTTTTGAAGAGCTAAAGTTAAGACTAACGACTACTCCAGTGTTAACCATTATCGACGGCAATCAAGATTTGAAAGTCTGGACAGATGCTTCTAGAGAAGGCCTTGGCGCAGTGTTAATGCAAAGAGGTCAAGTTATTGCTTATGCTAGCTGTCAGCTGAAGCCACATGAGAAGAACTACGTAACTCATGATCTTGAGTTGTTGTCTATCGTATTCACTTTGAAAATCTGGAGACATTATCTTCTGGGTGAGAGATTCGAACTGTTTACAGATCACCAGTCGTTGAAGTATTTGTTCACCCAGAAGGACTTGAATCTGAGGCAGCAACGATGGCTAGAATTCCTTGCAGCATATGATTTTGAGATTCTATACACTCCAAGGAAAGCCAATGTCGTGGCCGATGCGTTAAGCCGAAAGAATGAAATGATCGCCAGTTTTATAATCACGACTACATTGATAGATAAAATATCTGCTCTTCAGAAGGATGATCACTTCATTCAGAAGATCAGAGAGATAATTCAAAAGGGAGAACTCTCGAGTTTCCAAGTTGATAATGAGGGGGCTCTAAGGCTGAAAGGTCGTATTTGTGTTCCTAACATTCCTGAGCTCCGAAAGGAAGTGCTGGATGAATGCCACAAGTCGAAACTTAGTATCCATCCGGGGGTAAGCAAAATGTATAATGACATCAAATGCACTTTCTGGTGGAAGTCGATGAAGAGGGGCATTTCTTTATATGTTAGTCGATGCCCTACTTTCCAACTAGTCAAGAGCGACCAACAGAAGCTGGCTATATTGTTACAACCGCTAGACGTTCCTGGTTGGAAGTGGGAACATATTTCCATGGACTTCATTGATGGTTTGCCCAGAACCAGAAAAGGGAATGACAGTATTTGGATGATCGTAGATCGCTTCACGAAGACTACCCATTTCATACCTGTCAGATCAAACAGAACTGCTCAGAGTCTGGCGCAAATATATTTCAAGGAAATTGTTAGACTACATGGAGTGTCGGTCAGTATAGTCAGTGATAGAGACCCGATATTTACTAGTAAATTCTGGGAGGCATTTCAAGTAGAACTGGGAACAAAGTTGAACTTGAGCACCGCCTATCATCCTCAGACAGATGGTTAGACTGAGAGGGTGAATTGTATCTTAGAAGATCTATTACGAGCTTGTGTTCTAGATTTTGGTGGATCATGGGAAGACCATCTACATTTGGTTGAATTCTCCTATAACAACAGCTACCAGGCGAGCCTGACAATGTCGCCGTTCGAAGCATTGTATGGTAGACCGTGCCGATCTCCTGCTTGTTGGGTCGAACCCGGTAATAGACTTGTGTTAGGGCCTGATATGATCCGAGAAGCTGCCGACAAAGTCGATTTTATTAAGAAACGATTACTCGCCGCTCAAAGCCGACAAAAGAGATATGCCGATAAGAGAAGAAGGGATATATCGTTTGATGTTGGCGACTATGTATATTTGAAAGTATCGCCGATGAGAGGAGTTAACCGGTTCGGTAAAACCGGGAAGTTGGCGCCCAAATTCATTGGTCCGTTTCCTATTCTGGAATGGATCGGAACTCTCGCTTATAGGGTTAAATTGCCTGATTGGTTTCCTGGAGTGCATGACGTATTTCACATATCTCAACTTCGAAAGCATGTTCATGATCCAGACTTGATCATGGAAGAAGTAGCTCAACAGGATATTGAAATTACCCCAGAATTGGCTGTGAGAAGAGAGCCGCTAAAGATCATCGGCAAAGAAACCAAAGAGCTGAGGAACATGAAGGTTCACTTAGTCAAAGTGCAATGGAGTGGAGATCTACGAGATTGTACTTGGGAAACAGAGGAGAGCATTCAGAAAGCATATCCTAAGTGTCGAGTGGATATCTCTGATTGACTCCGGTGCAAGGTACATTTACCATACTTTGCATTACCAATTAGTTCTCTACTCTGTTGTTATTTTCTTTCCATGGATGTGCACTTTTAATTATATAGTCTGAATGATTTTAAAGAAATATAGGAATTGATTAGTATATTTTTGAAAAGTTAAAAACAATTTGATTGTTGTTTGCATTGTGTGATAGTAAATTGGATTAATTAAATAATAGAAATGATAGTTAATTTAATTAATAGGAGAATAATGGTAGAATTTATTCATTTAAATCACACATTGAACGGATTTAAAAATAGATAGAAATATATACATGTGCATTATATATGTTTGAACAGGTAATTGGATAGCTGTTGAGTAAAGATTTTATTTGCGTGCCCGACAAATAGGTAAACCTTAATGAGTTGGATGCGAAATATTATTATATCAACTCCTGTGAGTGCATTGGATGCGGAGTGCGGGTTGTTCTGTGTGAAATAATAAACATCGCCATAGGATAGTAATAATTAATTTTGAACTACACTGCATGGCATACTTCTGAAGATAGGCATACTTCATCATATACCACATAAGCATTTGGAGCTTTTGTGACGAGGTGGAAGATTTACCATACGAGCGAGAGGCTTGTATGGCGATGACTATACTTTATAGGTTGAACTGATGACTGATATGACCATATAAAAATGTAACGATAAATTGCCAGATTAATAAAAACCCCACACGGGTCTGGAGTTGACGATAATCACGTCTCTCTAGTCATTAGATTAGATGCGGCACATGGATTATTTATTTCCCATACGGGACGAGGTAACGAGGATTTATCCTCTGGAGCAATTAAAATACACACTCCCTCAGGCTTTGACAGGGTGACTAGAATTTATTCTCTGGAGTTATAATCTATACACGCTCCCCTGTAAACACCAGAATATATCACTATAATTATGTTTATGCTTTATAGGATTTATTGGGTACCTAATACGGCCCAATAAATTTCCAAACTCCTCCCCGTACAAAGGAGGTTATGGCGAAATTTTTCGAAAATTCCGGGTGTTGGCCAAATTTTTGAAGAATTTGAAAATTCTCAGAAACGGAAAAAGTTGGAGAATGGAAGCAGATTGAACGTAGAGTTGATTAATCAAACCACTTTCGACTTTGTTCCTTTTCGGGGATGAAAAGTTTTAAGTGGGGGAGATTGTAACGACCTGGAAAATCTGAACCAATTTAAAAATTTTAAATTGGCTAAAATAGTGGATTTTAAATATTTAAAATAAATATTTTAAATAATAAAGATGAAAACTGAGTTTTAATCGACAATTGGAAATGGATATAATTAAATTGAATTATAAACAAGGCATGAAATGGCGCGGTAGTTTCAAAATTTGAATTCAAACTTCGACTGACTGTACCGGGTGCAAAACAAAACGGATTTGAGTGAAACCAAAAATATTTAAATCTGTTAGAGAATACCTTTCTAAGGAATCTGAAAAATCGAAGTTTCATAGTGGGAAGAAAAAGTTATGGCCAAATGTATTTTCAGAAAGGTCGCTATGGAAATTTTATAGCCCGTGAAAATGGCCATTTTGCAAACGACCTCAGAATTCGACGAAACCACTTTTGTTGGATCCGGGATGTGAAGTCATTGCTAGATTTCAAATTTCATAATTTTTGAAGCTAGTATGTTAGCGTGGCAAGGGAAAATGTGTTTTGTTCTATTATAGTTAAATTGGATCGACCAGAAATGGGTCATTTTGCAAACGGTCTTAGAATTCGACGAAACTAGTTTTGTTGGGACCGTATCGTCAAAACATAGCTAGATTTATTTTTATGGAATTTTATGAATCAGTTGGTGGCCCTGAAAAATGGAAATGTACGTTTAAATTGAATATTGAATGTTGTATATTTTAAATTGAAGGAAAACTGACTGAAACAGTCGAATGGGCCTGCGAAACATATCCCATTGTGTTCGGAATGGGGGTAAAACGCTAGAGACAACAGTCGTTGGGTTTGGATTGGGGTTCGTGTGTGAAAGGGGGTATTTTTTGGAAAAAATATATATAAATAAATAAAAGTATTGGGCCACGTAAGAACCCCCCCCCCCCCCATAATTTCTCTCTCCCCGATCGATTGAAGGCGGAAAGCCCTTCAAAGCTTCCAGCTCTGATTCCAGCGACTCCGTTCATCGATCGACCCCGACCCTTCACAACTTTTTGAAGCCCTCGCTCCCCTCTTCAAATCCAAACCAGTTAGAGCTCCTATCGTTGCACCATCGCCAGGAATGAGCTCCCCAAAGTCGTCGACTTTGAACCCCTGCCGCCGCTACCAGGGGTGATCGAACTGCCCCCCCCCCCCCCCCCCCCTGGCGCACGTGCGCCTCTCCTAGCCCGTCAAGGTGGCGCTGGCTGATCGAAGCAACGATCAACGGATTTGAAGATAATTTGAAACCTAGTTTTGAAGATTCAAACGAGGTATACGGCTTTGTTTACTTTCAACTGTTTTAACACTTTTAAACCGTTGTAAACTTGTAAAAATCATATCTTTTTCGTTTCTTGACGAAATTCAGTGAAACAAGAGACAGTGGACTCGTGTGGACGTCTTCTACATTATAGAAGAGACCGCATATTTTTCTGAGCCTTCTGCTATTTTTGGTGGAGTGGAGCCCAATGTGAGATTTCTAAATTATAAACGATATGGAAAACGACGATGTATAAATTATATAGTCGATGTATGAGTTATATAAGCATTGTACACCTCTTGTATAAGCGTTGTATAAGTTGTACGTTCGATATATAAGTTATATATGCGTTGTTAAAATTATATGTGTGTTGAAATAGAAGTGAAATGCTATATATAAATATATATATATATATATATATATATGTATGTATATATATATATACGCCCCTCGTCCACAAACCATGGACGAAATTTATTGGTTGTGATTGGTGTGAAAATTGATTGATAGCGAATGGTTTATTGAAATTGTTTGTGGTTGAAATTGATTGATTGTGGTTGAAAAATACCCGTTTGTGGTTGAGAAATATTTGGTTGAAACCACATAGGATTAGTTTGTGGAAATGAAAAAAATATACATGCCGCTTTCGTGCGAACTAGATGCATGATTTCCCATTGTCAAAAGCTGCGATGCTTTAAGGTAGAGCAAGGAGCCGTACTAGGGACGGTCTCGGTTTTAACTACCCTACCGTTATGCTGCCGAAATTTTGAATAATATTCATGTGTTAGAATTGTTTTCCTGTATTTAAACTATATTCGTCTGTTGAATAGAAAACCTTCATGTGTTGAATGGAAATTCATTCGTTGAATCATATTCCTGTGTTGAATGGTATTCGTGTTTTGAATAAATTGTTTTAACAATAAAAATCACATTTTTTTATATATACAAACTATAGAAAACCTTCATGTGTTGAATAGAAATTCATTCGTTGAATCATATTTATGTATTGAATGGTATTCGTGTTTTGAATAAATTGTTTTAACAATAAAAATCACATTTTTATCTATATATACAAACTATAGAAAACCTTCATGTGTTGAATCGAAATTCATTCGTTGAATCATATTCATGTGTTGAATGGTATTCGTGTTTTGAATAAATTGTTTAACAATAAAAATCACCTTTTTCTATATATACAAACTATAGAAAACCTTAATGTATTGAATAGAAATTCATTCGTTGAATCATATTCATGTGTTGAATGGTATTCGTGTTTTGAATAAATTGTTTTAACAATAAAAATCACCTTTTTATCTATATATACAAAATATAGAAAACCTTCATGTATTGAAACGAAATTCATCCGTTGAATTGAAATTCATGTGTTGAATGTTATTCGTGTTTTAAATATAAAAATCACCTTTTTATCTATATATACCAACTATAGAAAACCTTCATGTGTTGAATCGAAATTCATTCGTTGAATTGTAATTCATGTGTTGAATGGTATTCGTGTTTTGAAATAAATTGTTTTACATTAAAAATCCTATTTTTATTGCCTATATGAACTATATAAAATAATCGTGTTTTGAAATGAATTGTTTTACAATAAAAATCACCTTTTTATTATATACATGAATTGTTAAAAATAGTGAAGTGTTAAAATAGAAGACAGTTAGATAAAAATATCATTTTTATCAAATGTATGAAATCATATAGTTTTGAAATCGAAGAATCGATACATACATACATATATATATATATATGTATAGAATTGAAATATATCGAATAATGAAGCTGCAGTTCATATTTTGAAATCGTGATTTCAAATGATTAGTGCGAGAGATCCGACCATTGGATTTTCCCGAAATCGCAACCGTTGGGTTCGCTTTGGAAATATCTTTCCAATGGCACCAACTTTGTAAAAATTCAATGGTTGCATTATCTGGAATGTTTAATTCAAATCTAAAGAAAAACAGCGCCAGAATCGATTATATATATATATATATATATATATATATAATTATATTAAATCGAATAACGACGCTGCCGTTCGTATTTTGAAATCGAATCTTCAAACGATTGTACCGGGAAATCCGACCGTCGGATTTTCCCAAAGCTGGAACCGTTGGATTCGTTTTGAAAAGATATTTCTAATGATATAAATTTAGTGATGATCCAACGGTTAGATTTTCAGATATGTGCAAATCAAATCTGAAGAAAAACAGCGCTACGGCCGCGTTATGGCCCGAAGCGTCATTCTGAATAAATTGGCTATTTTAACATAAATAAAAATAGTGATAAATCATTATAAAATATTATAAATGATATGGATGTGAAATTTAGAAACTAACTGAAGGTTGGTTAAGTTGAACGGTTTCCTGGGTGTTGATCTGATGTTGGTTTCGGCCTTCGGGGTTAATATTTGGGAAATCGTTCTCTTACTGATTGACGGTTAGTGACTAATGAACGGAAATGATGCATATGTAGTGTTTGTGTAGCACGTGTTTATTATATACGCGAGTTGCTCAGAAAGACCGGGTTTATCCAATTCTGAATAACTGAATCGACGATAAGAAATCGAAGATGAAGACGGCGGTTGAAGACCAGAAATCTTCACCTCGTTTGGATGGTAACTGATGTCCTGATTGGGAGGCATCTCGAAATATGGATAATGAGTGGTGATCTTCCAGACGTACGTGGAGATCGATGGGTTTGCGAGGTATATAGTGCCTTCGGTTTCGTTCCGACCCAGAACGGACTTGTAAATGGATTTTGTGTCTGACATTGGAATTTATTCTATGTGATTGATAGCCATCAGTTGCATGGTGTGAATTGCCTATGTGGCATGCTAAGATGTAGTGATCAGGGCTTCTGTTGAAAAGTAATGTCTTGTGGTGATGATCAAAGCATCGCCTGTGTGGTGTAGCTTTGTGTATAACGTGAATTCACGGGCCTCACACCCCGGTATAAACCAGAAATGGGAGAAGGACCTTAGGGAGGGCATGCGTTTCTTTCTAGTTAGAAGTGGCGTCAGTGGTTTTACATGCCCTGACGAGTTTGACTTATGTGGTTGTTACTGTTGCGAGGCGCCTCGGTTATATCGGTCGATCCGGGACCGATGGAGTCATTCGTTGGCTCATTGATGCCCTAAAGGGCGGGAAAACGTAGTGTTCAGGCATAATAATCCACATCAGTGGACCGGCCCTAACGATCCAAAGGGTTGAGGCGTTCTGATCCTGAGACACGGACTAGAGCGTCTCGAATTCGGTAAGGACTATCTTTAGCCTCGGTTCATGACGGAAATCCAATTTCCAAATACGTGACTGTGCGGTTTTGATTGTATACCTATATATGGCGACATAGTGGTAAGGGGCATTAATGCCGTCTATGATTGAAATTGTTTTTGAAACCTATAAACACTAGTAATAATATCAAATTCTTTTGTTTTATTCTTATCAAGCATATTTTGGCCATTATAAGGTAAAACTCTATCCTCCGGTTTGCGTTGCATTGTGTGATGGGAACTGAGTCTTATAATGGTTTCATTTTTATAAAAACCATTGCGATGATTAAAAGAATTATTTGTTTTAAAGCACTGGCGATCCAATGGAGTAAACCCGTTCCACGAAAGTGGCGTGGTCCTGTGATTAGCCATATTTTAAATGTGTTGAGTATTTCTCATACCAGTCCCATGACTGACTCGTAGTTTGTTTCACTTTCAAACTAGGGTGCCCCTTTTTCTAGACTAGCAGCCTCATATTCAGGTTTAGCTGGCTCTTTCTGGATAGCTAGAGCTGAAGATGGATTCTATCATTTATCTCTTTTTATGTTGTTCATCTCCTATTGTACATTATGTTTGTTTTCCGCTATAGACATTTATGTATAGCTGAATTGTATTTGTACTAAGTATGATCTTGTATACTGTGTAACTCTGATGATTACGTTTATCCAGTATATTCTATTGTTCATTATCTGGTGTATTTGTTTATTTATGTTCTGCTGTAATCTGTTTATGTGTTATATTCCAAGGATTACCCTTGCCACCGTCAGTACGGGGTTTGGGGTCATCTCATTTATCGGGGAATGGTATTAGTTTGTAATGAACAGAGATGTCGAGATTAGTTATAAAGGGGAATATGGCAGCATATTGCATTATTTATAAAAGGGGGAATATTACAACGTATTGCAAGTTTTGAACTATAACGAAAAATAACGTTGTTGACCAAGCTTAAGCATGATTTTTATATATATAGCACTACTCCCTAGGGAAAGAAAACAATTTGTTTTGAAATCCACTTATTCTAAAGTAATAAGTAATGATGTTTGTCCAAATAAATATAAGAATGAGTTAGAAAGAGAAATTGGCGAATCATTTTAGAAAACGATGACATCATTTCGATGTTTGGAATATGATTAGAGCTAAATAACACTATTATGAATTGGAACAATAATTCGACGATTTCGAATGTATTAAAGTAAATTATTTTCAGGAATTATAATCTGATGGGATAGTTAATATTTATTTTTAAACCACTAAATTATAATAGGATATGTAATCAATATTTAGTTATAAACTTGATATTGATTAAACAAGAAGTTGACTTAGAAATAGAATTTATAAAGTGGAAATGGAATATATAATTAAGAAAGAGATTTCGGTAAACAAGATAAGGGTATTTATTGCTTGAATAAAGAGTGATTTGATAAAGGTGCTTAGATTTCTATAATAGGGATGATATCACATTTTAAAGTGAATAATGATTTGAAAATGAACGTTTGGCATATTTAAATGTTATAATGAAATTAGAAATATTTTTCCAATATAGATAGGGTATATTATCCAAGTGTAGAAAATAAGGGATGTGAAAAGAGTGGAAATGTTTCGAACGTTAACAACGTATATTTTCTGGAACATGGGAAAATAAGGGTCTATAATAACTAGGAATGTTTTCAAAGAAGTGTGAAAAGGCTAAAACGGGGTTTGAGAAATATCTGGTAAGATATGGGAATTTGAAATGAATGTTAAATAAAAAGTGCCATGGTTGTGTGATGTTTAGTTGTACATTTGAATGGATGTTTGTTTTTACTTCGATAGTTAAATAACCGACTATCGAAGTGTTTTGACCATCGTTGTCAATATAAAGAGACCAGTTGGATATATGATCCGAAAACCACTCCATATAGGCATATGCGCTGCGAATTAGATTATGCTGAAGATAATTGAAGACAGAGTGAAACGCAAGGGTCGTTCTATTCCAGAATGGTGTTTTCTGTTTGTCCAGGCCCAGGATAACTTGTATGGACAAGTGTCTGACAGAGTGTACCTAATAAATCACGTACGGTTGATCTCTTAAAAGTATTACGTCAAGTGGTGGAGGAATTCGTTCCTCTTAGCTTTTTATACCCGTGATATTTTTGGAAATCGATTAGTGAATTGACAGGTTTGACGATGTGGCATTCAAAGTAAATGGTGACCAGATGTCGGAGAAGATAGACATAGCCTCTAGCCTCACAACCGGGAAATGACAAAAATTGGGCGAACAGCATGGCTAGTTGGGTCAAACCCAAGCAGAGTGTATTGTCACCGATCTAGAGAAAATCTACATTTGTTCTTCTTTTAGATTCTATATCTTCGGATTATGGTTGGATGGCCAACAACCGTGGGTGACAATATATTTGAAACACCCAAGCTAAATGAGTGGTCGGTCATGTGTAGCCAGGTTGCAAGACGTTCTAGTTGAACCCTAGTGTATCCCCTCTAGAGTATACTGATCGGAAGGTGATCCCATACCTTGTCTATTGGAATCCAATCTCCAATAAGCGCCCTGCGGTTTATGATTTTATATTATGTATATGGAGTGTGAGATGCAAGTGTTCTGCTATTTGGTTATTTACTTGATTAGACATTATTATAATATCACTGGGTTTTGATATCAAAGTATTTTGGTTTATAGTAAGGTAAAAACCGTCCATGTTTATGTGTGGGCTGGTCTTACTATTATCCTTTTGTTTCAAAAGGGTTTTCAAAATTAAACAATATGGTTGGAGTTTACTCACACTAGTCCTATGACTGACCCAGAGTTTATTTTGTGTGTTTTCCCTAAACTCTTGGGTGCCCAAATTTGTACGGGAAGTCAAATGTTCAGGTTTTGCAGATTCACTTGGGGGAGCTCGAAGCAGGAGGCTCCACTGTTAGTTATTTAAAGATTATTCCTGTTGTGATGTATATGAGTTATACTCTGATATGGTATGTATATACAAATTCAGATTTATATTTCAAAGTTATGTTATATAATACATTTTATTCGTTTCACTGTGAGTTTCATGTTTACTCTGATTCTGTTCAGTTGTGTTCTTCTTACTCTTCTATTCTATTAGTTCTGTCTTATCTTTCTCATCCTCTTATTTCTTTCTATAAATGACCCGATATTTTCGACGCTTGAATAGTCAACAGTGTATTTTATGTTGATTTTCGAGGACGAAAATTTCGCGGCCGTTACAGCGGTATCAGAGCTAAAGGTTAAGTTATTACCTTGGCTCTGTGGCGTAACTCCGTAGAGATAATGTTGGCAATACCTTAGATTGAGTTTGAGTGTATATATATAAGCGTGTATTTGTAGATATGTATAAAGACTATTTTATATTGCGTTGATTGATCTGTTGAGCGGTATATAGATTCAGATCAACGTGTCAGCCCTGACATGTTTGATAGGGATTTATAAACGCTTAAATAGAGCAATTTGACATAATATTATTTTAAAAGCTGGGTAAATAAAATAATTTTACCTAAAAATATATTTGGATATAAAAGAAGTGTATATCTTGAGATTATTATAGTATATTGGATGTATTGATCGTTATTATGATCAAATAAAGATATATAATTGAGTTGGTTATATAAATAACCAATCGAAATATTATATAAGTATAATATGCAAAATCAGATGAACTAAATCTGAATTTAAAACCAGAATTGAAATAAAACTCTAGAAACTTAGAAAGAGGTTGTAAATGAATTTTGAATTGAATATATGGAAAATTTAAAATCCTGGGAGAGATTTGGAAATGTATCTCAAGCATTTGGAAAGGATATTTGGAAGTAACTTTCAAGATAAAAGTGTTTGAAAAATAAGTTTTGAATATGATATAGTATTGAACTCACTTCGACATCCAGAAAATAATACCGATGATGGATGGCCACATCATCAGTATTCATTTTCGAGTTTCTGAAGTGATGGATTACTACTAAAAGATATTATTTTGAAATTGTTTTGAGAAAACAAATTATTTTGAATCCTGAAAAGGAATATTTATTCTAGAAAGGCAAAGCTGTTTAAACAAAAAACTCCCAAATGATATTGTTTTGAATTAAAAACAAGTATACAAGATGAATTTGTAATGATGGAAATAAATTTTACTTAAGAAGCTAAGTAAAGATTGTCAAAGCAAATGGAGATTAACAAAAACAGTTAAGGAGAAATTCAATTTGATGGAAAATGGTACTGAAACAAAAATGGAATTGAATTGAAGCCAATTAGATGGAAATCGTATTGGAATAGAATTTAACTTGGCAAAGTAGTTGAACTTGTGAAATATGATTTTTTGGAATGGAACTGAATATGGTTATGGAATTGAATTGTTAAGTAAGAATTTGGAATTGAGATCAGAACTAGAGTTTGAATTGAAGTCTGATTTGGGTATAGGTGAATGATTGGATTGGAGAATAAATTGATTTGAGATCAGTTGGAAATATTTGGATGTACGCCGGTTTGATAACAGATGGCGGAGATAGAGATGAATTCCCAACAGAGAAGGTACACGTCTATATTTATATGGGTATGAGATTTATGAGCTATTTTTGGAAAGCCGTTTAGCTGTTTGATTTTCGTTTGGATGGAGAAGACCAATAGAGGCGAGTTGTAGTTGTGCCGATTTAGACATGCAGAGGAGATGTTGGCGAAATTCTCCGAAAATTTAAGCTGTTACGAAATTTTCAGAATTTCTGAAAGTATTCGTTAATACAAATTAATATTTTAATTAAGAAGTAAATTGAAACTGAATTTTAGAAATTAAATAAAATAATTTTAACCTGGTTATAATATGGATTGTAGCATTCTCCCTACCTTAGTAATTTCGGGGACGAAATTCTTTTAAGGGGGAAGGTATGTAACGTCCCAGGATTTTAGCAATATAATAATTACTTTTTTTAATTATTTTATTATATCGGTTTGATAATTTTAAATAATTTGAATTAAATAATTTTGGTTATTTAATAAATATAAATCATAGAGTGATATATTTAATTTTCGAAACAGTCGGAAATGGTTAAATTGCAGTATAATGTGAATTGGATAATATAACAGATTTAATTCAGTTCAGTATTGAATTTATAATAATAAATATATTATTTGAACGGCAGTTGAACGTATAAATTATTATATAATTATAAACGAGCCCGTAATGTCGCGGTAGTTCGTATTTTAACGTTCTAAACTTCAACTGTGTATACAGGATCCGTTATTAGTCAGATTTCTGCAAAACAAGAAACGTTGGAATCTATTATAAAGTATTTTTATAACGGAAGTGAAAAATCAAAATTCCAGATTATATATTGTAAGTTATTTCCAAATTAAATATTCATAAAAACAGAAGCATAATCGTTTTGGCCGTAACGGTTTTTTAAATATAATTAAATATTGGATTCGAATTTGGAGAAGATCTTTGATACGCAGCTGTAATTTAATTTTTAGAATTTTATTGTGTTTTTTTATTAATTAAATACAAAAAATTTTATTTGGAGTATTTTGCACCCTATATCAATATTTTGGGATTTTACATATGAGTTAACCTACCGATATTATTATATTTTTGGGATTATGGCACCTCGCTGGACACGACCGTATTCTTATTTCTGTCCATAGCAGCTCGGGCATGAATGCAATTTCATCTAAAGCGGTACACTTAAATTGTAAAACATAAAATATAATTTAGACAAATGGATGTGAAATGGGATCACTTGCTTCTAATGGAAAATTCCCACTGTGCAAGAATACAAAGACCCTTATGTCCTAAAACCTTGAAAATAGTTGACCCTACACACCTTAGTTCTACTTTCTACCTGTGTACATTACTGCACGTACAAGTCTTACATCCGGAGTTAATTCACATCAATTCTGAACATCCAAATGCCTTAGCTTTTTAAGTAAGAATATATGTGTGTGTGTGTGTATATATATATATATATATATATATATATTAGAATACTGTGTACGGTTTTCTTTTTTGTTCACATGTTTGATGAATAGACAAATTTCATGTGTAAGGTATTGGTTCCTTCATGATGAAGAAATAAAAAAGACACGCCTAACCTAATAAAAACAACCTATGCATGTGCTTTCAAAGTCAATACACATGATTGAAGTGAAAACTAAAGTTTATGTACAGCCTAACCTGTACCTTCTATGGCCACTATGCTTCGCCGTGAAGGTTCCCAAACATATATAAATATACACAGCAGAAAGTCTTGTTTTCTCCTCTTCAAGTCACTAACAGCCGACAGTTTTAATAGTGAAATATATATAAAATAAAAATCAAATTACACACTTGAATCCAAGCATATATATAGATATGAGAACTCTTTTTCTCAGCTGTACATTTTTCTAGTAAATTCGAACCCGTTTCTATGCATTTCTCATGAAAACAGGTTGGCATGCGAAGTTGAAGTCGAGCTGGCCAGGAAGCTTTGGGTAGTATGCTAATGATAGTCGAGACGGTGAGTGCGAGTTTTGTTAGATGGGAAGGGAGGAGTCGTGCTTGCTAAGATCAGTTTAATGATGTATTCAGATCGAGGAATCATGGTGACATGGGGTATTGCTTTAGTGAAGAGGGGAGTGGTGAGTTACTGTTGGAGGAGTTTTATAACGGTGGGTGTTTTTTCAATGAAAGTATGAAGGCAGTGCTGCATGCAAGTGGGAATCGATTTAAAGGAACGACATAGTGGAGATTTTGCAAGAAGGCTAAAGGTATTGTTGAGTTCATTACACAGGTGAACTGACGGTGTAGTTTTGCTAAGGGGTGGTTGCGCTAATGGTGATGGAAGAGGGAGTTTGCAGTTCTCAAAAACATTTACAAGGGTGTGATGTGTCTTCATGAGGTATGGGAGGGGTAGAGTTTTTGTAACGAACCGGGATTTTCGACTCCGAAAATCAACATCAAACTACCATGTTGACCATTCAGACATCGAATATTCCAGATCATTAATAGAAAGAAGTTAGAGGGTGAGAATAGATAAGATAGAAATATTAGAATAGAAGAAGAAGAAACACCACACAGAGTCTCACATCGCAGCGGAACAAAATATAATACAGAAATAATCTTTATTGAAAGCTTGGAAATACTTACAGTATCAGAGTACATCATACACTGGGACAGTTATAATGATCTGTTCCCATATACAACACACAGCGGAATAGTAGTAATATCATACGTCTGGACTCTTCCAGCTCTTCTCTTCATAGCAGTTGATAACCTGAACCTGTACAACCCGGCCTAACCCGAGCATTTACAAAACACCGGGTCAGTCTGGTGAACCAGAGTGAGATAAACTCGCACAGTAATAAGGGTAAATCATCCAATCAAGATTTTAAAGTTCAAAATTTTTTCAAAAGAAAAGGATAATCGTAAGACCAAATCCACACATAAATACGGACGGTTTTTACCTTACAATAACCCAAAACAGTTTGAAACCAATATCTTTTCTGATATTATAATAATGTCTAAATACAAGTAAATAGAATCTAGTAGAACGCTTGCATCTCACGCTCCACATATATAGTATACAAACAAAACCGCAGGTGCTTATTGGAGATTGGATTCCAACTTGACAAGGTATGGGTCCACCTTCCGATAGTGTATCTCTAGAGACGAATACACTGGGTTCAACAAGAACTTCTTGCAACCCGGCCCTCACATGACCGACCCCTCATTTCGCTTGAGTGTATCGAATGTATATCACCGACGGTTGGGATCAGCAACCGTCTCCCGATAAGGGACAGCATCGAAACATAGATTTAAGAAATAAATAGGACTTTCTCTAGATAGGTGATCATACACCCTAATGGGAGCGACCCACATAGCCATGCTGCTTGCCCGATTTTTGTCATTTCCCGGTTGATGAGGCTTGAGGCCAGAATTAACTCTTGAACATCTGGTCGTCATTCACTTTGAATGCCACATCGTTAAATCCATCAGATATCACTAATTGATATCCACAAAAATACTCTAGCTGGAAGCTAAGAGAACGGCGATTCCCCGCCAACAACTATCGCATGTTTGAAGAAATCAACGTACGTGATCCTTTGGAAATACTCTGTCAGACATTCGTCCATATATGTCATCCAGGAACAGGATGAACCAAAGGCACTCTCCTACCGCATCCATATAGGAATCACCCCATGGATCAGTAGCGAGAAGTCCTTGCAACCCGTAGAATCCAACTACGACAGAATCGCAATTTATCTCTGCTTGCCAGGCAGAGAATATTAGTGGTTCTTCCGTGTATGAAAATCCACGGTCTTCAATGCTCCATCTCGATCATCTTCTGAGATCTTCACGTATTTGTTGGTCGGAATGGTTTTCGAATAAATTCGATCCCGGTCTTTCCGTACCAACACTCGTATTGGTCAGATTTGATAGTCGGTGTTTTAACTATCAAAATGTACAGTGTTTCAATCATGACACTCCAATGAATTCACTGATTCAGTATTTAGCATCACTTGGCCTTTAACAAACTAATTTCCTTTTTGTTAAATTGAAATTTCAAATTCTTTTAAATATTCAAAAATACGATATTTGAATAACTCTAATTGATTAATTAACATTCCTCTTAACTCCATTCGCTTGACTCTAGATCACAGCGATTACAATGGTTACGCCTGATTCCCTCAGGAAACATCTGACCGCCGTAGGCTATCTGCAGCCCTGCGAATTACACTAGCAGTCGTACGAAATGGCAACTTAGCCGAATAATTTTGTTTGGCTAATTCTATCGCGAATAAATATATTCAATTTCCCATTTTGAAATCTCATTTAAAATTCTCCTTTTTACTAGATCTCGTTTTCAAATAACGTTAATGTAAAATTAACGTCTTAACACTTTGAATCTCACTTAAAACTCTGGTTTATAATAAACCCTTTTATCGTAATCTCCTTCGACTTAATTCAAATAATTGAGTACGTTTATTTCCTTTCACCATTCAATTGGCTTGCATCTCACATTCGGTAACCTTTTTAAATGAATTCCCATTTACAAATATATTCCTAAATTCATCATAAAATAATAACTTATTTCAAACATTAACTACTTTAGTAGTTAATCCCTTTATTAACTAAATTAAATATTAAATCCCTTTTTAAATCCTTATTTAAATTCAAACAATATTCATTTAACTATTTTAGTCAAAGCACATTAACTTGATAAACAATTCTAATTCCAAACGGTCGATTTAATTAACTCAAAAACTTGATTATCTCCTTAACCGATTTCCACAATCCTCGTTTTTAAATTAATTAAAAATATAATTTATTTAAATAAATTCTAATTATTTGTTTTCTTTACGAAACAATTTTCCAAGGTTTTACCATTTAATTTATTTCTTATTCTTCCACTGGTAAATCTGATTAACATCAGCATTTGCTTTGCAAAATAACTTCATAACAAATCAAAGTCTTAAACAAATAAAATATTTATTTATTTCTCTTAAATAACTTTTATTCAAATAATATAATTCAAATCTAACTCTGGTTATAAAATAAATTTCATAACCTCAACTCTATCGATTCACCTGACGGTGAATCAATATCTATAAGCCGATTGATTTTTTTAAAGGCCATACTCTGCCAAACACTTAACCAATATCGCCCATTGGTTTAAACCAAATAGATGTTGAATATCCAGTCAATAATCAACCATCAAATCAATCAACCCTAACAGGACAGTTCATATATGGTAATATGAAAATAGATAATATATTTGAGGGATCCGGTTGGGTCCCTCCAACCTGTTCTTCCCTGTATTCAAATGGTTATCTCAAATCAGACGGTTCAGTTTTGTTTAACTGATAAACTAAATAACGACCATTTAACATCAACCATAAGCAATTCCAACGATGCAACCATTTAAAACACGTTTATAAATAAACGTGACCAACCAAGGTGAGTTACCTTTATTGGAACCAATCGTTAAAAATAACGATTTGGTATTTCACTGAAATTAAACACAGTTTAATTTCATCAGTTAAATCAACAGTTAAATAGATGACTAGCAAAACAGTCAACCATCGGCAAGCAGAGCACACAAAATAAAAACACCCAATTTATATAAAATATAAAAAGGGTAACTGAGTGAGTTTAACTCACTTGATTTGGTACCGTTGTTTAAACGGTTGATTTCAATTCCGTTCGGCACTGTCTAGAATGCTCTGTCCGTTGGTAGGATTCAAGAATGTAGTATTTCCTAATATGGTCCCAATGTAATTTGTCTCATCAAAATTCTGTTATTAAAATGAAAAGTTATTGGTTTTCTAATATATGATTATAATTAATATAACTATTTTTCTAAATCAATTTGTTAATGAATTAATTACTTTTTATTTCAAACGGCTGGCATCAGGAAAGTAATTATCAAGCCGGACTTCGTTCTTCTGTTCACTGCGTTCAACGCTTCCATTTGGAATCCCTGTACCAATTTAATCAAAGCATTAACCCCTTAACTGCAGGTTATTATACTAATTACTAGTTTAGATTATACAGTTTAAAAATCTATGGAACCTTACATTCAACACTATTTCAAATGGTCAGGTCCTTCCCTTTTGGTGTCTTCATTCGGTTGTGCTGACCTTTCTCGTGTTTTCTTTGTAACCGTATACGGTCCATGTTAGAACCCTATAGGCCTGCACCACATATGTTTTAACAAAAATAAATGAATATAAGTCACTGTATAAATTAGAACCATTTATCTTCTAGATTAATTGCTAATAGCTAATTACTTTAATTATAGTTTTAATACAAATTAACCCGCTAACTGTTTTACTTAATCACTTTTTATATGGCCGATTTATTTCTTTACCTTACGCTGTTCTTTCCTCTTCTCAAAATATGCGGTTCCAAAACAACCACCACTTACCTGCTGTAAACCGCAACTTCCCACCTAAGACACTTCCTTCTCCTCCAAGCAACACGTCAATACCTCCCCTCCCTACCCTTACTTCTCCACCCTTCCTATACGTCCGCCCTTCCTTTCCTTTTTTTTTAATTTTTTTTTCGCTTACTGTAAACTGAAATGAAGATGACTCGAAGTATATATATACGGTGGAAAGGGTTTGGGCGTCACGGCAAATTTTGGGTAGGTCAGTAGCATAGCTGTTTTGATGGTGAGTGCTTCAGAACGTGGTCGACAAGACTTCATAAATTTAGGACAGAGGTTTGTACGTCTGTCAGTTGTTGTATGTATATATAGGAGACCAAATGAATAAAATAATATTTGCGAAACTTCGCTACAAAGTAATTGATTAAAATCACTACCACAAATTTCTGTTTTCTGATAAAAAGTCTATTCTTAGTGTAAAAAGGTATTCCGATCCCAATGGGACAAGTTTCGTCGAAATCCGAGGTCGTATGGAAAAATTTCCTTTATGAAACCGGAAATGAACACACGTTTAATTTTTCCACGGTCACCAGATAAATCAAATCCACTTGAAACTGCGAACATCGACAATAACTTTTTGATACGAACCCAACGGCACTAATTTCGTCGCATTCTGAGACTGTTGCCCCGGTAGGCTGTTTTTACCTCGAACCGCAATACCCCTTTTAACACCAAATTTTCCGGTCTCTAAAAATAACAAACTATATACTTATTCTGACTCTAATCGACGATACGAACTCAATGGAACTGGTTTCGTGGCCTACTTTGATCGTCTGCTCAAGTTACACTCAAATACCCCTTTATTTATTTAAATACGCGCTATAGAAATGAACGGGCGTTTACGGCTACCGTGGCCACATACGACATCGGTTTTCCACGCCACTCACCACCGTACAATAATTTAACGATACAGTTCTAATGAAACTGATTTCGTCGAAATCTGAGTCCGTTTGCAAAACGGCCATTTTAAAGGCCTATAATTTAATAACGATTTTCCATAGCGACTATTTCAAAATTTGATTTGGCCATAACTATCAAATTACAACACGAAATTTGGATTTTTCTCTTTCATATGAAAGCTATTGCAAATACGGCTCCAACGTGTCTTGTTTCACAGAAATCCGACTTATTTCGAATCCTGTATTCTCAGTTGAAGTTCAAAACTCCAATTTACGAACTGCACGCCATTTTCAAGCTCGAATTATATTATATATAAATTATAACGTTCAACTTCGTTTTTAATAACGAATTAAATATTAAATCCATTAATATTCCCAACATAATATTTAAAACTAATTTAAATATTCATATTCAAATGGTCGAAAAACACGGGTCGTTACATTCTTCCCCCCTTAAAATAATTTCGTCCTCGAAATTGCTAAGGTAAGAAAGAACGTTATAAACTCACCAACTTTCAAATCCAATTTATTTTTAAATTAGAAACCAATTCAATACTGTTATATAGATATTTTCAAAAATATTGAAAATTTTCTAACACTTTAAATTTCCGAGAAATTTTGCCAGCACCTCCTCTGTACGGCTCAATCGGTACAACTACAATTCGCCTCTCTGGGCCTTCTCCAATTCAAAAGAAAATAAACAGCCAAGTGGCTTGCCAAATCGGCTCACAAACTTCCAAATCCACATAAAAGTAAACGTGTACCTTTTTGTCGGGCATATCATTATATCCTTCCCGTCTGCCACCCTGTCAGCATATACAAATGCATTCCCAAACAAAATTCCAATTTTATCCTCAAACCAAATCCTTCAGGCGTCCAAGCCAAATCCCATTCTTAACTCCTTTTCCATCCATTATCAATTTCACCTCTTAACTCACCAGTCCAATACCATTTCAGATTCCTGTCTCCCAAATTCAAAATCTAATTCAACTTGATATATTATATCCTGATTCAATTTCCAGTTAATTGGTTTCAATTCAATTCATATTTGCTTTAACAAATTTCTATCTAATTTTGTCTTTGTTCAACAATTTCCCTGGGAGTTTTAAACAGTTTAGCTTTTTCAAAAATCAAATATTCCTTTTCAGGATTCAAAACAACTTGTTTTTCTCAAAGCAATTCAAAACAAAATCTTTGGTAGTAATCCGTCACTTACCACTCGAAAATGAACACCGATGATGTCCGGATCGTCATCGGAATCTATTTTCCAGCTATTGAAGTGAGTTTAATACTATGTCACTTTCAAAACCAGTTCTAAACACTTTCATTTTGAAATCCATTTCAAAATATCCCTTTCAAATGCTTGTAACAAATTTAAAATCTCCCAGGATTTTAAAATCTCATATATTCAATCCAAGTTTATTTGCAGTCACCTTTTCCACTTTTGGGAATTTTAATTCCAGATTTAATTCATTTGTTTTCATATTATACGAATTCTAATTGGTTATTTATATAACCTTTTCAATTATAACCAAGCAACACATCCAATATACTATAATATTTCAGATGTATATCATTCTTTATATCAAAATATAATTTGGGTAAAATTATTTCATTTACCCTCTTTCAAAAACATACTGTGTCGAATTATTCTGTCCAAGAGTTTAGAAACACTTATCGTCACAGTTTGCATTACTGTATCGACCAGAATTCATAAACTACTCGACAAACCAATCAACACAATATAAGACAGTTTTTATATCAATTTACAAATACGCGCTCATATATATATATATATACTCTCATACTCAATCTAGGGTATTGCTAACCCCATTTCTACTGAGTCACGCCACAGAGCCAAGGTAATTACTTAACCTTAAGCTCTGATACCACTGTAACGAACCGGGATTTTCGACTCCGAAAATCAACATCAAACTACCATGTTGACCATTCAGACATCGAATATTCCAGATCATTAATAGAAAGAAGTTAGAGGGTGAGAATAGATAAGATAGAAATATTAGAATAGAAGAAGAAGAAACACCACACAGAGTCTCACATCGCAGCGGAACAAAATATAATACAGAAATAATCTTTATTGAAAGCTTGGAAATACTTACAGTATCAGAGTACATCATACACTGGGACAGTTATAATGATCTGTTCCCATATAAAACACACAGCGGAATAGTAGTAATATCATACGTCTGGACTCTTCCAGCTCGTCTCTTCATAGCAGTTGATAACCTGAACCTGTACAACCCGGCCTAACCCGAGCATTTACAAAACACCGGGTCAGTTTGGTGAACCAGAGTGAGATAAACTCGCACAGTAATAAGGGTAAATCATCCAATCAAGATTTTAAAGTTCAAATTTTTTTCAAAAGAAAAGGATAATCGTAAGACCAAATCCACACATAAATACGGACGGTTTTTACCTTACAATAACCCAAAACAGTTTGAAACCAATATATTTTCTGATATTATAATAATGTCTAAATACAAGTAAATAGAATCTAGTAGAACGCTTGCATCTCACGCTCCACATATATAGTATACAAACAAAACCGCAGGTGCTTATTGGAGATTGGATTCCAACTTGACAAGGTATGGGTCCACCTTCCGATAGTGTATCTCTAGAGACGAATACACTGGGTTCAACAAGAACTTCTTGCAACCCGGCCCTCACATGACCGACCCCTCATTTCGCTTGAGTGTATCGAATGTATATCACCGACGGTTGGGATTAGCAACCGTCTCCCGATAAGGGACAGCATCGAAACATAGATTTAAGAAATAAATAGGACTTTCTCTAGATAGGTGATCATACACCCTAATGGGAGCGACCCACATAGCCATGCTGCCTGCCCGATTTTTTTCATTTCCCGGTTGATGAGGCTTGAGTCCAGAATTAACTCTTGAACATCTGGTCGTCATTCACTTTGAATGCCACATCGTCAAATCCATCAGATATCACTAATTGATATCCACAAAAATACTCTAGCTGGAAGCTAAGAGAACGGCGATTCCCCGCCAACAACTATCGCATGTTTGAAGAAATCAACGTACGTGATCCTTTTGAAATACTCTGTCAGACATTCGTCCATATATGTCATCCAGGAACAGGATGAACCAAAGGCACTCTCCTACCGCATCCATATAGGAATCACCCCATGGATCAGTAGCGAGAAGTCCTTGCAACCCGTAGAATCCAACTACGACAGAATCGCAATTTATCTCTGCTTGCCAGGCAGAGAATATTAGTGGTTCTTCCGTGTATGAAAATCCACGGTCTTCAATGCTCCATCTCGATCATCTTCTGAGATCTTCACGTATTTGTTGGTCGGAATGGTTTTCGAATAAATTCGATCCCAGTCTTTCCGTACCAACAGTCGTATTGGTCAGATTTGATAGTCGGTGTTTTAACTATCAAAATGTACAGTGTTTCAATCATGACACTCCAATGAGTTCACTGATTCAGTATTTAGCATCACTTGGCCTTTAACAAACTAATTTCCTTTTTGTTAAATTGAAATTTCAAATTCTTTTAAATATTCAAAAATACGATATTTGAATAACTCTAATTGATTAATTAACATTCGTCTTAACTCCATTCGCTTGACTCTAGATCACAGCGATTACAATGGTTACGCCTGATTCCCTCAGGAAACATCTGACCGCCGTAGGCTATCTGCAGCCCTGCGAATTACACTAGCAGTCGTACGAAATGGCAACTTAGCCGAATAATTATGTTTGGCTAATTCTATCTCGAATAAATATATTCAATTTCCCATTTTGAAATCTCATTTAAAATTCTCCTTTTTACTAGATCTCGTTTTCAAATAACGTTAATGTAAAATTAACGTCTTAACACTTTGAATCTCACTTAAAACTCTGGTTTATAATAAACCCTTTTATCGTAATCTTCTTCGACTTAATTCAAATAATTGAGTACGTTTATTTCCTTTCACCATTCAATTGGCTTGCATCTCACATTCGGTAACCTTTTTAAATGAATTCCCATTTACAAATATATTCCTAAATTCATCATAAAATAATAACTTATTTCAAACATTAACTACTTTAGTAGTTAATCCCTTTATTAACTAAATTAAATATTAAATCCCTTTTTAAATCCATATTTAAATTCAAACAATATTCATTTAACTATTTTAGTCAAAGCACATTAACTTGATAAACAATTCTAATTCCAAACGGTCGATTTAATTAACTCAAAAACTTGATTATCTCCTTAACCGATTTCCACAATCCTCGTTTTTAAATTAATTAAAAATATAATTTATTTAAATAAATTCTAATTATTTGTTTTCTTTACGAAACAATTTTCCAAGGTTTTACCATTTAATTTATTTCTTATTCTTCCACTGGTAAATCTGATTAACATCAGCATTTGCTTTGCAAAATAACTTCATAACAAATCAAAGTCTTAAACAAATAAAATATTTATTTATTTCTCTTAAATAACTTTTATTCAAATAATATAATTCAAATCTAACTCTGGTTATAAAATAAATTTCATAACCTCAACTCTATCGATTCACCTGACGGTGAATCAATATCTATAAGCCGATTGATTTTTTTAAAGGCCATACTCTGCCAAACACTTAACCAATATCGCCCATTGGTTTAAACCAAACAGATGTTGAATATCCAGTCAATAATCAACCATCAAATCAATCAACCCTAACAGGACAGTTCATATATGGTAATATGAAAATAGATAATATATTTGAGGGATCCGGTTGGGTCCCTCCAACCTGTTCTTCCCTGTATTCAAATGGTTATCTCAAATCAGACGGTTCAGTTTTGTTTAATTGATAAACTAAATAACGACCATTTAACATCAACCATAAGCAATTCCAACGATGCAACCATTTAAAACACGTTTATAAATAAACGTGACCAACCAAGGTGAGTTACCTTTATTGGAACCAATCGTTAAAAATAACGATTTGGTATTTCACTGAAATTAAACACAGTTTAATTTCATCAGTTAAATCAACAGTTAAATAGATGACTAGCAAAACAGTCAACCATCGGCAAGCAGAGCACACAAAATAAAAACACCCAATTTATATAAAATATAAAAAGGGTAACTGAGTGAGTTTAACTCACTTGATTTGGTACCGTTGTTTAAACGGTTGATTTCAATTCCGTTCGGCACTGTCTAGAATGCTCTGTCCGTTGGTAGGATTCAAGAATGTAGTATTTCCTAATATGGTCCCAATGTAATTTGTCTCATCAAAATTCTGTTATTAAAATGAAAAGTTATTGGTTTTCTAATATATGATTATAATTAATATAACTATTTTTCTAAATCAATTTGTTAATGAATTAATTACTTTTTATTTCAAACGGCTGGCATCAGGAAAGTAATTATCAAGCCGGACTTCGTTCTTCTGTTCACTGCGTTCAACGCTTCCATTTGGAATCCCTGTACCAATTTAATCAAAGCATTAACCCCTTAACTGCAGGTTATTATACTAATTACTAGTTTAGATTATACAGTTTAAAAATCTATGGAACCTTACATTCAACACTATTTCAAATGGTCAGGTCCTTCCCTTTTGGTGTCTTTATTTGGTTGTGCTGACCTTTCTCGTGTTTTCTTTGTAACCGTATACGGTCCATGTTAGAACCCTATAGGCCTGCACCACATATGTTTTAACAAAAATAAATGAATATAAGTCACTGTATAAATTAGAACCATTTATCTTCTAGATTAATTGCTAATAGCTAATTACTTTAATTATAGTTTTAATACAAATTAACCCGCTAACTGTTTTACTTAATCACTTTTTATATGGCCGATTTATTTCTTTACCTTACGCTGTTCTTTCCTCTTCTCAAAATATGCGGTTCCAAAACAACCACAACTTACCTGCTGTAAACCGCAACTTCCCACCTAAGACACTTCCTTCTCCTCCAAGCAACACGTCAATACCTCCCCTCCCTACCCTTACTTCTCCACCCTTCCTATACGTCCGCCCTTCCTTTCCTTTTTTTTTTATTTTTTTTTTCTTACTGTAAACTGAAATGAAGATGACTCGAAGTATATATATATATACGGTGGAAAGGGTTTGGGCGTCACGGCAAATTTTGGGTAGGTCAGTAGCATAGCTGTTTTGATGGTGAGTGCTTCAGAACGTGGTCGGCAAGACTTCATAAATTTGGGACAGAGGTTGTACGTCTGTCAGTTGTTGTATGTATATATAGGAGACCAAATGAATAAAATAATATTTGCGAAACTTCGCTACAAAGTAATTGATTAAAATCACTACCACAAATTTCTGTTTTCTGATAAAAAGTCTATTCTTAGTGTAAAAAGGTATTCCGGTCCCAATGGGACAAGTTTCGTCGAAATCCGAGGTCGTATGGAAAAATTTCCTTTATGAAACCGGAAATGAACACACGTTTAATTTTTCCACGGTCACCAGATAAATCAAATCCACTTGAAACTGCGAACATCGACAATAACTTTTTGATACGAACCCAACGGCACTAATTTCGTCGCATTCTGAGACTGTTGCCCCGGTAGGCTGTTTTTACCTCGAACCGCAATACCCCTTTTAACACCAAATTTTCCGGTCTCTAAAAATAACAAACTATATACTTATTCTGACTCTAATCGACGATACGAACTCAACGGAACTGGTTTCGTGGCCTACTTTGATCGTCTGCTCAAGTTACACTCAAATACCCCTTTATTTATTTAAATAAGCGCTATAGAAATGAACGGGCGTTTACGTCTACCGTGGCCACATACGACATCGGTTTTCCACGCCACTCACCACCGTACAATAATTTAACGATACAGTTCTAATGAAACTGATTTCGTCGAAATCTGAGTCCGTTTGCAAAACGGCCATTTTAAAGGCCTATAATTTAATAACAATTTTCCATAGCGACTATTTCAAAATTTGATTTGGCCATAACTATCAAATTACAACACGAAATTTGGATTTTTCTCTTTCATATGAAAGCTATTGCCAATACGGCTCCAACATGTCTTGTTTCACAGAAATCCGACTTATTTCGAATCCTGTATTCTCAGTTGAAGTTCAAAACTCCAATTTACGAACTGCACGCCATTTTCAAGCTCGAATTATATTATATATAAATTATAACGTTCAACTTCGTTTTTAATAACGAATTAAATATTAAATCCATTAATATTCCCAACATAATATTTAAAACTAATTTAAATATTCATATTCAAATGGTCGAAAAACACGGGTCGTTACAGTTTTTGAAGGGGTGGCAAGTGAATGTGAAGGTGGAAGTAGCTGATAACGTGGGTGAGCGGTGACGGTTGCGTAAGTGCTGAGGGGCTTAAGAGAGAAGTTATAAAGAAATAATGAACAGTGATTTAAATGCCCTTGTACCCATACTAGGATTATATTCTCAAAACAAGGTTGGACGTGCATAAGGGCATATAGAAGCGAATTTGTTGCGTTTCAGGGAGGAACGGTGGGAAGAAGGAACTATTGTTTCAAAAGTAGGTGGATTTAAGTGGGCCGATGAAATAGATTTCAAGCCCAAGTATTACATATATAATATTGCAGCGTCACATGAATTTGTGTGAGGGAGCTAGTATGCAGGGAAATAAAAGGGGTAAGGACGTAGTCACTCAACTTGAAAACGTTCGGTATTGATGGACGGATCGGTTGTGGGGTAAGGGTGAACATCAGGGTTGCCTGAAGAAGTACGACTACTGAGATTAAGGTCCAAACAAAATGAAATGAGCTTTATTGGAATCGTGGTTCCAGAGGTTACGAGTATGAACCCTTTTGAAGTGATTTGTTACAAATTATGGTAGAATTAATCGATTGACGCAAATCGTTATTTAATGGTTAACGCGCAAGGTGAGTAAATTCACTAACTCTAATCTATTTCGAAATATTTTAACTAGATCTTAATATTGATAATAATGGTTGAATGCAGTGTCATAGTCCTGTAGTAGGTTACAATTAAATTTGTTAAAATATATATATTGTTGCATATGTACATATCATTGGTTGGATACTGATTCCATTGATTATAACATTCCCTATTATGGTATATGTACTGTTTGTTTTATATTATTTATATGTACCCTGTTTGAACCCAAATGACATTGAAACCCTGTATGGATATTGACGTTGAATGGAAATTCAACATTATTTTGATTTAATCAATAGACGATATCGATTAAGAAAATGGCAGCACCGACCGTAATCCCATCTCTTTGTTAAAAAGTTGATTTACCGGTAGGCGAATCAACGAAATTAAGTTATAAAAATTATATTTTTATAATTAAACGGAAGTCCTAGATTATAATAGAAGTTCTATTATAAACATTTTGTAGTAAATTTTTATTAAGCAATATAAGCGATTATTTTTAATCAGGTGAAGCTATAAATTGTCCTATGAAGATAATCATTTTAAGACAAAAATGGTTAAGCAATATTTTAGATTAATTTTATTAATCTAATGTTAAGGAGTAATCACGATCAATTAACAAATTAACTGATGATTTGAAGTTGATAAAATCAACTATTTTGTTAGAAATTGATTATTTGATTAATTGTTCTTCAATTAATCAAATAATAATGGTTTTAGAAATTAATTATTTAAATAAATAGGATTTCTTAATTATGAATGACCTTTTCATTTAACGAAGTTTAAATGATTAATGGACTAATATAATTAGTCATTGTTTATTAAGTAAGCAACTAATCTATTTTCAAAATCAGTAATGAAGTAAACTGTTTTACTTCAGCAATGATGAAGTTAATTATTATGTAATTAAAGTAATTGTTTCTTAAAAGGAATTTGTTTAAGACAGTATTAAATTTGTAATGAGATGTTACCTGAATAAGGTATAATGATTCAAATAGAAAGAGAAATGTCAAAAGACAAAGAGCGTTAATGGACTTGGGTAAAGAAGTTATAATTGAAATTATATAAGGAAGATGAAGCGAAGAATTAATACTTAATATAAATAATTATAAACAATCGAGCTTTCAAAATAAGGATATGGCGTCATAAAACCATATTTAAAATAAAGCAAGGAATATGATTTGACGGACTATAAATAACAAGGAGTTAGAGTTACAGGCTTATATCTATTCTAAGATAAGAACGTTGTCGATCAAGGTCTGAGAGGTAAATAAAATATCCCAACCTGAACGACTTCACTATTATCGAGGAAAGGTATTAGTTTGTAATGGACAGAGAAGTCGAGATTAGTTATAAAGGGGAATATGGCAGTGTATTGCATTAGTTATAAAAGGGGGAATATTACAGCGTATTGCAAGTTTTGAACTATAACGAAAATTAACGTTGTTGACCAAGCTTAAGCGTGATTTTTATATATATAGCACTACCCCCTAGGGAATGAAAATAGTTTGGTCTGAAATCCACTTATTATAAAGTAATAAGTAATGATGTTTGTCCAAAGAAATATAAGAATGAGTTAGAAAAAGAAATTGGGGAATCATTTTAGAAAACGATGACATCATTTCGATGTTAGGAATATGATTAGAGCTAAATAACACTATTAGGAATTGGAACTATAATTCGACGATGTCGAATGTATCAAAGTAAATTATTTTTAGGAAATATAATCTGATAAGATAGTTAATATTTAGTTTTAAACCAATAAATTATAATAGGATATGTAATCAATATTTAGTTATAAACTTGATATTGATTTAACAAGAAGTTGACATAGAAACAGAGTTTATAAAGTGGAATGGGAATATAAAATTATGAAAGAGATTTCGGTAAACAAGATAAGGGTATTTATTACTTGAATAAAGAGTGATTTGATAAAGGTGTTCAGATTTCTATAATATGGATGATATTCACATTTTAAAGTGAATATTGATTTAAAAGTGAACGTTTGGCATATTTAAATGTTTATAATGAAATTATAAATATTTTTTTAACATAGATAGGGTATGTTATCCAAGTGTAGAAAATAAGGAACGTGAAAAGAATGGAAATGTTTCGAACGTTAATAATGTATATTTTTTGGAACATGGGAAAATAAGAGTCTATAATATCTGTGAATGTTTTCCAAGAAGTGTGAAAAGGCTAAAACGGGGTCTAAGAAATATCTGGTAAGATATGGGAATTTGAAATGAATGTTAAATAAAAAGTGCCTTGGTAATGTGATGTTTAGTTGTACATTTGAATGGATGTTTGTTTTTACTTCGATGGTTAAATAACCGATTATCGAAGTGTTTTGACCATCGTTGTCAATACAGAGAGACCGGTTGGATATATTATCCGAAAATCACTCCGTATAGGCATAGGCGCTGCGAATTCGATTATGCTGAAGATAATTGAAGATGGAGTGAAATGCAAGAGTCGTTCTGTTCCAGAATGGTGTTTTTTGTTTGCCCGGTCCTAGGACAACTTGTATGGACGAGTGTCTGACAAAGTATACCTAATAAATCACATGCGGTTTATCTCTTAAAAGTATTACGTCTAGTGGCGGAGGAATTCATTCCTCTTAGCATTTTTAGAAATTGATTAGTGAATTGACTGGTTTGACGATGTGGCATTCAAAGTGAATGGTGACCATAGGTCTGAGAAGATGGACGTAGCCTCTAGCCTCACAACCGGGAAATGAAAAAAATCGGGCGGGCAGCATGGCTAGTTGGGTCATACCCAAGTAGGGTGTATTGTCACTGATCTAGAGAAAATTTATTTCTTCTTTTCGATTTTGTATCTTCGGATTACAGTTGGATGGCCAACAAGCGTGGGTGACAATATATTCGTTACACTCAAGCTAAATGAGTGGTCGGTCATGTGTGGCCGGATTGCAATATGTTCTTGTTGAACCCTGGTGTATCCCCTCTAGTAGACCTGTCAAAATATGACCCTACCCTTTTACCCTACTCATTTTACCCTAATTACAACCCTGTAGGGTCAACCCTTTTATAATTTTTTATTAAATGAATCATAAGAGGGTTGACCCTTTTTTAAAAGGGTTACAAATGGATAACCCTCTTACCCAAATAATAAAAAAGTAATACTTTAAAATAACGATTTTTAAATGTAAAAATTTCAAAATTACGAAAATACCCTTCATTTTGGAAAAAGTGAAAAAAAAGAAAAATTTTCAAAAAATCCAGAAAATTATGAAATGAAAATTTAAAAAATGAAATATTCGAAAATAATGATTTTTAAAGCTAAAAGGACCAAAATTACGAAAATGCCCTTCATATTGGAAAAAGTGAAAAAAAATTCAGAAAATCCAGAAAATTAAGAAATGGAAAGTAAAAAAATTTATTTTAAAATAACGATTTTTAAAGCTAAAAATGCTAAAATAACGAAAATACCCTTCATTTTGAAAAAAGTGAAAAAAATAAATAAATTTCAAAAAATCCAGAAAATTACAAAATGAAAAGTAAAAAAAGAATTATTCAAAAATTACGATTTTAAAGCTAAAAATGTAAAAATTACGAAAATACCCTTCATATTGGAAAAAGTGAAAAAAATAAAAAAAATACAGAAAATTATGAAATGAAAAGTAATAAAAGAATTATTCGAAAACAATAGTTTTTAAAGTTAAAAAGGCCAAAATTACGAAAATGCCCTTCACGTTGAAAAAAGTTAAAAAAAATAAAATAAATTTCAAAAAATCCAAAAATTTACGAAATGAAAAGTAAAAAAAGAATTATTTTAAAATAACAATTTTTAAAGCTAAAAATGCTAAAATTACGAAAATACCCTTTATTTTGGAAAAAGTGAAATTTATTAAAAGCTTGGCTAAAATTACTAAATGAAATACCTTTTATTTTCGTAATTTTGCATATTTAGCTTTAAAAATCATAATTTTCAAATAATTCTTTTTTTACTCTTCATTTCGTAATTTTCTGAATTTTTATTTATTTTTTTCACTTTTTTCAAAAATGAAGGGTATTTTCGTAATTTTAGCGTTTTTAGTTTTAAAAATCATTATTTTAAAATAATTATTTTTTTACTTTTCATTTCGTAATTTTCTGGATTTTTTGAAATTTATTTATTTTTTTCACTTTTGTGACGATCCCAAAATCCAAGGGGCGGTATTAAGGATAATCATAGGGAAATAACACATTAATCATCATAGCAGAGAACAGATAATAGCAGAAACAATAAATAGAATAATTTTACATGGATATGACAGCGGAATCACATGTAATAACATCAGAATAGCATAGCGTGGGATATAACTTAGTAAAATAAAAGGAAAGTGATCAGTCATCATCGCCAGAGGCGGAATACATTTATGCAGTGAGACATAATAAGGGTATCAGTCTACATCGCCGAAGGCGGAATACATATACATATAATAAGAAATGCGGAAAGTAAATCAGTCTGCATCGCTAGTGGCGGAATCATAACATAAGTATAGTAATGGCGGAAAAAGTCAAAGTCGTCTCTGTGAAGTCAGCCTCGCCATGAGCCAAAAATGCACCCTATGCAGCAGTGCAGAGCCAAAAACAACCTGTCACCTGTGTACTAGGTTGCCCGTGTGAAAATAAGGGCACCCGCGTTTGCAAAGTGAAACAAACAACGAGTCAGTCATGGGGACTGGTATGAGGAATCTATTTAACAGTTAAACAATAGTAATAGCAAATCACAGGACCACGCCACTTTCGCGGAACGGGTTTACTCCAGTGATTGCTAGTGCATTTAAAACAAAGTAAGTTCTTTTAAAACAACGCAATGCTTTTAGATAGAATGAAGCCATTATAAGACTCAGGTCCCATCACACAATGCAACGCAAGCCGGAGGATAGAGTTTTACCTTATAATAGCCAAATATGCTTGATACGTATAAAGCAAAATCATTTGATATTATTACTAGTGCATATATGTTTCAAAAGCGAATAGCATCATAAATATCAATCATAGGCGACATGAGCGTCCCATGCCACTATGTCGCCATATATAAGTTACAATCGAATCTGTTATCTCGTATTGGAAATTGGATTTCCGTCATGAGTCGAGGCAAGGGGCAAGCTCCTCTCCGCTTCGAGACACTCTAGCAAATGCCTCAGGACTACGCACTCTGGGCAACCCTGGATTCGGCTGGGCCGGTCCTCTCTTTCGTTTGAGGATTGGCAATTCCTGAACACACGCTTCCCGGTCCTTACAGACCTATAATCGAGGCGCCTCGCATTCCAACAACCACATAAGTGAAAAATAGATATAAATGTCAGGGCTGGTAAGTCACTGACACCACCATAGCTAGAAAGAAACGTCGTGCTCTCCCAGCGGTCCGTATCCCGTTTTTAACTCATACCGAGGTGTGAGGCTCGCGAATCTACGAAATACACAAAGCTAGGTCACGTAGACCATGCTTTGATCATCATCCACAAGACTTTGCTTTGCAACAGAAGCCTTGATCACAGCATCTTGGCATGTCACATAGGCAGTCCACTCCATACGATTGATTTCCATCGATATATAACCTCTGAGCTCGTACGTCTCAGAGAAGGGCGTTAAGCAAAAGAATAAATTCTCCGCCGCCAAACAGATGTATATTTAACAGAGATCAATCAGTATAGAATAAAATCCAATGTCAGACACACAGTCCATTTACAAGTCCGTTTTGGGTCTGAACGAAATCGGAGGCGTCAATTCCTCGCAAATCCGTACAATCAACACATACGTTCAGACGGCTACTACTTCCGTCCCCTTCCGGTAGCTACTCCGGTCAGGAACCTCAATAGCGCCCATCCAACCGATATGAAGACCGTCGGTCTTAAATCGTCTTTGCATTTTCCAATTCGAATCGCTCGATAAATTATTTGAAATGAGGGTTAGCTCGGCCTTTTCAAATAATTCACGTCATTAAAATTTAAATCGATTCTTTCTATGGTTATATTATTCGACATCCATCTTTCAGTTATTTAGTGTTATTTTTGTGTCAAACACATACAACCATCAAATATCAAACAATTCAAGCCCAACTGGTTTATTTGCAATCTATGTTGCTTATAATATTTTATAACGATTTTTCGCCATTTTTATTTATTTAAAAATGGCCATATTTAATTAAACGACGTTTCAGGTCGTGCCGTGGCACTGGCGCTGTTTTTCCCTTAATTTGTTTTACACATATCGGAAAATCTAACCGTTGGATTTCTACAAAGTCTATATCAGTGGGAAGATATTCCCAAAGCGAACCCAACGGTTCCAGTTTCGTGAGAATCCGACGGTCGGATCTCCCACACTAGTCATTTGAAGTTACGGTTTCAAAATTCGAACTGCAGCGTCGTTATTCGATTTAATTTAATTATATTTATATTTATATATAAATATAAACGATTCTGGCGTTGTTTTTCTTCAGATTTGAATTAAACATTCCGGACAATCCAACCGTTGGATTTTTACAAGGTTGGTGCCGTTGGGAAGATATTTCCAAGGCGAACCCAGCGGTTGCTGTTTCGGGAAAATCCGATGGTCGGATTTCTCGCACTAATCGTTTCAAATTACGATTTCGAAACACGAACTGCAAGGCCTCTATTCCTTTTAATTATATTTATATTTATATATATAAACATAGTTCATTCTATAATTTCAACTATAGTTCATTTTAATTTTCCAACTTCGTTTTCACTTCAATTATTTCACTAAAGCCTTAATATTTCGAAAAATTTCGCCACAACCTCTTTTGTATGGGGAGGGGTTTGGAAATTTATTGGGCAGTGTTAGGTGCCCAATAAATCCTAAAAAGCATCCACATATTTATAGTGATATATTCTGGTGTTTACGGGGGAGCATGTATAGATAATCACTCCAGAGAATAAATTCTCGTCACCCCGTTTCCGTATGGAAATAAATAGTCCATGTGCCGTATATAATAACTAGAGAGACGTGATTATTGTCAACTCCAGACCCGTGTGGGGTTTTTATTAATCTGGCAATTTATCGTTATATTTTATATAGTCCATATCAGTCATCAGTTCAACCTGTAGAATATAGTCATCACCATACAAGCCTCTCGCTCGTATGGTAAATCTTCCACCTCGTCACACAAGCTTCAATTACTTATTTGGAATATGATGAAGTATGCCTATCGTCAAAAAGTATGCCATGTAGTGTAGTTCAAAATTAATTGTTACTATCCTATGGCGTTATTTATTATTTCACACAGAATAACCAGCACTCCGCATCCAATGGCATTCACAGGAGTTGATATATAAATAAAATTGCGCAGCCAACTCATCAAGGTTTACCTATTTGTGGGGCACGCAAATAATTTCTTTACTCTACAGCTAATCCATTATTCCTGTTCAACACATGTATATATATGCAGAACAAAGCTAATAATAATATTTCTAGCAAACTATTATTTATTTCAACACATGTGTGTTTTTAACTAAGCGTATACATGATAAAAGGAATATTTTTATCATCAAAAATATTTATTCGACACATGTGTATTTTTAACTAAGTGCATCCATGATAAAAGGAATATTTTTATCATCAAAAATATTTATTCGACACATGTGTATTTTTAACTTTTCATATTCACTATAAAAATATAGTTTTCATTGTCGATTCATTTTATTTTTTTTAAAGATGATAACATTCAACACATGAACTTCAACTCAACGAATGAATTGCAATTCAACACATGAATATTCTATATAGTTTGTATATATATAAAAATGGGATTTTTATCGCTAAAGCCATTTGTTTAAATTCAAATAATATTCAACACATGAATTTCAACTCAACGAATGAATTGCAACTCAACACATGAATATTCTATATAGTTTGTATATATATAAAAATGTGATTTTTATCGCTAAAGCCATTTGTTTAAATTCAAATAATATTCAACACATGAATTTCAACTCAACGAATGAATTGCAACTCAACACATGAATATTCTATATAGTTTGTATATATATAAAAATGTGATTTTTATTGCTAAAGCCATTTGTTTAAATTCAAATAATATTCAACACATGAATTTCAACTCAGCGAATGAATTGCAACTCAACACATGAATATTCTATATAGTTTGTATATATATAAAAATGTGATTTTTATCGCTAAAGCCATTTGTTTAAATTCAAATAATATTCAACACATGAATTTCAACTCAACGAATGAATTGCAACTCAACACATGAATATTCTATATAGTTTGTATATATATAAAAATGTGATTTTTATCGCTAAAGCCATTTGTTTAAATTCAAATAATATTCAACACATGAATTTCAACTCAACGAATGAATTGCAACTCAACACATGAATATTCTATATAGTTTGTATATATATAAAAATGTGATTTTTATCGCTAAAGCCATTTGTTTAAATTCAAATAATATTCAACAGATGAATTTCAACTCAACGAATGAATTGCAAGTCAACACATGAATATTCTATATAGTTTGTATATATATATAAATGTGATTTTTATCGCTAAAGCCATTTGTTTAAATTCAAATAATATTCAACACTTGAATTTCAACTCGACGAATGAATTGCAACTCAACACATGAATATTCGATATTTCATATGTAATTTATTTCAACGAATGAAAATTATTATAACACATAAATATTTCAGAAAATTTCGGCAGCATAACGGCAGGGTAGTTAAAACCGGGACCGTCCCTAGTACGGCTCCTCGCTCTACCTTAAAACCTCGCGGTTTTTGACAATGGGGATCATGCATCTAGTTCGCACGCAGGCGGCATGTTTTATTTTCAATTCCACAATCCTATTCTATTTTGTTTCAACTACAAGAGGGTATTTTTCAACCACAAAGGTATTTTTCAACCACAATATCAACCACAATCAATTATTTCCAACCATTCATCATACCATATAATATCACGTCAAACACAAGCAATAAATATCGTCCATGGTCTGTGGACGAGGGGAGTATATATATATATAATATAATAATTCACTTGCATTTCATCACAATTCAAAGCATATATGTTTCATTCAACGCTTGTATAATTTATACATCGCTAATATAACTTATACAACACATGTACATGAGGTATACAATGCGTATATAATTTACACTTCGCTTATATAATTTATACAACACGATTTCATTCACACAAATAGTTTAGATTCCTCACATTGGTTATGGCAGTGCTAAAAATCGTAGGAAGGTCAGAAAAATCCGCGGCTTCTTCTAGAATGTAGAGAGCCTCCTTGCGGTCACGGTGTCTCCTGTTTCATCGAATTTCGTTAAAGAACGAAAAAGATATTATTTTTCAAAGTTTTGCAATGCTTTATAGTGTTAAAACAGTTTAAAATTATATAAGCCGTTAGTTTTCAAACCTGCTCAAATCTAGGTTTGGATTTTTCTCTTGATTCGTAGCTCTATAGGATGATCAGACTGTTGGACGTCGTCGAGGGAGGGAAGAGCTTTCCGGCGCTGGTAGTTTGAGGGGGTGCGATGGCGAATCGAGGCGGCGGCTTTGAGAAGGCGACGACTTCCTCGACGTCGTTCAGGCGAAGGAGCTGACGATTGGGGGCAGCGTTTGGTCGGATGTGGAGAGGAGGCGAAGGGCTGTCGACTGGTGGTGGTGGCGCGGCCTAGCGTCCCCTGTGGCGATCGGAAAAGGGAGGAGAAGCGTGGAGCAACGAGGATCGTCGGTTTCGTCTCTAACGGCTAGGGTTTCGTGATTTTTTTTTTTTAAAGAAAAATTCCTATTGGTCCATGCTTTATAGAAATTTTTAAATAGTGTTTTTGCAAACGGACTCCTTTTTAAACCCAACGACTGTTGCCCCTAGCTAAATACCCCCATTCCGGACACAATGGGATATGTTTCGTTGGCCATTTCGACTGTTACAGTCAGTTATTTTTCAAATTAAAATATAAAACATGCGATATTTAATTTAAACGTACATTTCAATTTGCCATGGCCGCAAACTAAATCGAAGAATTCCAGAAAAATAAATCAAGCTTTGTTTTGACGATACGGTCCTAACAAAACCAGTTTCGTCGAATTCTGAGCTCGTTTGAAAAACGGCCATTTTTAGGTTGACCCATTTTAACAGAATTCGACCAAACACATTATCTTTTGCCCCGCTCACATACTAGCGTCAAAAATTATGAAATTTGAAACTTAGCAATAATTTGACATCCCGTACCCAACAAAAGTGGTTTCATCGAATTCCGAGGTCGTATGCAAAATATCAATTTTCAAGGGCTATATATACTATATAGCGACCTTTCTGAAAATTCATTTGGCCATAACTTTTGATTTCCGTTATGAAATTTCGATTTTTCAGATTCGTTAGAAAGGTATTGATAAACAGATTTAAATATTTTCAGTTTCGTCAAAATCCGTTATATTTTCCACCCGGTACAGTTAGACAAAGTTTGTATTCAAATTTCAAACTGCCATACCATACCAAATTCTATATTTTATTGAAATATGCCATTTCAACTATTCAAATTCTTTGGTAATAACCTAATTTAAAAATTTTAAACTGGTTCACATTTTCCAGGTTATTACAATCTCCCCCACTTAAAACTTTTCGTCCTCGAAAAGGAAATTACAGCTAAGTAGGAAATAAAATGTAAATGCAAAGTATTGTAAAAGTACCTTGCACCGGAGTTAGTCAGAGATGTCCACTCTGCATTTGGGATAGGCTTGTTTAATGCTTTCCTCAGTTTCCCAAGTACAGTCTCTAGGATCACTACTCCACTGCACTTTGACTAAATGAATCTTTTTTCTCCTCAGCTCTCTAGTTTCTTTGCCAACTATCTTTAATGGCTCTCTTCTGAGTGCTAATTCTGGAGTTATGTCAATATCCTGTTGCGCTGCTTCTTCTACAACAAGATCTGGATCATGAACATGTTTTCTGAGTTGAGACACGTGGAACACATCATGTACACCAGGCAACCAATTAGGTAATGAAACCCTATATGCAAGAGTTCCAATTCGTTCAAGTATAGGAAAGGGACCAATAAATCTCGGTGCCAACTTCCCAGTCTTGCCAAATCTGATTACTCCTCACATTGGAGAAACTCTTAAGTAAACATAATCGCCAACGGCAAATGATATATCCCTTCTTCTCGCATCAGCATAACTTTTCTGTCGGCTCTGTGCGGTTTTTAATCTCTTCTTAATGAAATCGACTTTATCCGATGCTTCTTGAATCATATCGGGCCCTAACACAAGTCTGTTGCCAGGTTCTACCCAACATGCGGGAGATCTGCATGGTCTACCGTATAATGCTTCAAATGGAGACATTCCCAAACTTGCTTGATAGCTATTGTTGTAAGAGAATTCTGCTAAATGTAAGTGATCTTCCCATGAGCCTCCAAAATCAATAACGCAAGCCCGCAGCAAATCTTCTAGAATTCTATTCACCCGCTCAGTTTGGCCATCCGTCTGTGGGTGATAAGCGGTGCTTAGATTCAATTTGGTTCCCAATTCTTCCTGGAATGCTTCCCAGAATTTGCTAGTGAACAGGGGATCTCTATCGCTAACTATATTGAGCGGCACTCCATGTAGTTTAACTATTTCTTTGAAGTAAATCAGTGCTAGACTTTGAGTGGTTCTATTGGATCGGACAGGTGTGAAATGGGCAGTCTTCATGAAGCGATCTACGATTACCCATATACTGTCGTTTCCTTTCCTAGTTCGAGGCAAATCATCAATGAAGTCCATCGAAATTTGTTCCCACTTCCATCCTGGAATTTCTAAGGGTTGTAATAATCCAGCCAATTTCTGCTGATCACTCTTAACTAGCTGACAAGTGGAGCATCTGCTAACATATATTGAAATATCTCTTTTCATCGCCTTCCACCAGAATGTACGCTTGATATCGTTATACATTTTGCTCACACCGGGATGGATACTTAATTTGGACTTGTGGCATTCATCAAGTATTTCTCTTATGAGCTCTGGGATTCCAGGCACACAAATTCGCCCCTTTAATCTTAGGACCCCTTGGCTATCAAGGCTAAAATCTGAGGGTTTTCCTTCTCGGATCCGCTGGCTAATCCTTTTAATGAATTCATCGTCCTTCTGTAGAATAGTAATCTTATCTTCTAAGGAAGAAGTAATGATAAAACTGGCAATGATTTCATTCTTTCGGCTGAGAGCATCTGCGACAACATTGGCTTTCCCCGGAGTGTATAGAATTTCAAAATCGTATGCTGCAAGGAATTCTAACCAACGCTGTTGTCTCAAATTTAGATCCTTCTGAGTGAATAGATATTTCAAGGATTGATGATCGGTAAATAGTTCGAACTTCTCGCCCAGTAAATAATGCCTCCGGATTCTTAAAGCAAACACGATAGCTAATAACTCAAGATCATGAGTAGCATAGTTCCTTTCATGCGGCTTCAGCTGACGGCTGGCATAAGTGATCACTTGGCCTTTTTGCATTAACACTGCGCCTAGCCCTCTAATAGAAGCATCTGTCCATACAGTCAAGTCTTGGTTGCCTTCTATTATTGTCAATACTGGAGCGGTTGTCAATTTCAGTTTTAGCTCTTGGAAAGCTTCTTCACATTCGGGTGTCCATTTGAATTTCTCATGCTTCTTTGTAAGCTTTGTCAAAACTCCTGATATCTTTGAAAAATCCTGAACGAACTTCCGATAGTAACTAGCCAATCCAAGGAAACTTTGAACTTCTGTGGGCGTAGTAGGTTGTTTCCAGTTCTGAATTGCTGTAATTTTGCTTGGGTCTACAGCAATTCCTTCTTTTGATACTACATGGCCTAGGAATTTAACTTCATTCTGCCAGAAAACACATTTAGAAAATTTAGCTTTCAAGACATTTCTCCTTAGAATTTTCAACACTTGTTCTAAATGTTTTGCATGCTTGTCTTCCGACTTAGAGTATATTAAAATGTCATCGATGAAGACTAGAACAAATTTATTCAATACACCACGGAACACTCTGTTCATAAGATCAACGAAGTATGCCGGAGCATTACACAAGCCGAACGGCATTACTAACCATTCGTAGAATAAATCGGGACCCCTGAAGGCTGTCAAAGGAACACAGTCTTCGGCTATACGTAATTGGTGGAAACCTGTAGCTAGGTCCATTCTGGAGAATACTGTTGCTCCATTTAATTGATCTAACATATCACCTATTCGGGGCAAGGGATATTTGTTCTTCAATGTCTGCTTATTGAGGTCTCGGTAATCAACACAAAGTCTTAGAGTACCGTCTGATTTCGGGACAAATACCACTGCTGCTCCCCAAGCTGAAAAGCTCGGTCTGATTAGACCTTTCCAAAGCAATTCTCGGGTTTGACTACTTAACTCTTCTTTTTCTTTTGGGGCCATTCTTCTAATTGGATGTACTACGGGTCGGGCGTTAGGAATTAGATCTATTTTAAATTCAATTTCTCTTTGCGGCGGTAAATTTTCTACTTCTTCAAACACATCCGCGTAGTTTTTAACGACCGGTATCTTTTCTAATGGAGGGGGAATAACTTCTAAAGAGGACCAAAATTATGTTCTATTTATTTCTGAACCATGGCACGGTATATATATAGGCCCAAGCTTCGTTTCGACTTTAACGATTCTGTCGGCACATCTAACTTCGGCTTTATATTTTGTCAACCAGTCCAGCCCCAGTATAACATCAAATTCGGAAAGGTCCATGACAATCGAATCAAAAGGAAATCGGTAACGAGAAAAGGAAATAGGTAATCTACAATATATACTGAGACTAACAGAACTTCCTATTGGGTTTCGAACTTTAATTGGTTCCTTAAGTTTTCTTCGTTTCAATTTTAACTTGTGAACAAGGTTACCAGAAATGAAGCTACGTGATGCACCAGTATCAAAATGTACAGAAACAGGAATATTTTTAATGGTAAGGGTACCTCCCAAGACGTCGGGTTTACCTGATCCATCGGTGGTTGCTGGCGGGGTCTTCCCGTCATAGACATGAGCCACTTGTGCATTCTGCTTCAAAGGACAGTTCCTGCTATAGTGCCCCTTCTTATGGCAGTTGTAGCATTCGGCTGAGTCATTTGCCTTTGGCTTCCTCGGGGCTTTGCATACATTAGAAAAGTGACCTGGCTTCCCGCAGTTGTAGCAATTTCCTTTCGGGATCTTTGCAGGTTTCTGAGTAGCGGCCGCGGTAATGCTAGATTCGGGTTGATCTGTTGAAGCCTTGCGCTTATTTCCAACTTGGCTTTTGGCGCGGTCTTGGCTAGCATTCCTCTCATCCATGTCTTCGTAATTGCAAGCCATCTCTACTAATTCTGAAAAGGAGAGTTTGATGTTGCTCATAGCTCTGTCATGGTACTTGCGCTTCAACCCAAATATGAACCTCTTGTTCTTTGCTTTGTTGGTCAAAATCAGCTCTGGAGCATAGCGCGACAATTGGGTGAACTTATTTAGATAATCCTGAATAGAGAGATCTCCTTGCTGGAGATTAGCAAACTGCTCTCGCATCCTCTCTAGAGCCTGTTCAGGTACAAACTTCTCATTGAACATAGTTTTGAACTGCTCCCAAGTTCTAACAGTACCAGCTGCATCCTCTGAGGTAATGGCATCCCACCACAGCTCTGCTTCTTCCTGAAGGAGCCAAATGCCAAGTCGGGCTTTGTTGTTAGTTCCCATACCCATGCCTTCGAAGATTTTCTCACAGGTCTTCAACTAAGCTATAGCTTCGGTCACTGTGCCAGTGCCAGTAAAAGGTTTTCCCCCAAGATTTCTGTACCTCTTCGCTACTTTATCTAACTCAAAGTCTTCTGGTGCTGGTGGCTGAACAATAGGGCCTTCCACAACTACGGGTATATTCCCCCGTCCTCCTGCTGCATCTCCTCGGCCTCCACGGCCTCCTCTAGCTGCTGCTCCTCGCGTATCCATCTAAGAGTACTGTATAATCAAGAAAAGAGTCAAGCTCACAGATTTGATAATTTTCATAAATGATAAAGCAGGGGAATACAAGGAAAGATAATGATGATGTACTGATCAAATTGTTTTGCTAATCTGCTTAGCTCATTCTAGGACATTGCTAATCCTATCTCTAATGAGCTACTCGCATTAGAACACTACTGATTCTATTCTGACGAGGTGTTTAATGTGTTAGATCCCGGAACTAAGGTTAACCAAAGCTCTGATACCAACTGTGACGATCCCAAAATCCGAGGGGCGGTATTAAGGATAATCATAGGGAAATAACACATTAATCATTATAGCAGAGAACAGATAATAGCAGAAACAATAAATAGAATAATTTTACATGGATATGACAGCGGAATCACAACATGTAATAACATCAGAATAGCATAGCGTGGGATATAACTTAGTAAAATAAAAAGAAAGTGATCAGTCATCATCGCCAGAGGCGGAATACATACATGCAGTGAGACATAATAAGGGTATCAGTCAACATCGCTGAAGGCGGAATACATATACATATAATAAGAAATGCGGAAAGTAAATCAGTCTGCATCGCCAGTGGCGGAATCATAACATAAGTATAGTAATGGAGGAAAAAGTCAAAGTTGTCTCTGTGAAGTCAGCCTCGCCATGAGCCAAAAATGCACCCTATGCAGCAGTGCAGAGCCAAAAACAACCTGTCACCTGTGTACTAGGCTGCCCATGTGAAAATAAGGGCACCCGCGTTTGCAAAGTGAAACAAACAACGAGTCAGTCATGGGGACTGGTATGAGGAATCTATTTAACAGTTAAACAATAGTAATAGCAAATCATAGGACCACGCCACTTTCGCGGAATGGGTTTACTCCAGTGATTGCCAGTGCATTTAAAACAAAGTAAGTTCTTTTAAAACAACGCAATGCTTTTAGAAAGAATGAAGCCATTATAAGACTCAGGTCCTATCACACAATGCAACGCAAGCCGGAGGATAGAGTTTTGTGATGACCCCAAACCTCCACAGAACGAAAGCTGAGATGATCATTGGAATATAACATAAATATAGCAACACATAACACAGGTAACAACATAAATATAAGAATCTATTAAACAACAACATCAACATAGCAGCGGAATATGGATGTTATCATAACACAGAATCCCAGTCACAGAGTCCCACTTATTACATCAAAATCCCAACAAAAGGAAAACAAGTACATAATGTCAAAAGTACAGTTTGAAATGAAACGGAATACGATCAGAATATCTCAAAGTCTAAGCAGAAACAAAGATAAAGATGAGGGTCTGCATAGTCCAGTAAAGCACCTCGCTAAGCAGCAACACCAAAGCAAATAAGCAAGCTCCAAGATCAGCAACTCCAAGGAAGCAAAATAACAACCTGTCAATTGGCTGCCCGTGTGGAAAGAGGGCTCCCGAATTTGCAAAGTGAAACAAAATTCGAGTCAGTCGTGGTACTGGTATAAGAAATCTTTCTATACTAACTAATCATATGGCGAATCACAGGACCACGCCGCTAAGGCGGAACGGGTTTACTCCATTGGATTGCCAGTGCATAATTAAGTAAGTCGTTTAAATAACGCTATGCATTTAAAGAAAAATGAGATTGTTATAAGACCCAAGTCCCATCACACAATGCAACGCACACCAGAGGAAAGGGTTTTTCCTTATAACGATCAAAAGATGATAAATATGTCAAATGTAATACTATTAGTGTGCATATGTTTTCATAAATCATTTCAATATAAATGTATTAATCCTAGACGACATAGGTACCATATATTATGCCGCCGTATATAAGTATACAACTAAAATCGTAATATCGTAATGGAGGATTGGTTTCCATCATGAGTCGAGGCTAGGGGCAAGCTCCTCTCCGATTCGAGACACTCTAGCAAATGCCTCAGGATCCCCCGCAGTGAACCCTTGGAAGCGGTAGGGCCGGTCCACACATATGTGTATGGATTGGTTGTGCCTGAACACACGTTCCCTTTGGACCTATAGTATGACCACCAACGGCCTATAAAACACGAGGTACCTCAAAATCCATCATCCACATAAGTAAAATGTCAGCGCTGGTAGGTCCCTAACACAACTCTAGCTAGAAAGAAACGTGTGCACTCCCTACGGTCCGTATCCCGTTTTTGACTCATACCGGGGTGTGAGGCTCGTGAGGCTATGTTATACACAAAGCTACACCTAAACAGGCCGTGCTTTGATCATCTTCGGCAAGGCCTGCTTTTCAACAAAACCTTGATCATTCGCATCTTAGCGTGCCACATTGACAACTCGCGTCATGATATCAATAACTACTAACATATACCAGGGTGTTAAGCAGAGAATAAATTCTCTACCACCAAACAAGCATACATTAATAAAAATTGATTTAATTACACGAAACGAGTTCCAACGTCAGACGCGCGTCCATACAAGTCTGTTCTGGGTTTGAACGAAACCGGAGATACCGGAGAGGTTCTCGCTTATCCGGACAATCAACACATACGACCGGCCAACTACTACATCAACCCCTTTCTGGGAGCAAATCAGTCCAAGGTCTCAATAATCGTTGTCCGTTCGACGTGAAGATCGCCGGTCTTCAACATCGTCTTCTATTATTTCAATTTAAAAATATCGTTTGATTATTTGAAATGAGTTAAACTCGGCCTTTTCAAATAATCATCGCCTAATTATCATTTAAAACATTTCACGTCGTTTATATTTATTTATAGCGATTTATTTCTATTTTTATTTATTTACAGATGGTGCGAATTAATTTAAACGACGCTTCGGGTCGATAGGCGACCCTGGCGCTGCTTTTATTAAAATTTGTTTTAAACTTATCTTAAAATCTAACCGTCAGATTTTGGTAAATTTTATGTCGTTGGAAAGCTCTTTCCAAGACGGTCCTAACGTATCCAATTTTGGGAAAATTCAACGGTCAGATCTTTTTGTACGACCGTTTAAAGTTACGATTGGCGATATGCGAACTATCGCGCGCGTTTTGTTTTATTTTAGTTTGTATTATATATATATATATATATATATATATATATATATATATATATATATAAACCCTTTGGCGCTTCCTACTATTCAAAATCCATCCTTTTATTTTAGAAAATTTGATATTTTTGTCCGCCAACTCTAATGTGAAAAAAAAAAACAATGTATAATCTTATATTCAATAAAAATGATATTTTTGCCCGCCAATTCTAATGCGACAAAAACAATGTATAATCTTATCTTAATAAAAATGATATTTTTGCCCGCCAATTCTAATGCGACAAAAACAATGTATAATCTTATATTTAATAAAAATGATATTTTTGTCCGTCAATTCTAATGCGACAAAAACAATGTATAATCTTATATTTAATAAAAATGATATTTTTGTCCGCCATTTCTAATGCGACAAAAACAATGTATAAATATATAATTTTTTTTTTTAAATGTAAATGTCCCTTATTCTTTTATTTACATATAAAATGTAAATGTCTTTTATTTTATATTGAAAATGTAAATCCATTCTTTTTAATTCTTTACATTGAAAAATGTAAATAATTTTTTTTTAATAGAAAAATGGAACTCTTTTCTTTTATTTTCCTTTACATTGAAAATGTAACTATTTTCTTTCATTCTCCTACTTTCTTTTATTCTCCTATACATTGAGAATGTAAATCGTTTCTTTTACATAGAAAAATAATGTTTCTCCTTTTCTATCTTGCATTACATAGAAAAATAATGTTTCTATTTCTATTTTACTTTACATAGAAAAATAATGTTTTCCTTTTTCTATTTTACTTTACATAGAAAAATAATGTTTTCCTTTTTCTATTTTACTGTAAGAAATGTAAATGTTTTTTTTTTCATTCTCTTACATAAAGAAATATAAAATTTTCCTTTCTTTTACATTGAAATCAATGTTTTCTATTTCTTATGTAAACATCTTTCCTAATGTCAGCATTTCTAAAATAACTATATTTTCTAATGCCAAAATTTGATTTATTTCAATTATATAATATGACGATGAAATTTAATGTCATTTCAACTAAATTAACACGACGATGAAATTTGGTGTCATAATACTCAAATTAACACAACGATGAATTTTGTGTCGTTACAACTAAAATTAACACAATGATGTTTTTATGTCATTACAACTAAGATTAACACAATGAGGTTTTTGTGTCAACACATACTAGTAGTGGTTTTTGTCTAACCATCTCAATAATTTATACATCGTCGTGACTTCAATGTCAACAAATACAATATATGATTTGGTGTGTACCTTTGATGAATCACAAATAAAGGCCTCATCTTTATTTTATTTGTAAATCGAATAAAATATTAAATCTTTATTTTTATAAATCATAAAACAAAATAAAGATCCAAATTTAATTTTGTAAATCAAAATAAAGAATTATTTTTTTTTATTTTTTTTTATAAGTCAAAATAAAAGATTTAACTTTTTCATTTTATGTCAAAATATTCAACTTCCTTTTTATGTAAATCAACAGTAAAAGATTCAACTTTCTTTTATGTTGTGAATCAAGATAAAGATCAAACTCGTATTCTTAATTTGCAAATAAAAATAAAGATTCAAATTTTTGTTTTTATTTGAGAAACAAAAACAAAGATTTAACTTTCTTTGTTTTATGAAACAAAACAAAGACTCAAGTTTACTTTTATGTTGTGAAATAAAATCGGTATTCAACTTTTCTTTGATGTTGTTAATTAAAAGAAATATTCAACCTTTGTTTTTGTTTAACAAAACAAGATTCAAACTTTTATTTGTTTTTTTTTTCTTTTAACAAAACAAGATTCAAATTTTTCTTTTTGCAAAATCAAGATTTTAACTTTTCCTTTTATTTTGTTTGCAAATCAAAATAAAGTTTCCATTTTAATTTTATTGTTAGAAGGAAATAAAAATAAAAATAAAAATAAGAGGATTAAAAATGAGAACTTTCTAGCGATTGCATCCGAATTATGAGATGTAAATAACATAACTATCTCATGGCATCACAAATTTTTCAATAACCATACAATAATCATCACATCGCAGATCAGGAACAGTAATATTCAAACCATGATTTCACCATTATAATTAAATTATTTAATTATTATAAATTAGAGATCTCACATTTCGTTGATTCAGATCTAAAAATTCAAACAGTCCAGAAAATGTCCCAATCAGTTCAGAGTTGTAGCTCTCGTCAATACGATCAGTATGCCGCTGAAATCATCGAATTCCGAGTTGGAATGAATTAGTTACGATTAAACAAAGTTTTAAAATAATTAAATTATTTAAATAAATTAATTAACTCAGAAATTAACCTTTCTTCCTTAATTCCGATTACAGGCCGTCGATGAACCCAATACTTCGAATATAGGGTTCGACCTTTCTTCCTCTTGGTGAGGCTCCGGAACGATCGGGTGGTGCCGCGCTCTCGGCCTTCGCGAGAGCTTTCCGATGGTGGCCCTCTCGTCGAACTCGCACCTCCAACGGTGGAGTTATTGGATGCGACGCGGCGGCTATTTGGGGGCTCGGGGCGAGCTCTACAGGTGGAGGTTTGGGTCCAAACCCGTATGAATGTGAAGAGGAAGAAAGGGGCTTCGGAGTGGTGTGAAGTATGGGGTTTAATTCGGGAAGAGGAGAAAGGAATTAGCAGGGGAAGTTTCGGCCATTAGTGGGAGGGTGGCGGCTGTATTCTAAATGATGAACAGTATAATTGATTTAGGGTTTAGGCTTATTTTTATATAAATTAATATGTAATTTTACATTTAAGTCCAATCCTTTCAAACTGTGTTGATTCCGGCCCAAACCAAGTTGACCCTAGCCAAAAGCCTATGTCCCGGACCCAATGGACCAGGTCCCGTCAGCCCAAACGGCTGTTTGTGGCCTGTATTATTCAAATTAATATTTAAATCCTTTATAATTTAAATTCTGTCGTACAAATAAATTCACCGAGTCCGCATACGGACTCAGAAAAATCCAGAAAAAATATATTTGGCTTTGTTATGACGATACGGTCCTAACAAAATTAATTTCGTCTAATTCTGAGACCGTCTGAAAAATAGCTATTTTTCAGTCGATTAAATTTGACTGAAATGAACAAAACATAGTTTCTTTTGCCACGCTCCCATACTAACTCGGAAAATTCTAATAATTGAAACCTAGCAATAATTCGACATTCCGGTTCCAACAAAAGTGGTTTCGTCGAAAACAGAGGTCGTTTGAAAATTGAATATTTTCACTGGCTTTAATACTATATTAAAATGAAAATTTTAATTTCTGCCACATTTTTCAACTAATTTATTTAAAATAAAAATTTTAAATTGGCTCAGATTTTCCGGGTCGTCAATCTCCCCCACCTAAAAGCTTTTTGTCCTCGAAAAGAAAATAAAAGTAGGAAACGACGGAAATGTAAATTGTGGTAAATGTACCTTAACACAAGAATCATTTGGAGATGTCCTCTCTGCAGTGGGGGTAAGCCCTTTTGAAGTTATCCTCTGTCTCCCAAGTACAGTCCTTAGGATCCCCACTCCACTGCACCTTGACTAGGTGAATCTTCTTATTCCTCAGTACCCGGGTTTCTTTGCCAATAATCTTCACCGGATCCTTCCTCACTGTCAGGTTTGGAGTAATATCTAGGACCTGTTGATTCAATTCATCCTCAATCAAATTAGGGTCATGCACATGCTTGCGGAGTTGAGACACATGGTAGACATCATGCACCCCAGGTAACCAGTCGGGCAACTGCACTCGATAAGCAAGCATACCAATCCTTTCGAGGATAGGAAATGGACCAATGAACCTTGGCGCCAACTTCCCAGTCTTCCCAAAACGAATCACGCCCCTCAATGGAGAAACCTTCAAATATACTCGATCACCAACAGAGAATTCTAAGTGTCTTCTTCGCTGGTCTGCATAACTCTTCTGTCGGCTCTGAGCAGCCAACAGGCGCTTCTTAATCAAATCAACCTTGTCTGATGCTTCACGAACCATGTCGGGACCCAAGACTAATTGATTGCCTGGCTCTACCCAACATGCCGGGGACCTGCATGGTCTGCCATATAGTAACTCAAACGGTGACATTCCCAAACTGGCTTGGTAGCTATTATTGTAAGAGAACTCCACCAAGTATAAATGGTCCTCCCATGAACCACCATAGTCAAGAATGCACGCTCGCAACAAGTCTTCTAAAATGCGGTTCACCCTCTTAGTCTGGCCATCTGTCTGAGGGTGATAAGCTGTGCTCAGATTCAACTTAGTACCGAGTTCTTCTTGGAAGGCTTCCAAGAACTTGCTCGTAAATATTGGGTCCCGATCACTGATAATGCTTCTTGGGATCCCATGCAGTCTGACAATCTCTTTAAGATAAAGCTGCGCCAAACTCCGAGCTGTTCTGTTGGTCTTGACAGGGATAAAATGGGCAGACTTTGTTAAGCGATCAACAATTACCCATATACTATCGTTCCCTTTTCTGGTACGGGGCAAACCATCAATAAATTCCATAGAAATTTCCTCCCACTTCCAGCCTGGAACTCTTAGCAGTTGCAACAAACCCGCCAGTTTCTGCTGATCACTTTTGACTTGCTGACAAGTGGGACATCTAGAAACATAAATAGAAATATCTCTCTTCATGGATTTCCACCAGAATGTGCGCTTGAGGTCTTGATACATCTTGCTCACCCCTGGATGGATACTGAGCTTATATTTGTGGCACTCATCCATAACTTCCCTTCTGAGCTCAGGAATGTACGGAACACAAATTCGGCCAGACAGCCTCAGAATCCCTCTGTTGTCAATTTGGAAGCTAGTGGTTTCGCCATCCCGAATTCTTTTGATAATTTTCTGAATAAATTTATCATCCTTCTGGAGAGCGGAGATCTTATCAATCAGAGTAGAAGTAATAACGAGATTGGCGAGAAGGAGTTTTTCACCATCTGTATTCTTTCGACTGAGCGCATCGGCCACAACGTTGGCTTTCCCTGGAGTATATAGGATAACAAAATCATATGATGCAAGAAATTCAACCCGGCGTTGCTGCCTCATATTCAAATCTCTTTGGGTAAAAAGATGCTTCAAGGATTTGTGGTCCGTGTATACTTCGAACTTCTCACCCAAGAGATAGTGCCTCCAAATTTTAAGAGCAAATACAATGGCCATTAGCTCAAGATCATGAGTGGCGTAATTCTTTTCATGTGGTTTCAATTGGCGGCTAGCATATGCGACCACCTTGCCTTGCTGCATCAGCACCGCACCAATACCTTGCCTAGAAGCGTCAATCCAGACTGTCAAATCCTGATTGCCATCTATAATGGTCAACACAGGAGCATTGGTCAACCTCCCTTTTAGATCTTGGAAAGCTTTCTCGCATTCGGGCGTCCAAATAAATTTTGTATGCTTCTTGGTGAGGTTTGTCAATGGGCAAGCTATCTTCGAAAAATCTTTGACGAATTTCCGATAATAGCCAGCCAGCCCTAAGAAGCTTCTGACCTCCTTGGGAGTTCGAGGCTACTTCCAGTCTTGGATGGCTGAGATTTTTCCTGGATCAACTAAAATGCCTTCTTTTGATACGACATGTCCGAGGAATTTCACCTCTTCTTGCCAGAATATGCATTTGGAGAATTTGGCTTTCAGCACATTTCTACGCAAAATCTCCAAGACTTCCCTCAGATGTTGTTCATGCTCAGCAGTGGATTTAGAAAAGATGAGGATGTCATCGATGAACACGAGCACAAATTTATTTATAACATCCCTGAAAACCCTATTCATCAGATCAACAAAATATGTTGGAGCATTACATAGACCGAAAGGCATTACCAGCCATTCATAAAAGATATCCAGCCCTCTGAAAGCAGTTAGAGGTACACATTCTTCTGCGATGCGAAGTTGATGGAAGCCTGTAGCTAGGTCCATTCTAGAGAAAACTCGCGCCCCATGCAAGCGGTCGAGCAAGTCATCAATACGAGGCAGTGGGTATTTGTTCTTCAGAGTTTGTTTGTTGAGATCACGGTAGTCCACACATAACCTGAGGGTACCGTCTGATTTTGGGACGAACACCACGGCTGCGCCCCATTCTGAGAAGCTAGGCCTGATCAAACCCTTAAACAAAAGTTGGTTGGTTTGATTTCTCAGCTCTTCTTTTTCTTTGGGTGACATTCTCCGAATAGGATGTACGACAGGCCTTGCATTCGGAGCCAAGTCAATTCTGAAGTTGATTTCTCTTCGTGGAGGTAAGCCTTCAAATTCTTTGAATACATCGGCATAATCCCTGACAATAGGAATTTCTTCAATAGAAGTAGGAGTGACTTCTAGAGAGGACCAGAATTCTTTTCTGTCGGTGGCTGAGCCATGGCATGGTATAGTAACATTTCCAATCTCAACTTTAACCCTGATAATCCTTTCAGAACATACTAACACAGCCTCATACTTGGTTAGCCAATCCATTCCCAGTATGATATCATAACTGGAAAAATTCATGATGACCAGGTCAAAGGAAATTGATAACGAGAATAGGAAATGGGCACTCTACAATATTGGTCGAGAATGAGAGATCCTCCTATAGGACTGTGAGCTCTAATCAATTCCTTAAGTTTTCGAGGTTTCAGTTTTAACTTTTTAATGACGTCAGAAGAAATAAAACTACGTGCTGCACCGGTGTCAAATAGGACAGTAATAGGGAAGTTTTTAATGTTAAGAGTACCACTTAAAACATCAGGTGTACCTGGGCCCTCGGTAGGAGCTGGTGTAGTCGTACCTTCATATACTTGTGCCACCTGAGCATTCTTCAGCAATGGGCAATTCGGCTTGATATGCCCCTTCTGATGGCAGTTGTAGCACTCCAGGTTGCGGTGAGGATTCTGGCCGCTATTCTGAGAATTCTGACCCTGATTCTGAGAGCTCTGACCCCGATTCTGACTGGGGCCTGAATCATTTCTCTTGACTCTTTTAGGTGCTTTACACTCGAAATCAAAGTGCCTGGTCTTGCCACAATTAAAGCATGTCAACTTGCTCCGGTCTCTCTTCTTCCCCTGTGGCTTTGCAGCTGAAGAACTTTATGTCTCTGATTTCTTGCTAGTCTGCTCCTTCTGGCTATTATTCTGATTCTTTGCTCTCTCTTATTGGGAAGACTCATCATTTTCTTCGTAGCGGCTGGCAAAGGTGATAACTTCATGGAAGGGAAGATCGATACGAGCTGTAACCCTATTCAGATACTTTGTAGCGAGGCCCTTAATGAATTTCTTGTTCTTCTCAGTTGGGTCTTGAATTAGGTTAGGGGCATAACGGGAAAGCTCATCAAATTTCATCGCATATTCAGCAACTGTCATATTTCCTTGTTTCAGATTGACAAATTGTTCACGAAGGCATTCTCTTGCTTGTGGAGGGATATATTTCTCATTGAAAAGTTCTTTGAGTTTTGCCCAGGACATGTTGGCTACATCATTTCCAATCTTAACGGTGTCCCACCAGTGCTCAGCTTGATCTTTGAGTTGCCATGCTGCCAGGAAACGCTTTCTTTGATCCTCAAGTTCCATCCCTTCTAAGATCTTCTCACAATTCTTGAGCCATTACTCTGCTTCAACAGCAGACTCTCTACCAGTGAAAGGAACTCCGCCCAAGTTTTTGAATTTCTTTGACATCCGTTCTAGGTCGAATGGCTGTGCGACTATAGGGTCGGGCTGCTCATGAATGGGCTCTTCTTCGGGTGGCCCTCTAGCTCCACCTCTCCCACCTCCACAGGTTCTAGCTCTAGTACTCATAATGAATTAGTCTGTAACATCAAGTGGAGAGTCAGACCAATAGAAATGAAAATTTTTTCAAAGGAAAGGCTAAGAGGTGAAAATGATGTAACGACTGATAAATATGTGCTATTATGTTATGCTCATTCTAGGACTTTAGTCCTATCTCTAATGAGACGTATTGCTATGAATATGTTATATCCCAAAACTAAGGTTAAACCAAAGCTCTGATACCAACTGTGATGACCCCAAACCTCCGCAGAACGAAAGCTGAGATGATCATTGGAATATAACATAAATATAGCAACACATAACACAGGTAACAACATAAATATAAGAATCTATTAAACAACAACATCAACATAGCAGCGGAATATGGATGTTATCATAACACAGAATCCCAGTCACAGAGTCCCACTTATTACATCAAAATCCCAACAAAAGGAAAACAAGTACATAATGTCAAAAGTACAGTTTGAAATGAAACGGAATACGATCAGAATGCCTCAAAGTCTAAGCAGAAACAAAGATAAAGATGAGGGTCTGCATAGTCCAGTAAAGCACCTCGCTAAGCAGCAACACCAAAGCAAATAAGCAAGCTCCAAGATCAGCAACTCCAAGGAAGCAAAATAACAACCTGTCAATTGGCTGCCCGTGTGGAAAGAGGGCACCTGAATTTGCAAAGTGAAACAAAATTCGAGTCAGTCGTGGGACTGGTATAAGAAATCTTTCTATACTAACTAATCATATGGCGAATCACAGGACCACGCCTCTAAGGCGGAACGGGTTTACTCCATTGGATTGCCAGTGCATAATTAAGTAAGTCGTTTAAATAACGCTATGCATTTAAAGAAAAATGAGATCGTTATAAGACCCAAGTCCCATCACACAATGCAACACACACCAGAGGAAAGGGTTTTTCCTTATAACGATCAAAAGATGATAAATACGTCAAACGTAATACTACTAGTGTGCATATATTTTCATAAATCATTTCAATATAAATGTATTAATCCTAGACGACATAGGTACCATATATTATGCCGCCGTATATAAGTATACAACTAAAATCGTAATATCGTAATGGAGGATTGGTTTCCATCATGAGTCGAGGCTAGGGGCAAGCTCCTCTCCGATTCGAGACACTCTAGCAAATGCCTCAGGATCCCCCGCAGTGAACCCTTGGAAGCGGTAGGGCCGGTCCACACATATGTGTATGGATTGGTTATGCCTGAACACACGTTTCCCGGTCCCTTTGGACCTATAGTATGACCACCAACGGCCTATAAAACACGAGGTACCTCAAAATCCATCATCCACATAAGTAAAATGTCAGCGCTGGTTGGTCCCTGACACAACTCTAGCTAGAAAGAAACGTGTGCACTCCCTACGGTCCGTATCCCGTTTTTGACTCATACCGGGGTGTGAGGCTCGTGAGGCTACGTTATACACAAAGCTACGCCTAAACAGGCCGTGCTTTGATCATCTTCCACAAGGCCTGCTTTTCAACAAAACCTTGATCATTCGCATCTTAGCGTGCCACATTGACAACTCGCGTCATGATATCAATAACTACTAACATATACCAGGGTGTTAAGCAGAGAATAAATTCTCTACCACCAAATAAGCATACATTAATAAAAATTGATTTAATTACACGAAACGAGTTCCAACATCAGACGCACGTCCATACAAGTCCGTTCTGGGTTTGAACGAAACCGGAGATACCAGAGAGGTTCTCGCTTATCCAGACAATCAACACATACGACCGGCCAACTACCACATCAACCCCTTTCTGGGAGCAAATCAGTCCAAGGTCTCAATAATCGTTGTCCGTTCGACGTGAAGATCGCCGGTCTTCAACATCGTCTTCTATTATTTCGATTTAAAAATATCGTTTGATTATTTGAAATGAGTTAAACTCGGCCTTTTCAAATAATCATCGCCTAATTATCAGTTAAAACATTTCACGTCGTTTATATTTATTTATAGCGATTTATTTCTATTTTTATTTATTCACAGATGGTGCGAATTAATTTAAACGACGCTTCGGGTCGATAGGCGACCCTGGCGCTGCTTTTATTAAAATTTGTTTTAAACTTATCGTAAAATCTAACCGTCAGATTTTGGTAAATTTTATGTCGTTGAAAAGCTCTTTCTAAGACGGTCCTAACGTATCCAGTTTTGGGAAAATTCAACGGTCGGATCTTTTTGTACGACCGTTTAAAGTTACGATTGGCGATATGCGAACTGTCGCGCACGTTTTGTTTTATTTTAGTTTGTATTATATATATATATATAAATATATATAAAAACCCTTTGGCGCTTCATGCTATTCAAAATCCATCCTTTTATTTTAGAAAATTTGATATTTTTGTCCGCCAACTCTAATGCGAAAAAAAAAACAATGTATAATCTTATATTCAATAAAAATGATATTTTTGCCCGCCAATTCTAATGCGACAAAAACAATGTATAATCTTATCTTAATAAAAATGATATTTTTGCCCTCCAATTCTAATGCGACAAAAATAATGTATAATTTTATATTTAATAAAAATGATATTTTGTCCGCCAATTCTAATGCGACAAAAACAATGTATAATCTTATATTTAATAAAAATGATATTTTTGTCCGCCAATTCTAATGCGACAAAAACAATGTATAAATATATAAAAAAAAATTCTTTTTTTTTTTTTTTAAATGTAAATGTCCCTTATTCTTTTATTTACATATAAAATGTAAATGTCTTTTATTTTATATTGAAAATGTAAATCCTTTCTTTTTAATTCTTTACATTGAAAAATGTAAATAATTTTTTTTTATAGAAAAATGGAACTCTTTTCTTTTATTTTCCTTTACATTGAAAATGTAACTATTTTCTTTTATTCTCCTACTTTCTTTTATTCTCCTATACATTGAGAATGTAAATCGTTTCTTTTACATAGAAAAATAATGTTTCTCCTTTTCTATCTTGCATTACATAGAAAAATAGTGTTTCTATTTCTATTTTACTTTACATAGAAAAATAATGTTTTCCTTTTTCTATTTTACTTTACATAGAAAAATAATGTTTTCCTTTTTCTATTTTACTTTAAGAAATGTAAATGTTTTTTTTCATTCTCTTACATAAAGAAATATAAATGTTTCCTTTCTTTTACATTGAAATCAATGTTTTCTATTTCTTATGTAAACATCTTTCCTAATGTCAGCATTTCTAAAATAACTATATTTTCTAATGCCAAAATTTGATTTATTTCAATTATATAATATGACGATGAAATTTAATGTCATTTCAACTAAATTAACACGACGATGAAATTTGGTGTCATAATACTCAAATTAACACAACGATGAATTTTGTGTCGTTACAACTAAAATTAACACAATGATGTTTTTGTGTCATTACAACTAAGATTAACACAATGAGGTTTTTGTGTCAACACATACTAGTAGTGGTTTTTGTCTAACCATCTCAATAATTTATACATCGTCGTGACTTCAATGTCAACAAATACGATATATGATTTGGTGTGTACCTTTGATGAATCACAAATAAAGGCCTCATCTTTATTTTATTTGTAAATCGAATAAAATATTAAATCTTTATTTTTATAAATCATAAAACAAAATAAAGATCCAACTTTAATTTTGTAAATCAAAATAAAGACTTAATTTTTTTTTATATAAGTCAAATAAAAGATTTAACTTTTTCATTTTATGTCAAAATATTCAACTTCCTTTTTATGTAAATCAACAATAAAAGATTCAACTTTCTTTTATGTTGTGAATCAAGATAAAGATCAAACTCGTATTCTTAATTTGCAAATAAAAATAAAGATTCAACTTTTTGTTTTTATTTGAGAAACAAAAACAAAGATTTAACTTTCTTTGTTTTATGAAACAAAACAAAGACTCAAGTTTACTTTTATGTTGTGAAATAAAATCGGTATTCAACTTTTCTTTGATGTTGTTAATTAAAAGAAATATTCAACCTTTGTTTTTGTTTAACAAAACAAGATTCAAATTTTTATTTGTTTTTTTTTTCTTTTAACAAAACAAGATTCAAATTTTTCTTTTTACAAAATCAAGATCTTAACTTTTCCTTTTATTTTTTTTGCAAATCAAAATAAAGTTTCCATTTTCATTTTATTGTTAGAAGGAAATAAAAATAAAAATAAGAGGATTAAAAATGAGAACTTTCTAGCGATTGCATCAGAATTATCAGATGTAAATAACATAACTATCTCATGGCATCACAAATTTTTCAATAACCATACAATAATCATCACATCGCAGATCAGGAACAGTAATATTCAAACCATGATTTCACCATTATAATTAAATTATTTAATTATTATAAATTAGAGATCTCACATTTCGTTGATTCAGATCTAAAAATTCAAACAGTCCAGAAAATGTCCCAATCAGTTCAGAGTTGTAGCTCTCGTCAATACGATCAGAACGCCGCTGAAATCATCGAATTCCGAGTTGGAATGAATTAGTTACGATTAAACAAAGTTTTAAAATAATTAAATTATTTAAATAAATTAATTAACTCAAAAATTAACCTTTCTTCCTTAATTCCGATTACAGGCCGTCGATGAACCCAATACTTCGAATATAGGATTCGACCTTTCTTCCTCTTGGTGAGGCTCCGGAACGATCGGGTGATGCCGCGCTCTCGGCCTTCGCGAGAGCTTTCCGATGGTGGCCCTCTCGTCGAACTCGCACCTCCAACGGTGGAGTTATTGGCTGTGACGCGGCGGCTATTTGGGGGCTCGGGGTGAGCTCTACAGGTGGAGGTTCGGGTCCAAACCCGTATGGATGTGAAGAGGAAGAAAGGAACTTCGGAGTGGTGTGAAGTATGGGGTTTAATTCGGGAAGAGGAGAGAGGAATTATGTAAAGACCCGGAAATTCCCGCTCTTTGAATCGACCATAAACCACACAAGTCTGACCCAAAGGTTGGGAATCTTCGAATACTTTAACTTTGGGAATACAAAACATCAGAACAATAACAGCAGACTTTTATTACATTATAATAATGTTACATCAGAGTACAGAATATATCAGAGTACAAAGAAATTAAATTACAGCGGAAGATACATAAAAGATAATACCAACAAACAGCGGAAGACTACCAAGCTCTGGACACAGCTTTAGGCTTCGATCCAGGATCCTGCTAAAGAGATACTTATCTGCAAAAAGCTACTCGACTGCCCGTGTAGAAAAGAGGGCACCTGAGTTTGCAAAGTGAAACAAACTACGAGTCAGTCATGGGACTGGTGTGAGAATTCTAAACTAATATAACTAATAAGACAAATCCAAGGACCACGCCACTTTCGCGGAACAGGTTTACTCCTATGGATTGCCAGTGCATAAACCAAAGTAAATCGAGAAATCACGCAATGTCTTTTTGGAAAAATGAAACCATTATAAGACCCAGGTCCCATCACACAATGCAACGCACACCAGAGGATAGGGTTTTACCTTATAATGGTCAAAAGATGCTTGATACGTATAAAACGGATTTGATATTATTATTAGTGTATATATGTTTTAATAAAAAGATTTGAATCATAAGTATCAATCCTAGACGGCATGGTTACCATATAGCATGTCGCCAATACTAGTTCTACAATCAAAACCGCAAGGGCGTATTGGAAATTTGGATTCCATCATGAGTCGAGGCTAGGGGCAAGATCCTCTCCGATTCGAGACACTCTAGCAAATGCCTCAGGATTCCCCGCAGTGAACCCTTGTAAGCGGTAGGGCCGGTCCCCGCCTATGGGCAGTGGATTAGTTATGCCTGAACACACGCTTCCCGGTTCCTTTGAACCTATAATATGACCACTATCGGCCTATAAAAATCCGAGGCGCCTCAAAATCCATCATCCACATAAGTAAAATGTCAGGGCTGGTAGGTCGCTGACACCACTCTAGCTAGAAAGAAACGTGTGCACTCCCTACGGTCCATATCCCGTTTTTGACTCATACCGGGGTGTGAGGCTCGCGAAGTCACGATATACACAAAGCTATGCCGTAATAGGCTATGCTTTGATCATCAACCACAAGGCCCTGCTTTTCAACAAAAGCCTTGATCAATGCATCTTAGTATGCCACATTGGCAGTCCATACTATACCATTGATTTCTGCCAATATATAACCTCTAAGCTCATATGTCTCAGAGAAGGGTGTTAACCACCAAGCAGATATATATTAACAGAGATCAACGAATGTAGTATAAAGGACTACAACGTCAGACATACATTCCATTTATAAACTTATGCTCTGGGTCTGAGCGAAAGTAAAATCCATACAAATCAACACTACGTCCGGATAACTACCATCTTAGCCCCGTCTTAGGAGCAAATCAATCAAGGACCTCAACGTTAATTACCCATTCGATGTGAAGATCGTCGGTCTTCAATCGTCGTCTTCAACTCTTAGATTTAAAACGTCGTATAATCATTTGAAATGAGATTGAACTCGGTCTTCTCAAATGATTCTCGCATATATATATATATATATATATATATATATATATATATAATAATTTGAAAACATTTCCTATCGTTATTAATATTTGATAACGACCTATCGCTATTTTAATTTATATAAAAATAGCTCAAATAAATTTAATGACGCTTCGGGTCAATGGGCGACCCTGGCGCTGTTTTCAACCAAATTTGACTTATGCATATCTAACCGTTGGATTTTGATGAAATTTATATCATTGGAAAAAATTTCCCAAAGCGGTCCTAACGGTCCCTGTTTTGGGAAAATCCGACGGTCGGATCTTTCGGTATAACCGTTTAAAGTTACGATTGCCGATACGCGAACTGCCGTGCGCGTTCCGTTTAATTTATAATTTATATTTATATATATATAATTATAAATCGTTTGGCGATTTCAACTATTAACGTCTATTCTTTTATCGCATTTAAAATGACGATAAAAATATCACTTTTATTTTACTCTGTTTTGTTTACACTAAATGTAAATAAATTATACTTTTTTCTATATTTTGTTTTATTTACCTAAATGTAAATAAATTATGTTCTTTCTATGTTTTAATTTATTTACCCTAAATGTAAATAAATTACATTCTTTTTCTTACCCTATTTATTTACCTAAATGTAAATAAATATATTCTTATCTTTTTCTTACTTATTTACCTAAGTGTAAATAAATGTTTTACTTTTACTTTTGTTATATTTATTTACATTAATTGTAAATAAATGTATCTAATTTCTTATTCATATTTATTTACACTATTTGTAAATAAATGGTTTCAATTTCCTTTGCAAATCCTATTTACATAGCAAATGTAAATAATTGTATTTCTTTAATTCTTTTCTAATATTCCCTTTTAACATAAAAAAATATCTTATGTTAGTTCTTTTCTAACCTTTCTTTTTATTATTTACATAAGAAAATAATAACTATTTACAAATTGATTCATTTTATTTACATAAGAAAAATGTAAATAAATACTTATTCTCATAATTATTATTTATATTCTTTTTATTTACATAAGAAAATGTAAATAAATTCTTATTCACGTATTTGTTCTTTATTTTCTATTTATTCTTAATTACATAAATGTAATTTTCTTCCTTATAATCTTAATTACATAAAAATGTAATTTTATTTCTTATAATCTTAATTACATATAAATGTAAATTTCTTTACAGTGTAAAATATATTCTTTTAATTACATATAAAAATGTAATTTATTTAATCTCTTTTTTACCTAATGTAAATATATATGTCTTCCTTTGTCTATGTTTTATTTATTTACACTAAATATTTTGAAGTAATTTACATATATTAAATGTAAATTTAGAAAATTAATATATATGCTTTAACCTCTCACATTGGATAGGTATTGTTGTGATTACTGGACAGCCGGGCAGGTCCGGGCAGGTTTACATCACAACTCAATCCAACCTCGGGTGAAGCATACTGATTTTCTCATTTATTTACGTAAGTGTAAATAAATGTTTTCTTTTATAATTCTTATTTATTTACGTCAAATGTAAATAAATGTTTTCTTTTTCTTCGCATTGAAAATATAATCCTTTCTATTTATTTTTCTTTACATAGAAAAATGTAACTTTTCTTTTTATTTTCCATAGAAAATAATGTTTCCTATTTATTTCCTTAACATAGAAAATAATGTTTCTTTTCTAATTCCATAACATTAGAAAAACAATGTTAATTTTATTTTCTTTTTACATTGAAAACAATGTTTCTTTTTACATTGAAAACAATGTTAATTTTATTTTCTTTTTACATTGAAAACAATGTTTTCTTTTTACATTGAAAACAATGTTTCCTTTATTTTCTTTTCATTGAAAAAGAATGTTTCTTTTCTATTATTCTTACCTTAGAAAAACAATGTTTCTTTTATATTATCATTACATTGGAAAAACAATTTTTCTTTTCTATTTTATGTTTGCATTGTAAGATGCAAATAAAAGGTGAATTTTATTTCTAATGTAGACGTATTTTCTAGTGCCAACATTTCAAATAAAAATATAATTTCTAATGCGAATGTTTGGTTCATTCAACTATATCCGCATGACGATAGTATTTGGTGTCATTACAACAAGGCCAACATGACGATAGTTTTTTTTTTTTTACGTTATTACAATAACATTAACATGACGATACCAATTTTTGTGTCATTAACATAATAGGGAAGTATTTGGGTGTCACTACAACAATATTAACAAAACCATACCAATTTTTGTGTCATTAACATAATAGGGAAGTCTTTGGGTGTCACTACAACCATATTAACACAACTATATGAATTGGTGTTACAACATCTAAATTGGTGTCGTCACAATACAGTTAACACAATGATGTAGGTTTGGGTGTCATCTCATCTATATTAACACAGATATGATTTGGTGCAACTTTGATGAATCAAAATAAAGGCATCATCTTTATTTTTATTTGTAAATAAAATAAAGATTTAAAAACTTACATTTTGTTTTATAGATAAAGATTTAACTTGCATTTATAAAATAAAGATAGAAATGGGTATTTTAATTTGTAGACAAGACAAAGGTGAAAATTGTCCTTTTATTTGTGTTGACAGAATGAACCCAAAATTGTCTTTATATTTCTGTTAACAAAATGAGCGCTAAAATTTGTTCTTTTATTTTGCTAATAAAATGAGCGCAAAAATTGTTCTTTTACTATGTTAACAAAATTAACATAAAGATTTTTTCCTTCCTTTGTTAACAAAGAAACCACATAAAAATTGTCTCTTTTCTTTATTAACAAAATCAACATGAAAATTTATCCTTTGTTTATGTTTACACAATGGCATAAAAGTTTATCCTTTATTTATTGACAAAATAATGTTAACTTTGTCCTTTTTCTTATTAACAAAATAATGTTAACTTTGTCCTTTTACTTATTAACAAAATAATGTTAACTTTGTCCTTTTACTTGTGACAAACAAAATTACATAAAAATGGTCCTTTTTTTTGATAAGAAATATTACATGAAAATGGTTTTTTTTTTTTTAACAAAATAAAATTACATAAAAGTCGTCTTTTTATTTTAACAAAATAAAATCACATAAAAGTTGTATTTTATTTTAAAAACAAAAATAAACAAAACAAGATTTTTCTATTTATTTTGTATACAAAATTTAAGATTTAAATTTTTAATAGAACGGAATAAGAATAAAGATGAGCACTTTATTTATAATTACATCAAAATTATACAGATCTAGATAACATGGCTATTATCAACACAGCACAAGAACATCACAAATCATGTGACAATGAATATTTTACGCTACCACATCACAGATCAAAAATACAGATCATGATTTCACACTTTTAATAATTTAATTAATCAGAATTCTCACCTGGATTGGTTTTCAGAAGTCGTTCGAGTTCAAAATAGCTGAAATTATGAAGAGGGGGAGGTAAGAGAGGACGACTTGTTTTGGACAGTAAGGAATATGAGGAATGAGAAAAAATTAGATTACCGCTTCTAGATCATTTATAGAAAGGAATTTTAATGGCTAATTAAATGGTAATACATTCATTCTTTCTAATTCATCTTTAATAAAATTCTAAACGTTACTATCACTGTCCAAATTCAAAATAGGGAAAGAAAGTATTAGGGTATGAACAAAATTAAACATGTATTTAGGCAATCAATTTCAAAGGTTTAATCATCCATTAAAGCATTCCATTTTTCGTTTTCATTCTAATTCTATACTTATTTTGAATTTAGTTCCAAAGGTTATAAGTTTGAGTTCAAGTCTATCCTATAATTTGTTTTATTTACATGAATCGTTTTCCTTATATGATAAATATTCACATTTAATTATTCAACAAAATTTCAATTGAACGATAAACTTTAAAATAATTTATTTATTTTAAGTCTTAATAACTTAATAAATCAATTCTTCATTTACATTAAAATTTCCATTTTTATATTATTATCATAGATTTTCAATTTGAATTACAATTATAAATGAATCAAGTCAATTTCACACAAGTAATTTAATATTAAATTTCTACTTCCAAATTTTATCAAAATGACTAACTCGATATTTTAATTGCGATCAATGTAAGTCATTATTGTAATGACAACTTGAATTTCGTACCTGAATAATTCAATTAAGTTTTCATCATAGAATTACATAATTAAAACATTAAAGTTAAATTATATATATCCAATTCTCAATAAATACATACTAACCATATTTATAGCAATATCTACAACCAATGGAGATTATAACATTTATAACACGTTGAAATTCATTATATACCCAAAATGATTTATATTACTTGTATTCACAAATCTAAATTTTCAGTATATAAATGGAGTTCAAAATTAGTTTATCCATTTCATATATTGTTACTTCAATTTTTCATTATTTACCAAATTCCATTTTTATTATAGTTATAAATACATACACAACCACTTTCATTGAATATATTATATCAATTCCAAGTTTCACCATCAATCAATATAGACAAATCGCAAATTTATTTGGAATCAAAACATGTCACAATTTACATAATAGATTGAATTTCAATACTTAACCATTCAATTAAGTTTTCACTGTAAATTTTTCAAAAGTTTAAATCATTAAAGTTTTTAATTACAAATTCATTGACGCCATTTAATTCATATAATTAAATATTAAAGTCCACATCTCTATCTTTAATAATATATACCCAAACTTAGTTATCATTACAATCAATGCAAATTATTTCAATTTACAACAAATATAAATTCACATCAAATGATTTATATTATTCATATTCCATTGATTAAAATTATTAGTACAAAATAAATCTCAAATTTAGTTAATCCATTTTATATTATTAATTCAATAAATTTCACATTCCATTTTAAATAGATTATCAAACACTGTCATTATCACATATATAGCCATTTAGAATCAATTCTAAATAATCAAGTTAAGTTCCTATTTTAACAACCTATGACACAAAACATTAATTTTAATATTTATACCAACATTGTTCAAATTCACATTAAATTATTATACAAGGTTTAAAATCGAATTCTGAAATTACCGTGCCATTTCAGGCTCGTAATATAAATTTATAAATATAAAAATTCTAACTTTGATTAAAATAATTTTTTTTTAGCCATTATTATTCAAAATAGATTATTTTAAATATCCTAAATTCATTAAAATTTCTAAAATAAAAATTTTAAATTAGCTCCAAAATTCCGGGTTGTTACAATCTCCCCCACTTAAAATCTTTTCGTCCTCGAAAAGGAACTAAGGTAAAAGTTGTTTGATTATCTAACCAAATTTTTATTTTCTTTTATTAATTTTATTTTTTGACTAACTTATCAAATATATATATACTTTTATATATTTAAAATCATATTTTCAAAAATAGATTATATATAATTAAAATGCGTTAATTATAAGCTTATCACTCTGAACTCATCCTAGGGCATTACTAACCCCATCACTAATGAGTTTTCTCATTCTAGGACACTGCTGGTCCTATCTCTAATGAGTATTCTTATTGGATATTACTAATCCAATCTCTGATGAGTCTTTTGTTTAGTTCTAATGAGTTGTACCCCAAAGATTTTGAGCTAACCAGAGCTCTGATACCACCTGTAAAGACCCGGAAATTCCCGCTCTTTGAATCGACCATAAACCACACAAGTCTGACCCAAAGGTTGGGAATCTTCGAATACTTTAACTTTGGGAATACAAAACATCAGAACAATAACAGCAGACTTTTATTAAGTAATAATAATGTTACATCAGAGTACAGAATATATCAGAGTACAAAGAAATTAAATTACAGCGGAAGATACATAAAAGATAATACAAACAAACAGCGGAAGACTACCAAACTCTGGACACAGCTTTAGGCTTTGATCCAGGATCCTGCTAAAGAGATACTTATCTGCAAAAAGCTACTCGACTGCCCGTGTAGAAAAGAGGGCACCCGAGTTTGCAAAGTGAAACAAACTACGAGTCAGTCATGGGACTGGTGTGAGAATTCTAAAACTAATATAACTAATAAGACAAATCCAAGGACCACGCCACTTTCGCGGAACGGGTTTACTCCTATGGATTGTCAGTGCATAAACCAAAGTAAATCGAGAAATCACGCAATGTCTTTTTGGAAAAATGAAACCATTATAAGACCCAGGTCCCATCACACAATGCAACGCACACCAGAGGATAGGGTTTTACCTTATAATGGTCAAAAGATGCTTGATACGTATAAAACGAATTTGATATTATTATGTAAAAACCCGCAACTTCCCCGTAAAGGAAAGCGTCGGATAGTTCGAGAACAAACCACAGCAGAACTCATACAGAAGAACATTTCATTGTATATTACAACAATGCATCAGATTACAAGAATATACAGAGTAAAAATGAATAAATATTACATAGAAATATCAGAGATTTACATTACATTTAAATACATCGCAGCGGAAAATAATACAATGCACAACTAGAAAAGATATACGGATACAAAGCTTTCCGGATATCGTTCCAGCTGTAAACCAGGATCCTGTGAATATAAATCTGCAAAACCAAAACTACTAGCTGCCCGTGTCAAAATAAGGGCACCCAGAGTTTAGGTTAAAACAATAAACTCCAGGTCAGTCATGGGACTGGTGTGAGAACTAAAACAGTTAATCTTTATTTTAAAAGCTAGGTAAATCAAGGGACCACGCCGTATAACACGGAACGGGTTTCCTCCCAAGAATACCAGTGCATAAAACAAACAGCGTAATGCTAAATAAAGAAAAATGAAGCTGTTATAAGACCCAGGTCCTATCATACAATGCAACGCAAGCCGGGGGATAGGGTTTTCCCTTATAACAGCCAAAGAATGCTTGATACGTTTAAAACAGATTATTTGATACTATAATAAGTGCATAGTGTATAAAACAACTTCAAATCATAAGTATCAATCATAGGCGGCATGGGTACCATATATCATGTCGCCATACTAGTTTTACAATTAAAACCGCAAATGTCACGTATTTGGAAATTGGATTTCCGTCTATGAACCGAGGCAAAAGATAGTCCTCAACCGATTCGAGACTGTCTAGCCCGAGCCTCAGGAACAGCCGCAACTGCCCCATGGAGCGACAGGGCCGGTCCACCGATGTGGATTATTATGCCTGAACACTACGTTTCCCCACCCTATGGGGTGTAAGTCTGGTCCGTCCGCCGACCAGAATGCATCGGCCGAAACCGATATAACCGAGGCGCCTCGCAACAGCAACAACCACATAAGTCAAACTCGTCAGGGCGTGTAAAACCACTGACGCCACTTCTAGCTAGAAAGAAACGCAAGTCCTCCCTGAGGTCCGTCTCCCGTTTTTGGTCCATACCGGGTGTGAAACTCGCGAAGTAAACGTTACACAAAGCTGTGCCACACAGGCTGTGCTTTGATCATCACCACAAGACTTTGCTTTTCAACAGAAGCCTCGATCTATTGCCACTTAGGCATGCCACACAGGCAATTCACTCTATGTGTTTGATATCCATCAGTATATAACCCCTGAGCTCGTATTTCTCAGAGAAGGGCGTTAAGCAAGAGAATAAATTCTCCGCCGCCAAACAGATATATATTTAATAGAAATCAATCACACAGACTAAAATCCAATGTCAGACACACAGTCCATTTACAAGTCCGTTCTGGGTCTGAACGAAACCGGAGGCACCTAGTACCCCTCATATCCATCGATCTCCAAGCACGTCTGGACGATCACTAACTGTTTCCATCTTCTTGGGTGTACAGCCCAATCAAGATCATCAGCAATCACCCAAACGACGTGAAGACTTCTGGTCTTCGACCACCGTCTTCATCTTCGACACCACGTCGAATCAGTTATTCAGAATGGGATAAACCCGGTCTTTCTGAATAACTCGCATATATATTATAAAAGTGTTACACAAACACAACATACGCCTCATTCCAATTCAGAAATATTCTTTTATTCAAATATTCCTATACTTTGGGAAAAGTTCCCATTAATTTTATCCAAGATAAATTCTTTAAATTTATTCTTTAATCACCTTTGAATATCAATTCAAACTAGTCGGGATTAGCGAACCACACCGAAGTAATCATTTATTTTATTTCCCAATCCCAACCTATTCATCCCATGAAGTAAAACTGGTAGTACTTCATATCTAACACCACAGTGTTATCGGTAAATTCAATTACCATTTCACGTTCAAATCTAATTAAAGATTTAACCATCGCCTGGAGTAAAACTGGCGATACTCCATTTTCGATCATTTCAATCTAATTAAAGATTCATTAAAACTCCACTTAGTTTTAATCTTTAACTGGGTTAAAGAATCAGTGTCATTTAAAACACGGTTCACGATAAACCCAAAGTCACATTCATTAATTATCGGGTTAAAGAACAAGTGTTATTTAAAACACTGTTCACGATAAACCCAAAAATCAATATCAATTCAATTCCAATTAAATATTATTTAATTGGTACACTTCATTAAATCTAAATAAAAAGATTTAATCATTTCTCAACTGGGTTCAAGAACAGTGTTAGTGAAGACACCATTCACGACAAACCCAAATCACATTCGATATTCAATACAAGGCTCTGAATAGAAAATATATCGGCTTATATTCAATATCGAATCCTACGATTAACAAATGTCGTATTGGAAATAACGATATAAATATATATCTTTCAAATTTCCATAACCCCACTTGTATAATCACGAATTCCAACATCGAAATATTCCGAAGACAATTTCGATTCAAATCCACTCCAATGCAATCATTGGAAATTCTGGTTATTTTCAAAACCCTTTTCAAATTCAATTTATTTATTTAAAAATAAATAGAATTATAATTCTAGTTCAAAACTAGTTCATTTCGATAAAAATCTATTTTTATCCTTTCAAATATGAGGTTTTTTATCCCAAATCTTCACAAATCATTTCTAATGATTTTACACAAATTATTACTATTTTTAATAATTTTATCAAGGCCCGTACAGTCGATTTCCATCAATGGCCATTGAACTGCACTTACAGCGACCTTTTTCAAATATGATTTGGACGTAACTCCAAATCCAACCGTTAGATTTCAAATTTCTAATATTCGTTAGAAAGCTCTTTTCGATACAAACCCAACGGTTCCGGTTTTAGGAGAATCCGACGGTCGGATCTCCCGCAATGTCCATTTGAAATGAATGGTCGAAATTCACGAACTGCCGCGGCGCGTTCTATTCAGGCCATTATATTATATATATAATATATATAATATATACTTCGTCGATTTCTATTTAAAACGAATTATATAAATAGTTTTGAATTCGTTTCAAAAACATTTTCAACTTCCTTTTCAATTCAAATAACAATTGAATTCTTCTTTATAGATTCGTTTTAAAATTCATTTCTATTCAATTCAAATTTCAATTCAATTTGAATTCGTTTTCAATTCAATTCATTTCGAAATCGTTTTCAATTCACTTCATTTCGAAATCGTTTTCAATTCACTTTGAATTCGTTTTCAATCCAATTCATTTCGAAATCGTTTTCAATTCACTTCATTTCGAAATCGTTTTCAATTCACTTTGAAATCGTTTTCAATTCACTTTGAATTCGTTTTCAATTCAATTCATTTCGAAATTGTTTTCAATTCACTTCATTTCGAAATCGTTTAAAATCGATATAAATATCGTTCACGTCAAAATGGCGTCAAACTAATCAACACGACTTCATGAATTTCTATTTTCAAATATTCTATTTCAAATATTTCTATTTCAAATATTTCCATTTCTAAACTGGAATGAGGCCCAATCAATTACCATATAAAATTAATTATATGGATTTTCACACAACACATGTATATAATAACATTGAAAAATGATCAACCATCAACCAATGTGCACTACACTGTATAAGCATCAAATAAAGATATCTAACGCTTATAACAGCCTGTCAATCAATCGATCGACATATTTAATCAATCAGGATGAGTGAACTTCAAATTTCATCCCAACACCCGTGTGGGGTTTCAAACAATCAAACGCATATTTTATTTGTGCAGTTGGGCGATGTGTAAAATTTATCGTCCCAATCAATGTCCTTCAAATAGGTGTACATAAACAAACCATCTGGTTTGTAAATGAATATTTATTTATTCACATTCACGTTAAAAATAATATTTTTAACGATAAAACATTTTATTCCAACATATGAATTTCTATTAAGTTCATTCTTTAAATAAAATGATATTTTTATTTTTCTAACACATTTTAGAAAATTTCGGCGGCATAACGACACGATACTAGAAACGGGACGAGGCCTAGCCTTATCCCCGGTCTAGTGAAGGCCCACGCCATTCACACATCAATCATATCAATTTCAATTTCACCAAAACAATCAAATCCAAATCAAATAATCTAACCAACTACACAACCAATCAAACAAGTCCATGGTCTGTGGACGGGTGTTGGGTGCTTCTAATAAGCACCGTCTGCATCCTAGTATATATATATAAATAACTAGAAAAGTAGAATTTGAGTGAGAAGTTCTCACATATAGCTATCCTATCATCTTGACTCTTCTTTGATAGAAATCTTCAACGCTCTCGCCTTTTGTCGCTTTCGTCGCCCGTATTCTCTACATATGTAAAAATCGAATTTTTAGTTCAAAGTTCAATATATAAAAATCGTGTCTTATTTCAAAGTTCAATATATAAAAATCATATTTTTAATTCGAAGTTCATTATATAAAAATTCTATTTTTAATTCGAATAAAAATCTCGTCTTTATAGAAATAACAATCTAATCTTTTCTAAATCATAAATCTAATTTTTTCCTAAATCAAAACTATGATCTTTTTCTAAACAAAATACGATCTTTTTCTAAACAAAAATATGAACTTTTTCTTAGATAAAGATCCTATCTTTATTCTCTAATCATCATTTTTTTTTTAAAAAAAAAAAATCAAATCTTTTATAACTTAAAAATCAAATCTTGTTCATTGTTAAAAATCCAACCTTGTTGATCATTAAAAATCCAACCTTGTTCATGAAAAATCATTTCTTTTCCTATGGTTAAGACATAAATAAAAATCCTACACTTTTTATAAAAGAAAAATCTCAGATTTTACAAATTAAATAATAATAAAAACTGTTTTTTTTTTATTATAAAATCACTTACCTTTTACAAACAAAAACAAATATAAATAAGCAGAAAAAAAAAAACTTACATTTTTTTTCCAGCGAGAAAAGGGAGGAAAGAGGTCTGCGAGTCGGATTGGTGGAAGGGGGGTCGCGGTTGTTGGAATGGTGACTGGCGGCATTGGCAACGGACTGTGGAGGCTTGGGCGTGGGGTATCTTCGAATGGAGGGAGGATAGAGGGGCTAGGGCGGAGGAGGAACGGAGAGAGAGGGGGGAAGCGCCTGAGGCTGAGGCGGTGGCGGGCGGGGAGTCTCCGGCGGCGTCGATCCCGGTGGCGATGACAGCTTGAGCTGCGCGATTTAGTTTTTTTTTTATTATTTTAATTAGTTAATCGATTATGAACGGCAAGGGGAGGGGAGAGATGATAAGGGAGAGGGTTGACAAAGGTATATTAATATATATTTATTTAATTATTTAACCCCATAAAGTTAATTTTTATTTTGACCTCCAAACAAGACCCACCGACTGTTGTCTATAGCTAATTACCCCCATTCCGAACACAATGGGATATGAATCGTCAGCTGATTCGGCTGTTACAATCAGTTTCCTTTAAATTTACATTTAAATCACTATATTGAATTTTAAACGTACATTTCGAATTACCGGGGTCACATACTAACTAGAAAAATTCCAGAAAAATATTTTCTAGTTTCGTATTGACGATACGGTCCTAACAAAACTAGTTTCGTCGAATTCTGAGACCGTTTGAAAAATGGCCAATTTCCAGTCGATTAAAATCAACTGAAACCGGTCAAACGCGTTTTCCTTTGCTACGCTCACATATTGATTCGAAAAATTATGAAATTTGAAACCTAGCAATAACTTGACATCACGGACCCAACAAAAGTGGTTTCGTCGAAATCCGAGGTCATTTGCAAAATGTCCATTTTTAAGGGCCTGAATTCCATAGCGACTATTCAGAATTTTCAACTGGACATATCTTTTGATTCCCGCTACGAACTTTGGATTTTTCGGATTCGTTGGAAAGATATTCACTATTAGATTCCATTATTTTTGGTTTCACTAAAATCCGGATTATTTTGCACCCGGTACATTCAATTGAAGTTTGAAATCGAATTATCGAACTACCGCGCCATTTTCAATTCTATTTATAATTATATATAAATATTTATATTCTAACGACGACGTATAAATATATACATTAGAATTATATTCAAAATAAATTTCTCGTCGATATTATTTAAAATAATCTATTTTAAATAATCAAATTTCGCTAAAATTGCCAAAATAAAAATTTTAAACTGGCCCAGATTTTCGGGTTGTTACAATCTCCCCCACTTAAAACTTTTCGTCCCCGAAAAGGAACAAAGTCGAAAGCGGTTTGATTAATCAACTCTACGTTCGATCTGGCTTCCATTCTCTAACTTTTCAGTTTCTGAGAATTTTCAAAATTTCAAAAATTTGGCTAACACCCTAAATTTTTGAAAAATTTCGCCATAACCTCCCCTGCACCGGGAGCATCGGGGAATTTCAAATAGCTTCCCCGGTCCTTCAGATCTCAAAAAGAAAAAGAAAAAGCCAAGCGGCTAGCCAATAGGCTCACAAAATCATCATCACCCAAACAAAACAGGAAATTATGTAGTAAACATGTACCTATTTGTCGGGCAAACAAATTTTATTCTCTGGCTCTAGCCTCCTTGCTATGACCTGTTCAAGGATATATATGTATATGCAAGCAAATGCGACCAAATTTCAATATAATTCAATATTTGTTTCAATTAGGCTAAATGGCTAAAAATTAGCAAACAAATAAACAAACAACACAAACATCAATCAATTAGTGAATTAGAGTTTCAAATTCATAACTTTGATACATAGTCAAAAATCAGGTTTTTGATGCCAATTCACAACAATAAATCTATCTATATTAATTTTTGGTTCTCACACCAGTCTAATAGGAAATATATAGAAAATCACACCTTCGAAACTCGAACATAAATGTTGATGATGCGATCGCTATCATCAATATCATCTTCGGGCGACTAGAGTGTAATGCTATATCTATTCAATATATTAAAACTTTGAATACACGCAGATCAGACGTATACACAAAATATATATATACTGGATTGTCCACATCAATATAAATAAATAACCAAATATGTTTAAACGATTTAAATTTCAAAACAAAATTGTTTTCATTTGAAAAATATACCCTTCACACTCGTTCTAGGATACTACTGATCCCATCTCTAACGAGTCATTCCATTGGATATTACTAATCCAATATCTGATGAATTCTTTCGTATGGTTCTAATGTGCCTTGTTCTCTGAGCTTTGTAAACCAAAGCTCTGATACCACATGTAAAATAGCCGACGAACTCCGGTAGGCTTTGCAACCATCCCTTCATCCCCCAAGCAGCAGGTAAAACCCACCGTGGCTTTCACATGGTCCCCCAGTTACTTGTTTTATGGCAACCCTCTCGAGTCTCGCGCCCACTGGCGAACCAACCCCCACCACAAGGGACATGTGGGGGTAAGAGTCTCCCGTTCGCCACCAAACTGCGAAGCGAGAACCCCCCATCACGACTGCAACAAGAACTGGTGATACTCCATTTTCGATCATTTCAATCTAATTAAAGATTCATTAAAACTCCACTTAGTTTTAATATTTAACTGGGTTAAAGAATCAGTGTCATTTAAAACACGGTTCACGATAAACCCAAAGTCACATTCATTAATTATCGGGTTAAAGAACAAGTGTTATTTAAAACACTGTTCACGATAAACCCAAAAATCAATATCAATTCAATTCCAATTAAATATTATTTAATTGGTACACTTCATTAAATCTAAATAAAAAGATTTAATCATTTCTCAACTGGGTTCAAGAACAGTGTTAGTGAAGACACCATTCACGACAAACCCAAATCACATTCGATATTCAATACAAGGCTCTGAATAGAAAATATATCAGCTTATATTCAATATCGAATCCTACGATTAACAAATGTCAGATTGGAAATAACGATATAAATATATATCTTTCAAATTTCCATAACCCCACTTGTATAATCACGAATTCCAACATCGAAATATTCCGAAGACAATTTCGATTCAAATCCACTCCAATGCAATCATTGGAAATTCTGGTTATTTTCAAAACCCTTTTCAAATTCAATTTATTTATTTAAAAATAAATAGAATTATAATTCTAGTTCAAAACTAGTTCATTTCGATAAAAATCTATTTTTATCCTTTCAAATATGGGGTTTTTTATCCCAAATTTCACAAATCATTTCTAATGATTTTACACAAATTATTACTATTTTTAATAATTTTATCAAGGCCCGTACAGTCGATTTCCATCAATGGCCATCGAACTGCACTTACACCGACCTTTTTCAAATTTGATTTGGACGTAACTCCAAATCCAACCGTTAGATTTCAAATTTCTAATATTCGTTAGAAAGCTCTTTTCGATACGAACCCAACGGTTCCGGTTTTAGGAGAATCCGACGGTCGGATCTCCCGCAGTGTCCATTTGAAATGAATGGTCGAAATTCACGAACTGCCGCGGCGCGGCGCGTTCTATTCAGGCCATTATATTATATATATAATATATATAATATATACTTCGTCGATTTCTATTTAAAACGAATTATATAAATAGTTTTGAATTCGTTTCAAAAACATTTTCAACTTCCTTTTCAATTCAAATAACAATTGAATTCTTCTTTATAGATTCGTTTTAAAATTCATTTCTATTCAATTCAAATTTCAATTCAATTTGAATTCGTTTTCAATTCAATTCATTTCGAAATCGTTTTCAATTCACTTCATTTCGAAATCGTTTTCAATTCACTTTGAATTCGTTTTCAATCCAATTCATTTCGAAATCGTTTTCAATTCACTTCATTTCGAAATCGTTTTCAATTCACTTTGAAATCGTTTTCAATTCACTTTGAATTCGTTTTCAATTCAATTCATTTCGAAATTGTTTTCAATTCACTTCATTTCGAAATCGTTTAAAATCGATATAAATATCGTTCATGTCAAAATGGCGTCAAACTAATCAACACGACTTCATGAATTTCTATTTTCAAATATTCTATTTCAAATATTTCTATTTCAAATATTTCCATTTCTAAACTGGAATGAGGCCCAATCAATTACCATATAAAATTAATTATATGGATTTTCACACAACACATGTATATAATAACATTGAAAAATGATCAACCATCAACCAATGTGCACTACACTGTATAAGCATCAAATAAAGATATCTAACGCTTATAACAGCCTGTCAATTAATCGATCGACATATTTAATCAATCAGGATGAGTGAACTTCAAATTTCATCCCAACACCCGTGTGGGGTTTCAAACAATCAAACACATATTTTATTTGTGCAGTTGGGCGATGTGTAAAATTTATCGTCCCAATCAATGTCCTTCAAATAGGTGTACATAAACAAACCGTCTGGTTTGTAAATGAATATTTATTTATTCACATTCACGTTAAAAATTATATTTTTAACGATAAATCATTTTATTCCAACATATGAATTTCTATTAAGTTCATTCTTTAAATAAAATAATATTTTTATTTTTCTAACACATTTTAGAAAATTTCGGCGGCATAACGACACGATACTAGAAACGGGACGAGGCCTAGCCTTATCCCCGGTCTAGTGAAGGCCCACGCCATTCACACATCAATCATATCAATTTCAATTTCACCAAAACAATCAAATCCAAATCAAATAATCTAACCAACTACACAACCAATCAAACAAGTCCATGGTCTGTGGACGGGTGTCGGGTGCTTCTAATAAGCACCGTCTGCATCCTAGTATATATATATATAAATAACTAGAAAAGTAGAATTTGAGTGAGAAGTTCTCACATATAGCTATCCTATCATCTTGACTCTTCTTTGATAGAAATATTCAACGCTCTCGCCTTTTGTCGCTTTCGTCGCCCGTATTCTCTACATATGTAAAAATCGAATTTTTAGTTCAAAGTTCAATATATAAAAATCGTGTCTTATTTCGAAGTTCAATATATAAAAATCATATTTTTAATTCGAAGTTCATTATATAAAAATTCTATTTTTAATTCGAATAAAAATCTCGTCTTTATAGAAATAACAATCTAATCTTTTCTAAATCATAAATCTAATTTTTTCCTAAATCAAAACTACGATCTTTTTCTAAACAAAATACGATCTTTTTCTAAACAAAAATATGAACTTTTTCTTAGATAAAGATCCTATCTTTATTCTCTAATCATCATTTTTTTAAAAAAAAAAAAAATCAAATCTTGTTCATTGTTAAAAATCCAACCTTGTTGATCATTAAAAATCCAACCTTGTTCATGAAAAATCATTTCTTTTCCTATGGTTAAGACATAAATAAAAATCCTACACTTTTTATAAAAGAAAAATCTCAGATTTTACATATTAAATAATAATAAAAACTGTTTTTTTTTATTATAAAATCACTTACCTTTTACAAACAAAAACAAATATAAATAAGCAGGAAAAAAAACTTACATTTTTTTTCCAGCGAGAAAAATGGGGAAAGAGGTCTGCGAGTCGGATTGGTGGAAGGGGGGGTCGCGGTTGTTGGAATGGTGACTGGCGGCATTGGCAACGGACTGTGGAGGCTTGGGCGTGGGGTATCTTCAAATGGAGGGAGGATAGAGGGGCTAGGGCGGAGGAGGAACGGAGAGAGGGGGGAAGCGCCTGAGGCTGAGGCGGTGGCGGGCGGGGAGTCTCCGGCGGCGTCGATCTCGGTGGCGATGACAGCTTGAGCTGCGCGATTTAGTTTTTTTTTTTAATTAGTTAATCGATTATGAACGGCAAGGGGAGGGGAGAGATGATAAGGGAGAGGGTTGACAAAGGTATATTAATATATATTTATTTAATTATTTAACCCCATAAAGTTACTTTTTATTTCGACCTCCAAACAAGACCCACCGACTGTTGTCTATAGCTAATTACCCCCATTCCGAACACAATGGGATATGAATCGTTAGCTGATTCGGCTGTTACAATCAGTTTCCGTTAAATTTACATTTAAATCACTATATTGAATTTTAAACGTACATTTCGAATTGTGAATATTAGGCTCACGTCCCTATTTTGAAACTTAATTAGGCTCACATCCTCCTGTTTCAAAACATATAAATTACATCCCTAATTTCAAACAGCGGCTGATGTTTTTACAAAAGTGCCCTTTTTCTTAATTCACGCCGTATTTACCTAGGTCACTCCAACTCATTACGTAATTAGTTTTTTTTTTCTTTTCCAGAAACCTAATTTTCGTTCTCAATGGCGGCGGCGGCTCCAACGAAATTCATGGTCTCTAATCGGTGGCTGCTTCCTCCATCGCCGCCTGAGGTGTATACCGTCACCGCCTTCAACCTGCATCTCGTCCTCAATATCTCAGCCTCCAGCAGTTTTGGTTGTCGTTCAGCAATCTCGTTCTCAATCTCGTTGTCAATATCTCGTTCAGCAGTTTTGGCTTCCAGCAGTTTTGGTTTCAGCAAACCAGATCCGACGCTCGGCCTCCAGCAGCCAAATCTGACGTCCCAGATCAATCGCTCGGCCTCCAGCAGCCAAATCCGACGTCCCAGATCAATCTCGTTCTCAATATCTCGAAGTTTCCCAGATCCGGTTCCAGATAAATTGCTCAGCCTGGTGCTATAATTGTCAGGCAGCGAGGAACTAAGGTACCATAATACTTTTTTTTTTATTGATTTGCGTAAATTTTCTGTCTGGTAATATGTGTTGTTTAATGTTGTTATGATTATGAGAAGGAGCGATTGGACGTCGAACTTTTTTTTACTGTTATGCCTTCATATTCTTTGCGCAACTTTTTTTTACTGTTATGATTATGAGAAGGAGCGATTGGACGTCGAACTTATGATAAAAAGTTGCGGACAAATATGCAGCTATTCTTAATATATGCATATATGTATGCAATTTTTATCAAACAAACAGCAAAGCATATTATTTTACAAATATATTCATATTTCTATGCATAAATCTGGAATACTTGCATATAAATATTCAGAAATTATTGTGTAAGATGTAGGAAAATATCTTTGATTTTTGCTGAACTTCTGAATAAAAGTTGCGGACAAATATGCAGCTATTTTTGATATATGCATATATGTATGCAATTTTTTATCAAACAAACAGAAAAACATATTATTTTACAAATATATTCATATTTATATGCATATATTTGGAATACTTGAATATAAATATTCAGAAATTATTGTTTTTGCTGAATTGTACGCATGTATTTATATTATTTTGAAGCAGTGTTTGTAATTTAGGTTACTACACATTAAGCTTATTAATGTTGATTTTTTTTTTGATAACAGTGTTCCGGTGGATATTGGTGTAGTGGTGTTGTTGAAGCTTGGTCCTCCATCCTTTTCCAAATAATTGAAATCTGTAGTTGTTTCTACAGAGACTACTAGATGTGGTTTGCGCAATAAGCTGGGTCTTAACAAAATTATTTGTTTTTCAAAAGACCATCATCTCTGCTTTGTAAATGTTCTGTAATTTCTGATGTAGTACATGTAAATGTGGTCTGTACTAATTTTTTGATGTGGTACATGTAAATGTTATGAAATTTTTCATGTAAGTATGCACATATTTCTGTTATTTGCGTATATATATACATCTTGTTAAAATCATATGTATTTATTTTTTTGTCATTTCGTTTGTTTCAGCAATTATGCAGTACAGTTCTGTATATGTATGCAATTATTTTACTTTTTTGCATAAATGTATGCAATTTTTCGTAAAAATCAAATCTTAAAAAAAAATTGTAGTCACTACATTCAAGTAAGAATTTATTTCTGTATAATATTAATATATGTATGCAATTATTTTACTTAGTTGCATAAATGTATGCAATTTTACATAATATTTGAATTTAATTTTCTAGTTTTTCGTTAAAAAAAAAAAATTGTTGGAATGATTGACGGTTTTCCAAAATTGTAGGATTAGATTTTTGAGCGAGATTATAGGAGCGGTGGACTGAGTAAATGAGGACAAGTAGTTGTTGGAAGGTTTTTTAGGTGCATAAGGGTAGATCAGGAATTTTTTTAGCGGAAATTCAAAAATAGGGATGTATTTTATAAGTTTTTTATCACCGGGTTTTTTTTATATTTTGAAACTTAATAGGGACCTGTAAAAAACGCACCCTTTCGAATTACCGGGGTCACATACTAACTAGAAAAATTCCAGAAAAATATTTTCTAGCTTCGTATTGACGATACGGTCCTAACAAAACTAGTTTCGTCGAATTCTGAGACCGTTTGAAAAATGGCCAATTTCCAGTCGATTAAAATCAACTGAAACCGGTCAAACGCGTTTTCCTTTGCTACGCTCACATATTGATTCGAAAAATTATGAAATTTGAAACCTAGCAATAACTTGACATCACGGACCCAACAAAAGTGGTTTCGTCGAAATCCGAGGTCATTTGCAAAATGTCCATTTTTAAGGGCCTGAATTCCATAGCGACTATTCAGAATTTTCAACTGGACATATCTTTTGATTCCCGCTACGAACTTTGGATTTTTCGGATTCGTTGGAAAGATATTCACTATTAGATTCCATTATTTTTGGTTTCACTAAAATCCGGATTATTTTGCACCCGGTACATTCAATTGAAGTTTGAAATCGAATTATCGAACTACCGCGCCATTTTCAATTCTATTTATAATTATATATAAATATTTATATTCTAACGACGACGTATAAATATATACGTTCGAATTATATTCAAAATAAATTTCTCGTCGATATTATTTAAAATAATCTATTTTAAATAATCAAATTTCGCTAAAATTGCCAAAATAAAAATTTTAAACTGGCCCAGATTTTCGGGTTGTTACATATTATTAGTGTATATATGTTTTAATAAAAAGATTTGAATCATAAGTATCAATCCTAGATGGCATGGTTACCATATAGCATGTCGCCAATACTAGTTCTACAATCAAAACCGCAAGGGCGTATTGGAAATTTGGATTCCATCATGAGTCGAGGCTAGGGCAAGATCCTCTCCGATTCGAGACACTCTAGCAAATGCCTCAGGATTCCCCGCAGTGAACCCTTGGAAGCGGTAGGGCCGGTCCCCGCCTATGGGCAGTGGATTAGTTATGCCTGAACACACGCTTCCCGGTTCCTTTGAACCTATAATATGACCACTATCGGCCTATAAAAATCCGAGGCGCCTCAAAATCCATCATCCACATAAGTAAAATGTCAGGGCTGGTAGGTCGCTGACACCACTCTAGCTAGAAAGAAACGTGTGCACTCCCTACGGTCCATATCCCGTTTTTGACTCATACCGGGGTGTGAGGCTCGCGAAGTCACGATATACACAAAGCTATGCCGTAATAGGCTATGCTTTGATCATCAACCACAAGGCCCTGCTTTTCAACAAAAGCCTTGATCAATGCATCTTAGTATGCCACATTGTCAGTCCATACTATACCATTGATTTCTGCCAATATATAACCTCTAAGCTCATATGTCTCAGAGAAGGGTGTTAACCACCAAGCAGATATATATTAACAGAGATCAACGAATGTAGTATAAAGGACTACAACGTCAGACATACATTCCATTTATAAACTTATGCTCTGGGTCTGAGCGAAAGTCAAATCCGTACAAATCAACACTACGTCCGGATAACTACCATCTTAGCCCCGTCTTGGGAGCAAATCAATCAAGGACCTCAACGCTAATTACCCATTCGATGTGAAGATCGTCGGTCTTCAATCGTCGTCTTCAACTCTTAGATTTAAAACGTCGTATAATCATTTGAAATGAGATTGAACTCGGTCTTCTCAAATGATTCTCGCATATATATATATATATATATATATATATATATATATATATATATATAATAATTTGAAAACATTTCCTATCGTTATTAATATTTGATAACGACCTATCGCTATTTTTATTTATATAAAAATAGCTCGAATAAATTTAACGACGCTTCGGGTCAATGGGCGACCCTGGCGCTGTTTTCAACCAAATTTGACTTATGCATATCTAACCGTTGGATTTTGATGAAATTTATATCATTGGGAAGATTTTCCCAAAGCGGTCCTAACGGTTCCTGTTTTGGGAAAATCCGACGGTCGGATCTTTCGGTATAACCGTTTAAAGTTACGATTGCCGATACGCGAACTGCCGTGCGCGTTCCGTTTAATTTATAATTTATATTTATATATATATAAATATAAATCGTTTGGCGATTTCAACTATTAACGTCTATTCTTTTATCGCATTTAAAATGACGATAAAAATATCACTTTTATTTTACTCTGTTTTGTTTACACTAAATGTAAATAAATTATGTTCTTTCTATGTTTTAATTTATTTACCATAAATGTAAATAAATTACATTCTTTTTCTTACCCTATTTATTTACCTAAATGTAAATAAATATATTCTTATCTTTTTCTTACTTATTTACCTAAGTGTAAATAAATGTTTTACTTTTACTTTTGTTATATTTATTTACATTAATTGTAAATAAATGTATCTAATTTCTTATTCATATTTATTTACACTATTTGTAAATAAATGGTTTCAATTTCCTTTGCAAATCCTATTTACATAGCAAATGTAAATAATTGTATTTCTTTAATTCTTTTCTAATATTCCCTTTTAACATAAAAAGAATATCTTATGTTAGTTCTTTTCTAACCTTTCTTTTTATTATTTACATAAGAAAATGTTAATAATAACTATTTACAAATTGATTCATTTTATTTACATAAGAAAAATGTAAATAAATACTTATTTTCATAATTATTATTTATATTCTTTTTATTTACATAAGAAAATGTAAATAAATTCTTATTCACGTATTTGTTCTTTATTTTCTATTTATTCTTAATTACATAAATGTAATTTTCTTCCTTATAATCTTAATTACATAAAAATGTAATTTTATTTCTTATAATCTTAATTACATATAAATGTAAATTTCTTTGTAGTGTAAAATATATTCTTTTAATTACATATAAAAATGTAATTTATTTAATCTCTTTTTTACCGAATGTAAATATATATGTCTTCCTTTGTCTATGTTTTATTTATTTACACTAAATATTTTGAAGTAATTTACATATAATAAATGTAAATTTAGAAAATTAATATATATGCTTTAACCTCTCACATTGGATAGGTATTGTTGTGATTACTGGACAGCCGGGCGGGTCCGGGCAGGTTTACATCACAACTCAATCCAACCTCGGGTGAAGCATACTGATTTTCTCATTTATTTACGTAAGTGTAAATAAATGTTTTCTTTTATAATTCTTATTTATTTACGTCAAATGTAAATAAATGTTTTCTTTTTCTTCGCATTGAAAATATAATCCTTTCTATTTATTTTTCTTTACATAGAAAAATGTAACTTTTCTTTTTATTTTCCATAGAAAATAATGTTTCCTATTTATTTCCTTAACATAGAAAATAATGTTTCTTTTCTAATTACATAACATTAGAAAAACAATGTTAATTTTATTTTCTTTTTACATTGAAAACAATGTTTCTTTTTACATTGAAAACAATGTTAATTTTATTTTCTTTTTACATTGAAAACAATGTTTTCTTTTTACATTGAAAACAATGTTTCCTTTATTTTCTTTTCAATGGAAAAGAATGTTTCTTTTCTATTATTCTTACCTTAGAAAAACAATGTTTCTTTTATATTATCATTACATTGGAAAAACAATGTTTCTTTTCTATTTTATGTTTGCATTGTAAGATGCAAATAAAAGGTGAATTTTATTTCTAATGTAGACGTATTTTCTAGTGCCAACATTTCAAATATAAATATAATTTCTAATGCGAATGTTTGGTTCATTCAACTATATCCACATGACGATAGTATTTGGTGTCATTACAACAAGGCCAACATGACGATAGTTTTTTTTTTACGTTATTAGAATAACATTAACATGACGATACCAATTTTTGTGTCATTAACATAATAGGGAAGTCTTTGGGTGTCACTACAACAATATTAACACAACCATACCAATTTTTGTGTCATTAACATAATAGGGAAGTCTTTGGGTGTTACTACAACCATATTAACCCAACTATATGAATTGGTGTTACAACATCTAAATTGGTGTCGTCACAATACAGTTAACACAATGATGTAGGTTTGGGTGTCATCTCATCTATATTAACACAGATATGATTTTGTGCAACTTTGATGAATCAAAATAAAGGCATCATCTTTATTTTTATTTGTAAATAAAATAAAGATTTAAAAACTTACATTTTGTTTTATAAATAAAGATTTAACTTGCATTTATAAAATAAAGATAGAAATGGGTATTTTAATTTGTAGACAAGACAAAGGTGAAAATTGTCCTTTAATTTGTGTTGACAGAATGAACCCAAAATTGTCTTTATATTTCTGTTAACAAAATGAGCGCTAAAATTTGTTCTTTTATTTTGCTAATAAAATGAGCGCAAAAATTGTTCTTTTACTATGTTAACAAAATTAACATAAAGATTGTTTCCTTCCTTTGTTAACAAAGAAACCACATAAAAATTGTCTCTTTTCTTTATTAACAAAATCAACATGAAAATTTATCCTTTGTTTATGTTTACACAATGACATAAAAGTTTATCCTTTATTTATTGACAAAATAATGTTAACTTTGTCCTTTTTCTTATTAACAAAATAATGTTAACTTTGTCCTTTTACTTATTAACAAAATAATGTTAACTTTGTCCTTTTACTTGTGACAAACAAAATTACATAAAAATGGTCCTTTTTATTTTGACAAGAAATATTACATGGAAATGGTTTTTTTTTTTAGCAAAATAAAATTACATAAAAGTCGTCTTTTATTTTAACAAAATAAAATCACATAAAAGTTGTCTTTTATTTTAAAAACAAAAATAAACAAAACAAGATTTTTCTATTTATTTTGTACACAAAATTTAAGATTCAAATTTTTAATAGAATGGAATAAGAATAAAGATGAGCACTTTATTTATAATTACATCAAAATTATACAAATCTAGATAACATGGCTATTATCAACACAGCACAAGAACATCACAAATCATATGACAATGAATATTTTACGCTACCACATCACAGATCAAAAATACAGATCATGATTTCACACTTTTAATAATTTAATTAATCAGAATTCTCAGCTGGATTGGTTTTCAGAAGTCGTTCGAGTTCAAAATAGCTGAAATTATGAAGAGGGGGAGGTAAGAGAGGACGACTTGTTTTGGACAGTAAGGAATATGAGGAATGAGAAAAAATTAGATTACCGCTTCTAGATCATTTATAGAAAGGAATTTTAATGGCTAATTAAATGGTAATACATTCATTCTTTCAAATTCATCTTTAATAAAATTTTGAACGTTACTATCAATGTCCAAATTCAAAATAGGGAAAGAAAGTAATAGGGTATGAACAAAATTAAACATGTATTTAGGCAATCAATTTCAAAGGTTTAATCATCCATTAAAGAATTCCATTTTTCGTTTTCATTCTAATTCTATACTTATTTTGAATTTAGTTCCAAAGGTTATAAGTTTGAGTTCAAGTCTATCCTATAATTTGTTTTATTTACATGAATCGTTTTCCTTATATGATAAATATTCACATTTAATTATTCAACAAAATTTCAATTGAACGATAAACTTTAAAATAATTTATTTATTTTAAGTCTTAATAACTTAATAAATCAATTCTTCATTTACATTAAAATTTCCATTTTTATATTATTATCATAGATTTTCAATTTGAATTACAATTATAAATGAATCAAGTCAATTTCACACAAGTAATTTAATATTAAATTTCTACTTCCAAATTTTTTCAAAATGACTAACTCGATATTTTAATTGCGATCAATGTAAGTCATTATTGTAATGACAACTTGAATTTCGTACCTGAATAATTCAATTAAGTTTTCATCATAGAATTACATAATTAAAACATTAAAGTTAAATTATATATATCCAATTCTCAATAAATACATACTAACCATATTTATAGCAATATCTACAACCAATGGAGATTATAACATTTATAACACGTTGAGATTCATTATATATCCAAAATGATTTATATTACTTGTATTCACAAATCTAAATTTTCAGTATATAAATGGAGTTCAAAATTAGTTTATCCATTTCATATATTGTTACTTCAATTTTTCATTATTTACCAAATTCCATTTTTATTATAGTTATAAATACATACACAACCACTTTCATTGAATATATTATATCAATTCCAAGTTTCACCATCAATCATATAGACAAATCACAAATTTATTTGGAATCAAAACAAGTCACAATTTACATAATAGATTGAATTTCAATACTTAACCATTCAATTAAATTTCACTGTAAATTTTTCAAAAGTTTAAATCATTAAAGTTTTTAATTACAAATTCATTGACGCCATTTAATTCATATAATTAAATATTAAAGTCCACATCTCTATCTTTAATAATATATACCCAAACTTAGTTATCATTACAATCAATGCAAGTTATTTCAATTTACAACAAATATAAATTCACATCAAATGATTTATATTATTCATATTCCATTGATTAAAATTATCAGTACAAAATAAATCTCAAATTTAGTTAATCCATTTTATATTATTAATTCAATAAATTTCACATTCCATTTTAAATAGATTATCAAACACTGTCATTATCACATATATAGCCATTTAGAATCAATTCTAAATAATCAAGTTAAGTTCATATTTTAACAACCTATGACACAAAACATTAATTTTAATATTTATACCAACATTGTTCAAATTCACATTAAATTATTATACAAGGTTTAAAATCGAATTCTGAAATTACCGTGCCATTTCAGGCTCGTAATATAAATTTATAAATATAAAAATTCTAATTTTGATTAAAATAATTTTTTATTTAGCCATTATTATTCAAAATAGATTATTTTAAATATCCTAAATTCATTAAAATTTCTAAAATAAAAATTTTAAATTGGCTCCAAAATTCCGGGTTGTTACAAATTAGCAGGGGAAGTTTTGGCCATTGGTGGGAGGGTGGCGGCTGTATTCTAAACGATGAACAGTATAATTGATTTAGGGTTTAGGCTTATTTTTATATAAATTATTATGTAATTTTACATTTAAGTCCAATCCATTCAAACTGTGTTGATTCCAGCCCAAACCAAGTTGACCCTAGCCAAAAGCCTATGTCCCGGACCCAATGGACCAGGTCCCGTCAGCCCAAACGGCTGTCTGTGGCCTGTATTATTAAAATTAATATTTAAATCCTTTATAATTTAAATTCTGTCGTACAAATAAATTCACCAAGTCCGCATACGGACTAAGGAAAATCCAGAAAAAATATATTTGGCTTTGTTATGACGATACGGTCCTAACAAAATTAATTTCGTCTAATTCTGAGACTGTCTGAAAAATGGCTATTTTTCAGTCGATTAAATTTGACTGAAATGAACAAAACACAGTTTCTTTTGCCACGCTCCCATACTAACTCGGAAAATTCTAAAAATTGAAACCTAGCAATAATTCGACATTCCGGTTCCAACAAAAGTGGTTTCGTCGAAAACGGAGGTCGTTTGAAAATTGACTATTTTCACTGGCTTTAATATATTAAAATGAAAATTTTAATTTTTGCCACATTTTTCAACTAATTTATTTAAAATAAAAATTTTAAATTGGCTCGGATTTTCCGGGTCGTTACAAGTTTTACCTTATAATAGCCAAATATGCTTGATACGTATAAAGCAAAATCATTTGATATTATTACAAGTGCATATATGTTTCAAAAGCGAATATCATCATAAATATCAATCATAGGGGACATGAGCGTCCCATGCCACTATGTCGCCATATATAAGTTACAATCGAATCCGTTATCTCGTATTGGAAATTGGATTTCCGTCATGAGTCGAGGTAAGGGGCAAGCTCCTCTCCGCTTCGAGACACTCTAGCAAATGCCTCAGGACTACGCACTCTGGGCAACCCTGGATTCGGCTGGGCCGGTCCTCTCTTACGTTTGAGGATTGGCAATTCCTGAACACATGCTTCCCGGTCCTTACAGACCTATAATCGAGGCGCCTCGCATTCCAACAACCACATAGGTGAAAAATAGATATAAATGTCAGGGCTGGTAAGTCACTGACACCACCATAGCTAGAAAGAAACGTCGTGCTCTCCCAGCGGTCCGTATCCCGTTTTTAACTCATACCGAGGTGTGAGGCTCGCGAATCTACGAAATACACAAAGCTAGGTCACGTAGACCGTGCTTTGATCATCATCCACAAGACTTTGCTTTGCAACAGAAGCCTTGATCACAGCATCTTGGCATGTCACATAGGCAGTCCACTCCATACGATTGATTTCCATCGATATATAACCTCTGAGCTCGTACGTCTCAGAGAAGGGCGTTAAGCAAAAGAATAAATTCTCTGCCGCCAAACAGATATATATTTAACAGAGATCAATCAGTATAGAACAAAATCCAATGTCAGACACACAGTCCATTTACAAGTCCGTTCTGGGTCTGAACGAAACCGGAGGCGTCAATTCCTCGCAAATCCGTACAATCAACACATACGTTCAGACGGCTACTACTTCCGTCCCCTTCCGGTAGCTACTCCGGTCAGGAACCTCAATAGCGCCCATCCAACCGATACGAAGATCGTCGGTCTTGAATCGTCTTTGCATTTTCCAATTCGAATCGCTCGATAAATTATTTGAAATGAGGGTTAGCTCGGCCTTTTCAAATAATTCACGTCATTAAAATTTAAATCGATTCTTTCTATGGTTATATTATTCGACATCCATCTTTCAGTTATTTAGTGTTATTTTTGTGTCAAACACATACAACCATCAAATATCAAACAATTCAAGCCCAATTGGTTTATTTGCAATCTATGTTGCTTATAATATTTTATAATGATTTTTCGCCATTTTTATTTATTTAAAAATGGCCATATTTAATTAAACGACGTTTCAGGTCGTGCCGTGGCACTGGCGCTGTTTTTCCATTAATTTGTTTTACACATATCGGAAAATCTAACCGTTGGATTTCTACAAAGTCTATATCAGTGGGAAGATATTCCCAAAGCGAACCCAACGGTTCCAGTTTCGTGAGAATCCGACTGTCGGATCTCCCACACTAGTCGTTTGAAGTTACGGTTTCAAAATTCGAACTGCAGCGTCGTTATTCGATTTAATTTAATTATATTTATATTTATATATAAATATAAACGATTCTGGCGCTGTTTTTCTTCAGATTTGAATTAAACATTCCGGACAATCCAACCGTTGGATTTTTACAAGGTTGGTGCCGTTGGGAAGATATTTCCAAGGCGAACCCAGCGGTTGCGGTTTCGGGAAAATCCGATGGTCGGATTTCTCGCACTAATCGTTTCAAATTACGATTCCGAAACACGAACTGCACGGCCTCTATTCCTTTTAATTATATTTATATTTATATATATAAACATAGTTCATTCTATAATTTCAACTATAGTTCATTTTAATTTTCCAACTTCGTTTTCACTTCAAATATTTCACTAATGCCTTAATATTTCGAAAAATTTCGCCATAACCTCCTTTGTACGGGGAGGGGTTTGGAAATTTATTGGACCGTGTTAGGTACCCAATAAATCCTAAAAAGCATCCACATATTTATAGTGATATATTCTGGTGTTTACGAGGGAGCATGTATAGATAATCACTCCAGAGAATAAATTCTCGTCACCCCGTTTCCGTGTGGAAATAAATAGTCCATGTGCCGTATCTAATAACTAGAGAGACGTGATTATTGTCAACTCCAGACCCGTCTGGGGTTTTTATTAATCTGGCAATTTATCGTTATATTTTATATAGTCCATATCAGTCATCAGTTCAACCTGTAGAATATAGTCATCGCCGTACAAGCCTCTCGCTCGTATGGTAAATCTTCCACCTCGTCACACAAGCTCCAATTGCTTATGTGGAATATGATGAAGTATGCCTATCGTCAAGAAGTATGCCATGTAGTGTAGTTCAAAATTAATTGTTACTATCCTATGGCGTTATTTATTATTTCACACAGAATAACCAGCACTCCACATCCAATGGCATTCACAGGAGTTGATAAATAAATAAAATTGCGCAGCCAACTCATCAAGGTTTACCTATTTGTCGGGCACGCAAATAATTTCTTTACTCTACAGTTAATCCATTATTCTTGTTCAACACATGTATATATATGCAGAACAAAGCTAATAATAATATTTCTAGCAAACTATTATTTATTTCAACACATGTGTGTTTTTAACTAAGCGTATACATGATAAAAGGAATATTTTTATCATCAAAAATATTTATTCGACACATGTGTATTTTTAACTAAGCATATCCATGATAAAAGGAATATTTTTATCATTAAAAATATGTATTCGACACATGTGTATTTTTAACTCTGCATATTCACTATAAAAATATAGTTTTCATTGTCGATTCATTTTATTTTTTTTAAAGATGATAACATTCAACACATGAACTTCAACTCAACGAATGAATTGCAATTCAACACATGAATATTCTATATAGTTTGTATATATATAAAAATGTGATTTTTATCGCTAAAGCCATTTGTTTAAATTCAAATAATATTCAACACATGAATTTCAACTCAACGAATGAATTGCAACTCAACACATGAATATTCTATATAGTTTGTATATATATAAAAATGTGATTTTTATCGCTAAAGCCATTTGTTTAAATTCAAATAATATTCAACACATGAATTTCAACTCAACGAATGAATTGCAACTCAACACATGAATATTCTATATAGTTTGTATATATATAAAAATGTGATTTTTATTGCTAAATCCATTTGTTTAAATTCAAATAATATTCAACACATGAATTTCAACTCAGCGAATGAATTGCAACTCAACACATGAATATTCTATATAGTTTGTATATATATAAAAATGAGATTTTTATCGCTAAAGCCATTTGTTTAAATTCAAATAATATTCAACACATGAATTTCAACTCAACGAATGAATTGCAACTCAACACATGAATATTCTATATAGTTTGTATATATATAAAAATGTGATTTTTATCGCTAAAGCCATTTGTTTAAATTCAAATAATATTCAACACATGAATTTCAACTCAACGAATGAATTGCAACTCAACACATGAATATTCTATATAGTTTGTATATATATAAAAATGTGATTTTTATCGCTAAAGCCATTTGTTTAAATTCAAATAATATTCAACACATGAATTTCAACTCAACGAATGAATTGCAACTCAACACATGAATATTCTATATAGTTTGTATATATATAAAAATGTGATTTTTATCGCTAAAGCCATTTGTTTAAATTCAAATAATATTCAACACATGAATTTCAACTCGACGAATGAATTGCAACTCAACACATGAATATTCGATATTTCATATGTAATTTATTTCAACGAATGAAAATTATTCTAACACATAAATATTTCAGAAAATTTCGGCAGCATAATGGCAGGGTAGTTAAAACCGGGACCGTCCCTAGTACGGCTCCTCGCTCTACCTTAAAACCTCGCGGTTTTTGACAATGGGGATCATGCATCTAGTTCGCACGCAAGCGGCATGTTTTATTTTCAATTCCACAATCCTATTCTATTTTGTTTCAACCACAAGAGGGTATTTTTCAACCACAAAGGTATTTTTCAACCACAATATCAACCACAATCAATTATTTCCAACCATACGTCATACCTTATAATATCACGTCAAACACAAGCAATAAATATCGTCCATGGTCTGTGGACGAGGGGAGTATATATATATATATATATATATATATATATATATATATATATATATATATATATATATATATAAAATAATTCACTTGCATTTCATCACAATTCAAAGCATATATGTTTCATTCAACGCTTGTATAATTTATACATCGCTAATATAACTTATACAACACATGTACATGAGGTATACAATGCGTATATAATTTACACTTCGCTTATATAATTTATACAACACGATTTCATTCACACAAATAGTTTAGATTCCTCACATTGGTTATGGCAGTGCTAAAAATCGTAGGAAGGTCAGAAAAATCCGCGGCTTCTTCTAGAATGTAGAGAGCCTCATTGCGGTCACGGTATCTCCTGTTTCATCGAATTTCGTTAAAGAACGAAAAAGATATTATTTTTCAAAGTTTTGCAACGCTTTATAGTGTTAAAACAGTTTAAAATTATATAAGCCGTTAGTTTTCAAACCTGCTCAAATCTAGGTTTGGATTTTTCTCTTGATTCGTAGCTCTATAGGATGATCAGACTGTTGGACGTCGTCGAGGGAGGGAAGAGCTTTCCGGTGCTGGTAGTTTGAGGGGGTGCGATGGCGAATCGAGGCGGCGGCGGCTCTGGGAAGGCAACGACTTCCTCGACGTCGTTCAGGCGAAGGAGCTGATGATAGGGGGCGGCGTTTGGTCGGATGTGGAGAGGAGGCGAAGGGCTGTCGACTGGTGGTGGTGGCGCGGCCTAGCGTCGCCTGTGGCAATCGGAAAAGGGAGGATAAGCGTGGAGCAACGAGGATCGTCGGTTTCGTCTCTGGCGGCTAGGGTTTCGTGATTTTATTTTTTTTATTTTTTTAAAGAAAAATTCCTATTGGTCCATGCTTTATAGAAATTTTAAATAGTGTTTTTGCAAACGGACTCCTTTTTAAACCCAACGACTGTCGCCCTTAGCTAAATACCCACATTCCGGACACAATGGGATATGTTTCGTTGGCCATTTCGACTGTTACAGTCAGTTATTTTTTAAATTAAAGTATAAAACATTCGATATTTAATTTAAACGTACATTTCAATTTGCCAGGGCCACAAACTAAATCGAAAAATTCCAGAAAAATAAATCTAGCTTTGTTTTGACGATACGGTCCTAACAAAACCAGTTTCGTCGAATTCTGAGCTCGATTGAAAAACGGCCATTTTTAGGTCGACCCATTTTAACAGAATTCGACCAAACACATTATCTTTTGCCCCGCTCACATACTAGCTTCAAAAATTATGAAATTTGAAACTTAGCAATAATTTGACATCCCGGACCCAACAAAAGTGGTTTCGTCGAATTCCGAGGTCGTATGCAAAATATCAATTTTCAAGGGCTATATATACTATATAGCGAACTTTCTGAAAATTCATTTGGCCATAACTTTTGATTTCCGTTATGAAATTTCGATTTTTCAGATTCGTTAGAAAAGTATTGATAAACAGATTTAAATATTTTCAGTTTTGTCAAAATCCGTTATATTTTCCACCCGGTACAGTCAGACAAAGTTTGTATTCAAATTTCAAACTGCCATACCATACCAAATTCTATATTTTATTGAAATATGCCATTTCAACTATTCAAATTCTTTGGTAATAACCTAATTTAAAAATTTTAAGCTGGTTCACATTTTTCGGGTTATTACAAGTTTTTTCCAAATGAAGGGTATTTTCGTAATTTTAGCATTTTTATCTTTAAAAATCGTTATTTTAAAATAATTCTTTTTTAACTTTTCATTTCGTAATTTTCTGGATTTTTTGAAATTTATTTGTTTTTTTCACTTTTTTCAAAATGAAGGGTATTTTCGTAATTTTAGCTTTAAAAATCGTTATTCGAAAATAATTCTTTTTTAACTTTTCATTTCGTAATTTTCTGGATTTTTTGAAATTTATTTGTTGCACTTTTTTCAAAATGAAGGGTATTTTCGTAATTTTAGCTTTAAAAATCGTTATTTTAAAATAATTCTTTTTTTACTTTTCATTTCGGAATTTTCTGGATTTTTTAAATTTATTTTGTTTTTTTCACTTTTTTCAACATGAAGGGTATTTTCGTAATTTTGGCCCATTTAACTTTAAAAATTATTATTTTCGAATAATTTTTTTATTAACTTTTATTTTCAAATAATTCGACCATTGAATTTCAAATTTTGAAAGTTCAAAATTTTATGGAATATTTTGAAAATAAAAAAAATTAGCATTTGTTTTTATTAAATAAATCAAATTTAAAAACTTTCATTTACTATTAGTGTTATAAGGATTATAAGGGTTGTAATGGGTTAACCCTTTAATCAAGAAAGTCAAAAAGGGTCAAGCTATTGTATGTAGCTAAAGGGTCGGGTCCAATTTTACTTGACCCTCATATGACCCTACCTCACCCTTTTGACACGTCTACCCTTTAGAGTACACTGATCCGAAGGTGATCTCATACCTTGTCTGTTGAAATCCAATCTCCAATAAACGCCTTGTTATTTATGATTTTATATTATGTATGTGGAGTGTGAGATGCAAGCGTTCCGCTATTTGGTTTTTTACTTGATTAGACAATATTATAATATCAATGGGTTTTGATATTAAAGTATTTTGGTTTATAGTAAGGTAAAAACCGTCCATGTTTATGTGTGGGTTGGTCTTACTATTATCCTTTTGTTTCAAAAGGGTTTTCAAAATTAAACAATATGGTTGGAGTTTACTCATACCAGTCCCATGACTGACCCAGAGTTTATTTTGTGTGTTTTCCCTAAACTCTTGGGTGCCCAAATTTGTACGGGCAGTCAAATGTTCAGGTTTTGCAGATTCACGTGGAGAAGCTCGAAGCAGGAGGCTCCACTGTTAGTTATTTAGAGATTATTTCCATTGTGATTTATATGAGTTATAATCTGATATTGTACGTATATACAAATTCATATTTGTATTTCAAAGTTATGTTATATAATACATTTTATTCGTTCCGCTGTGAGTTTTGTGTTTACTCTGATTCTGTTCAGCTGTGTTCTTCTTACTCTTATATTCTATTAGTTCTATCTTATCTTTCTCATCCTCCTATTTCTTTCTATAAATGACCTGATATTTTCGATGCTTGAATAGTCAACAGTGTATTTTATGTTGATTTACGGGGTCGAAAATTTCGTGGCCGTTATAGGTGTTTCTATGGTTTCTTGTGAATTTTTGTGTTTTCTTGTGTGGGGTTGACTTGCAGTGCGTATACCGTTAAGTGAGAATGTGCGGTATGGGACGCATGATTATCATTTTTCAGGTTACTGTTTGAGGGTCTATGACACATTCCTGTGTGACCTCCAGTACTAGACCTTCCGGTCAATCCTGTGTGAACTCTGTTTGGAGGGTCAATGAGACGACCCGAACTTCCCCGTGAAGGAAAGCACGGATAAAATTGAGGACAAGACAAAATAGAACGCATACGGAAGAACATTTCATTTTGTTATTACAACAATTCCATCAGATACAAGAATATACAGAGTATAAATGAATAAATTACATTCAGCAAATATCAGATATTACAATAAATTACATAGCAGCGGAAAAATATACAAAAGCATAACTGAAAGTGATACACGGATATAGAGCTTTCCGAGCATCGTTCCAGCTGTTAATCAGGACCCTGTGAATATAAATCTGCAAAACCAAAACTACTAGCTGCCCGTGTAGAAAATAGGGGCACCCAGAGTTTAGGTTAAAACAATAAACTCCAGGTCGGTCATGTGACTGGTGTGAGAACTAAAACAGTTATTTAATTCAATTTTAAAAGAGAATAATTCAAGGGACCACGCCGTATAACACGGAACGGGTTTCCTCCCAAGAATACCAGTGCATACAATAAACAGCGCAATGCTTTTTCGAAAAATGAAGCTATTATAAGACCCAGGTCCCATCACACAATGCAACGCAAGCCGGAGGATAGAGTTTTCCCTTATAATAGCCAAACATGCTTGATACGTTTAAAACAAATCATTTGATACTATAATAAGTGTATAGTGTCAAAACAATTTCACATCATAAATATCAATCATAGACGGCATGGGTACCATATATCATGTCGCCGTACTAGTTCTACAATTAAAACCGCAATACACGTATTGGAAATTGGATTCCATCATGAGCCGAGGCAAGGGGCAAGCTCCTCTCCGCGTTCGAGACACTCTAGCAAATGCCTCAGGACCCCACTTTGATCCTTGGAATCGGCTGGGCCGGTCCTCTCTTACTTTTGAGGATTAGTTATTCCTGAACACACATTTCCCGGTCCTTACAGACCTATATCCGAGGCGCCTCGTATCCAACAACCACACAGGTGAAAAGTATATATATGTCAGGGCTGGTAGGTCACTGACACCACCCTAGCTAGAAAGAAACGTCGTGCTCTCCCAGCGGTCCGTCTCCCGTTTTTAACTCATACCGAGGTGTGAGGCTCACGAATTCACGCTATACACAAAGCTACGCCACACAAGCCGTGCTTTGATCATCAACCACAAGACTTTGCTTTTCAACAGAAGCCTTGATCAATTGCCACTTACGCATGCCACATTGGCAATTCACTCCATGCGACTGATGTCCATCGATATACAACCTCTGAGCTCGTACGTCTCAGAGAAGGGCGTTAAGCAAGAGAATAAATTCTCTGCCGCCAAACAGATGTATATTTAATAGAGATCAATTAACACAGAATAAAATCCAATGTCAGACACACAATCCATTTACAAGTTCGTTCTGGGTCTGAACGAAACCGGAGGCACTTTCCTCGCATATCCATCCATCTCCAAGTACGTCTGGAAGATCACCAACTGATTCCCTCATCCTGGGTGTACAGCCCAATCAAGATCATCAGTAATCACCCAAACGATGTGAAGACTTCCGGTCTTCAACCACCGTCTTCATCTTCGACATCTCGTCGAATCGGTTATTCAGAATGGGTATAACCCGGCCTTTCTGGATAACCCACGTATATAATTAACAAATGTTACACAAACACAACGAACGCCTCATTCCAATTCAGAATATTCTTTTATTCACAAAAACACATTCTTAGGGAAATGTTCCCATTAATTTTATCCAAGATAAATTCTTCTAAATTTATCCTATAATCTTCCTTTGGATATCATTTCAAACTAGTCGGGATTAACGAACCACATCGAAGTAATTATTTATTTTATTTCCCAATCCCAACCTATATATCCCATGGAGAAAACTGGTAATACTCCACATCTAACACCACGGTGTTATTAGTAAAATTAATTACCATTTCACGTTCAAATCTAATTAAAGATTTAACTATCGCATTGGAGCAAAACTGGTGGTACTCCATTCTCGATCACCTTTCAGATTTGATAATTTAAATTATCAATCCACATTTTTAATCTAATCAAAGATTCATTAAAACTCCACTTAGTTTTAATCTTCACAAAAATCAATACTCTGTCTTTAACTGGGTTAAAGAACCAATGTCTTCTAAAACACGATTCACGACAAACCCAAATCACATTTGATATTAAATACAAGGCTTTGAATAGAAAATGTATCGGCTTATATTCAATATCAAATTCTGAAACCAACATATATCGTATTGGAAATAACGATATAAAATATATCTTTCAAATTCCCATAACAATATCTGTATAGTCACGAAATCCAACATCGAAATATCCCGAAGATAATTTCGATTCAACTCCAGTCCAATCCACGTATTGGAAATATCGATTATTTCCAAAATCACTTTCAAATTCAATTTATTTATTTCAAAAATAAATTGATTCTAATTCTAGTTCAAAACTAGTTTATTTTGATAGAAATCTATTTTTACCTATTCAAATGTGGAATTTTCCAACCCAATTCTTTCCAATTCACATATTATAATTTTACACAAATTATGAATATTTTTAATAATTTTATCAAGGCCCGTACAGTCGATTTCCAACAACGGCCATCGAACTGCACTTACAGCGACCTTTTTCGAATTTGATTTGGACATAGTTCCAAATCCAACCGTTAGATTTCAAATTTCTAACATTTATTGGAAAGCTCTTTTCGATACGAACCCAACGGTTCCGGTTTTAGGAGAATCCGACGGTCGGATCTCCCGCAATGTCCGTTTGAAATAAATGGTCGAAATTCACGAACTGCCGCGACGCGGCGCATTCTATTCAGGCCATTATATTATATATATAATATATATTTCGTCGATTTCTACTTAAAACGAATTATATGAATAGTTTTAAATTCGTTTCAAAATCTATTTCAACCTTCTTTTCAATTCAAATCAAAATTGAATTCTTCTTTATAAATTCGTTTTAAAATTCATTTCTATTCAATTCAAATTTTAATTCAATTTGAATTCATTTCAATTCACTTTCAATTCAATTCGAAATCGTTTTCAATTCAATTCATTTCGAAATCATTTTCAATTCAATTCATTTCGAAATCGTTTTCAATTCAATTCATTTCGAAATCGTTTTCAATTCAATTCATTTCGAAATCGTTTTCAATTCAATTCATTTCGAAATCGTTTTCAATTCAATTCATTTCGAAATCGTTTTCAATTCAATTCATTTCGAAATCGTTTTCAATTCAATTCATTTCGAAATATTCGACTTCGAAATCACTTTTCAATATTCATTTCATTTCGAAATCGTTTTCAATTCAACTCATTTCGAAATCGTTTTCAATTCAATTCATTTCGAAATCGTTTTCAATTCAATTCATTTCGAAATATTCGACTTCGAAATCACTTTTCAATATTCATTTCATTTCGAAATCGTTTTCAATTCAATTCATTTCGAAATCGTTTTCAATTCAATTCATTTCGAAATCGTTTTCAATTCAATTCATTTCGAAATATTCGACTTCGAAATCACTTTTCAATATTCATTTTCGAATTAAAATCAATATAAATATCGTTCACGTTAAAATGGCGCAAAACTAATCAACACGGCTTTATATTTTTCACAACTTCTTTATTTTATTCAACAAATGAATATTTATCCCATTCAACACATGAATCTATATTCCTTTCAACACACGACTAATCTCAACACATGAGTACTGTCGACACATCACTATTTTTGTTATGTAAAATATTTTATAAAACTATGGTATCTATCGTTTGATTTTAATTAGACTTCTACTAGGGAGTAGTTCTAATTTTAAATATGATAAAGATGTAATTTTTATTATATAAAATGTTTCACTCAACACATGAACATCGTCAACACATGACTATTTTTATATTCAACACATGGATTTTCTTTTCTAATATTCATTATTTCCCCGATTGGAATGAGGCCCAATCAATCACCATATAACGTTAATTATATGGATTCCATACAACACATGTATATAATAGCATTGAAAAATAATCAATCATCAACCAAAGTGCACTACACTGTATAAGCATCAAATATAGATATCTGACGCTTATAACAGTCTGTCAATCGACCGATCGACATATTTAATCAATCAGGATGAGTGAACATCAAATTTCATCCCAACACCCGTGTGGGGTTTCAAACAATCAAACACAGATTTTATTTGTGCAGCTGGGCGATGTGTAAAATTTATCGACCCAATCAATATCAGTCAAATCAGTGTATATAAACAAATCGGCCGATTTGTTTATAAATATTTATTTATTCACTTTCACGTTAAAAATTATATTTTTAACGATCAAACTATTTTATTTTAACACTTGAATTTCTATTCAGTTCATTTATTCAATAAAATGATATTTTTATTTTTCTAACATATTTTAGAAAATTTCGGCGGCATAACGGCACGATACTAGAAACGGGACGAGGCCTAGCCTTATCCCCGGTCTAGTGAAGGCCCACGCCATTCACACATCAAATTCTAATCAATTCAAGTTCACCAAATAACCCAATTCAAATCAAATAATCTAACCAACTACACAACCAAACAAACAAGTCCATGGTATGTGGACGGGTGTCGGGTGCTTCTAATAAGCACCGTCTGCATCCTAGTATATATATATATAACTAGAAAAGAAATAGAAGAGTGAGAAGTTCTCACAGAAAGCTATCCAATCATCTTGACTCTTCTTTGATTGAAATCTTCTTCGTTATCCCATCTTCGTCATCTTCGTTGCCCGTAGTTACTACATATATAAAAATCACACATTTTTATATTTTGATGTCTTTAAAATAAAAATCACATTTTTATTTATTCATTTTCAATTTAAAATCCTATTTTTATAATCACTCATATATTTAAAAATCGAATTTCTTTACTATGCTATTCAATATTAAAAATCTCGCCTTTTCTATTTTTAAAATCTAATCTTTTCTATTTTAAAAATATCGTCTTTTCGTCGATAAAGATTTTACCTTTTCTAAAATAAAGATTTCGCCTTTACTAAAATAAAGATTTCGCCTTTATATAAAAAAAATCATCACTTGATTTCAACGTATATAAAATAAAAATCAGATTTTTATTTCGCTACCTATACAAAGATGATATTTTTATATTCTCCATCCTATAAAGATTATATTTTTAATACTTTAAAAAAATATAAAAATCATATTTTTAATATTCCTATATAGTAAAGATTATATTTTTAATACTTTAAAAATATAAAAATCATATTTTTTCTTCTTCTACTCAATAAAAATCCCGTCTTTCCTATTTTAAAGATATGATCTTTATTTTAGCAAGTTCAAATTTTTTTTTCTTTTAAAAGATTAAAACCTTTTTCTATTTTCTAAAAAAAAATCAGTTTTTATTTTCTTTCAAAAAAATCAGTTTATAATATACTAAAAAAAAAATCAGTTTTATATACTAAAAAAATCAGAATTGAAAATAAGAATAAAAATAAAAATGAAAATAAAGAAACACTTAGAGAAAAAAAATCGAAGGCGGAGGGAGGGGGTTCCTGAGGCGTCGATGGCTGTGTAGTGGCGCGGCGGGGTCCACTTCGTCTGGCGGTGAAGGGTTTGGCTCGATTTAGGCTGTGGAGGTTCGGAGAAGGGGAAGGAGGGCAAAGGGGCTCGGAGGTGGTCGACTGACCCGCGGTAGTGCCCCAGTGGACGGAGACGGCAGATCCAGGCGAGAATAAGGGGGTTTAGGGCTTTCGTCGGGTCTGGGGTTGTGAGGGCACGAACGGAGGAAGGAGATGGGGGGTTTGCCTGCGGCGGCGCGACAGGGGGAGGGTGGTCACAACGATCGACGGTGGCGCCAGGCTAGGGTTCGTCGCTCTTTTTTTTTATTTATTTGAAAATAAACTGACGGGGAAGGGCTTAGTGAAAGAGAGAGGAAAGCAAGGGCTTAAATATAAAAATATATATTTATTTAATTTTCTCCCAAAAAGTTGACTTTTGTTTCGACCTCCAAACGAGGCCCACCGCCTGTCGCCCATAGCGTTTTACCCCCATTCCGAACTCAATGGGATATGTATCGCAAGCTGATTCGATTGTCTCGAATAGTTTCCGTTGAATTTACATTTAAATCACTTTATTGAATTTTAAACGTACATTTCGAATTACCGGGGTCACATACTAACTCTAAAAATTCCTGAAAAAATATTTTCTAGCTTCGTATTGACGATACGGTCCTAACAAGACTAGTTTCGTTGAATTCTGAGACCGTTGGAAAAATGGCCAATTTCCAGTCGATTAAAATCAACTGAAATGGTCAAACGCGTTTTCCTTTGCCACGCTCACATATTGATTCGAAAAATTATGAAATTTTGAATCTAGCAATAACTTGACACTGCGGATCCAACAAAACTGGTTTCGTCGAAATCCGAGGTCATTTGCAAAATGTCCATTTTTAAGGGCCTGAATTCCATAGCGACTATTCAGAATTTTCAACTGGACATATCTCTCAATTTTTAAAGTGAAATCTCAGTTTCTTACATCCGTTAGAAAGATATCATCAATTAGATCCTAATGTTTTTGGTTTCATTAAAATCCGGATTGTTTTGCACCCGGTACATTCAATTGAAGTTTGAAATCGAATTATCGAACTACCGCGCCATTTTCAATTCTATTTATAATTATATATAAATATTTATATTCTAACGACGACGTATATAATATATACGTCGAATTATATTCAAAATAAATTTTCTCGTCGATATTATTTAAAATAATCTATTTTAAATGTTCAAAATTCACTAAAATTGCCAAAATAAAAATTTTAAACTGGCCCAGATTTTGCAGGTTATTACAATCTCCCCCACTTAAAACTTTTCGTCCCCGAAAAGGAACAAAGTCGAAAGTGGTTTGATTATTCAGCTCTACGATCGATCAGGCTTCCATTCTCCAACTCTTTAGTTTCTGAGAATTTTCAAAATTTCAAAAATTTGGCTAACACCCTAAATTTTCGAAAAATTTCGCCATAACCTCCCCTGCAATGGGAGCATCGGGGAATTTCAAATAGCTTCCCCGGTCCTTCAGATCTCAAAAAGAAAAAGAAAAAGCCAAGCGGCTAGCCAATAGGCTCACAAAATCATCATCACCCAAACAAAACAGGAAATTATGTAGTAAACATGTACCTATTTGTCGGGCAAACAAATTTTATTCTCTGGCTCTAGCCTCCTTGCTATGACCTGTTCAATGTAAGTATATATATATGCAAGCAAATGCGACCGATTTTCAATATAAGCCAATATGTGATTCAATTAGGCTAAATAGTTCAAAATTAGCAAACAAATAAACAAACAACACAAACATCAATCAATTAGTGAATTAGAGTTGCAAATTTATAATTTTGATACATATATACAAAAATCATGTTTTGATGCCAATTCACAACAATGTGTCCTAACTATATAAGCTTTGGTTCTCACACCAGTCTAATGGAAATATATAGATATCACACCTTCGTTACTCGAACATGAATACTAATGACAACTAGTCAATCATCAGAATCATCTTCGGGCCACTAGAGTATGATTCTATATCTATCCAGTATATTAAAACTTCGAATATACGTTCATGACGCGTATACGCGAAACCTATATATACTCGATTGTCCATATTCAAAATAAATAAATATTCAAATACGCATAAAACGATTTAAATTTTCAAAACAAAATTGTTTTTATTTGAAAAATATACTCTTCACACTCGTTCTAGGATACTACTGATCCTATCTCTAACGAGTCATTCTAATTGGATATTACTAATCCAATATCTGATGAATTCTTTCGTATGGTTCTAATGTGTCTTGTTCTCGAGCTCTGTAAACCAAGGCTCTGATACCAAAATGAGACGACCCGAACTTCCCCGTGAAGGAAAGCACGGATAGAATTGAGGACAAGACAAAATAGAACGCATACGGAAGAACATTTCATTTTGTTATTACAACAATTCCATCAGATACAAGAATATACAGAGTATAAATGAATAAATTACATTCAGCAAATATCAGATATTACAATAAATTACATAGCAGCGGAAAAATATACAAAAGCGTAACTGAAAGTGATACACGGATATAGAGCTTTCCGAGCATCGTTCCAGCTGTTAATCAGGACCCTGTGAATATAAATTTGCAAAACCAAAACTACTAGCTGCCCGTGTAGAAAATAGGGGCACCCAGAGTTTAGGTTAAAACAATAAACTCCAGGTCAGTCATGTGACTGGTGTGAGAACTAAAACAGTTATTTAATTCAATTTTAAAAGAGAGTAATTCAAGGGACCACGCCGTATAACACGGAACGGGTTTCCTCCCAAGAATACCAGTGCATACAATAAACAGCGCAATGCTTTTTCGAAAAATGAAGCTATTATAAGACCCAGGTCCCATCACACAATGCAACGCAAGCCGGAGGATAGAGTTTTCCCTTATAATAGCCAAACATGCTTGATACGTTTAAAACAAATCATTTGATACTATAATAAGTGTATAGTGTCAAAACAATTTCACATCATAAATATCAATCATAGACGGCATGGGTACCATATATCATGTCGCCGTACTAGTTCTACAATTAAAACCACAATACACGTATTGGAAATTGGATTCCATCATGAGCCGAGGCAAGGGGCAAGCTCCTCTCCGCGTTCGAGACACTCTAGCAAATGCCTCAGGACCCCACTTTGATCCTTGGAATCGGCTGGGCCGGTCCTCTCTTACTTTTGAGGATTAGTTATTCCTGAACACACATTTCCCGGTCCTTACAGACCTATATCCGAGGCGCCTCGTATCCAACAACCACACAGGTGAAAAGTATATATATGTCAGGGCTGGTAGGTCACTGACACCACCCTAGCTAGAAAGAAACGTCGTGCTCTCCCAGCGGTCCGTCTCCCGTTTTTAACTCATACCGAGGTGTGAGGCTCACGAATTCACGCTATACACAAAGCTACGCCACACAAGCCGTGCTTTGATCATCAACCACAAGACTTTGCTTTTCAACAGAAGCCTTGATCAATTGCCACTTACGCATGCCACATTGGCAATTCACTCCATGCGACTGATGTCCATCGATATACAACCTCTGAGCTCGTACGTCTCAGAGAAGGGCGTTAAGCAAGAGAATAAATTCTCTGCCGCCAAACAGATGTATATTTAATAGAGATCAATTAACACAGAATAAAATCCAATGTCAGACACACAATCCATTTACAAGTTCGTTCTGGGTCTGAACGAAACCGGAGGCACTTTCCTCGCATATCCATCCATCTCCAAGTACGTCTGGAAGATCACCAACTGATTCCCTCATCCTGGGTGTACAGCCCAATCAAGATCATCAGTAATCACCCAAACGATGTGAAGACTTCCGGTCTTCAACCACCGTCTTCATCTTCGACATCTCGTCGAATCGGTTATTCAGAATGGGTATAACCCGGCCTTTCTGGATAACCCACGTATATAATTAACAAATGTTACACAAACACAACGAACGCCTCATTCCAATTCAGAATATTCTTTTATTCACAAAAACACATTCTTAGGGAAATGTTCCCATTAATTTTATCCAAGATAAATTCTTCTAAATTTATCCTATAATCTTCCTTTGGATATCATTTCAAACTAGTCGGGATTAACGAACCACATCGAAGTAATTATTTATTTAATTTCCCAATCCCAACCTATATATCCCATGGAGAAAACTGGTAATACTCCACATCTAACACCACGGTGTTATCGGTAAAATTAATTACCATTTCACGTTCAAATCTAATTAAAGATTTAACTATCGCATTGGAGCAAAACTGGTGGTACTCCATTCTCGATCACCTTTCAGATTTGATAATTTAAATTATCAATCCACATTTTTAATCTAATCAAAGATTCATTAAAACTCCACTTAGTTTTAATCTTCACAAAAATCAATACTCTGTCTTTAACTGGGTTAAAGAACCAATGTCTTCTAAAACACGATTCACGACAAACCCAAATCACATTTGATATTAAATACAAGGCTTTGAATAGAAAATGTATCGGCTTATATTCAATATCAAATTCTGAAACCAACATATATCGTATTGGAAATAACGATATAAAATATATCTTTCAAGTTCCCATAACAATATCTGTATAGTCACGAAATCCAACATCGAAATATCCCGAAGATAATTTCGATTCAACTCCAGTCCAATCCACGTATTGGAAATATCGATTATTTCCAAAATCACTTTCAAATTCAATTTATTTATTTCAAAAATAAATTGATTCTAATTCTAGTTCAAAACTAGTTTATTTTGATAGAAATCTATTTTTACCTATTCAAATGTGGAATTTTCCAACCCAATTCTTTCCAATTCACATATTATAATTTTACACAAATTATGAATATTTTTAATAATTTTATCAAGGCCCGTACAGTCGATTTCCAACAACGGCCATCGAACTGCCCTTACAGCGACCTTTTTCGAATTTGATTTGGACATAGTTCCAAAACCAACCGTTAGATTTCAAATTTCTAACATTTATTGGAAAGCTCTTTTCGATACGAACCCAACGGTTCCGGTTTTAGGAGAATCCGACGGTCGGATCTCCCGCAATGTCCGTTTGAAATAAATGGTCGAAATTCACGAACTGCCGCGACGCGGCGCGTTCTATTCAGGCCATTATATTATATATATAATATATATAATATATATTTCGTCGATTTCTATTTAAAACGAATTATATGAATAGTTTTAAATTCGTTTCAAAATCTATTTCAATCTTCTTTTCAATTCAAATCAAAATTGAATTCTTCTTTATAAATTCGTTTTAAAATTCATTTCTATTCAATTCAAATTTTAATTCAATTTGAATTCATTTCAATTCACTTTCAATTCAATTCGAAATCGTTTTCAATTCAATTCATTTCGAAATCATTTTCAATTCAATTCATTTCGAAATCGTTTTCAATTCAATTCATTTCGAAATCGTTTTCAATTCAATTCATTTCGAAATCGTTTTCAATTCAATTCATTTCGAAATCGTTTTCAATTCAATTCATTTCGAAATCGTTTTCAATTCAATTCATTTCGAAATCGTTTTCAATTCAATTCATTTCGAAATATTCGACTTCGAAATCACTTTTCAATATTCATTTCATTTCGAAATCGTTTTCAATTCAATTCATTTCGAAATCGTTTTCAATTCAATTCATTTCGAAATCGTTTTCAATTCAATTCATTTCGAAATATTCGACTTCGAAATCACTTTTCAATATTCATTTCATTTCGAAATCGTTTTCAATTCAATTCATTTCGAAATCGTTTTCAATTCAATTCATTTCGAAATCGTTTTCAATTCAATTCATTTCGAAATATTCGACTTCGAAATCACTTTTCAATATTCATTTTCGAATTAAAATCAATATAAATATCGTTCACGTTAAAATGGCGCAAAACTAATCAACACGGCTTTATATTTTTCACAACTGCTTTATTTTATTCAACAAATGAATATTTATCCCATTCAACACATGAATCTATATTCCTTTCAACACACGACTAATCTCAACACATGAGTACTGTCGACACATCACTATTTTTGTTATGTAAAATATTTTATAAAACTATGGTATCTATCGTTTGATTTTAATTAGACTTCTACTAGGGAGTAGTTCTAATTTTAAATATGATAAAGATGTAATTTTTATTATATAAACTATTTCACTCAACACATGAACATCGTCAACACATGACTATTTTTATATTCAACACATGAATTTTCTTTTCTAATATTCATTATTTCCCCGATTGGAATGAGGCCCAATCAATCACCATATAACGTTAATTATATGGATTCCATACAACACATGTATATAATAGCATTGAAAAATAATCAATCATCAACCAAAGTGCACTACACTGTATAAGCATCAAATATAGATATCTGACGCTTATAACAGTCTGTCAATCGACCGATCGACATATTTAATCAATCAGGATGAGTGAACATCAAATTTCATCCCAACACCCGTGTGGGGTTTCAAACAATCAAACACAGATTTTATTTGTGCAGCTGGGCGATGTGTAAAATTTATCGACCCAATCAATATCAGTCAAATCAGTGTATATAAACAAATCGGCCGATTTGTTTATAAATATTTATTTATTCACTTTCACGTTAAAAATTATATTTTTAACGATCAAACTATTTTATTTTAACACTTGAATTTCTATTCAGTTCATTTATTCAATAAAATGATATTTTTATTTTTCTAACATATTTTAGAAAATTTCGGCGGCATAACGGCACGATACTAGAAACGGGACGAGGCCTAGCCTTATCCCCGGTCTAGTGAAGGCCCACGCCATTCACACATCAAATTCTAATCAATTCAAGTTCACCAAATAACCCAATTCAAATCAAATAATCTAACCAACTACACAACCAAACAAACAAGTCCATGGTATGTGGACGGGTGTCGGGTGCTTCTAATAAGCACCGTCTGCATCCTAGTATATATATATAACTAGAAAAGAAATAGAAGAGTGAGAAGTTCTCACAGAAAGCTATCCAATCATCTTGACTCTTCTTTGATTGAAATCTTCTTCGTTATCCCATCTTCGTCATCTTCGTTGCCCGTAGTTACTACATATATAAAAATCACACATTTTTATATTTTGATGTCTTTAAAATAAAAATCACATTTTTATTTATTCATTTTCAATTTAAAATCCTATTTTTATAATCACTCATATATTTAAAAATCGAATTTCTTTACTATGCTATTCAATATTAAAAATCTCGCCTTTTCTATTTTTAAAATCTAATCTTTTCTATTTTAAAAATATCGTCTTTTCGTCGATAAAGATTTTACCTTTTCTAAAATAAAGATTTCGCCTTTACTAAAATAAAGATTTCGCCTTTATATAAAAAAAATCATCACTTGATTTCAACGTATATAAAATAAAAATCAGATTTTTATTTCGCTACCTATACAAAGATGATATTTTTATATTCTCCATCCTATAAAGATTATATTTTTAATACTTTAAAAAAAATATAAAAATCATATTTTTAATATTCCTATATAGTAAAGATTATATTTTTAATACTTTAAAAATATAAAAATCATATTTTTTTCTTCTTCTACTCAATAAAAATCCCGTCTTTCCTATTTTAAAGATATGATCTTTATTTTAGCAAGTTCAAAATTTTTTTTTCTTTTAAAAGATTAAAACCTTTTTCTATTTTCTAAAAAAAAATCAGTTTTTATTTTCTTTCAAAAAAATCAGTTTATAATATACTAAAAAAAAAATCAGTTTTATATACTAAAAAAATCAGAATTGAAAATAAAAATAAAAATGAAAATGAAAATAAAGAAACACTTACAGAAAAAAAAATCGAAGGCGGAGGGGGGGTTCCTGAGGCGTCGATGACTGTGTAGTGGCGCGGCGGGGTCCACTTCGTCTGGCGGTGAAGGGTTTGGCTCGATTTAGGCTGTGGAGGTTCGGAGAAGGGGAAGGAGGGCAAAGGGGCTTGGAGGTGGTCGACTGACCCGCGGTAGTGCCCCAGTGGACGGAGACGACAGATCCAGGCGAGAATAAGGGGGTTTAGGGCTTTCGTCGGGTCTGGGGTTGTGAGGGCACGAACGGAGGAAGGAGATGGGGGGTTTGCCTGCGGCGGCGCGACAGGGGGAGGGTGGTCACGACGATCGACGGTGGCGCCAGGCTAGGGTTCGTCGCTCTTTTTTTTTTTATTTGAAAATAAACTGACGGGGAAGGGCTGAGTGAAAGAGAGAGGAAAGCAAGGGCTTAAATATAAAAATATATATTTATTTAATTTTCTCCCAAAAAGTTGACTTTTGTTTCGACCTCCAAACGAGGCCCACCGCCTGTCGCCCATAGCGTTTTACCCCCATTCCGAACTCAATGGGATATGTATCGCAAGCTGATTCGATTGTCTCGAATAGTTTCCGTTGAATTTACATTTAAATCACTTTATTGAATTTTAAACGTACATTTCGAATTACCGGGGTCACATACTAACTCTAAAAATTCCCGAAAAAATATTTTCTAGCTTCGTATTGACGATACGGTCCTAACAGGACTAGTTTCGTCGAATTCTGAGACCGTTGGAAAAATGGCCAATTTCCAGTCGATTAAAATCAACTGAAATGGTCAAACGCGTTTTCCTTTGCCACGCTCACATATTGATTCGAAAAATTATGAAATTTTGAATCTAGCAATAACTTGACACTGCGGATCCAACAAAACTGGTTTCGTCGAAATCTGAGGTCATTTGCAAAATGTCCATTTTTAAGGGCCTGAATTCCATAGCGACTATTCAGAATTTTCAACTGGACATATCTCTCAATTTTTAAAGTGAAATCTCAGTTTCTTACATCCGTTAGAAAAATATCATCAATTAGATCCTAATGTTTTTGGTTTCATTAAAATCCGGATTGTTTTGCACCCAGTACATTCAATTGAAGTTTGAAATCGAATTATCGAACTACCGCGCCATTTTCAATTCTATTTATAATTATATATAAATATTTATATTCTAACGACGACGTATATAATATATACGTCGAATTATATTCAAAATAAATTTTCTCGTCGATATTATTTAAAATAATCTATTTTAAATGTTCAAAATTCACTAAAATTGCCAAAATAAAAAATTTAAACTGGCCCAGATTTTGCGGGTTATTACAGTCAATCCTGTGTGAATTCTTTGTGGACCTTCGGGCCAATCCTGTGTGGCTCTATGGACCTTCGGGTCACTCGGGTACCCAATCTATGTGATACAATACTGGCTATGGCTTCATGCCATCCTGTCTGATAGCACGTGCAGGCGTAGCATCAGCTAGTCATTTTGTGATGGATCCATCGTTTGTGAATTTGTGTTATGTGTCTACGAAGATTTTATTTCTGATATTTAAATTCTTTTCAAAGTTTTTTGATTTCGAGACTCCGTGATTTAGTGATTTTAGTAAATTTGGGTTTTTATGGTTCTGTGTCTTTATCTTGTTAACTTCAAAAGTTATTCCTATAAATACTTTATAGGAATTTAACCTTCATCTCATTTTGTTGTGGCCTAAAGGAATGTCCTCCTTAGTGATTTATTTACTACTTATTCTTGTATAACTTATAATACTTCAAGTTAGACTGACCTATGTGTGTATTCCTTGAGTCAGACCGTGATGTTGCAGGTTTAGTGTTGTGCTTGGGGTTTAGCTGTGTCACTATTGGACTATCTCTCTTGTTGTTATTCCTTCTTATGTATCCGAGTTTTGAGTGTATTCTTTAATGTGTATCTTATTATAGAAGTAATGGTTTATGTATAACCATTTGTTTGTAGCACATGTATTCGTTGTATTCTATTTTTGTAATAATATGTAAACTGTTTTGTGAGCTGTAATTGTGTATGTAAATGTATGATGTTTTGAGCTGATCCTATAGTCGTCGTAGAGTTGTATTAGACAAGTATTAAGTATGCCGAGCCACACAGAAAGAAAAAAAAACAGAGAGTACATCATCAACGTACTTAATACTTGTTAATGGAAATCTATGAATGGTCGCTCCTATCAAGCCCTATTTTCCACTCTAATAGACGACATTACTTATTAATGCTCTTTTTAGGGTGGGTCTCTGGGTGGGGCGTTACAATGGATGTAACACCCCTACTTCCAGTGAAATATAAGTCCCACATCGTGGAAGCCTGTGTGAAAGTGTGGACTTATATAGTAGAGCCCATCTCCTACTAACGCCGAGGCCTTTTGAGGAACAAAAGCCCACACCTATACAGTGGCTAAGTTAGGGACAATATCTTGTGCGAACGGAGATGCGGGTTGTCACAATGGTACCAGAGCTAATACCTAGCCGGAATTTTTGCTCCTATGTGGACCGCAGCGTCTGGGTGAGGTGTTCGTGAGACGACGGGGATGTTGGGCTCTGTAGGGGGAGAATGTGACACCCCTACATCTAGTGAAATATAAGTCCCACATCGTTGAATCCTGTATGAAAGTGTGGACTTATATAGTAGAGTCTATCTCCTACTAACGCCAAGGCCTTTTAAGGAACAAACCCTACACCTATATGGTGGCTAAATTGGGGACAATATCTTACGCGAACGGAGATGCAATTTGTCACAACAAGTTGAACTTAATATCATGTCCTAGTGCCATTATTTACTATTGTCACGAAATAAAAATAAATATTCAATGACATTTTCCCCCAAATTGATTTGTTTTCTCAAACTAATATGAACCTCTTTAATGTTAATTAATATGACATACATATTCCCTTTAATACTAACATGTCCTTTCAAATTAATGTATACAACTAATGTTAATTACATGTTTTCAAATAAATGCCTTTTAACGACCTGGATTTCACCCAACCCGATCGACTGCTAGATCGACCAAGACCGTTCAAAACCCGAATACGTTAACTTTGGGAATACAACGCATCAGAACAAATAACAACAGACTTTATAAACATTATAATAATGTTACATCAGAGTACAGAATATATATATCAGAGTACATTGATAAATAATACAGTGGAAGATTAAATTACAATAAATGTAATACAATGCAGCGGAATAATTGAATCAATCACAGCGGAAGACCATCAATGCTCTGGACACAAGTGTAAGCTTCGATCCAGAATCCTGCTCAATATATCTGCAAAATAAGCTACTCGACTGCCCGTGTGGAAAATAGGGCACCCGAGTTTGCAAAGTGAAACAAACTACGGGTCAGTCATGGGACTAGTGTGAGAAATCTTTATTTAACTTAACTAATAAGGAGGCTAATCATAGGACCACGCCGCTATCGCGGAACGGGTTTACTCCATTGGATTGCCAGTGCATAAATAAAGTAAATCATTAAAACAACGCAATGCTTTTTAGAAAAATGAAACCATTATAAGACTCAGGTCCCATCACACAATGCAACGCAAGCCGGAGGATAGAGTTTTACCTTATAATGGTCAAAAATGCTTGATACGATAAAAATGGGTTTGATATTATTACTAGTGTATATATGTCTTAAAAACCTATCAATCATAATGTATTAATCATAGACGGCATAGCTACCATATACTATGTCGCCGTACTAGTTCTACAATCAAAACCGCATGATGTCGTATTGGAAATTGGGTTTCCATCAAGAGTCAAGGCTAGGAACGATCTCCTGACCGATTCGAGACACTCGCAATGTCTTAGGATTCGGACGCTGGCGAACCCTTGGATCCTGCAGGGTCGGTTCCCTAATAGTGCAATGGTTTGGATTGGCAATTCCTGAACACACGCTTCCCGATCCTATTGGACCTATAAATTGGCCATTGCGGCCAATAAAAATCCGAGGCGCCTCAAAATCCATCAACCACTTAAGTAAAATGTCGGGCCATGTTAAACCCAAACACCACTTCTAGCTAGAAAGAAACATGTGCACTCCCTGCGTTCCCTTGCTCCGTTTTTGACTCATACCGGGATGTGAGGCTCTTGAGGCAATGAAATACACAAAGCTATGCCTAAATATGCTATGCTTTGATCATTGTCCACAAGGCTCTGCTTTTCAACAAAACCTTGATCTATGCAACTTAGCATGCCACATTGTCAATCCTTACCATCGATTTCTGCCAATATATAACCTCTAAGCTCATACGTCTCAGAGAAGGGTATTAAGCAAGAGAATGAATTCTCCGCTACCAAACAGATATATATATTAGAAGAAATCAACGGATACAATGTAAAGGAATACAACGTCAGACATGCCATCCATTTACAAGTCCGTTCTAGGTCTGAACGAAACCGGAGGCACCTTATACCTCGCATATCCGAACGATCAACAATACGTCCGGACAACTACCACTGGAACCTTTTCAAGGCAGCAACTCCAATCAAAGGCATCAGTAGTCCTCATCCATTCGATGTGAAGATTGCCAGTCTTCAACCACCGTCTTCATCTTCGACTTTTAATCGTCGTAGTAATTATTCAGAATGGGTTAAACCCGGTCATTCCGAATAATTCTCGTATTTTTATAATTAAAAATCAAGTGTTATAAGGATACATCCAACGCCTCATTCCAATTCAGAATATTCTTTAAATAAAATATTCATATTATTAGGGAAAGGTTCCCATTAATTTTACCAAAGATAAAATCTTTTAAATTTATTCTTAAATCTTATTTTCAAATATTTGTTAAAATTCCAATTCAGTTTTAATATCAAAAATCACTACTCTACAATTATTCCAATTTAAGAAATAAATCTTATTTTTAACAGGGTTAAAGAATCAATGTCATTTAAAAACATTGTATATGATAAACCCAAAATCATTTTCCAATAAATAAATATGAATTGGAATACCAATAATCTTAGTTGAAAGATTTATTCTTTATAAAAAGAAATCCTTTGTTTAAAAAAAATATTCTTTATATGAAGGATGTTCCGAATCGGAAAGCGACTCAACCATCTACCATATAACTTTGGTTATATGGATTTCATACATTGTATGTAAATGACAATAATAAATAATCATCAAACCATCCATACAACATCCAAAGTGAAATTCTCAACTGTGTGAGTATTAAATGAAATAATAACGCTCATCGCAGCCTGTCAATCTATCGATTGACATATAAATAAATATTGGGACTAGTCTATATCAATTATCATCCCAATACCCGTATGGGGTTTTCATCCAACAACAGTACATATAAATAAATAATTGGTTAACTAATTTAACCAATTTTAATACTATCAACATGTTGATAATGATAGACAAAACATGATATTTTATTCCTAATGTCAAAATAAAATGAATCTGACACGCATAATTTCTAACATCTAATAGAATGTAATTTACTTATATGACATTATTGCGGATGACAAATAAAAGATAATTTTGATTATACTTTCATTATACTTTATTTGTATGTAATTATTCTTAATTTGAACACATAAAAGGAATAATCCCAATTGTATATGTATTCAATGTATAACCCAACCGCTAAAAAATGTTTATTTAAATTGCGTACAAATTCTAATGTATGCAATAACATATAATGATGTCATCTTAACACACTTATACATTCTAATGTATATTTTGACCAATAATATGATTCTTATAATTGAATATAAGTTCCAATGCAAGTTTGCAAATAAAAATGATTTTATATTTGCATATAAATTCTATTTCAACAAAATGTATAAGAAGAGTGATACCTTCATTTGCCGACAATTCTGTTTTATCAAAATACTATTTGTGTTTAATTCTTATTTGACAAAAATGTCCTTTTTGGTTTCAACCAATATAATTCGACAAAATGAATGTTTGATTCAACTAATATAAATAGACGAAAGCGATTATTTTGTTTCACCCTTTTTAAAATGACAAAATTAAATAAATTTTGTCACATTCTATTTAAATGATAAAAATGTATCTTTTTGTATTGTAACAAAAGGACAAATAAACCTTCTCTATCTTTTTACTCTTTTTATTGAAGCCAAGATGACACAAAAAATATACCTTCTTAATTCTAATCTTTTTGTTTTAATCTATGATGAAAATAAAATTTATTTTAACAAAATTACAACTACGATGAATTCATTTTATCGTAATCCTTTTATTTACTCTAGTTTAAAAGTAAAAATGATATTTTTAATCCTATTCTTTTATTTATATATAAATTGTAATAAAAGTGTAACTTCTTAAACTATGCTTTTATTTGCATCTAAAATGCAAATAAAAGATAATACTTAAATTTATGATTTATTTGCATCTGGGACACAACTCATTAGAACTGAACAAAAGACTCATCAGAGATTGGATTAGTAATATCCAATAAGAATAACTCGTTAGAGATGGGATCAATAGTATCCTAGAACAAGTGTAAAGAGTATTAATTTTTAAAATAAAAATGAAAACAAATTTAGTTTTGAAAATTTAAAATCTTATTATACGTATTTGAATATTTTATTTTATTTTATTTTGGACAATCGAGTATATTAAGATTTCGCATATACACCTAGCTAGCGTGTATTCGAAACCTCAAATATACTAGATAGATATAGAATCACACTTTAGTCGCCCGGAGATGTTCTGATGGTGGTTCGAAACATCATCAGAATTTAGGTTCGAGTTTCGAAAGTGGTATATCTATATATTTCCATTGACTGGTGTGAGAACCAAAACTAGATAGGGTCGTTACATGCCTATTGATGTATCTACGAATTTATGCTAAGTAAATGTCCACCCAATCAATGTCATGTTAATATTTCCACAAACCAATGCCAAACGTTCGCCAAATTTATGTCATGTTAATATGTCTACAAGTTATGTCAAAATACCATCTTATTTCATATCATATTAATATCAATTAAATGACATTCCAACTTAATATAAAATTAAGTTTTGTCTATTCATATTTACAAGTTCTTCCTCTTTCTAATAATCCGTATTTACACAGTGTAGATTCCATATGCCCAGTTTTCACTCTTTAACATTATTCCATACTTTTCAAAAAGGCACATTATGTAAATAAGACAAACAGCTGGAAAAAGGGATAAGGAGAGATCTACATACAAGTAAATTAACCGAAAATGAATAGGCAATTGACAGTAAAGAACATATAAGAATAACATTTCTAAACATTGTTAATTTCAGATCCAAAATATATTTACTATCAATGTTCTTTCTCTTTTGGTTACTACAACGACTATTATATCTATTTAACTTAAATTTAGAAGAAATATGAATAATCACAGTAAACTCACCATAGCTACAGATCTAGAAGAATCTTCTAAAATAATTGTTATAAAAGAAAGCCAACTTTTATCTTTTTAACATAATTGTTTATGCACATATATGCATATATGCATCTATTCATTTTAAATTTTCACCCTTAATTAATTAACCCATTAATTAATAATTATCGTTTATTAAAAAAATTGGGTTGGTACATAACTTCAGCACCGAAAAGTGAAACACGGGGTGTATGCAAGAATCTGGGGAAAGGAGAAGTTTGTAGGCGACGAGTCCTATGCGTTTGATGATTTGGAAGGGTATGTAGTATTTTTGATAATTTGTGATGGTTGTCGCGAGGTGACGCTTGACGATACTGTTGTAGCTTGACGAATACCCAGTTGCCAACGCTGAATTGCTTATCGGTGCGATGTTGGTTAGCGTGGTTTTTCATGCAAGTTTGTCACTTATGAAGATTAGTTTTGATGAGTTGTAGGAGCTGGTCTCTAGTCAATGCCCATGTATTTAATTCGGGAAATTGTGCGCCGCTGACAACGTAGTTTGCAATAATGAGTGGTTGCTTTCCATAAACTACTTGGAAAGGAGAGAGACTGAGCGATGTATGCTTGTTGGTGTTGTACCACCACTCAGCCTGTGGTAAGCATTTGGTCCATTTCGTTGGAATGTCACCAACTAATGCACGCAAGTAGGTTTCCATATACTAATTAAGCACCTCCGACTGTCCTTCAGTTTGAGGATGATAGGCACTGCTCATTTGTAGTTTTGTGTTGTGGAGGCGGAACAACCCTTTCCAAAATTAACTTGTAAAAATACGATTGCGGTCTGAAATAATGGATCGAGGGAACACATGCAAGCGGGCATATACTTGGATGAATTAGGAGGCAAGCTATGTGCGGAAATGAATGTGCGTAGAAGTGAACATAGTTCGAAAGTATGTCAATGATTACCCAAATCATGGTCTTTCCAGTAGAAGGTGGAAGATTAGTAATGAAGTCCATGGCGATGTCTTCCCATATTTGGTCGGGAATTGGAAGAGGTTAAAGGAGGCCTTTGTATGGTGTAGTTTCGGCTTTGGTCTGGAGGCATGTTGAACATTCGTTAACGAATTTTTGAATGGAAGAGGCTAGCTTTGGCCAGAAAAAATTACTGATTAATCAAGCAATAGTAGCTCTGATGTCGAGATGTCCTCCCGTTTTCGAATCATGTAACTGAGAAACAATGGTTGTTCGTAAATCCACATCATCAGGAACATAAATGCAAGAACCCCAAAAAATTACATTGCACAACTGTTGTTTAGGGTTAGATCATGTACCTGCCTGTAGCTGCATGATCCATGTATGCGCCTTGCTTTCGTTTGCCAATGCCGTCCGAATGTCCTACAGTAATGGAAATGTCGGTCCAGATATTTCCTGTATAGTAGCTTCCATGGTGAAGCATGATAGGGCATTCGCCACTTCATTCGGTTTGCCCGGTTGATAGTAAATTCGAAACCCAACAGCTTTGTGAGCCACTTTTGTCGTTATGGTGTATGAATCGGTTGCGAAGCAAGCTCCTGGAGACTTTTGTGATCGGTATAGATGTGGAATGTTCTACCTAAAAGGTAAGGGCGCCATTTTTTTAACTGTGGAGGTAATCGCGAACATTTCGCATGAGAAGGTGGAGGCTTTTTGGAGGTGATAGGCGTAATTTGTGGCTGAAGAAGGCGATTGGGTGTTTGGATTGGGAGAGGACTTCACCTATTACCATGGAGGAGGCGTCCGTGGTAATGGAAAAGGGGTTTGAGAAATTCAGAAGAAAAAGGGTAGGATTGTGGGTTACATCCCATTTTAACGCATCAAATGCTTCCTGGGCTTTTTCGGTCCAATTGAATGAATTGTTTAAGAAAATCGGTTAAGGGTGATGCAAGGAGGGAACACTACTTGATGAAACGGCGATAGTACCCTGTTAATCCCAAAAATCCTTGAACTGCTGTCACTGTTTTGGGAATGGGCTATTAGACCATAGCCTCTATTTTCGTTGGGCCCACTTGTATGCCTTTAGCGGATATACTATAGCTTAGATGATTAAGTTTGGTAAGTCCGAAGCACATTTGGTGGGAATGGAGACAAATTTGTGTTGGTCTAGAATTTGTAATGTAGTTTGGAGGTGGTTTAAGGGGGATGTCTGGGATGGGCTATATACGAGGATGTCGTCAAAGAAGACAAGGATGGAATGTGGTTTGAAAATGTTGTTCATTATTGCTTGAAATGTGGATGGAGCGTTTGTTAAGCCAAACGGCATGACCGAAAATTCGTAATGTCGTTCATGCGTAATAACCTGAATTCCGATAGATCGAATTTTATGTAACTATTCTATAAAGATTCCCTATTTTCCTATCCAAGCACATCCCACAAAAGAAATTATTTCTTTGTTACTGATTTTCTTTTTCATCTTATCTTGGAAATTTTTACTCTTATTCATCTTTTCTCATAATTTATCATGTTTGTTGCTTTACTGAGTTTGTTGTTTCTTTTTTAGTTGTACCATTTCTCTTTCCTTAGCTTATTTAATCATCTGATCTTAGTTTGAATTCAAATAAGCCTTATAGTCTTTCAACTAAAATAGGAGAAAAGACACCCTACATAGCTACTACTTAGGGCCAAGAATCTCGGGACTATGTCCCCCTCAGACAGAAAATTCCAAACTATGGGATCCACGACATGTTTAGGTGTTACCCTAACTACCCAACATGAACAAAAATAATGGAATGGGTATTACCCCTGATATGGGAATTAGCAACATGGTCTAACCACTTACTTTCCCTTTTTACTATCTAGTATTCATCTCTAGTCCCAGCTATGTACCAACAATTATTTCAAGCAACACCCTAAGCTTTTTAATGTTTATGCATTCTACGGGAACTTATTATTATTCCAAGATAATTCTCGCTATTTACTTCATAATCTCACAAAAATTCATGTCTTCCCTAGGCACTAATCCTTACCTACTCCATACTTTTCAAAACATGGTTTGGCCTTTTCATTTAAATTTTCTTCCAAAGATTTAAAGGTGTCAAAATTTTATTTTCCTCATGAAAACTTACTTTTGCCAAACCAATAAAACATGTCATCCTAAAAATATAATTCATTTTTGTGATGGCCCGCCCGCACCAACCGACATTTACTCCACAAGTGCGCTGTACACATGTCCAGTTAGCACGGGAAGGTCGTCAGAAAAGGAAAGGAAGAAGACGAAGAACCAACAAGGAACCTGTAGAATGTCTCACAGCGCATAGAACAAAATATAATAACAACATACTTGACATAAAATAGGTGAGACATTGCATAAGCTGAAAACAAACTATCATAGCAGCGGAAAATCCAAAGTACAGCTTATGATCCAAAGCCAACATTATTACAACTTTTAAAAACTGTCTCAAAAGGCTAAACAAGAAAGGTACACTACTAATGCCCAAAGTAGTGACCAACAACCACACAGGGAGAATATCTATATATCCTACGTGGAAGCCTCCTGCTCGCCTCCGAATCTGCTACTCGCGCATCACCAGCTAACCTGTCTCTAGTCTGCTCGTGTGAGCACCCAGAGTAATAAGAAGAGACATAAAACTCTGGGTCAGACAAAAAGTCTGGTATGAGCTACAAGCAGCTAAACAGAACAATAACATGTATACTAAACTATACCTAAACCTGGACCTGCAACCAAAGAGTTAGCACTACATACTGAACAACACTCTGAGGTGCCACTAAACAAATGGTGTAAAGATAGCGGGGGTGGGGTTTGCATGCCATAGTGATGGCAAACAAATCAAGCATAGAAACCATCCTCACAACTCTCACTCAGTTCCTAAAGCATACGATTTCACCACTTCGATCACCCAATACTTTGTTATGATCACCCTGCCCCATGAAGTCATAACGACTTCACTGCACTGATCCATAGCCACTAATCCTTCGCTATGTCCACTTTACCCCATGGCGCCGTACATACCCCACTGCACTGGCTCGTAGCCTTACTAATCCTTCACTATGTCCACTCTGCCCTATGGAGTCACAACGGCTCCACTGCACTGGCTCATAGTCTTGCTACGATCACTTTGCCCCTCGAGTCACAATGACTCTACTGCACTGAAACGTAGCCCATCATTCCTTTTCAGCGGTGAATCGAAGTTATGAATGTCGACAACTCCTTAACACACGTCCCGCAGCAAAGCCCAATCATGAAGTGAACTCATTGGTTCCCAACTGGATCCTGAGCTCTAACTTCCATTTGGACTACCTTTGCGTCTCGGGTTATTGGTCATCACCGGGTCGGTTCAGATCTCCTCCTAATCATCAATACGGTTCGGATCGGAATGCTCCTCCCTAAGCAATCGGATCGGTCCGGAATCTCCACCACAAACCTTCCTCTCTGCTCCGGATCGAATCGAGGTCTACACTCCCTGGCAAGCTTCTTCGGATCGGATCGGAAGGTACCATCGGTTCGGGTCGGGACACAGACTTCCTCCTTTTCTCCCAACGTCGGATCGGGGGTCTTCTTAGAATGATGGATCGGATCAGCCTCCTTCAGAGCACACCGGGTCGGGTCGGAGTCTCCAAGTCGCTTTGCCATACAATGTTAACGGAGCAGATCGGAGCTTCTGAACTCGCGTGGGAGGTGGTTCGGATCGGGTCCTTTTCTCCATTCAGATCCGGATCGGCCAATTTTCTGCACTTTTTCCAGCAAGCAGTTTACGCCACTCGACAGCGTTTTCGACCATTTCAACTATTCTAATCAATCACAAAGCATACCATACAGTCATAACAACATGTATAGTCAACCACAAACACCAAAACAATAATATGATAGGTTAAAATGGATCAAACATAGCCAAAACCTCATATTTTCCCTTAAACATGTTCAAGCATAATTAATGATAGGATTAGCAAAACTTAACCAATTAACCCAAGTTCATATCAGAAGTCTAAAACATCATTTAAGAATTTATAAATATTTTTCCAGAATTTTATCATGTTTAAATTCGCTAATTAACATAAATTACCCTTAATTAACCATAATTAGTGAGGAACTATGCAAATCACTCACCTTAGCCACAAATAAACTTTAGATCTGAAATAAATCTCTGTTTGGGCACGAATAACAATACAAATCAACAGCTCTAATCTTGATTTGGTTAAGATCTCCCTTGATTTGATGTTGCTAAGCTTAATCTTTGATTAGAAGGTGATTTGGAGGTGATTTAGAGGTTGGAGGTCATTTTTAGGGTTTCTAAGAGGTAAGTGGAGGCTAGAAAACTGAAATGGAATGAAATTCTAACTTTTTTCAGCCTTCTCATAACCCTAATCCCGAAATGGGTTATGGGCCCATTCACTAATCACCCTACTTGGCCCGGTTAAGCAGTTTTTCACCTTCCAAACCTTATTTCAGCCATATCTCCCAAATGGTAAGTCCGTTTGGCTATTATGACCACTCTACGTAAAGGTTAACCATCAAACAAATCTAATGGAAGTGGTTTCAGGTCAAAATTCCTTTCCAGTCAAAAGTTATGGACAAAACGGCACCAGCTAGGGGAAAAACGGTCATTTAAAAACCAGCAAAAATCATGATTATGGGAAATGACCCCAGTAGTCATTTCCTAAAGTTACTTAACCATACGCCTTCATATAAGGAAGAAATAAATATTCTACAATCCTCCGATGCGTAGAATGCGGGTTGTTAAATTCTTCCCCCCTTAAGAAATTTCGCCCCCGAAATTCCCTAACCAAAACACACAAAGGGTCCCGCATGCCTATCAGCCATAAAACAACCATCAAACATACAAAACAAGCAAAACAAGTCTATCCTAGCATGCGGAATAACTAAATTGCAAAGTAAATCTTACCAGGCAAAGAGTTCTGGATACGTCTTCCTAATGCTCTCCTCTGTCTCCCAAGTACAGTCATTCTCTTTCTCGCCCCACTGAACCTTGACTAGCTTCACCACCTTCTTTCAAAGTTGCTTCGTATCGTGCTCTACAATACGAATCGGCTTGCGGTTCCCAACCACCTCGGGTTCTACTTTGAAATCCTCTAACTGATCAGGTGAAATAGTCATATCTGGGTCGTGCACAAACTTCCTTAGCTGGGAAACATGAAATACGTTGTGAACTCCCACCATCATCTCTGGTAAGTTAACTCTATACGCCAAATTCCCAATTTTTTCGAGAACTGGGAATGGGCCAACAAACCTTGGTGCCAACTTGCCTCTCCTGCCAAATCGTATCACATTCTTCAACGGAGAAACCTTCACAAACACCAAGTCACCAACGGAGAATTTCAAGTCTCCTCTCCTCCTGTCAGCATAACTCTTCTGCCTATCTTGGGCAGCCTTCATCCGTTGTTGGATGATCTTAATCTTATCTGAAGTTTCCCTTACCACATCTGGTCCAAGTACAAACTTCTCACCGGTCTCTATCCAACATGAAGGTGAGTTGCACGGTCTTCCGTACAAAGCTTCATATGGAGCCATACCTATACTGGATTGGTAGCTATTATTATATGCAAACTCTACTAGATGCAAATGGTCATCCCATGATCCACCAAAATCCAATATACAAGCTCTTAAGAGATCTTCCAATATACGAATCACCCTCTCTGTCTGACCATCAGTTTGAGGATGATACGCAGTACTGAGATATAGTTCCGACCCTAGAGCCTCTTGTAAGCTCTTTCAAAACCCACTAGTGAACAACGGGTCTCGATCACTCACGAAGCTTTTAGGTACTCCATGAAATCTCACTACCCATTTCATATACAACTCTGCTAACTTAGCTGCCATTCTGGTCGATTTGACTGGTATAAATCTTGCACTCTTAGTCAATCGATCCACAATTACCCAAATGCTATCATGTCCCGATTTAGTCCTTGGTAAACCATCTATAAAATCCATTGAGACTTTCTCCCATTTCCATTCGGGAATTTCTAACGGTTGCAACAAACCATTAGGCTTCTTTTGCTCAGCTTTAACTAGTTGGCAGTTCATGCACTTGGATATAAACTTCCCAACGTCTCTTTTCATCCCTTCCTAGTAGTAAGTCTGCTTCATGTCTCGATACATCTTATCACCACCGGGATGTATAGTCAGTTTTGAGTGATGACATTCCCTAAGCGCTTCATCTCTCAAATTAATCACGTTGGGTACAACTAGTCTTCCATTCCTTCGAAGCCATCCTTCGATCAAGCCCATACAAATTCGTCTCCTCACCATCGACATTCATCTCTAACTTGGAGATAATTTCCAATAAATTAGGATCGTCCCTCTGGCTGGAACCAATCCGCTCAATCAAAGTGGGTCTGATCGTCAAACTAGCTAACATCTCTGGATCCAATTCGCACTTTGGTCTGAAATCATACCCTGCGATATACTCCAGTTGCTTCCATTCAAGAAACATAGCCCCTAAAATGGCATGTCTCCTACTCAAGGCATCGGCTACCGCATTGCCTTTCCCAGGTGTATATGCGATATCAAAGTCATATGAAGCCAAGAACTCTAACCATCTCTGCTGACGGAGATTCAGATCCTTCTGGGAGAAGAGATACTTTAAAGATTTATGGTCGGTAAACAACTCAAATCTTTCTCCCAAGAGATAATGTCTCCACATCTTCAATGCGAACACGATCGCTGCTAGTTCCAAATCATGGGTAGGATACTTTTTCTCATGCGACTTTAGTTGTCGACTAGCATAAGCTACAACCCTACCTCCTTGCATCAATACACACCTAGTCCGGTACCACAAGCATCTGTGTATACCATCATCTCTTCATTCCCTTTAGGAATGACTAACACTGGCGCACGCGTTAACTTTTCTTTTAGACTCTTGAATGCATTCTCACAGACTCCGTCCCAGACGAAGGCTTGATTCTTCTTAGTCAACTGAGTCAACGGTGCTGCTATCTTGGAGAAGTCCTGGATGAACTTACGATAATATCCAGCTAGCCCCAAGAAGCTTCTCACGTCTGTTGCATTCTTGGGCGTAGGCCAATCCTGTACCGTAGCCACCTTCGTAGGGTCCACAGCAATACCATTCTCTGAAACAACATGGCCCAAGAATCTCACGTCCCTCCTCCAGAAGTGACCCTTAGAGAATTTCACTTTCAATTGGTGTTTTCTCAACACCTCCATCACTATCCTCAAATGCCCCTTGTGTTCTTCCTTTGTCCTCGAGTAAACAAGGATGTCATCTACGAACACAAGAACAAACTTATTCAACTGATCTCTGAATACTCGATTCATAAGATCCACGAAATACGTTGGTGCATTGGTCAACCCAAATGGTATGACCAACCACTCATAGAATCCAGATGGTGTCCTAAATGTTCGGAACACTCTCAGCCGCTACTCGAAGCTGATGAAATCCTGTCGTGAGGTCCAACTGGGAGAATACTCTTGCTCCTTCCAGTTGATCAAACAAATTATCTATCCGTGGTAGAGGATACTTATTCTTCCTCGTCACCTTATTCAACTCGCGATAGTCTACACACAAACGAAGGGAACCATCTGCCTTAGTGGCAAACACAACTGGTGCTCCCTCCTCGGAGACACTTCTTCTAATAAACCCCTTCTTCAAAAGATCGCTTACTTGCACCCCGAGCTCTGGTTGCTCCCTTGGTGCCATACGACGAAGTGGCATCACTATAGGTCTAGCATCTTTCACTAAATCAATACGGAACTCAATCTCTCGGTGTGGTGGAAGCCCGATCACCTCCTCGAAGACGTCCACATACTGGCCAACCACGGGCACATCTGACAACTCATCATGCGGGATGTCGAGGGAATTTATAAAACTTGTCATTACCCCATCACTAGGTAGACTACCAAACACTACCCTCCACCCATCATCCGCCCTAACTGTCACCAAAAAGCCCTCGCAGTCTACCACCACTCCGTATCTTTGGAGCCAATCGACTCCCAATATAATGTCATACCCAGTAAAGCCCAAAACAAAGCAATCACAAACAAACATACATCCATGACTCGATAAGACCAAATTTCGGCATATCATACTAAGGTTAGTCGAACCACCAATCGGGTTCGTCACAACCAACGGTCTATCGAATATCTCGGGTTCTAGTCCCAACCTATCTACCAGGTCACTAGATATGAAGGAACGGGAAGCCCCAGTATCAAACAAAACTCGAACAGGTACATCATGAATAGAAAGCATACCTTGAATGACGACATTCTTTCCTTTCTCCATCGCAGTTGGGGCATTCGACGAAGAAGGAATAATACCAATAGCATATGCTTTCACGATCTGCTTTTCCTTAAGAGGTTGTGGACATTTATCTTTATGATGTCCCACTTGGCCACAGTTGTAGCACTTCCTTTCTGCTGGCTTGGCCCGACATTTTTTGGCATAATGGCCCTTCTTACCACAGCTGAAGCACTCAACATCTTTCTTACTCTTTTTTTGTCCATCCTTAGTTTGGTTCTGCTTCCTCTTGTTCTGAGTGTTATTCTTGCCTCCACCGCCTGCTTGCGGCTTCAACCCTTCTGCAGATGTAACCTCGGTCTTTGACTTAGGGTAAAGACTCTCTGATCTCAAAGCTTTCCCCACAATCGATTCAAAAGTCTCATCGATGTGGTTGATAAGCCTTTCCCCCAAGTATCCATCCAAACCAGTAATGAACTTCTCATTCTTCTTCTCAGGAGTATCGATAAGGGATAATCCATACTTCGATAAAGTGTCGAACTCAGCAATATAGTCCGAGACTGCCCTACCATTCTGTTTTAGCACCAAGAATTTCCTAAACAATTCCGACTTCTGAGCAGTTGGGATAAACTTATCGCTAAAGCGAGTCTTAAACTGATCCCAAGTGACCTGATCCTCTGGAGTGGCTGTCTTAATAGCATTCCACCAATCATCGCTCGCCCTTGCAGCTGGCGAGACGCTATCCTTCTCTTCATCGCATCCTCGATACCCAAATCATCAAAGATACGATCACAGCTATCCAACCAATCCTGGACATCCGTGGCCGACTCCGTTCCGTGGAACGGCTTCCCACCAAGGTTAGTGTAATCCTTGGACAGCTTGGCGAAATCGGCCCTAGGCGCCTGCACTACTGAACCACCACCATCACCGGGATAAGGAGCTGCCCCTTTGCACATCCCTAAGCATTTCTCTCATGAGGTTGGTAAACATCGTCCTCATGTCAACAGCATTCCCATTATTGGTCCCTCTACCAGCACCTCTTGCGTATTGGCTCATCGTTCAATCTGTAAAGAGAAAACGATTAACCATCTTCATAGTGGTGCTAGTGCAGTGCAACTTCATCCTTAGCTATACTAATAGTATATGCATATAGCTTTTGAAAACCAAAGTAATCAAAAATACGCACTCTCATATACGTACTATCTCTCCCTAGTGTCTTTCCCTAGGTTAACTACACAACCTAGCGCTCTGATAACAAATGTGACAGCCTGCCCTCACCAATCGACATTTAATCCACAAGTGTGTTGTACACATGTCCAGTTAGCACGGGAAGGTCGTCAGAAAAGGAAAGGAAGAAGACGAAGAACCAACATGGAACCTGTAGAATGTCTCACAGCGCATAGAACAAAATATAATAACAACATACTTGACATAAAACAGGTGAGACAGTGCATAAGCTGAAAACAAACTATCATACCAGCGGAAAATCCAAAGTACAGCTTATGATACAAAGACAACGTTATTACAACTTTTAAAAACTGTCTCAAGAAGCTAAACAAGAAAGGTACACTACTAATGCCCAAAGTAGTGACCAACAACGACACAGGGAGAATATCTATATATCCTACGTGGAAGCCTCATGCTCGCCTCCGAATCTGCTATTCGCGCATCACCAGTTAACCTGCCTCTAGTCTGCTCGTGTGAGCACCTAAAGCAATAAGAAGAGACATAAAACTCTGGGTCAAACAAAAATTCTGGTATGAGCGTTAAGCAGCTAAACAGAACAATAGCAGGTATACTAAACTATACCTGAACCTGGACCTGCAACCAAAGAGTTAGCACTACATACTGTACAACACTATGACGTGCCACTAAACAAATGGTGTAAAGATAGCGGGGGTGGGGGTGTGCATGTCATAGTGATGGCAAATAAATCAAGCATAGCAACCATCCTTACAACTCTCACTCAGTGCCTAAAGCATACGATATTCACCACTTCGATCACCCAATACTTTGCTATGATCATTCTGCCCCATGAAGTCATAACGGCTTCACTGCACCGATCCATAGCCACTAATCCTTAGCTATGTCCACTTTGCCCCATGGAGTCGTACATACCCCACTGCACTGGCTCATAGCCTTACTAATTCTTCACTATGTCCACTCTGCCCCCATGTAGTCACAACGGCTCCACTGCACTGGCTCATAGTCTTGCTATGATCACTTTGCCCCTCGAGTCACAATGACTCTACTACAATGATACGTAGCCCATCATTCCTTTTCAGTAGTGAATCGAAGTAATGAATGTCGACAACTCCTTAGCACACGTCCCGCAGAAAAGCCCAATCATGAAGTGAACTCATTGGTTCTGAACTGGATCCTAAGCTCTAAATTCCATTTGGACTACCTTTGCATCTCGGGTTATTGGTCATCACTGGGTCGGTTCGGATCTCCTCCTAGTCATCAGTTCGGTTCGGATCGGAATGCTCCTCCCTAAGAAATCGGATCGGTTCGGAATCTCCAGCACAAACCTTCCTCTTTGCTCCGGATCGGATCGAGGTCTACACTCCCTGGAAAGCTTCTTCGGATCGGATCAGAAGGTACCATCGGTTCGGTCGGGACACAGACTTCCTCCTTTTCTCCCAACGTCGGATCGGGGGTCTTCTTAGAATGATGGATCAGATCAGCCTCCTTTAGAGCACACCGGGTCGGATCGGAGTCTCCAAGTCGTGTTGCCATACAATGTTAACGGAGCGGATCGGAGCTTCTGAAATCGCGTGGGAGGTGGTTCGGATCGGGTCCTTTTCTCCGTTCCGATCCGGATCGGCCAATTTTATGCACTTTTTCCAGCAAGCAGTTTACGCCACTCGACGGCGTTTTTGACAATTCCAACTATTATAATCAATCACAAAGCATACCATACAGTCATAGAAACATGTATAATCAACCACAAACACCAAAACAACAATATGATAGGTTAAAATGGATCAAACATAGCCAAAACCCCGTATTTTCCCTTAAACATGTTCAAGCATAATTAATGATAGGATTAGCAAAACTTAACCAAATTAACCCAAGTTCATATCAGAAGTCTAAAACATCATTTAAGAATTTACATATATTTTTCCAGAATTTTATCATGTTTAAATTCGCTAATTAACACTAATTACCCTTAATTAACCATAATTAGTGAGGAACTATGCAAATCACTCACCTTAGCCACAAATAAACTTTAGATCTGAAATAAATCTCTGTTTGGGCGCGAATAACAATACAAATCAGCAGCTCTAATCTTGATTTGGTGAAGATCTCCCTTGATTTGATGTTGCTAAGCTTAATCCTTGATTAGGTGATTTAGAGGTTGGAAGCCATTTTTAGGGTTTCTAAGAGGTAAGTGGAGGCTAGAAAACTGAATTGGAATGAAAGTCTAACTCTTTTCAGCCTCCTCATAACCCTAATCCCGAAATGGGTTATGGGCCCATTCACTAATCACCCTATTTGGTCCGGTTAAGCAGTTTTTCACCTTCCAAACCTTATTTCAGCCATATCTCACAAATGGTAAGTCCGTTTGGCTATTATGATCACTCTACGGAAAGGTAAGCCATCAATCGAATCTAATGGAAGTGATTTCAAGTCAAAATTCCTTTCCAGTCAAAAGTTATGGCCGAAACAGCACCAGCTATGTGCAAAACGGTCATTAAAAAACCGGCAAAAATGATGATTATGGGAAATGACCCCAATAGTCATTTCCTAAGGTTACATGACCATACGACTTCATATAAGAAAGAAATAAATATTATACGATCCTCTGATGCGTAGAATGCGAGTTGTTACAATTTTTTTTTCAAATCACAAAAACTGGAGTATATAAGGGCAACTATTTCTCAATTGGGTTGATGACTTGTTCTTACCGATAAAGTCGGTTCTGTCTCTTACTACATGGTGTAAATATCTACTCTATTCTTAATTTCTACAACTTATTTTATCTACCCAGCAAAATTTTCTCTTATTAAAATAATTTATCAAAAAGGATTGTCATAAGAATAGAGATTTCAAATCCTTTCTTTATTAAAAATTCTTGTAATATAGAAAACTAGTGATCTATGTATGCTCTATAATATGAACATTTTTCTGAGAGAATTTTATTTTAGACAAAGTTTTCACAAGAAATCATTATTTGCAAAATATACCCCATTTTACTTTAAAACTCAATATGTATACTTTACATATTTTAAACTATAACTTTTAAGATTAAAACTTGAAAACACCATAAACCATTTTCCCAAAACTTTTATAATTTCAAGTTCTCAAAAGTTAACAATGGGGTTAGACTCAAAGCGGGTTTCCAACTTTTTCTAGGATTTCCTAGACACTCCCTGTAATGACCCGGTTTTTACATCGATCGCTAACACAAATATTATTTGAGCGTGAGTACGTATTTACAAACACGATTTAAAAATCAAGACTTTAAAATAGTTTAAACATGTCAATGGGTTAAATTTGCATTTTTCTCTTATGTATGTATGATAGCATATATATTTGATAGCGTTTGTTTAACTTCATTTTATACATATATAAAGAGTAACACTTATACATAGCAAAATGTTAAAATGCCATTCTTTTCGCAAACACTTTGTTCATTTTTTCAAAAGGAGTTTAAACCTTATTTTGTAAAAATTCTTTACTTTAAAACTTAAACCCTCTTGGATTAAAACACGATTAAACACTCTCTATGTTCTTACACCAAAATGCAAGGGAAATATTTGTACTTATATATGCATTAAATCAAAAACAAGAGTTGTCAAATCCTCTTGCAAAATCATGATCTCATCTACACTATGGATTTTGCTAGCGACTAGGATCTTTAGGTAAATATTGGCACATGGCAATATCATTTTAGAATAGAGTATTTTTAGTTTTTAAATCTTTCTCTTTCCCTACTTAAGATTTTCTGAAAATGCATTTCCTTTTCAATTTTCAAAACCATGGCTACTTTGTCAAAAGACATGTGCATAATAGATTTGCTAAAATCTTGCATATATAACATGAATCTTGCCTACACTAGATAAATCTCTAAACCATAGATTTCTAAAGATTTTTTATGCATATTTTCATCACATGCCATTGACTTTTGGTACAAAAACTTTCAGATTTTTCTTTCACCTTGGAAGGCAAGTTAGTATTTTAAATAAATTCTTGTTAAATCACAAATGTCATGTGAGAAATGTTTTTTGAAAGCTCAATATATTCTGAGCATTTATGGTACAAGAATGATCACAATATTTGGTTAAAACCAAGGAAAAGGATTTAAGAAAACATGGTTGTATATGGAACATTTAATGAGATGTTTCATAGTAAACCAATGGGGGAAGGTTATGCCTTGCGCAGGAAATTTCAGGGTTGATATAAGCCATGTGAATGTAAGAGAGAATGCAAGGATTTTGTGAGAGAAAAGGATTTTAAATTTTGTCAATCATTTGTCAAACTAAAGGTTGTTTTCTATTTTCAAATCAGCATTTAATACACCAGTATTTTATTATTTTCCTATCACTATATAAAGGTCTGACCATGCACACACCTCCCTCGCACAACACAAAACCATTCAAGAGAATTCAACAAGAAAGCTAAGGGTTTTAAGCATTTAAAGTGAGTAAAACTGTTTTAAATTTCTGTTTTGAAATTCCTGCAGTTTTGCTGTTTGAACTATGATTTGAACTTGGATTCTTTTGTGTTCCTATTCAAGTAATATGTCTTGAATGGCTTGCTTTTTTGGTAGGATGGATAAATAATTGATTGTTAATGAAATACCTTAGGAACCATATCTTAGAAAGGTGTATTACCTGTCATTTGTTTCCAGACCCTGTATATTTGTTTGAAACTCTACAACTCTAAAGTGATCTATAAATCTATGTTAGGGTAGTAAAAATAAGATATCATACTATGTTTAAACCCTTCACATAATTATACAAAGGTGCAAAAATGAAGCCAACTTTGCCAAAAACCTTACTGGTACTTGAAGACAGAAAACAACAGACCTCTCTGTAATCACAAAACTCAAAGTGGATTTTCAAACCGCTTAAAAACTTTTTTTGACAATATAAACATGATGGTGGAACAAAATTATGATTTTTAAAAGAAAAATCAAGATTTTTATGTGTATGGCTCATCAGATAAAGAGGGGTGGTCGGAAAACCTGTTTTGGTGAAACCCCGGTGAACTACTCGCCTGGAGGTGGTGGCACTCGGCTAGATGGGGTGGGGGAAGTACAGATTACAGGAAAAATGTTAAATAAATTTTTTAATACATAGTTTTTGGGTACAAGAGGGAATTGGGGTTTTTGGCTGTCGTTTGGTGTTGGGTCTTTCTCGCTGAACTGCTGGTCATCGCCGGAGCTTTGGGGGTGCGGTCCAGGGGGGTTGGCGACGTCATGGGGTGGTGACGATGTGGCAGGAAGTGGGTAGCTGCCAGAGGTCGAGGGAAGGAGTGGTGAAGCTTTTCTTGAATGGTGGTTTTCTGGTGGAAAGGGAGGGTTCGGCCAAATCACTGTAGCGGCCAGTGGAAGGTGATCGGAGGATGGTCGTGTGATCAAGGGGAGCGACGTGGTTGGTGTGGATGGACAGCAGGGATGGACAGGGCCGCACGTGAATGTACATGTGCACCACATGCACAACCATGGAAGGCAAAGGAAGAAGAGGAAGAAGATGTGTCCATCGGGATTCTTGAATGATCAGCCGTGTTTCTTCAAGGTTGGTACTACCAGGTGGTACTACCACCTGATACTGATGGGCGCACAGGGTTTTGGTGTGATCGGGCAAGGAGATATCGAGGTCTGGAGGTGGTACTTCAGCAGTCTGGCACTTTGTCAAAATGAAATGTCGTACTTTGCCGAAATCATGAGAGTCGGCCAAGTTTTCATGAGCGCACACCCATGTTCTCCACTGGTACTTCACTGAAAAGTGGTACTTTGGGTATTTAAGCTTTTAAATGAGGATTTTAAATATAATTTAACTTAAACTAGTTTTAAATTAAATATCAGATTAAATAAAATAGGGAAATAAATATTTAAATAAAAATAGAATTTTTATTTAAATTAGCAAGTCAAGAAAACGAAGTGAATCAGGATCAAGTGCAGATTTTGTCAAAAATTGAAATTTAAACACAAATGCTGTAATTTTAGTAAATTATATTTTTTTTCATAATTTGAATTAAAATTTATTTTCTAATGAAATATTAAAATTTTAAACAAACAAAGTAATAAGAAACCATATGTAACACATATGCTAATTTGCCAATTTTAAAGTGTAATTTCAAATTACCGGATACAAACAACTGGTCATGTATAGTTTTGTATTTTAAAAAATAAGAACTGTAAATCATATTTTAATCATGTTGAGATTAATAATTTTAAAAGGGAATATTCGCTAAATCATTTCAAAGAGGCCGAAATGAATATTTCACTTCGATTTGATTATACGCCGCGCATCAGAGATTTTAAATTGAAGACGACAATATACAAGGACTATTCTTGAATAGTGCCTTCGGTTTGTCCAACCCCAGGACAACTTGTATGGACGAACGTTTGACAAAGTAATTCTAACTGATCACGTACGTTTATCTTTTCAAATGTATTTATACGATGGCAGAGGAATTCGTTTCTCTCACTTTATACCTATAATATATTTTTGGGGAAGTCAATTAGTGATTGGGAAGTTTTGACGACGTGGCATTCAAAGAAAATTAACAATGATGATAAAAAGGTAAGTCTAGCCTCAAGCCTCACACCCAAGAAATGACAACAATCGGGCAGGCAACATGGCCATGTGGGTCGCTCCCGTTAGGGTGTAGCATCACCTATCTAGAGAAATTCCTTTTGTTTCTTACCCTATCGATTCTGCCCATTCGGGAAATGGTTGCCGTACATAACCATTGGTGATATACACTCGATACACTCAAGAGAAATGAGTGGTCGGTCATGTGTGGGCCGGGTTACAAGACGTTCTTGTGAACCCAGGTGTATTTGCCTCTAGAGATACATCATCGGGAGGTGGTCCCATACCTTGTCATAGTTGGAAACCCAATTTCCATAAGCGCCAAGCGGTTTTTATTTATACTACATAGGAGGATGTGAGATGCAAGCATTCTTCTAGATTCTAAATTATTTGTGAAAACCAAATAGGCACTGTGATAATATCTAGTTTAAAGTATACAAAGTGTTTTGATCTCATAAGGTAAAAACCCGTTCCGTATCCACGGCGTGGTCTTATGAGATATTTTTATTTCTTTGATCTGTTTTTTTAAAACTGTTTACTCAGACTAGTCCCCTGACCGACCCGGAGTTTATTTTCCATGTTTTCCCTTAAACTCTTGGGTATTCATAACACTTGTTATGAATAGACAAGTGAATCAGGATTGGATAAAACTTGAGAAGCTGGATGGAGACTTTCTGTGTGTTGGTATGCCCATCATATCTATTGTACAATTATAAGTATGCAAGTTAGTCGTTAATGATATGTATAATTAAGGATGTACTATGAATGGCTTGTATCACTAGACCTATGATGCTCTGATGTAATATGTACTGCTGTGTAATATAATGAAGTATTATCTTTTTTTAAAATTCCGATGTGAGATTCTGATGTTTTTCTATGATTTTATCTTCTATCTTTTTCGATTCTTATTAGTGGCACGACTTCCGATGTGTTCGAAAGTTGGGTCGTTACACTCCCACAAAAGTCAATTCTCTCAACTATATATATTCCTAATCCATTTTTCTCTTTTTAACCTTTTCCAATTTATAAGGTTTTACTGCCAATCCCACTCATCTGAAGTACTAACATATGGGATCCTCTTTCTCTTATTTCAAAATATATTGTACACTTTTTACCCAAATTTCCTAAGGGTCTCTAATTTCCATATTCATTCATTTAGTGTACAAAATGGTCATCCCAATTTTTACCATATTATATTCTTTATATTTAGTGGGTTCCTCTATGGATCTTGGTATATATATAATATTTATATTTAAAAAAGATACAAATACGTTCACTCACTATTTATACAGGAATCCTAAACCTAAGCTCTAATACCAGATGTAACAACCCGAATTCCAACAGACCGATTTTTTTTCAAAATTCCAATTATCGAAACTCAATTTGTTGTGCTTTGGTATCCTGTAGAAAAGATAGAGACATAAAATATGTCACAGCTCAGAAAATATCTCACAGCGGAATGGATAAAATATAATATACTCAAAGTATAGCCTTATCGTATTAATAATACTGTCTAACCAGTATCCAAAGCTATCATGTCCCTGCCAAAAATCTAACCTGCGAGTATGTGATGAGGAAGAGGTCAGAACACAAATTCTGGTGACTGGATTTAAATTATACACTTCGGATAATCCTACATATATCATTCAATCACATTTTATTATTTAATAGGTTACTTGGGTTAACAGCACTCAAGGCTTACACACACATCGCACTCATTTACTTACTAGTGGATTAACCTAATATAGTACATATGTAGCTACCCCTAAATACTGAGGTACACCCCATGGTACCCTACTCGCACGGTCGCCACCGTAATGCGACAGAAATGAACGTAGTCCCTCATCCTACGCTGAAGTGACGTACGAACCTCTACATAATAATATTACGTTCTGCATATATCTGTCATTACTACGCTTCGTATGCGTATGGACTGTCATCGTCGATCGAATTAGATTTCATACTGGAGTAATGACTTCAAGTCTATGATACACCGCCCAGAGCCAACATGCATGTATCTTGACCGTTCCACGCACATATCGTCAATTGTAGCTCGATACCTTAATCGCATGTCCTCTAATACGCACTGAGTTCTATGGCAGGGCTATACAAGAAGCACGGAACTTGGTCGGGAGCTTTTCCATATCTGTATAGGCCCGTCTTTAAGAGTATCTATATACATATATTCCTAAGGTTTGTTTTTCATGGTGGCTATGGCCCCACCTCGGCCCCTCCCTCAACTAGTAAACACAACAAGAGCTAAACGACTAGCCCCTAACAAATAATCTAAACATCCAGTTGGCGTCTTCCCTCAACCACCATAACTCGATAGTGAAAAGTGAATGGTCTATTGGTTTTAGCTCTAGTCTTTTCGCATCCCACGTGCTTCCGATTACGGGTATCCAACGATCTACTATCCTTATTTGTCGTGACACTTCGCCTCCCCGTTGAGGCGACCGCCGAATCACCCTAGTGTCACCGCGTCAAAGCATTATGATTGCAAAGCTAATTTTGCAATCAAGGCCCACCCACCTTGTAGTTATGCGCAGACCCAACCTCTGAGAGCATAGCCTAAACATCTGCCACCATACAGAGGACTACCAAGAGAACCTTACGCACCTCAGGAAGGCGCGTGATTCCCCTTCCAGTCCTTTGGAGCTGACAGATTAATCAGATGAATGTGTGGTCCTTTCGTGCCTTATAACACCCCGATGATCTATCCCACTGGGTTATTCACCCTCAAACGTGCGGACTGGTCAAGGCGCCTCACTTCAATATGTTGTTAGAACCTATGTCTAAACATTCTTTTACGCGCTTGCCTCACCTCATCGGTTTTCCACTTAACTTGGTTATTCCCATTCATATTGAATTCTTAATCAAGTTACTAAGTTCCTCTTGCTTATTAATGTTACTTATATAACTTAACCCATTTAAGTTTATTAATAAGCCCACAACATGTTATTCTCAAGATTGTGGTCCAAGGTCTGTAATCCGCAATCCCTATATATTCTTATTTTATTCAAGGTTACAATAACATGTTCTACTTAATATTTTATTAAGTATATCTCAATTCACATGTTTTCTAATTAACATGTCATTTACCATTTATAATTAAATATAACTTATTTCATTTCATAAGTTTTCCTCATTCTTTCTCATTTTATCATAATTCCATTTTACACCATCACCGCATCTTATCTTTGTTTACATATTAACTTAGTTCTCTTTACTAAGGTTTACTGATAAGTTTTATTTCCATTTATTATAACTGATGTTATAATATCCTCTTGTCCCTAGGACAAGCCTAAACATGTTATTCTTATCAGCAGACTTTGGACTTCCAAGTTTACAGATTACTTAATTTATAATTAAGTACAACTTCTTACTTTTCATAAGCTTTCCCCCTTTTTCGCTACTTATTACGAACAACTGGTTTCAGTTTTCATCGTTTACTGATTACTTAATTTAAAATTAAGTGCCACTTATTTCATTTCACTAGTTGTCTCATTTCCTTACTAGTTTATTTCAACCTAAGTCATAGTCTTTACTTGTCCCTAGGACAAGTTTACCTATTATACAACATTCTAATTAATGTTATTTATTTATAATAGGTTATTATCATTCCCCGTTTAAACCATTTACTATTGTAACCCATTATTCTTCGTTCACTATAATATATGTTCCTTAACTTATTAAGGAAAACACTTCATGCACCTTATCAGTTTGATTTATAGAAGGAATTAGTGACTTATTTTTGTAACGTATTCCCATCTAAATCCGTGGTGGCAAGTAATTTCTTTCCTTTTTCTTACTTTATTTATTGTGGCTTACTTGCAATCACATTCTCAGAAATAGGTCATTTAGGGAAATACATCATTTTTCCTTCGCATCGCACTAAATCAGTCCATTACATCCCTTCCTTTCTTATTTTCTGAGCTAGACATTTAATTACCATCATTTCCATTTATTCATATCTTGTTATATATATATATATATATATACATATATATATATGCACTAGACATCTCACATTAAGCCTACACTTGTGGACGCTGGATTTGTCGGGCGGGTTCGAGCAACCTTCTACCACAAGTTGACTTAACCTCGTGTCTTAGTACCATTACATGTTTTATTTATGCACTTAGACCCTTTACATTAGATTTACCACGTGTGGATGCTGGATATGCCGGGAGGGTTCGGGAAGACTTCTACCACAAGTGTAATCTAACCTCATGTCTAGGCGTATTACAGTTTCTTATTTATTGTAAATTTTAGGCATGTTATCCTTTTTACTGTAATCTAATTTGCATGTCATCAAATTATTCCTATATTATGGCGCATGTCCTTTTTAACATGTGTTTAATTCTATTTTGACATGTAAATATTTAATCGGGTAATTGTTCAAATCTAATAGGTTAACATGTCATTTACTCAATAATATGCCATAAGTGAATCAAGTAATTATAACAACAGTAGTCATTACCCATATTCTAACAAGTTTGTTTTTCAACATGTAATCATTTCAACATTTTAACTGATTCGGCATATGAATTATTCATATTAACATCTTAACTTGTCATAACAGTAATTCTTAATTATTCTGGCAACTTCACATATAATAACAGGGAATGTTTTAAATGATAACATATTATTATCTAAAAGGCTATAGCTTAAATCCACTTACCTCGTAAGCTTTCCAATTCCTGGATCTGGTCTAGATCAATCATTCCATGGTTTTCCCCTAACTGGATTCAGAACCTAACAACCATGGATTTATAATTTTTCTAAAAGAAAAAGGGAAGAAAAGAGAAGGGAACTGGAAAATAAATCAGATCTAGGAATTGCCTTACTTCGATAAGAGATCTAAAAGTAACGCATATTCGCTGTGAAAGAAGAAGGCTTGTAGATCTCTAAACTTGAATAACTTGATTGCAGAAGAAAAAAGACTTGGTTTAATCTGGGCAGAGACAATATCTAGTTCTCCATTGTTTTTGGTGTGGAGAAACAAGTGAAATGAGGCCATATATATAGCCAACCCCCCCCCCCAAAAAAAAAACCATAATCTTCCAATATTTTCCGCATGGGCGTCGACCCCCCCCCCCCTTAGGGGGTCAACACCCCTTTGAGGGGTCGACACCCCTGGGCGGGAAATCTGCCGTCTCCCCAAATTTCGAATTTTGAACCGATTTTTGAATTTCTGGACCTATTATATATATATATATATATATATATATATATATATATATAATTCTCTTGTGCATATACAAACTTCAAACCTCAATAACTTCTTCATACGGTGTCCGTTTTACGCAAACCAGTTATCTATTTTGATCAAAATTCCGAGACGAACGCAATGGTGCAGTCCATCTCCCTTAATTATGAATATTAAATTACCTATTCTTTAATTTATCATCTTTAGTTAAAAATGCGGGGTGTTACATTCTTCCACCCTTAGGAAATTTCGTCCCCGAAATTTGATAAGGGTAAAATCAATTAACCCCTCGCATAATATACATCCATCATGTGTGCATCCAATTTTTGCAACATCGTGCACTTATGCAAGGTGAAATACCACATAATAATAATACATGTGTGCCTAAGCGATACCTCCTATGTGTATGTAAATTTTTCAAAAATCCTTTTAAAATATGATGCTCACATCCTAAATATACTAGCAGTTCTATATGAATGCAATATTTTTAAAATCAAAAATGCTTTTTCATCCAAATTTTCCCACACTCTCACTGAGTAAGAAAGTAATTCATCCAATTAACGCATCCAAAATCCTACTAACCAACTCTATTTTTCGAATTTCAGAAAAAAACTAATTTTCTAAATTCGATTTCTTACGTTACAAAAAGTTGTAAAATGGAAAATTTCACATCCTTCGTTTTTCTTTTTCAACCTTTCTCTTATCGTACTTGGATTTTTTGTAACTATTCTGTAAAGATTCCCTATTTTCCTATCCAAGCACAACCTACATAAGAAATTTTTTCTCTGGTACTAATTTTCTTTTTCATCTTATCTTGGAAATGTTTACTCTTATTCATCTTTTCTCATAATTTATCATATTTGTTGCTTTAATGAATTTGCTATTTCTTTTTTAGTTGTACCATTTCTCTTTCCTTAGCTTATTTAAACATCAGATCTTAGTTTAAATTCAAATAAGCCTTCTACTCTTTCAACTAAAACCGGAGAACAGACACTCTACACAACTACTACTTAGGGCCAAGAATCTCGGGACTATGTCCCCCTTAGATAGAAAAGTCCAAACTATGGGATCCATGATAGGTTTAGGTGTTACCATAACTACCCAACAAGAACAAAAATAAAGGAACGGGTTTTACCCCTGACATGGGAATTAGCAACAGGGTCTAACCACTTGCTTGCCCATTTTACTATCTAGTATTCACCTCTAGTCCTAGTTGTGTATCAACAATTATTTCAACCAACAATCTAGGCTTTTTAATGCTTATGCATTCTAAGGGAAAATAATATTATTCAAAGATAATTCTCGCTATTTACTTCATAGTCTCAACAAAATTTCGCGTCTTCCCTAGGCACCAATCCTTACCTACTCCGTACTTTTCATTTAAATTTTCTTCCAAAAATTTAAAGGTGTCAATATTTTTAATTTCCTCATGAAAACTTAATTTTGCCAAACCAATAAAACATGTCATCTTAAAAATGTAAATCATTTTTTTTTGTAGTAACCCGTAACTTCCCCGGTAAGGAAAGCCTGGATACTTCGAGAACAACACACAAAAGAACGTAGACAGAGGAACATTTCATTGCTAATTACAACAATTCCATCAGAATACAAGAATATACAGAGTATGAATAAATATTACACAACAGAAAAATATCAGAGATTACAATACATTACATAGCAGCGGAAAAATAATAAAATACACAACTGAAGGAGATATACAGATACAAAGCTTTCCGGATATCATTCCAGCTGCAAACCAGGATCATGTAAATATAAATCTGCAAAACCAAAACTACTAGCTGCCCATGTCAAAATAAGGGCACCTAGAGTTTAGGTTAAAACAATAAACTCCAGGTCAGTCATGTAACTGGTGCGGGAACTAAAACAGTTATTAATCTTTATTTTAAAGTTAGGTAAATCAAGGGACAACGCCGCTAACGCGGAACGGGTTTCCTACAAAGAATACCAGTGCAAAAACAACAGCGCAATGCTAAATAAAGAACAATGAAGCTGTTATAAGACCCAGGTCCCATCACACAATGCAACGCAAGCCGGAGGATAGGGTTTTACCTTATAACAGCCAAAGAATGCTTGATACATGAAATTTTATCATTTGATTCTTAATCAGACTCCAACCGTAAATTAGTAAGAGAACGATTCCCTACGTATTAACCCCGAAGGCCGAAACCAACATCAGACCAATACCTAGGAAACCACCCATCTTAACTCGTTTCTAGTTAGTTTCTAATTTTATATACAATCATAAATATCAATCATAGACGGCATGGGTACCATATATCATGTCGCCATACTAGGTTCTACAATCAAAACCGCAAATGTCACGTATTTGTAAGTTGGATTTCCATCTGTGAACTGAGGCAAAAGATAGTCCTCTACCGATTCGAGACTGTCTAGCCCGAGCCTCAGGATCAGAGCTCGAGTGACCCTTGGATCATCAGGGCCGGTCCACCGATGTGGATTAAAATGCCTGAACACTGCGTTTCCCCATCCTTTGGGGCGTAAATGAGTCAACAAATGACTCCATCGGCTTCACATAGCCACCGATATGTCTGAGGCGCCTCGCAAACCAACAACCACATAAGTCAAACTCGTCAGGGCGTGTCAAACCACTGACGCCACTTCTAACTAGAAAGAAATGCATGTCCTCCCTGAGGTCCTCTCCTGTTTTTGGTTCATAACCGGGGTGTGAGGCTCGCAAATCAACGCTACACAAAGCTATGCCACACAGGCCGTGCTTTGATCATCAACCAAAAGACTTTGCTTTTAAACAGAAGGCTTGATCATTAGCATCTTAGCATGCCACATAAGCAAACCACACCATACAACCGATATCCATCAATCACACAGAATGATATCCAATGTCAGACACACAATCCATTTACAAGTCCATTCTGGGTCTGAATGAAACCGGAGGCACCTTGTACCTCACTTATCCATCGATATCCAAGTACGTCTGGACGACCACTAACTGATTCCCTCCTCTTGGGTGTACGGCCCAATCAAGATCATCAGTAATCATCCAAATGATGTGGAGACCTCCGGTCTTCAACCACCGTCTTCATCTTCGACTAATCGTCGAATGAGTTATTCAAAATGGGATAAACCCCGTCTTTCTGAATAACTCGCGTATATAATAAACAAGTATTACACAAACACAACATACGCCTCATTCCAAATCATCAGTCACTAACCGTAAATCAACATGAGAATAATTCCCAAAATATTAACCCCGAAGGCCGAAACCAACATCAGATCAATACCCAGGAAACTGTTCTGCTTAGCTAACCTACAGTTAGTTTCTAAATTTCACATTCTTAGGGAAAGGTTCCCATTAATTTTATCAAAGATAAATTCCTTAAATTTATTCTTTAATCTTCTTTTGAATATCAATTCAACTAGTCGGGATTAGCGAACCACACCGAAGTAATCATTTTTTTCATTTCCCAATCCCAACCTAATCATCCCATGAAGTAAAACTGGTCATACTTCATATCTAACACCACCATGTTATCGGCAAATTCAATTACCATTTCACGTTCAAATCTAATTAAAGATTTAACTATCGTGCGGAGCAAAACTGGTGATACTCCATTCTCGATCTTTTCAAACTAATTAAAGATTCATTAAAACTCCACTTAGTTTTAATCTTTGACTGGGTTAAAGAAGCAGTGTCATTTAAAACATGATTCAGGATAAACCCCAAGATCACATCACATTTCAATCAGTCCCTAATCGTAAATTAGCAAGTGAGCAATTCCCTAAGTATTAACCCCGAAGGCCGAAACCAACATCAGGTCAATACCCCCAAAAACCATTCAACTTAACTAATCTCCACTTAGTTTCTGATTTTCTTAACTCCTTTGGGTCTAAGAACAGTATTATTGAAGATACCGTTCACGACAACCCAAAATCACATTCCATTAATTATCGGGTTAAAGAACAAGTGTTATTTAAAACATTGTTCACGATAAACCCAAAAATCAATACCAATTCAATTCCAATTAAATATTATTTAATTGGTACACTTCATTAAATCTAAATAAAAAGATTTAATCTTTTTCTCAACTGAGCTTAAGAACAGTGTTAATGAAGACACCATTCACGACAAACCCAAATCACATTTGATATTAAATACACAGCTCTAAATAGAAAATATATCGGCTTATATTCAATATCAAATTCTACGACCAACAAATATCGTATTGGAAATAATGATATCTATATATCTTTCAAATTTCCATAACGTTATCTGTATAATCACGAAATCTAACATCGAAATATTCCAAAGACAATTTCGATTCAAATCCATTCCAATTCAATTATTGGAAATTCTAGTTACTTTTAAAACCCTTTTCAAATTCAATTTATTTATTTAAAAATAAATACAATTATAATTCTAGTTCAAAACTAGTTCATTTCGATAAAAATCTATTTTTATCTTTTCAAATATGGAGTTTTTCATCCCATTTTTTTCCAAATCATTTCTTATGATTTTACACAAATTATTACTATTTTTAATAATTTTATCAAGGCCCGTACAGTCGATTTCCATCAATGGCCATCGAATTGCACTTACAGCGACCTTTTCCAAATTTGATTTGGACATAATTCCAAATCCAACCGTTAGATTTCAAATCTCTAGCATTCGTTAGAAAGCTCTTTTCGATACGAACCCAACGGTTCCGGTTTTAGGAGAATCCGACAGTTGGACCCGCAATGTCCATTCAAAGTCAATGGTCGAAATTCACGAACTGCCGCAGCGCAGCGCGTTCTATTCAGGCCATTATATATATATAATATTATATATATTTCGTTGATTTCCTTTCAAAACGTACTTTATAAATCGTTTTAATTCGTTTTCAAAACGGTTTCAACTTCATATTCAATTTCAAATCAAAATTGAATATTTCATATCATTAACATATAAATGATAATATTTTCAAAACGTTATATTTTGAATTTACTTCCTTTTCAATATTCGTTATAAAAACGAATAAAATAGATATAAATATCGCTCGCGTCAAAATGGCGCAAACCTAATCCACACGGCTTCATATATTTCTATTTTCAAATATTCTATTTCAACTATTTCTTTATCAAATATTTCTTTTTCAAATATTCTATTTCAAATATTTCTATTCAAAAAAATCTATTTCAAATATTTCTATTCAAATATTCTATTTCAAATATTTCTATTCAAATATTCTATTTCAAAACTGGAATGAGGCCCAATCAATTACCATATAATGTTGATTATATGGATTTTCTACAACACACATATAAAATAACAACGATAAATAATCAACCATCATCCAGAGTGCACCACACAACTGCATAAGCATTAAATATAAATAATTAACGCTTACACAGTCTGTCAATCCATCGATTAACATACAACTAAACAATCGGGATTAGTGTACGTCAAATCTCATCCCAATACCCATGTGGGGTTTCAAATCAACAAACACAGATTTTATTTGTGCAGTTGGGCGATATTTAAAATTTATCGTCCCAGTCAATATCAGTCAAATGTGTGTATATAAACAAATCGTTCGATTTGTTTATATTAATTTATTTCATTTCATATACACGTTAAAAATTCTATTTTTAACTATAAAAATATTTTTTTATTTCATTCCACATCACACAATCAACTACACATCAAAATCAAACAAACAAACAAGTCGTCCATGGTCTGTGGAAGACGGGTGTCGGGTGCTACTAAACACCGTCTGCATCCTAGTATATATTTCAACTAGAAATAAATTAAAGTGAGGAGTTCTCACCGACTAGCTAATCCAAACGCCACGACTCTTCTTGTAGAAATCTTCGCCGTGCTCGCCTTTGCCAATTTCGTTGCCCGTCGCCACTACATATATAAAAATCACATTTTTATATTGTTGCTATATATATAAAAATAACATTTTTAATTCGCTCTACTTGGATAAAACCCACATTTTTATACCGCTACTATGTAGATAAAAATTCTATTTTTATCTCTCTACTATATAGGTAAAAATTCTATTTTTATCTTGCTAGTAATATAATAAAAATTATATTTTTATTACTCTACATGAATAAAAATCATATTTTTACTCTTCATATGATATAAAGATCGAATTTTTATTATCTATATATTATAAAAATCATATCTTTTTAATTTGAAAAATAAAATCTTTTTTCTATATTAAATAAAAATTATATTTTTAATTTCACCTCTACTTAGATAAAATCACATTTTTATCGCTTCTTCACCTAGATAAAAATCATAACTTTTACTTCGTTTGCATTATATAAAACCTCTCCTTTTCTATAATTAAAATCTCGTCTTTCCTATCATAAAAGCCTTATCTTTTTATGAATAAAAATCAACTCTTTTCATCATTAAAAATCCGATCTTTATCAATATTCAAAATCTATTTTTTTCCCAAACAAAGATCTAACTTTTATATATATTAAAAATTGATATATTCTTTTTAAATAAAAATCAAGACCTTATATAAGTAGATAAAACTAAATCAGATTTTTAAAACGAGGTATTTCATAAAAATAAACAAAAATAAATAAACAAAAATAAATAAGAAAAAGAAACTTACAGCGCAAGGTAGGAGAGGGGGGTTGTTGACGATCGGACATGGAGGGGGAGCGTGGTGGCCGCTGCGAGGTGGGGGGAGGTGTCGGTCTTCGATCCAGAGGGGGTGCGTCAATCTTCGATCCAGGGGGGTACGTCGAACTTCGTTCCAGGGGGTGCGTCGAACTTCGATCTAGGGAAGGCGCGTCGAACTGCGGCAGTGGAGGTATGGGGGGGCGGCGATCGATTAGGTTTTCTTTTTCTTTTTTGAAACACTCCACCTCCGTTAGGGTCACTCTCAAAGGGAATGCCCTAATTTTGGTGGAGGTTTATAAGTATAAGTCACAGATATACAAGACAGATATAAGAACACATATTTTTGAACAGCGGAAAAACAACAACTTTTATTTCATTAAAAATACGTGTTACAACAATCATACCATAATTGTCTTACAATACTTCAAAAACATAACATCTTCATAACTGTCTTGATTACATTATTTAAAGAAGCATAAAGAAAACATAAATAAACTGCAAAAGTCCCATAGTTGCTGTCCAAAGCCATAGTCCAAAACGAAAAGATCCAAGCAATACATTCTTTCTCTTCAAGCTGGATATGAAGGCTGGTCAAGCTGCGGTATTCCCTCCCTGTGGACCTGGGGGGGGGGGAACGGAAGGAAAGAAGACGAAAGAAAAGTAGAGTCAGACATAAAGCCTGAGTAAGTCTAGGACTATTCAGTCTATGAATAAAGAACTGGGTATGATAAGTATAAACTAGAAATGGGAAAGCACCATAAACTTAGTTAAGTTGTCTAGGGTCGAATATACTATCGTACCCCATTTTAATCTCTGAACCCATATAAACTAGTTCCCAACTGGCACCCCATAATCAGGGTGAAGTGATCCATTTTATAATGATCGGCTCCTACTCGCATAGTTACATGTGTCTTACGGCCCCCGATGTTGTAGTTACCTGTGCTGGTCCCACCATGGGGTGTATCAAGTCCCATGGTGGCGACCCGACACAATCCTAGAATGCACAGGTATGCTACTGGTGCGCAGTGCCTTATTTTTCTGCGCCAGAGTGTGTGCACGCCCGCACCCCGTTAGTACCTACACTGCTACACCACCGCCGTCGATTTGACCTCTTACAATCAGCCCAGTAATCGTGCCCCACCCTGCCTAGTTTCAGGGTATCATGATACGCCTTGTAGGGTTACTGCTGAAAAGGGTCCCCCGCTACTAGGTTTTCTATTTCTAGCCAACATGCTAAGTTGGTTAAGTGTTTATAAACCTAACCCCCAATCAGTCTGTTTAGTTTAGCATGTTCCATTTTGATTAAGTATTAATATAATCTACTTAATCCTATCAATCCTGACTTAGCCTTAATTGTCTTATTAAAGCCTTGACCTCTTACATTAGACAGGTATTGTTGTGGCTGCCTGTTGCCGGTTGGTTCCGGGAAGTCTTACGCCACAACTCAGTCTAACCTCGGGTCCTTATTGGGCTCCATGTTTAACCACCCACATTGGATAGGTATTGTTGTGACTACTGGACAGCCGGGCGGTTCCGGGCAGGTTTACATCACAACTCAATCCAACCTCGGGTTAAACACATCGTATTTTCTACATTTACATATTTTGTCTTTCTTCTTTATTTTCTTATATGTAAATATTTGCGGCCCATTATTAAAAACCAGTTTAAGCTAATGGTGTAAAGGTTTACACCAATCATGGGCCCAACCCATACTTGAATTTGGGCCCCTTTGCTTTATGTTTTTCATTCATTAATTACTTTGGCCCAACGCTATTTTCCCCCGTTTAATACGCTCGTTTATTATATATATATATGTTGGGCTTAGCCTTTTTAAGCCCAACTTAGCCACGTGAAAAAGGGAGGCTTAAAGCGTGATTACATACACAAAAAGGGGAATGTGAACGCATGAACTTGCAACATAACGTTGGAACTACAAAATAGAAACTGGTGTACTTGCATAGTAGCAACGTATATTTTGGTCATAAAGCATAAGTGACATGAATCAAAGCATGTAAACTTGTAGTTAAGTTAGAATCTAAATTGGATATCATTATTGACCCATAGTCTTAACTACAACATAAACCTATATTTTTATTTAGGCATAATGTCAAACATAAGCAAATCATGTTCATAAGATTACTACATGTTTACAAAGGTGTTTACTTTTGTTACTAATACAAAAGTATAGTTCAACTTGAATTATTCCAACTTAATCATGATTTTAAATCTATTCACATAACCATGGCACACATATACTTATTACATAAATATTTCTAAACATGAAATCATGATTTTTACTTTGGTCATGCAAACTTGCAAATGAGATTTTTAAATCTAACCTAGCTATGTACCACATATGTCATCATATAATTCTTGTTAACAATATAGACCTAACATGTTTTTCAATTATGCAAAATATCAAACATAGCCTAGTCATATTCGTAAGTTCGCAAAGAGGCTTACTTTTGTATTTAATGCAAAAGTATGGTCTTATACATAGATCATGATGCCAAAATTTCATATGAATTATAATAACCCAAATTTGTTCCAATTACACACAAAATGATTTTTATACAAAAATATACATTATGATGGCATAGTAGCAAAACCACAAACTTGCATGAATTTCAATTAAAGAACTACATACATGTAGCTTCAACATGAATTACAAACTTTGCGAATATCCAAACGTATATTTGCATAAAACTATCGCAAACATGTAGTTTTTATAATGAATAACATACTTTGCGAATATCCAAACGTATACTAGCATAAAACTACCGCAAACATGTAGTTTTTATAATGAATAACATACTTTGCGAATATCCAATCGTTATACAATATTCCAAATCGATAAGAATCATAGTAACGCACAAATATGAATTACTTATCACCACAAATCAAGTGTACAAACCAACACAGTTATTTATTCATACCAAAATAATACTCTACTTACAATCGTGTGGCGAATTCCCCAATTCAGGAATTTGGAGATGCGACTCCTTTTGACGTTGGCGTTGATTTGATTTGTTTAAGTTGCTTTATGCTTTAGAATTTGCCTCCTAATCTTCTCTCAAATTGGTGGCTACTCCTAGTCGTTCCTCAGCAGCATGATGGCCTCATTCTTATTTTTTTGTGTGAGTTTAGGTTAGGTTTGAGTTGTATATATAGAATTTTAGGATTAATTTAGGCCGTTTGATTAATCCTAGAAATGACCATAACCGTTCAGTTAGGATAGAGTTATCCTATTGACTCAGCCATGAGTCAGAAATGACTCAGTATTGACTCAGCGATGAGTCAGAAATGACTCAGCGTATTAAATGTTCACCAATTCAAACGTAAATACGTATTTAATAGATACATTTTCCCCTTTACCGTATTAATTACCCATATATAAATATTTATTTATATATGAATAAATATTTTTTTACCTTTAATTTGTCATAATTAAAAATTGGAGAAGGCCAAAAAAAAACCATCCTTGACAACCAAAAATGCGCAACGTACGCGCGTACACGTCATATATATATATATATATATATATATATATATATATGCGTATATGTATATATATAATATATATATATATATTCATTTTTTTCTCTATCTTCCCAATTACCCATTTTCACACTAAACCACTTTTTGAACTGCGTTCACACTAGGCTATTTTAAGCCATTCCCCTAAAACAAAAATAGGGCGTTGGCGGGGATCGAACTCTGTACCTCTTGTATGCAAGTCATGTGTTCCAACCAAATGAGCTACTAAGTCTTTTGCTTACAAACCCTAGAACAATGCTAAACATTATTCGTTTCCCATTCTTTTTTTTTTTCATGTTTTGCTGCGATATTTAAATTAAAGATATCTTCTTCACACGTTATCCGTTTTGTGTAAACTCGGACTCTATTTCGCGTATTTTTCCGAGATGAACACAATGGCGTATCCTGTTTCCCTTAATTCTTTGATTTGAAATTAATTATACTTTAATTTATGACTTTCACGGTTATAGAATACACGGGGTGTTACATTCTCCCCCACTTAAAAGGATTTCGTCCCCGAAATCTTCAAGTTAGGAGGAATGTATATCCTAACATCCAATCATCCATCTACTCATCCATCAAACACGAGCATCCATTGTCCTTAAAAGACTTCTAATGCTTCGTGATCATATGCGAAGTTTGTGTGTGTGTGTACATGTACTTATCTAATGCAAAATCAGGCGGTCTACTGATTCAGTTGACCTCCTTAATGCGAATTATGTAAGTGCCATGAATCCATTATGTATGCAAATTTTTCCTATTCATGATTCTACATGAGTGCGCAATCATTCATACAAATGCAACATCCATATGACAGCACATTAAAGTTCAACCATATACGAATGCAAACATATATGCATATGCAATATGAAGTGATTGAGCCGATCTAAAACCTAGATTGTGTGTGTATATGCAACCACGAGCAACCACTAGCAATCACTTGCAACCACTTGCAACCATCATCCATAACATGTTTCAACTACATGTTTACATCCAAAAAGAATCTACCTATGGTTCTCAAGATAGGATCGAGGAGAGAAATAGGATAAAACAAAGCATCTAGAATAAGTTAACGATGTACCGCCAGAAGGTCCGGTCTGCTTCTCAGGGCAGTCTTTGCTAATGTGTCCAGTCTTCCCACAATGAAAACATTCACCTTGCTTTCTCTTCCTCTTTCTACAATCCTTGGCTATGTGCCCTTCCGTACCACAGTAATTGCATTTCCTTTTATCACGTGAGTTGTTGTTCTTGCCTCCTTTCTCGGGGTCTACCTTCTTATTCTTAGAATCGTTGGGCTTGACCTCTTTCTTCCCTTGAGAGTTTTCTGCCTCTGTTTCCTTCTTGTCCTTATCTTCCTCGTTCAGCAATGCCATCTGCACCAACCTTTCGTACGTAGCTCCCATGGGTATATGGGTCATGGCCAAACTGTGTAATGGCTCATTCAACCCTTTGACGAACGGAGAGCCTTCTTGTGCGGGGTGTTGACTAGGTCCAGCCCAAACCTAGCCAGCTCATCGAACTGATTAACATACTCTCTGACTGTCTTGTTCCCTTGCTTAAGAAATAAGAACTTTTCCAACTGCAAACTCCTTTCCGCATCTGAGAGAAATTTAGTCTCAAACCTTGCCCTAAAGTCCTCCCATGTCTCCACTGGTCTTTCTGCATTAGTGACTTCCCACCAGTAGGAAGCCTCGCCCTTTAGTAGCCATACTGCCAGTTGCACTTTCTGTCTATCTTCTACCTCAAAGATGATGAATAAGTCCTCAGTTTCTTTCAGCCAATTTCTAGCTGCCACGAATGACTCAGTTCCATGAAAATCCTTTCCTCCCATAGCTTTAAAATCTTTACATATCTTAGCAAACGTGTTTCCCCGTGGAGGAGGTGGAGGAAGAGGTGCTGCTGCAGCTGGATGATTTCCTGCAGCTGGGGGAGGAGGAATGGTAGGACCTGGCTGAGTGGCCCTTGCTTCTAAGAACCGTCTAAACCAACCAGGTATTGGTACACCCTCTGGCAAGTTAAGTTCTTCGGACATGCTGAAACAAAAAGGATAGATTCAAAACGAAGGATAAGAGATAGTACCTATGGCTTTGGGGGGACTTTGCCTTTTAAAATAAAATAATATTTTATCTTTTTAAAAAAATGCTTCTTTAAATTTCCTTTTTGAAAATAATTTTTCAAAACATTTTATCTTATCTGGTAAACCTATGCTCTGATACCAAATGAAACACCCCACCTCCGTTAGGGTCACTCTCAAAGGGAATGCCCTAATTTTGGTGGAGGTTTATAAGTATAAGTCACAGATATACAAGACAGATATAAGAACACATATTTTTGAACAGCGGAAAAACAACAACTTTTATTTCATTAAAAATACGTGTTACAACAATCATACCATAATTGTCTTACAATACTTCAAAAACATAACATCTTCATAACTGTCTTGATTACATTATTTAAAGAAGCATAAAGAAAACATAAATAAACTGCAAAAGTCCCATAGTTGCTGTCCAAAGCCATAGTCCAAAACGAAAAGATCCAAGCAATACATTCTTTCTCTTCAAGCTGGATATGAAGGCTGGTCAAGCTGCGGTATTCCCTCCCTGTGGACCTGGGGGGGGGGGAACGGAAGGAAAGAAGACGAAAGAAAAGTAGAGTCAGACATAAAGCCTGAGTAAGTCTGGGACTATTCAGTCTATGAATAAAGAACTGGGTATGATAAGTATAAACTAGAAATGGGAAAGCACCATAAACTTAGTTAAGTTGTCTAGGGTCGAATATACTATCGTACCCCATTTTAATCTCTGAACCCATATAAACTAGTTCCCAACTGGCACCTCATAATCAGGGTGAAGTGATCCATTTTATAATGATCGGCTCCTACTCGCATAGTTACATGTGTCTTACGGCCCCCGATGTTGTAGTTACCTGTGCTGGTCCCACCATGGGGTGTATCAAGTCCCATGGTGGCGACCCGACACAATCCTAGAATGCACAGGTATGCTACTGGTGCCTAGTGCCTTGTTTTTCTGCGCCGGAGTGTGTGCACGCCCGCACCCCGTTAGAACCTACACTGATGCACCACCGCCGTCGATTTGACCTCTTACAATCAGCCCAGTAATCGTGCCCCACCCTGCCTAGGTTTTCTATTTCTAGCCAACATGCTAAGTTGGTTAAGTGTTTATAAACCTAACCCCCAATCAGTCTGTTTAGTTTAGCATGTTCCATTTTGATTAAGTATTAATATAATCTACTTAATCCTATCAATCCCGACTCAGCCTTAATTGTCTTATTAAAGCCTTGACCTCTCACATTAGACAGGTATTGTTGTGGCTGCCTGTTGCCGGTTGGTTCCGGGAAGTCTTACGCCACAACTCAGTCTAACCTCGGGTCCTTATTGGGCTCCATGTTTAACCACCCACATTGGATAGGTATTGTTGTGACTACTGGACAGCCGGGCGGTTCCGGGCAGGTTTACATCACAACTCAATCCAACCTCGGGTTAAACACATCGTATTTTCTACATTTACATATTTTGTCTTTCTTCTTTATTTTCTTATATGTAAATATTTGCGGCCCATTATTAAAAACCAGTTTAAGCTAATGGTGTAAAGGTTTACACTAATCATGGGCCCAACCCATACTTGAATTTGGGCCCCTTTGCTTTATGTTTTTCATTCATTAATTACTTTGGCCCAACGCTATTTTCCCCCGTTTAATACGCTTGTTTATTATATATATATATATATATGTTGGGCTAAGCCTTTTTAAGCCCAACTTAGCCATGTGAAAAAGGGGAGGCTTAAAGCGTGATTACATACACAAAAAGGGGAATGTGAACGCATGAACTTGCAACATAACGTTGGAACTACAAAATAGAAACTGGTGTACTTGCATAGTAGCAACGTATACTTTGGTCATAAAGCATAAGTGACATGAATCAAAGCATGTAAACTTGTAGTTAAGTTAGAATCTAAATTGGATATCATTATTGACACATAGTCTTAACTACAACATAAACCTATATTTTTATTTAGGCATAATGTCAAACATAAGCAAATCATGTTCATAAGATTACTACATGTTTACAAAGGTGTTTACTTTTGTTACTAATACAAAAGTATAGTTCAACTTGAATTATTCCAACTTAATCATGATTTTAAATCTATTCACATAACCATGGCACACATATACTTATTACATAAATATTTCTAAACATGAAATCATGATTTTTACTTTGGTCATGCAAACTTGCAAATGGGATTTTTAAATCTAACCTAGCTATGTACCACATATGTCATCATATAATTCTTGTTAACAATATAGACCTAACATGTTTTTCAATTATGCAAAATATCAAACATAGCCTAGTCATATTCGTAAGTTCGCAAAGAGGCTTACTTTTGTATTTAATGCAAAAGTATGGTCTTATACATAGATCATGATGCCAAAATTTCATATGAATTATAATAACCCAAATTTGTTCCAATTACACACAAAATGATTTTTATACAAAAATATACATTATGATGGCATAGTAGCAAAACCACAAACTTGCATGAATTTCAATTAAAGAACTACATACATGTAGCTTCAACATGAATTACAAACTTTGCGAATATCCAAACGTATATTTGCATAAAACTACCGCAAACATGTAGTTTTTATAATGAATAACATACTTTGCGAATATCCAAACGTATACTTGCATAAAACTACTGCAAACATGTAGTTTTTATAATGAATAACATACTTTGCGAATATCCAATCGTTATACAATATTCCAAATCGATGAGAATCATAGTAACGCACAAATATGAATTACTTATCACCACAAATCAAGTGTACAAACCAACACAGTTATTTATTCATACCAAAATAATACTCTACTTACAATCGTGTGGCGAATTCCCCAATTCAGGAATTTGGAGATGCGACTCCTTTTGACGTAGGCGTTGATTTGATTTGTTTAAGTTGCTTTATGCTTTAGAATTTGCCTCCTAATCTTCCCTCAAATTGGTGGCTACTCCTAGTCGTTCCTCAGCAGCATGATGGCCTCATTCTTATTTTTTTGTGTGAGTTTAGGTTAGGTTTGAGTTGTATATATAGAATTTTAGGATTAATTTAGGCCGTTTGATTAATCCTAGAAATGACCATAACCGTTCAGTCAGGATAGAGTTATCCTATTGACTCAGCCATGAGTCAGAAATGACTCAGCATTGACTCTGCGATGAGTCAGAAATGACTCAGCGTATTAAATGTTCACCAATTCAAACGTAAATACGTATTTAATAGATACATTTTCCCCTTTACCGTATTAATTACCCATAGATAAATATTTATTTATATATGAATAAATATTTTCTTACCTTTAATTTGTCATAATTAAAAATTGGAGAAGGCCAAAAAAAAACCATCCTTGACAACCAAAAATGCGCAACGTACGCTACATGATGCGTACACGTCATATATATATATATATATATATATATATATATATATATATATATATGCGTATATGTATATATATATAATATATATATATATTCATTTTTTTCTCTATCTTCCCAATTACCCATTTTCACACTAAACCACTTTTTAAACTGCGTTCACACTAGGCTATTTTAAGCCATTCCCCTAAAACAAAAATAGGGCGCTGGCGGGGATCGAACTCTGTACCTCTTGTATGCAAGTCATGTGTTCCAACCAAATGAGCTACTAAGTCTTTTGCTTACAAACCCTAGAACAATGCTAAACATTATTCGTTTCCCATTCTTCTTCTTTTTTCATGTTTTGCTGCGATATTTAAATTAAAGATATCTTCTTCACACGTTATCCGTTTTGCGTAAACTCGGACTCTATTTCGCGTATTTTTCCGAGATGAACACAATGGCGTATCCCGTTTCCCTTAATTCTTTGATTTCAAATTAATTATACTTTAATTTATGACTTTCACGGTTATAGAATACACGGGGTGTTACATTTTTTCTTTCTGATATACTGAACGGGGAAGGAGAAATTAGAGGGGGGGTATATATAAATAATATATATTTTATTATTTTAAAATTTCCCAAAAGCAACTTTTTATTTCGACCTCCAAACGAGACCCACCGCCTGTCGTCCATAGCTAATTACCACCATTCTGAACACAATGGGATATGTTTCATAGGCCGATTCAATTGTTTAGATTAGTTTCCGTTCAAATCAAAATATAATCAATGTATATTGAATTTGAACGCGCATTTCAATTTACCGGGTCTACATACTAACTAGAAAAATTCCCGAAAAATATTTTCTTGCTTCTTATCGACGATATGGGCCCAACAAAACTAATTTCACCGAATTCTGAGACCGTTGGAAAAATGGCCATTTTCTAGTCGATTAAAATCAACTAAAACTGGTCAAACGCGTTTTCCTTTGCCACGCTCACATATTGATTCGAAAAATTATGAATTTTGAAACCTAGCAATAACTTGACATCACAGATCCAACAAAAGTGGTTTCGTCGAAAACCGAGGTCGTTTGCAAAATGGCTATTTTAAGGTTCAGAATTCCATAGCACCTATTCTGAATTTTCAATTGGACATAACTTTTTATCCCCGCTATGAAATTTCAATTTTTCAGATTCGTTGGAAAGATATTCTCAAATAGAATCTAATATTTCTAGTTTCACTAAAATCCGATTTATTTTGCATCCGATACATTCATTTGAAATTTGAAATCGAATTATCAAACTACCGCGCCATTTCAGGCTCGTTATATAATTAAAATAAAATTATTCGTTTTAACTTCATCGAAAATAAATTTTCCGTCATTATTATTTAAAATAATTCATTTTAAATATTCAAAATTCACTAAAATCGCCAAAATAAAAATTTTAAATTGGCTCAGAATTCCGGGTTATTACAATCTCCCCACCTTAAAACTTTTCGTCCCTGAAAAGGAATGAAGCCGAAAGTTGTTTAACTAATCAACTCAACTTTCATTATTTTTATTACGGCTTAAGTTATTCAACCTTTCAGTTTCTAAGAACTTTTCAAATTTTTCAAAAATTTGGCTAACACCCTAAATTTTCGAAAAATTTCACCATAACCTCCCCTACACCGGGGACTTCGGCATATTTCATATAGCCTCCCATGGCCTTCTTCAATCCAAAAGAAAAGGAAAAAAGCTAAGCGGCTAGCCAATCGGCTCATAAAATCATCATCACCCAAACAAAATAGTAAATTATGGTAAACATGTACCTTTATGTCGGGCAAACAATTTTATTCTTCTGCTCTAGCCTCCTTTCGATGACCTATTCAATGTAAGTACATTTACAAGCATGCAAATGCGACAAATTTACAGTACAATTCAGTTTTTGGTTCAATTTGGCATAAATTCACCGTTCTTTCATATAATGGTTTAAAGGGATAATCATACAACACAACCATCAATCAATTAGTTGATTAGCTTTTCAAAATCATAATTTTGATACATAGTCAAAAATCAGATTTTTGATGCCAAATCACTACAATAAGCCCTGTCTAGTTTCGGTTCTCATACCAGTCAATTGGAAATATATAAATATCACACCTTCGAAACTCGAATACCAATTCTGATGATGTTCGAACTATCATCAGAATCATCTCCGGGCGACTAGAGTGTGATTTTATATCTATCTAGTATATTAAAACTTCGAATACACGTTTGCAAGGCGTATATGCAAAATCTTTATATATTGGATTGTCCAAATTCAATATAAAATAAATAATCAAATACGAATAAGTGTTTTAAGTTTCAAAACAAAACTTGTTTTCATTTCAAAAATACACTCTTCACACTCGTCCTAGGATACTACCGATCTTATCTCTAATGAGTCATTCTCGTTGGATATTACTAATCCAATCTCTGATGAATTCTTTCGTTTGGTTCTAACGTGCCTTGTTCTCTGAGCTTTGTAAACCAAAGCTCTGATACCAAATGTAGTAACCCGTAACTTCCCCGGTAAGGAAAGCCCTGATACTTCGAGAACAACACACAAAAGAACGCAGACAGAGCATCATTTCATTGCTAATTACAACAATTCCATCAGAATACAAGAATATACAGAGTATGAATAAATATTACACAACAGAAAAATATCAGAGATTACAATAGATTACATAGCAGCGGAAAAATAATACAATACACAACTGAAGGAGATATATGGATACAAAGCTTTCCGGATATCATTCCAGCTGCAAACCAGGATCATGTGAATATAAATCTGCAAAACCAAAACTACTAGCTGCCCGTGTCAAAATAAGGGCACCCAGAGTTTAGGTTAAAACAATAAACTCCAGGTCAGTCATGCGACTGGTGTGAGAACTAAAACAATTATTAATCTTTATTTTAAAGGTAGGTAAATCAAGGGACCACGCTGCTAACGCGGAACAGGTTTCCTCCCAAGAATACCAGTGCAAAAACAACAGCGCAATGCTAAAGAAAGAACAATGAAGCTGTTATAAGACACGGGTCCCATCACACAATGCAACACAAGCCGTAGGATTGGGTTTTACCTTATAACAGCCAAAGAATGCTTGATACGTGAAATTTTATCTTTTGATTCTTAATCAGACTCCAACCGTAAATTAGTAAGAGGATGATTCCCTAAGTATTAACCCCGAAGGCCGAAACCAACATCAGACCAATACCCAGGAAACCACCCATCTTAACTCGTTTCCAGTTAGTTTCTAATTTTATATACAATCATAAATATCAAACATAGACGACATGGGTACCATATATCATGTCGCCATGCTAGGCTCTACAATCAAAACCGCAAATGTCACGTATTTGGAAGTTGGATTTCCATTTGTGAACCGAGGCAAAAGATAGTCCTCTACCGATTCGAGACTGTCTAGCCCGAGCCTCAGGATCATAGCTCGAGTGACCCTTGGATCGTCAGGGTCGGTCCACTGATGTGGATTAAAATGTCTGAACACTACGTTTCCCCACCCTTTGGGGCGTAAATGAGTCAACGAATGACTCCATCGGCTTCACAGAGTCACCGATATATCCGAGGCACCTCGCAAACCAACAACCACATAAGTCAAACTCGTCAGGGCGTGTCAAACCACTGACGCCAATTCTAAGTAGAAAGAAACGCATGTCCTCCCTGAGGTCCTCTCCCATTTTTGGTTCACAACTGGGGTGTGAGGCTCGCGAATCAACGCTTCACAAAGCTATGCCACACAGGCCGTGCTTTAATTATCAACCACAAGACTTTGTTTTTCATCAGAAGCCTTGATCATTTGCATCTTAGCATGCCACCCAAGCAAACCACTCCATGCAACCGATATCCATCAATTACACAGAATGATATCCAATGTCAGACACACAGTCCATTTACAAGTCCGTTCTGGGTCTGAACGAAACCTGAGGCAACTTTTACCTTGCTTATCCATCGATCTCCTAGTACGTCTGGACGACCACTAACTGATTCCCTCCTCTTGGGTGTATGGCCCAATCAAGATCATCAGTAATCGCTCAAACAACGTGGAGACCTCCGGTCTTCAACCACCGTCTTCATCTTCGACTAATCGTCGAATCAGTTATTCAGAATGGGATAAACCCGGTCTTTCTGAATAACTCGCGTATATAATAAAAAAGTGTTACATGAACACAACATACACCTCATTCCAATTCATCAGTCACTAACCGTAAATAAACAAGAGAATAATTCCCCAAATATTAACCCCGAAGCCCGAAACCAACATCAGATCAATACCCAGGAAACCGTTCTGCTTAGCTAACCTACAGTTAGTTTCTAAATTTCACATTCTTAGGGAAAGGTTCCCATTAATTTTATCAAAGATAAATTCCTTAATTTATACTTTAATCTTCTTTTGAATATCAATTCAACCAGTCGGGATTAGCGAACCACACCGAAGTAATCATTTTTTTTTAATTTCCCTATCCCAACCTATTCATCCCATGAAGTAAAACTGGTCATACTTCATATCTAACACCACCGTGTTATCGGCAAATTCAATTACCATTTCACGTTCAAATCTAATTAAAGATTTAACTATCGCCTTGAGCAAAACTGGTGATACTCCATTCTCGATCTTTTCAATCTAATTAAAGATTCATTAAAACTCCACTTAGTTTTAATTTTTGACTGGGTTAAAGAATCAGTGTCATTTAAAACACGGTTCAGGATAAACCCCAAGATCACATCACATTTCAATCAGTCCCTAATCGTAAATTAGCAAGTGAGCAATTCCCTAAGTATTAACCCCGAAGGCCGAAACCAACATCAGGTCAATACCCCAAAAACCATTCAACTTAACTAATCTCCACTTAGTTTCTGATTTTCTTAACTCCTTTGGGTCTAAGAACAGTATTATTGAAGATACCGTTCATGACAACCCAAAATCACATTCCATTAATTATCGGGTTAAAGAACAAGTGTTATTTAAAACATTGTTCACGATAAACCCAAAAATCAATACCAATTCAATTCCAATTAAATATTATTTAATTGGTACACTTCATTAAATCTAAATAAAAAGATTTAATCTTTTTCTCAACTGAGCTTAAGAACAGTGTTAATGAAGACACCATTCACGACAAACCCAATTCACATTATATATTAATTACACGGCTTGGAATAGAAAATATATCGGCTTATATTCAATATCAAATTCTACGACCAACAAATATCGTATTGGAAATAACGATATCTATATATCTTTCAAATTTCCATAACGCTATCTGTATAATCACGAAATCCAACATCGAAATATTCCAAAGACAATTTCGATTCAAATCCATTCCAATTCAATTATTGGAAATTCTGGTTACTTTTAAAACCCTTTTCAAATTAAATTTATTTATTTAAAAATAAATAGAATTATAATTCTAGTTCGAAACTAGTTCATTTCGATAAAAATCTATTTTTATCTTTTCAAATATGGAGTTTTTCATCCCAATTTTTCCCAAATCATTTCTTATGATTTTACGCAAAGTATTACTATTTTTAATAATTTTATCAAGGTCCGTACAGTCGATTTCCATCAACGGCCATCGAATTGCACTTACATCGACCTTTTCCAAATTTGATTTGGACATAATTCCAAATCCAACTGTTAGATTTCAAATCTCTAGCATTCGTTAGAAAGCTCTTTTCGATACGAACCCAACGGTTCCAGTTTTAGGAGAATCCGACGGTCGGATCTTCCGCAATGTCCATTCGAAGTCAATGGCCGAAATTCACGAACTGCCGCAGCGCGGCGCGTTCTATTCAGGCCATTATATATATATATATATAATATATATCATATATATTTCGTCGATTTCCTTTCAAAACGTATTTTATAAATCATTTTAAATTCGTTTTCAAAACGGTTTCAACTTCATATTCAATTTCAAATCAAAATTGAATATTCCATATCATTAACATATAAATGATAATATTTTCAAAACGTTATATTTTGAATTTACTTCCTTTTCGATATTCGTTATAAAAACGAATAAAATCGATATAAATATCGGTCGCGTCAAAATGGTGCAAACCTAATCAACACGGCTTCATATATTTCTATTTTCAAATATTCTATTTCAAATATTTCTTTATCAAATATTTCTATTCTAGTATTTCTTTTTCAAATATTCTATTTCAAATATTTCTTTTCAAATATTCTATTTCAAATATTTCTATTCAAATATTCTATTTCAAATATTTCTATTCAAATATTCTATTTCAAAACTGGAATGAGGCCCAATCAATTACCATATAATGTTGATTATATGGATTTTCTACAACACATGTATAAAATAATAACGATAAATAATCAACCATCATCCATAGTGCACCACACAACTGCATAAGCATTAAATATAAACAATTAACGCTTACACAGTCTGTCAATCCATCGATTGACATACAACTAAACATTCGGATTAGTGTACGTAAAATCTCATCCCAATACCCATGTGGGGTTTCAAATCAACAAACACAGATTTTATTTGTGCAGTTAGGCAATGTGTAAAATTTATCGTCCTAGTCAATATCAGTCAAATGTGTGTATATAAACAAATCGTTCGATTTGTTTATATTAGTTTATTTAATTTCATATACACGTTAAAAATTCTATTTTTAACTATAAAAATATATTTTTTATTTCGTTCCACATCACACAATCAACTACACATCAAAATCAAACAAACAAACAAGCCGTCCATGGTCTGTGGACGACGGGTGTCGGGTGCTACTAAACACCGTATGCATCCTAGTGTATATTTCAACTAGAAATAAATTAAAGTGAGGAGTTCTCACCGACTAGCTAATCCAAATGCCACGACTCTTCTTGTAGAAATCTTCGTCGTGCTCTCCTTTTGTCAATTTCGTTGCCCGTAGCCAGTACATATATAAAAATCACATTTTTATATTGTTGCTATATATATAAAAATCATATTTTTAATTCGCTCAACATGGATAAAACCCACATTTTTATACCGCTACTATATAGATAAAAATTCTATTTTTATCTCTCTACTATATAGGTAAAAATTCTATTTTTATCTTGCTAGTAATATAATAAAAATTATATTTTTATTACTCTACATGAATAAAAAACATATTTTTACTCTTCCTATGATATAAAGATCGAATTTTTATTATCTATATATTATAAAAATCATATCTTTTTAATTTCAAAAATAAAATCTTTTTTCTATATTAAATAAAAAATATATTTTTAATTTCAAATCTACTTAGATAGAATCACATTTTTATCGTTTCTTCTCCAAGATAAAAATCATAACTTTTACTTCGTTTGCATTATAAAAAACCTCTCCTTTTCTGTAATAAAAATCTCGTCTTTCCTATCGTAAAAGCCTTACTTTTTATGAATAAAAATCAACTCTTTTCTTCATTAAAAATCTGATCTATATCTATATTCAAAATCTATTTTTTTTCCTAAACAAAGATCTAACTTTTTATATATATTAAAAATTGCCATATTCTTTTTAAATAAAAATCAAGACCTTATATAAGTAGATAAAACTAAATCAGATTTTTAAAACGAGGTATATCATAAAAATAAACAAAAATAAATAAACGAAAATAAATAAGAAAAAGAAACTTACAGCGTAAGGTAGGAGAGGGGGGGTTGTTGACGGTCGGACATGGAGGGGGGTGCGGTGGCCGCTGCGAGGTGGGGGTGGTGTCGGACTTCGATCCAGAGGGTGGTGCGTCGATCTTCGATCCAGGGGGGTGCATCGAACTTCGATCCAGTGGGGTGTGTCGAACTTCGATCCAGGAGGGCGCGTCGAACTACGGCGATGGAGGTATAGGGGGCGGCGATCGATTAGGTTTTCTTTTTCTTTTTTTCTTTCTTATATACTGAACAGGAAAGGAGAAATTAGAGGGGGTTTTATATAAATAATATATATTTTACTATTTTAAAATTTCCTAAAAGCAACTTTTTATTTCGACCTCCAAACGAGACCCACCGCCTGTGGTCCATAGCTAATTACCCCCATTCCGAACACAATGGGATATGTTTCGTTGGCCGATTCAATTGTTTAGATTAGTTTCCATTCAAATCAAAATATAATCAATGTATATCGAATTTGAACGTGCATTTCAATTTACCGGGGATACATACTAACTAGAAAAATTCCCAAAAAATATTTTCTAGCTTCGTATCGATTATACGGTCCCAACAAAACTAATTTCATCGAATTCTGAGACCGTTGGAAAAATGGCCATTTTCTAGTCGATTAAAATCAACTAAAACTGATCAAACGCGTTTTCCTTTTCCACGCTCACATATTGATTCGAAAAATTACGAATTTTGAAACCTAGCAATAACTTGACATCACGGATCCAACAAAATTGGTTTCGTCGAAAACCGTAGTCGTTTGCAAAATGGCTATGTTTAAGGGCCAGAATTCCATAGCGACTATTCTGAATTTTCAATTGGACATAACTTTTTATCCCCACTATGAAATTTCAATTTTTCGGATTTGTTGGAAAGATATTCTCAAATAGATTCTAATATTTCTGGTTTCACTAAACTCCAGTTTATTTTGCATCCAGTACATTCATTTGAAATTTGAAATCGAATTATCAAACTACCGCGCCATTTCAGGCTCGTTATATAATTAAAATAAAATTATTCGTTTTAACTTCGTCGAAAATAAATTTTCCATTGTTATTATTTAAAATAATTCATTTTAAATATTCAAAATTCACTAAATTCACCAAAATAAAAATTTTAAATTGGCTCAGAATTCCGCGTTATTACAATCTCCCCAACTTAAAACTTTTCGTCCCTGAAAAGGAACGAAGCCGAAAGTTGTTTAACTAATCAACTCAACTTTCATTATTTTTATTACGGCTTAAATTCTTCAACCTTTCAGTTTCTAAGAACTTTTCAAATTTTTCAAAAATTTGGCCAACACCCTAAATTTTCGAAAAATTTCGCCATAACCTCCCCTGCACCGGGGACTTCGAGATATTTCATATAGCCTCCCATGGCCTTCTTCAATCCAAAAGAAAAAGAAAAAGCCAAGCGGCTAGCCAATCGTCTCTTAAAATCATCATCACCCAAACAAAATAGTAAATTATGGTAAACATGTACCTATTTGTCGGGCAAACAATTTTGTTCTTCTGCTCTAGCCTCCTTTCGATGACCTATTCAATGTAAGTACATTTACAAGCATGCAAATGCGACAAATTTACAGTACAATTCAGTTTTTGGTTCAATTTGGCATAAATTCACCGTTCTTTCATATAATGGTTTAAAGGGATAATCATATAACACAACCATCAATCAATTAGTTGATTAGCTTTTCAAATTCATGATTATGATACATAGTCAAAAATCATATTTTTGATGCCAAATCACTACAATAAGCCCTGTCTAGTTTCGGTTCTCACACCAGTCAATTGGAAATATATAAATATCACACCTTCGAAACTCGAATACCAATTCTGATGATGTTCGAACTATCATCAGAATCATCTTCGGGCGACTAGAGTGTGATTCTATATCTATCCAGTATATTAAAACTTCGAATACACGCTTGCAAGGCGTATATGCAAAATCTTTATATATTGGATTGTCCAAATTCAATATAAAATAAATAATCAAATACAAATAAGTGATTTAAATTTCAAAACAAAACTTGTTTTCATTTCAAAAATACTGTAACACCCCGTGAATTCTATAACATTAAGCTTCACGAATTAAAGTATAATTAATTATAAATGATGAAATGAAGGGAAATGGGTTACGCCATTGCGTTCGTCTTGGAAAAATACACGAAATAGAGTCCGAGTTTTCGAAAATCGGATAACGTATGAAGAAGATATGGACGAACGAAGTTAGGCAGAAAAACCGAAAACAGTCAAGAATACACTGGCGCACTTGTGAAGTGCGCCAGTACAAAAATACACTGGCGCACCTGCCAAGTGCGCCCGTACAAATCCAGCACCGAATTCTGGAGTGTTCTGAGGTGACGTGTCTTCTTTTGAGTGGCTAGATGATGTGTATTCGAGCTGTGCGATTCTGATGACTTCTGGACTGATCTGAAGGCTCTAAATCACCCTATTCACCTATAAAATAACACCTAGACCTAGCCTAAATCATACTATTTCATTTTAGCCTCAGGCCGCCGCCATTAAACCTAGAGCTCTGAATTAAAAATACAAAGAATAAAATTATAGAAGATGGAGGACGATTCTTGAAAGCTACAACAACTACGACGCTTTAGACAACGAATTTGGGACTAATTGATTTGGGATTTTTATTTGGATTATTTGATTCATATTGTAAGTTCTATGTTACTTTTTAGGCAAAAACGCTAAAACAATATGGACATGCCATGAATTGAAACCGGATTTATGAACTATTGTTAATCCATGGTTTATATTGTTTATCTTTGAATTATAATTTGTGGATATTGCTATGGCAACGTTGCAAGTTAAACTTGTCATGATTTTGATGTTGTTATGAATCACTTGGGCTTAATTGTTTGGCAAGTTGGACTAATACATGTCCATGGAATCACTATGTTTATCGAAATCTTTATGTTGATTAAACCATGCCTATGGTGCTAATTAAACCATGACTATGACTATTGACGGAATTATGCCTGCGATGTTAATATACCCGTCATGATTAATGAAAAATTGGGTATTGCTAGGCCATGATGAAAAGTTGAAATTGTTATGTTTATAATGTTAGATATGTTAAAAATGCTAAATTGGAATTATTATGTCTATAATGTTAATCGAGAATCATTATGTTAAAAACACTAAATTGGAATCATTATGTCTATAATGTTAATTGAGAATCATTATGTTAAAAACGCTAAATTGGAATCATTATGTCTATAATGTTAGTTGAGAATCGTTATGTTAAAATGCTAAATTAGAACCATTATGTTTATAATGTTAGTTGAGAATCATTATGCTAAAAACGCTAAATTGGAATCATTATGTCTATAATGTTAGTTGAGGATCATTATGTTAAAAATGCTAAGTTGGAACCATTATGTTTATAATGTTAGATGAGAATCATTATTATAAATTGGAATCATTATGTCTATGAGAATTATTATGTTAAAAATGCTAAATTGGAATCCACTATGCCTATTTGGATTACTGTGCCTTTAATGTTTCATGTTTATAATAAAATTATTATTATGCCCGCAATGATTATTATGCCTATGATGTAAAGTTGAAATCATCATGTTAAATTAAGTTGGAATCACTACTATGCCAAGTTATCATCATACTAGTATTGAAACCATGTGATATGTTATAGCCTGTTTATTATGCAAGTGATGTTGGAATTGTCACATATGCCTATCACATGTTTGGTGTTATTCCCCTTTATCTCTTGAATTGTTTATGCTTGTGAACGAAGTATGTTTATATACGTTGGGGATACGATTGGGTAGAATAGGCAAAACTTGAATTAATTATAAGCATAAACTGTGAAATTTGGCATAAGTAGAACATGAAATATGGCACGAAAACTTGACTTGAACATGCCATAACTTGACTTTAAACATGCCTTAGTTGGGCACGAAGTTGACATATGAACATGATGTGGAAATAGCAAAATCTGATAAGAACATGGGCATGACTTTAGAAAACAAGAAAGTGGCCAACTCGAGGTTGGGTTGAGTTTGTAGTGTAAATCTGCCCGGAACCGCCCGGCAAATCCAGTTGCTGCAAACAATAGGATCCAATGTGGGTAGTTGGTCACATCGCGCTTGAAACCCGAGGTTGGGTTGAGTTCGTAGCGTAAACCTGCCCGGAACCGCCCGGCAAATCCAGTGGCTATGAACAATAGGATCCAATGTGAGTGGTTCGGTGCATTAACGAATCAATTAATGCCAATTAGGGTTAAGTCATGAACATGAAAAGACAACTTAACCAACTTGAACACAATTTGTAGGGCTAGGTCATGAACTTGAAAACGACAACACTTAGCCAACTTGACATGACACGTAGGCGGGTTAAGTCGTGAACTGAAATAACATACTTAACCATCTTGACATGACTAGACTAGAAAAGGATTCAGTCACGAATTACATGACTTAATCTGTTAGGCGGGTTAGGTCACGAATTACATGACCTAATCTATTAGGCGAAACCCTAGACACGACCCCTTTCAGCAGTAACCCTCTAGATGTATCAAGGTACCCTGGGGCTAGGCCGGGTGGGGGCACGATTACTAGGCTGATTGTAAGAGGTGAACGACGGCAGTGGGGTATGCCAGTGTAGGTTCGGTGGACTACGATCGTGCACGTATTCCGGTGCAGACACTGGGTATCCGTAAATTTATCTGTGCATCTTGAATCGTGTCAGGGGTTGAGACCCTAGGGCTGATACACCCGAAGGTGGACCCAGCACAGGTGACTACATTCGTGATTAGCCGTATGACACGGACACTTGACGAGCTAGAACTTGTAGGGAGTCGATCGACTAGATAATCGCTCCGTAGGACCCCGTACTTGGGTCAGACCCCGTTTCAGGGTCATTTCATGACATTGGGCCATGGGATTTATTTCGTGATTAACTTGTGATATGGGCTTAGTATACTAGTATAGTCGATGCAACGAATCTCGAACATGTGATGCTTTACTTGACTTGTCTTGACTTATCCTGATCACCTTAGTCTATCTTGTTCACCTTGACACCATTATTAAGTTTAGTTCCAGTTCATACATGACAGGTTGTTTTAACCGTTTCTGCACTGAAAGTCACTAGAACTTACTCAGTCTTTATGACTGACCCTCTTCCTTTCGCCTCTTTTTCTTTCGTCCCCCCCCCCCAAGTTCTCAGGGAGGAATAACTAGCTCTTAGCTTGGATATCACTTGCTTTGGCTCAGCATGTACGGTTTGCTATGGCTGCTTCTTTTTACTGCACTTGGGGAATAAGCTGTTTTACTGTTTTTAAGTTATTGCTTCTTTGGCTATTATTACAAGACAGTTGTAATGAAGTTACTTGAAATGTTTTGTAAAAGACATGGTTTATTTTGGAATGAAATGAAGTGTTGTTTTGCTCAGAAATTCTTCCGCTGTTTACTTAATTATTTATTTATGTTCTGTCTTGTGATAATTCTGTGATGTTATCTCGATAATACCTCTCCAAAACTAGGGCATTCCCTTTGTGAGTGACCCTAGCGGAGGTGGGGTGTTACACTTGGTATCAGAGCAGAAGGTTACCAAGACTGGGCAAAAGTTTTGAAAACCTTTTGAATTTTTTTTTCAAAACCATTTACAAAGAAGCATTTTCCAAGAAAAAGTTTTTAAAGGCTATTCCCCAAAAGCCATTAGCACTATCCTTTGTTTCCTTGTTTGAATCTCTTTCCCTTTCTTTTCTCCATCTGTAGTCGCAGTAGCTTTACCTACGGCTAATCTTCTTTCTAGCTTCGTAGAGGGTTTTCCCGTATGATGGAGATAGTTTTCGTGAGGCTTGTTAACATGTTATATAGGATAGGTATGAGTGATAAGAATGAAGATAAGGCAGATGAGTCTTCCGGAGTGGTTGAGCCAAGCATCCTTGAAGGCGTAAAAGTGGAAACATTGAGGCGAGTCCTGATTCGTGTCTTAGGAACGGAGATCTAGGAGCTAAGGAATCAAGAATTCAAGCTAGTTAAAATACAGTGGGGTGAAGCCCTAGAAGACGCAACTTGGGAAATCGAAGAAAAGATACGCGCGCTATACCCATTTCTTTTTTAGGGTACATTCTCGATCTATTTTCCTATAAGTTTACATACATTTCTTTTGCTATCCATGTTTGTCTTGTTATCTCCTCGATCCTATCTTGAGAACCATAGGTAGAATCTTTTTGGATGTAAACATGTTATGATTGCGAAATGGTTGCAAGTGGTCGCAAGTGGTTGCTCGTGGATGCATGAATACACATTAGGCACTAGATCGGCTCAGACACATTTTCATGTTGCATATGCATGAGTGTTTATTTTGGAAACTTGGTTGTGCTATCATTTGGTTGTTGCATATGATTGAATGTTCGAGCACTCATGTAGAAATTATGAATTATAATAGGAAAAATTTGCATACATATTGGATTCATTTCACTAAACATATTTTGCATTTAGAAGATCAATCAGGCCTGATCATTAGCATTAGCTAAGGAACATATACACACACTTCGCATATGATCATAAAGCATTAGATGTTTTTTTAAGGACAATGGATGCTCGTGTTTGATGGATGAGTAGATGGATTTTTGGATGTTAGGATGTACATTCTTCCTGAACTTGAAGATTTCGGGGACGAAATCCTTTTAAGTGGGGGAGAATGTAACACCCCGTGAATTCTATAACATTAAGCTTCACGAATTAAAGTATAATTAATTATAAATGATGAAATGAAGGTAAATGGGTTTTGCCATTGCGTTCGTCTCGGAAAAATACGCGAAATATAGTCCGAGTTTTCGAAAATCGGATACCGTATGAAGAAGATATGGACGAACGAAGTTAGGCAGAAAAACCGAAAATAGTCCAGAATACACTGGCGCACTTGTGAAGTGCGCCTGTAACGGCGGGAATTTTCGACCCAGAAAATCAACATAAAAACACACTGTTGACTATTCAAGCATCGAAAACACCAGGACATTAATAGAAGAATTTAGAGGGTGAGAAAGAAAAGATAGAACTAATAGAATAGAAGAAGAAGAAGAAGATCACAACTGAAAAGAATCAGAGTAACACGAAACTCGCAGCGGAACAAAATAAGATGTATTATATAACATAACTTTGAATACAAAACTGTATTGTATATACATACCATTATCAGAGTACAATACATCATATCACAGCGGAAATAACTCTACATAACTAATGGTGAAGCTTCCTGCTTTTGAGCTCCTCCAAGTGAATCTGCAAAGCCTGAAACACTTGACTGCCCGTACAAATTTGGGCACCCAAGAGTTTAGGGAAAACAAACAAAATAAACTCTGGGTTAGTCATGGGACTGGTGTGAGTAAATTTCAATCATACTGTTTTACTTTGAAAATCCTTTTCAAAACAAGAAGATAATAGTAAGACCAGCCCACACATAAACATGGACGGTTTTTACCTTACTATAACCCGAAATATTCTTGATATCAAAACCAGTGATATTATGATAATGTCTAACCAAATAATTATACCAGTAGTAGAACGCTTGCATCTCACGCTCCACATATATATATAGTATAAAATCATAAACCGCAGGGCGCTTATTGGAGAATGGTTTTCAACAGACAAGGTATGGGAGCACCTTCTGAAGAGTGTACTCTAGAGGAGATACACTCAGGGTTCAACAAGAACGTCTTGCAACCCGGCCACACATGACCGCTCACTCATTTAGCTTGAGTGTCGCGAATATATTGCCACCACGGTTGCAGGCCATCCAACCGTCATCCGAAGATACAGAATCGAAAAGAAGTATAAATATGAATTTTCTCTAGATCGGTGACAATACACCCTGCTTGGGGATGACCCAACTAGCCATGCTGCCTAGCCCAACTTTTGTTACTTCCTGGTTGTGAGGCTAGAGGCTACGTCTATCTTCAGAACATCTGATCACCATTCCCTTTGAATGCCACGTCGTCAAATCCATAATCACATACTGATTACACAAATGCACACTGGGTGTAGAATAAAGAGAAGTTACCTTCTCCCCACCAACTTGGTATATTCGTAAAATCAACGGCGTGACCGTTGGAAATACTCTGTCAGACACTCGTCCATACAAGTTGTCCTGGGACTGGACAAACAAAACACACCATTCTATAACTGGACGATCCTTGCATTTAACTCCGTCTTCAATTATCTTCAGCATATCTCATTCGCAACGATTATGCCTATACGGAGTGGTTTCCGGATAATATATCCAACCGGTCTCCCCGTATTGACAATGATGGTCAAAACACTTCGATGGTCGGTTATTTAACTATCGAAGTAAAAACAACATTCATTCAATGTATAACTAACATCATACAACCACGGGCACTTTTATTTAACATTCGTTTTATTATTCGAATTCCCATATCTTACCAGATATTTCTCAAATCCCGTTTAAGGCTTTTCATACTTCTTGGAAAACATTTCCAGTTATTTTAAACTCTTATTCTTTCATGTTTCAGAAACATACGTTATTAATGTTCGACTATTTCCATTAATTTCCCATTCTTTATTTCTATACTTGGATAATCACCCTATTTATATTGGAAAATATTCCCAATTTCCTTTTAACCTTTTAATTGGCCCAACGTTCACTTTTAAAACATTATTCACTTTGAAATGTGAATATCATTTCTATTATAGAAATCTGAACATCTTTATCAAATAAATCAATACCATGATCCCGTTTATCGAAATCTCTTTCATACTTTATATATTCCTATTCCACTTTGTAAACTCTGTTTCTAAATCAACTTCTTATCAAATCGATATCAAGTTTAAACTAAGTACTGACTCCTATCCTCTTTAACATTTATTTGTTTACAACTAAATGTTAATTATTATATCAGATTATAATCCCTAAAAATAGTTTACTTTTAATACATTCGTCATCGTCGAATTCTAGTTACAAATCCTAATGGTTTAATTCTAATCACATTTCGAACATCGAAATGCTGTCATCAGTTTCTAATACGATTCCCCAATTCTTTTTCTAAACTCTTTCTTATATTTCTCTGAACAAACGTCGTTACTTATTACTCTAGAATAATTGGATTTCAAACCAAACTGTTACATTTCCTAGGAAATGCTGCTATATATAAAAGTCATGCTTAAGTCAAGTCAACAGCAGTTAATTTGTCGCTATAGTTCTAAACTTGTCATACGCTGTAATATTCTCCTTATAACTAATTACAGTCACACTTACCTTATCAACAGCGTTATTTTATTGCTATAGTTCAACTTGTCATACGCTGTAATATTCTTTGTTATAACTAATCTTGACATAACAGTCACACTTATCTTATCAACAGCGTTATTTTATCGCTATAATTCTAAGACTGACAATACGCTGCCGTATTCCTTTTATACACATCTTGACATCTCTTTCTGTTACAACTGTTATCGTTCCTCGATAATAGCGAAGCCGTTCAAGTTGGGGTATTTTATTTACCTCTCAGACCTTGATCGACAACGTTCTTACCTTAGAACCGATACAAGTCTGTATTCAAATTCCTTATTACTTAATATATTTATTAAATCGTATTTCCTTGTTGTATTTTGGAATATGGTTTTACAACACCATATTCTTACTTTGGAATCTCTGTGGTTTATGAATGTTTAATTTAAACATGAACTCTTTGCTTCCTCCATTCCCCAGTTCTTATCTATAACTTCTTAAATGGTAATTAAGTCTCATTAATTTCGATAAACTTATTTCTAACCTGTTTTCATTAGATTAATTAAAGACCAATTAATCTAAAAATCATGTTCCCAAATAACAGTTGATCAAATCAACTTATTTCCATCAGTAAATTCATTAACTGATTTTAATTACTTCTTAACATTAGATTAATCTAATTAATCCAATGATATCTCTAAATTATTTATCTTAAATATAATTATCCAAATATTTAATCGTCGGATAGTTTTTACTTTATAAACTTGTTTAAATGTCAACAATCGCTTTTATTTGCTTTATAAAAACGAACTCTAAAATACTGGTTTATAATAGAACTTCTATTATAATTTAAAACTTCACTTTAATTATAAAAATATAATTTCTATAATTAACTTCATTGATTTGCCTGATGGTAAATCAGTTTCTTAACAAAACGATGATTTTACGGTCGACTGTTAACACTTTCTAAATCGATATCGTTTATTTATTTAATCTAAACAAATGTTGAATTTCCGTTCAACATCAATATTCACACCGGGTTTTAAATATAATTCGGGTTCAAACAGTGCATACAAAACAAACAGTACATATAAATATCGAGGAATCGAGTCGGATTCCTCCAACCGGTTTCCGCATCCACAGATGTCAGTCAACACAATTTACACTAACTCTATACTAGGGGGTGTTCTAATCGATGGAAACAGTGTCCAACCGATGATGTGCGCATATGTAACGGTATATAATATTTAACCAGTTTAACTATAATCTACCTAATCGACCATCACACAGCATTCAAACAACATTAAAATATTTTAAAAATAGATCAGAGTTAGTGATTTTACTCACCTTGGCGCGTTAACCGTTAAATAACGATTTGCATCAGTTGATTATACCCGGCGCTTCAATTGCCTAAAACTGCAACGTGCTTCAAACCGCTCCAGACCGGTTCCATTGTGTAGCTTCTGTCTGTACGGTTCCAACCTGACCAACCGTTCGTACAACTGTCCATGTATGGTCGAGATATCCCATTTTAAGTTAATACGCTAATTGAACTAAATTAAGCTAAAATTTTATTTAATTAATTTGGACCTCACCATAAATCTTCGGCCCATCAACCCATTAGATTTGCCAACGACCTACACGTTCTGCTCCACTCTTCTAAAAATAATCAACCCCGCTGAGTATTGTTTGCTATTTCCCATTTTAAACCACTTCTCCCGCCTTTCACGATTTTTCTTTCTTTCATCTCCTCTTCTTTTATTTGGGCTTCACCTCCCCTAATTGGCCCATGACCCATTCGTACTAACCCATCCAAAATGAATTCAATCCGCCTCTCCCTCTTCATTTTACATATACGTGACACTTCTGTACCCCAGAGACCTCATCACTTCTCCAAACTCCCTAGTCACGTCCCTCCTTCCTTAGTCCGTACGCAAAACTCTTCTCTATACTGTACACAACCGTGTATGCAGTATTCCTTACATTGATGAGGTCCTTCCTTTCTTAAACGCATGCAGCTCGGCTTCCTTCACCCATTAAACTCCACAAAATTTATCACTCCATTCTTAAATCTGCAGTCTCCCATACTATTAATACCCCATGCAGAAAACACCTTCGCAAAACCCAACTTACCCGCTCGCGTCGATCCTTTGAGCCCCCTGGCAACGCCCCTTTGGCCTTTGACTCCAGCTCCCTCAAGCTTCACGCAAGCTACACCTTCCAATATCCATGCGGTGTCCTCACAACTTTAATAACCAACTCCCACTTCGCACTGCCTTACAAATCACTGGCGTCTCGCTGCCTTGCTGAGCCGACCCCCTCATTGCACACAACCGCCAACTCTTCTCGTTCTCAGATCATCCTCCCGCCACTCGCGTTAACCACTTACGCCACGCCCAGTTCCTTTCTTATCGGCGTCAAAGGCTGTCTCTACATAACGCTGCCTCCAATTCCATGTACAGTGAACCATGTTTGGTTCGGACTCAGATAAACCCATATGAGACTAAAGAGCAATATACCAAGAATCTGAGTATAAGAATGGCGATTTATAGAGTTGTATTCTATTTGATAATAGCCTTTGAAGCTTGCGTTTTGAAGATGCCATGGAAACAATTCGGTTTCTTTTTAGCTGATGCTTTTGAGATCATTAAACTAAAGGAAAACCTTGCGTATATATAAATGTAGAATGAAAGCTTTGTAATTAAGTAATAGGGCATGGTGGAGTGGTAGATTAGGTTATGGCATTGATTTGATTATTCATTTCAGGTTGCTTTTCTTTCGAATGAAGTATTAGCACCTAGCTTATAGAAGTACGGTGGAGAACAGGGTAGGTTAATATTTACAACATATGTTACTGTTCAACAATATGGTCCTGCACGAAATTTTCTCTTCACGGTATGGTTATTTTTCATAGTCAGGTGGGTAGGCTTTATAGATCTTAGGCATGTTCTTAGGGTAATGGCGTAATGCCTTGCTTGGGGTTTTATCTTAGGAAGAAAGAAAAATGACTGAGGGTCAGTGCGTGTATTTGTAGAGCTTGAATTTCTTAGTGGCAAAGAAAATAGCATGTACCATACTTCTCCCTAGGCATGTGGTGGAGACGTGGAGTAAACGTTTAGGCTGATGTAGGTAGGTGATGGTTTAGAGTATGGGCTTCGGATATCTTTGTTGCTAAGTTTCGTACAGTAGTTCAGCTAGCTATGGTAAACCCATGCTTTAGTTGTAGATCGTAGGTTTCATTTCCAAGATGTAGGCTAGGGTAGTGTTTTTATTTGTTAAAGTTTAGGCTCCCACGTTCGTAGGGTAATGGCTATGCCTTGCATATTAAGTCTTTAGCCTAAGGGTAGATTAGCATGTTCTCCCTAGTTCATTAAATGTTGATAAGGACTTGGAAAGGACAAGGCACTAGCTCATTGAAATGGAAAGAGTTTTAACGTCCGCCTATTTGATATTTCCTTTTCCAATCCGAAGGTTATACCCAAAATATGATATACTGTATTTTGTTTATTACGGACTGGTACGGATAGAAGTAAACGTACAGTCGTACTCAACGAGGTGTCACGATCCCAAAAATATAATAATACCGGTAGTTTGACTCATATTTTGAAATCCCGAAATACCGATACAGGGTACACCATACTCCAAATAAAAAGTTGCGTATTTAATTTATTAAAAATTACAGTAAAATTCTAAAAATTAAATTATCGCTGCGCCTCAAAAGAACCTTGTCCTGATTTGCAACCGATATCAAGTTATATCCAAATAACTGTTACGGTCGATATATGATTTCATAGCGACTTTTCGAATATTTGATTTGGACATATCTTGCAATCTACACAACAAAATCTTGGTTTTTCACTTCTGTTAGGAAGATACAATTCAACAGATTCCAACGTTTCTCGTTTCGAAGAAATCCGATTCAAAACGAGTCCGGTACACTTAGTTGAAGTTCAGAACGTTAAATTACGAACTGCAGCGTCGTTCTTAGCTCGATTATAATTAATATATATTTATATACGTTCAACTTCGTTCTTATTGATATATAAATTCATTTATATTACGAATTCAATATTTTAAACTGTTTTAAATATTCAAATACAGACCAATAAAATGCGGGACGTTACTGTCCTTCCCCCTTAAAATAATTTCGTCCTCGAAATTGCTAAGGTAGGGAAAATGCTACAATCTCTGTTATAACATGGTTAAAAATCTTTTTGGTTTACTTCATAATTCCAGTTTCCACTGAACTGATTATTTCCAATTAAAATATTAATTCCTTATTATTTCGAATATTTTCAAAATTTCTGAAAATTTCCTAACAGCTTAAATTTTCAGAGAATCTTGCCAGCATCTCCTCTGTACGGCTCACTCGGTACTACAACAACTTGCCACTCCGGGCCTTCTCCAATCCAAAAGAAAATCAAATAGCCAAACGGCTTACCCAAACTGACTCATACAAAATCTCATACTCGTATATAAACGTGTACCTTCTCTGTTGGGCATTCAACTCTATCTCTGCCATCTGCTATCAAACCAGCATATCCAAGCATCCTTGGTTGATCTCCCATCAATCCGTTCTCAAACCAGTCTTTCGCTTTTACTAAGCCAAATTTCTATTTCAACTTCGATTCCACTCTCAGTACTTAACCTTGTTAAGTTTTATTACGACATTCCATTTACTGATTTATTTCTCAAATCAGTTATCTCCATCTCTAATTCAAAATTCGATTCTTATTCTCCAAGAATCAATTCATTTTTAATAACTCGAATCTCCAATATTTCTCTTTTACAATCTCCATTATGGATCGTTCCTAATTCAGTCAAACATTGTTATCTTAGTTTAAATTCTACTTTTACCACTTGAACTTCATAAGTTAAATTTTTATTTCAGAATTCAAATTCCTGGGATTTATTTCAAACCAGTTTGAAATCATTTATAATTCAAAACATTTGAATTTCTGACAACTTGTTTCTCAAACAATACAAAACAAAGTCTTTGGTAGTAATCTGTCACTTAGCAACTCGAAAATGAACACCGATGATGGCGCGCTTCATCATCGGAATTTATTTTCCAGTAATCGAAGTGAGTTCAATACTATTATCATTTTTCAAAACTCATTTTTCAAACATTTTCATTTTGAATATTACTTCAAAATATCTTTCATAGCACTTGGAAAACAAATTTTCAAATCTCCCAGGATTTTAAAATTCTCTTATATTTAACTCAAATTCAATTTAAATTCTTTTCCAAGTTTCTAGAGTTTTATTTCAATTCTGGTTTTTAATTCAGATTCAACTCGTCTGATTTTGCATATCATACTTATATAATATTTCTATTGGTAGTTTATATAACCAACTCAATTATAATCCTGCTCGATCATAATAATGATCACATATCCAATATATTATATTAATATCAAGATATACACTTCTTTTTATATCAAAATATACTTTGGGTAAAATTATTTCATTTACCCTCTTTTCAAAACATACTGTGTCGAATTACTCTGTCAAGAGTTTAGAAACACCTATCGACTCAGTTTGCATTATGTTTCGACCAGAATTCATAAACCACTCGACTGACCCGTCAACACAATATAAAACAGTTTTATATAAATCTGCAAATACGTTCACTCGTATATATACACTCAAACTCAGTCTAGAGTATTACTAACTCCATCTCTATTGAGTTACGCCACAGAGCCAAGGTAATCACTTAACCTTCAGCTCTGATACCATCTGTAACGGCGGGAATTTTCGACCCAGAAAATCAACATAAAAACACACTGTTGACTATTCAAGCATCGAAAACACCAGGACATTAATAGAAGAATTTAGAGGGTGAGAAAGAAAAGATAGAACTAATAGAATAGAAGAAGAAGAAGATCACAACTGAACAGAATCAGAGTAACACGAAACTCGCAGCGGAACAAAATAAGATGTATTATATAACATAACTTTGAATACAAAACTGTATTGTATATACATACCATTATCAGAGTACAATACATCATATCACAGCGGAAATAACTCTACATAACTAATGGTGAAGCTTCCTGCTTTTGAGCTCCTCCAAGTGAATCTGCAAAGCCTGAAACACTTGACTGCCCGTACAAATTTGGGCACCCAAGAGTTTAGGGAAAACAAACAAAATAAACTCTGGGTCAGTCATGGGACTGGTGTGAGTAAATTCCAATCATACTGTTTTACTTTGAAAATCCTTTTCAAAACAAGAAGATAATAGTAAGACCAGCCCACACATAAACATGGACGGTTTTTACCTTACTATAACCCGAAATATTCTTGATATCAAAACCAGTGATATTATGATAATGTCTAACCAAATAATTATACCAGTAGTAGAACGCTTGCATCTCACGCTCCACATATATATATAGTATAAAATCATAAACCGCAGGGCGCTTATTGGAGAATGGTTTTCAACAGACAAGGTATGGGAGCACCTTCTGAAGAGTGTACTCTAGAGGAGATACACTCAGGGTTCAACAAGAACGTCTTGCAACCCGGCCACACATGACCGCTCACTCATTTAGCTTGAGTGTCGCGAATATATTGCCACCACGGTTGCAGGCCATCCAACCGTCATCCGAAGATACAGAATCGAAAAGAAGTATAAATATGAATTTTCTCTAGATCGGTGACAATACACCCTGCTTGGGGATGACCCAACTAGCCATGCTGCCTAGCCCAACTTTTGTTACTTCCTGGTTGTGAGGCTAGAGGCTACGTCTATCTTCAGAACATCTGATCACCATTCCCTTTGAATGCCACGTCGTCAAATCCATAATCACATACTGATTACACAAATGCACACTGGGTGTAGAATAAAGAGAAGTTACCTTCTCCCCACCAACTTGGTATATTCGTAAAATCAACGGCGTGACCGTTGGAAATACTCTGTCAGACACTCGTCCATACAAGTTGTCCTGGGACTGGACAAACAAAACACACCATTCTATAACTGGACGATCCTTGCATTTAACTCCGTCTTCAATTATCTTCAGCATATCTCATTCGCAACGATTATGCCTATACGGAGTGGTTTCCGGATAATATATCCAACCGGTCTCCCCGTATTGACAATGATGGTCAAAACACTTCGATGGTCGGTTATTTAACTATCGAAGTAAAAACAACATTCATTCAATGTATAACTAACATCATACAACCACAGGCACTTTTATTTAACATTCGTTTTATTATTCGAATTCCCATATCTTACCAGATATTTCTCAAATCCCGTTTAAGGCTTTTCATACTTCTTGGAAAACATTTCCAGTTATTTTAAACTCTTATTCTTTCATGTTTCAGAAACATACGTTATTAATGTTCGACTATTTCCATTAATTTCCCATTCTTTATTTCTATACTTGGATAATCACCCTATTTATATTGGAAAATATTCCCAATTTCCTTTTAACCTTTTAATTGGCCCAACGTTCACTTTTAAAACATTATTCACTTTGAAATGTGAATATCATTTCTATTATAGAAATCTGAACATCTTTATCAAATAAATCAATACCATGATCCCGTTTATCGAAATCTCTTTCATACTTTATATATTCCTATTCCACTTTGTAAACTCTGTTTCTAAATCAACTTCTTATCAAATCGATATCAAGTTTAAACTAAGTACTGACTCCTATCCTCTTTAACATTTATTTGTTTACAACTAAATGTTAATTATTATATCAGATTATAATCCCTAAAAATAGTTTACTTTTAATACATTCGTCATCGTCGAATTCTAGTTACAAATCCTAATGGTTTAATTCTAATCACATTTCGAACATCGAAATGCTGTCATCAGTTTCTAATACGATTCCCCAATTCTTTTTCTAAACTCTTTCTTATATTTCTCTGAACAAACGTCGTTACTTATTACTCTAGAATAATTGGATTTCAAACCAAACTGTTACATTTCCTAGGAAATGCTGCTATATATAAAAGTCATGCTTAAGTCAAATCAACAGCAGTTAATTTGTCGCTATAGTTCTAAACTTGTCATACGCTGTAATATTCTCCTTATAACTAATTACAGTCACACTTACCTTATCAACAGCGTTATTTTATTGCTATAGTTCAACTTGTCATACGCTGTAATATTCTTTGTTATAACTAATCTTGACATAACAGTCACACTTATCTTATCAACAGCGTTATTTTATCGCTATAATTCTAAGACTGACAATACGCTGCCGTATTCCTTTTATACACATCTTGACATCTCTTTCTGTTACAACTGTTATCGTTCCTCGATAATAGCGAAGCCGTTCAAGTTGGGGTATTTTATTTACCTCTCAGACCTTGATCGACAACGTTCTTACCTTAGAACCGATACAAGTCTGTATTCAAATTCCTTATTACTTAATATATTTATTAAATCGTATTTCCTTGTTGTATTTTGGAATATGGTTTTACAACACCATATTCTTACTTTGGAATCTCTGTGGTTTATGAATGTTTAATTTAAACATGAACTCTTTGCTTCCTCCATTCCCCAGTTCTTATCTATAACTTCTTAAATGGTAATTAAGTCTCATTAATTTCGATAAACTTATTTCTAACCTGTTTTCATTAGATTAATTAAAGACCAATTAATCTAAAAATCATGTTCCCAAATAACAGTTGATCAAATCAACTTATTTCCATCAGTAAATTCATTAACTGATTTTAATTACTTCTTAACATTAGATTAATCTAATTAATCCAATGATATCTCTAAATTATTTATCTTAAATATATTTATCCAAATATTTAATCGTCGGATAGTTTTTACTTTATAAACTTGTTTAAATGTCAACAATCGCTTTTATTTGCTTTATAAAAACGAACTCTAAAATACTGGTTTATAATAGAACTTCTATTATAATTTAAAACTTCACTTTAATTATAAAAATATAATTTCTATAATTAACTTCATTGATTTGCCTGATGGTAAATCAGTTTCTTAACAAAACGATGATTTTACGGTCGACTGTTAACACTTTCTAAATCGATATCGTTTATTTATTTAATCTAAACAAATGTTGAATTTCCGTTCAACATCAATATTCACACCGGGTTTTAAATATAATTCGGGTTCAAACAGTGCATACAAAACAAACAGTACATATAAATATCGAGGAATCCGGTCGGATTCCTCCAACCGGTTTCCGCATCCACAGATGTCAGTCAACACAATTTACACTAACTCTATACTAGGGGGTGTTCTAATCGATGGAAACAGTGTCCAACCGATGATGTGCGCATATGTAACGGTATATAATATTTAACCAGTTTAACTGTAATCTACCTAATCGACCATCACACAGCATTCAAACAACATTAAAATATTTTAAAAATAGATCAGAGTTAGTGATTTTACTCACCTTGGCGCGTTAACCGTTAAATAACGATTTGCGTCAGTTGATTATACCCGGCGCTTCAATTGCCTAAAACTGCAACGTGCTTCAAACCGCTCCAGACCGGTTCCATTGTGTAGCTTCTGTCTGTACGGTTCCAACCTGACCAACCGTTCGTACAACTGTCCATGTATGGTCGAGATATCCCATTTTAAGTTAATACGCTAATTGAACTAAATTAAGCTAAAATTTTATTTAATTAATTTGGACCTCACCATAAATCTTCGGCCCATCAACCCATTAGATTTGCCACCGACCTACACGTTCTGCTCCACTCTTCTAAAAATAATCAACCCGCTGAGTATTGTTTGCTATTTCCCATTTTAAACCACTTCTCCCGCCTTTCACGATTTTTCTTTCTTTCATCTCCTCTTCTTTTATTTGGGCTTCACCTCCCCTAATTGGCCCATGACCCATTCGTACTAACCCATCCAAAATGAATTCAATCCGCCTCTCCCTCTTCATTTTACATATACGTGACACTTCTGTACCCCAGAGACCTCATCACTTCTCCAAACTCCCTAGTCACGTCCCTCCTTCCTTAGTCCGTACGCAAAACTCTTCTCTATACTGTACACAACCGTGTATGCAGTATTCCTTACATTGATGAGGTCCTTCCTTTCTTAAACGCATGCAGCTCGGCTTCCTTCACCCATTAAACTCCACAAAATTTATCACTCCATTCTTAAATCTGCAGTCTCCCATACTATTAATACACCATGCAGAAAACACCTTCGCAAAACCCAACTTAACCGCTCGCGTCGATCCTTTGAGCCCCCTGGCAACGCCCCTTTGGCCTTTGACTCCAGCTCCCTCAAGCTTCACGCAAGCTACACCTTCCAATATCCATGCGGTGTCCTCACAACTTTAATAACCAACTCCCACTTCGCACTGCCTTACAAATCACTGGCGTCTCGCTGCCTTGCTGAGCCGACCCCCTCATTGCACACAACCGCCAACTCTTCTCGTTCTCAGATCATCCTCCCGCCACTCGCGTTAACCACTTACGCCACGCCCAGTTCCTTTCTTATCGGCGTCAAAGGCTGTCTCTACATAACGCTGCCTCCAATTCCATGTACAGTGAACCATGTTTGGTTCGGACTCAGATAAACCCATATGAGACTAAAGAGCAATATACCAAGAATCTGAGTATAAGAATGGCGATTTATAGAGTTGTATTCTATTTGATAATAGCCTTTGAAGCTTGCGTTTTGAAGATGCCATGGAAACAATTCGGTTTCTTTTTAGCTGATGCTTTTGAGATCATTAAACTAAAGGAAAACCTTGCGTATATATAAATGTAGAATGAAAGCTTTGTAATTAAGTAATAGGGCATGGTGGAGTGGTAGATTAGGTTATGGCATTGATTTGATTATTCATTTCAGGTTGCTTTTCTTTCGAATGAAGTATTAGCACCTAGCTTATAGAAGTACGGTGGAGAACAGGGTAGGTTAATATTTACAACATATGTTACTGTTCAACAATATGGTCCTGCACGAAATTTTCTCTTCGCGGTATGGTTATTTTTCATAGTTAGGTGGGTAGGCTTTATAGATCTTAGGCATGTTCTTAGGGTAATGGCGTAATGCCTTGCTTGGGGTTTTATCTTAGGAAGAAAGAAAAATGACTGAGGGTCAGTGCGTGTATTTGTAGAGCTTGAATTTCTTAGTGGCAAAGAAAATAGCATGTACCATACTTCTCCCTAGGCATGTGGTGGAGATGTGGAGTAAACGTTTAGGCTGATGTAGGTAGGTGATGGTTTAGAGTATGGGCTTCGGATATCTTTGTTGCTAAGTTTCGTAAAGTAGTTCAGCTAGCTATGGTAAACTCATGCTTTAGTTGTAGATCGTAGGTTTCATTTCCAAGATGTAGGCTAGGGTAGTGTTTTTATTTGTTAAAGTTTAGGCTCCCACGTTCGTAGGGTAATGGCTATGCCTTGCATATTAAGTCTTTAGCCTAAGGGTAGATTAGCGTGTTCTCCCTAGTTCATTAAATGTTGATAAGGACTTGGAAAGGACAAGGCACTAGCTCATTGAAATGGAAAGAGTTTTAACGTCCGCCTATTTGATATTTCCTTTTCCAATCCGAAGGTTATACCCAAAATATGATATACTGTATTTTGTTTATTACGGACTGGTACGGACAGAAGTAAACGTACAGTCGTACTCAACGAGGTGTCACGATCCCAAAAATATAATAATACCGGTAGTTTGACTCATATTTTGAAATCCCGAAATACCGATACAGGGTACACCATACTCCAAATAAAAAGTTGCGTATTTAATTTATTAAAAATTACAGTAAAATTCTAAAAATTAAATTATCGCTGCGCCTCAAAAGAACCTTGTCCTGATTTGCAACCGATATCAAGTTATATCCAAATAACTGTTACGGTCGATATATGATTTCATAGCGACTTTTCGAATATTTGATTTGGACATATCTTGCAATCTACACAACAAAATCTTGGTTTTTCACTTCTGTTAGGAAGATACAATTCAACAGATTCCAACGTTTCTCGTTTCGAAGAAGTCCGATTCAAAACGAGTCCGGTACACTTAGTTGAAGTTCAGAACGTTAAATTACGAACTGCAGCGTCGTTCTTAGCTCGATTATAATTAATATATATTTATATACGTTCAACTTCGTTCTTATTGATATATAAATTCATTTATATTACGAATTCAATATTTTAAACTGTTTTAAATATTCAAATACAGACCAATAAAATGCGGGACGTTACAGCGCCAGTACAAAAATACACTGGCGCACCTGCCAAGTGCGCCCGTACAAATCCAGCACCGAATTCTGGAGTGTTCTGAGGTGACGTGTCTTCTTTTGAGTGGCTAGATGATGTGTATTCGAGCTGTGCGATTCTGATGACTTCTGGACTGATCTGAAGGCTCTAAATCACCCTATTCACCTATAAAATAACACCTAGACCTAGCCTAAATCATACTATTTCATTTTAGCCTCAGGCCACCGCCATTAAACCTAGAGCTCTGAATTAAAATTACAAAGAATAAAATTATAGAAGATGGAGGACAATTCTTGAAAGCTACAACAACTACGACGCTTTAGACAACGAATTTGGGACTAATTGATTTGGGATTTTTATTTGGATTATTTGCTTCATATTGTAAGTTCTATGTTACTTTTTAGGCAAAAACGCTAAAACAATATGGACATGCCATGAATTGAAACCGGATTTATGAACTATTGTTAATCCATTGTTTATATTGTTTATCTTTGAATTATAATTTGGGGATATTGCTATGGCAACGTTGCAAGTTAAACTTGTCATGATTTTGATGTTGTTATGAATCACTTGGGCTTAATTGTTTGGCAAGTTGGACTAATACATGTCCATGGAATCACTATGTTTATCGAAATCTTTATGTTGATTAAACCATGCCTATGGTGCTAATTAAACCATGACTATGACTATTGATGGAATTATGCCTGCGATGTTAATATACCCATCATGATTAATGAAAAATTGGGTATTGCTAGGCCATGATGAAAAGTTGAAATTGTTTTGTTTATAATGTTAGATATGTTAAAAATGCTAAATTGGAATTATTATGTCTATAATGTTAATCGAGAATCATTATGTTAAAAACACTAAATTGGAATCATTATGTCTATAATGTTAATTGAGAATCATTATGTTAAAAACGCTAAATTGGAATCATTATGTCTATAATGTTAGTTGAGAATCGTTATGTTAAAATGCTAAATTAGAACCATTATGTTTATAATGTTAGTTGAGAATCATTATGCTAAAAACGCTAAATTGGAATCATTATGTCTATAATGTTAGTTGAGGATCATTATGTTAAAAATGCTAAGTTGGAACCATTATGTTTATAATGTTAGATGAGAATCATTATTATAAATTGGAATCATTATGTCTATGAGAATTATTATGTTAAAAATGCTAAATTGGAATCCACTATGCCTATTAGGATTACTATGCCTTTAATGTTTCATGTTTATAACAAAATTATTATTATGCCCGCAATGATTATTATGCCTATGATGTAAAGTTGAAATCATCATGTTAAATTAAGTTGGAATCACTACTATGCCAAGTTATCATCATACTAGTATTGAAACCATGTGATATGTTATAGCCCGTTTATTATGCAAGTGATGTTGGAATTGTCACATATGCCTATCACATGTTTGGTGTTATTCCCCTTTATCTCTTGAATTGTTTATGCTTGTGAACGAAGTATGTTTATATACGTTGGGGATACGATTGGGTAGAATAGGCAAAACTTGAATTAATTATAAGCATAAACTGTGAAATTTGGCATAAGTAGAACATGAAATATGGCACGAAAACTTGACTTGAACATGCCATAACTTGACTTTAAACATGCCTTAGTTGGGCACGAAGTTGACATATGAACATGATGTGGAAATAGCAAAATCTGATAAGAACATGGGCATGACTTTAGAAAACAAGAAAGTGGCCAACTCGAGGTTGGGTTGAGTTTGTAGTGTAAATCTGCCCGGAACCGCCCGGCAAATCCAGTTGCTACAAACAATAGGATCCAATGTGGGTAGTTGGTCACATCGCGCTTGAAACCCGAGGTTGGGTTGAGTTCGTAACGTAAACCTGCCCGGAACCGCCCGGCAAATCCAGTGGCTACGAACAATAGGATCCAATGTGAGTGGTTCGGTGCATTAACGAATCAATTAATGCCAATTAGGGTTAAGTCATGAACATGAAAAGACAACTTAACCAACTTGAACACGATTTGTAGGGCTTGGTCATGAACTTGAAAACGACAACACTTAGCCAACTTGACATGACACGTAGGCGGGTTAAGTCGTGAACTGAAATAACATACTTAACCATCTTGACATGACTAGACTAGAAAAGGATTCAGTCACGAATTACATGACTTAATCTGTTAGGCGGGTTAGGTCACGAATTACATGACCTAATCTATTAGGCGAAACCCTAGACACGACCCCTTTCAGCAGTAACCCTCTAGATGTATCAAGGTACCCTGGGGCTAGGCTGGGTGGGGGCACGATTACTGGGCTGATTGTAAGAGGTGAATGACGCAGTGGGGTATGCCAGTGTAGGTTCGGTGGACTACGATCGTGCACGTATTACGGGGCAGACACTGGGTATCCGTAGGTTTATCTGTGCATCTTGAATCGTGTCAGGGGTTGACACCCTAGGGCTGATACACCCGAAGGTGGACCCAGCACAGGTGACTACATTCGTGATTAGCCGTATGACACGGACACTTGACGAGCTAGAACTTGTAGGGAGCCGATCGACTAGATAATCGCTCCGTAGGACCCCGTACTTAAGTCAGACCCCGTTTCAGGGTCATTTCATGACATTGGGCCGTGGGATTTATTTCGTGATTAACTTGTGATATGGGCTTAGTATACTAGTATAGTCGATGCAACGAATCTCGAACATGTGATGCTTTACTTGACTTGTCTTGACTTATCCTGATCACCTTAGTCTATCTTGTTCACCTTGACACCATTCTTAAGTTTAGTTCCAGTTCATACATGACAGGTTTTTTTAACCGTTTATGCACTGAAAGTCACTAGAACTTACTCAGTCTTTATGACTGACCCTTTTCCTTTCGCCTCTTTTTCTTTCGTTCCCCCCCCCCCCCCCAGGTTCTCAGGGAGGAATAACTAGCTCTTAGCTTGGACATCACTTGCTTTGGCTCAGCATGTACGGTTTGCTATGGCTGCTTCTTTTTACTGCACTTGGGGAATAAGCTGTTTTACTGTTTTTAAGTTATTGCTTCTTTGGCTATTATTACAAGACAGTTGTAATGAAGTTACTTGAAATGTTTTGTAAAAGACATGGTTTATTTTGGAATGAAATGAAGTTCTGTTTTGCTCAGAAATTCTTCCGCTGTTTACTTAATTATTTATTTATGTTCTATCTTGTGATAATTCTGTGATGTTATCTCGATAATACCTCTCCAAAACTAGGGCATTCCCTTTGTGAGTGACCCTAGCGGAGGTGGGGTGTTACAAATACACTCTTCACACTCGTTCTAGGATACTACCGATCCTATCTCTAACGAGTCATTCTCGTTGGATATTACTAATCCAGTCTCTGATGAATTCATTCGTTTGGCTCTAACGTGCCTTGTTCTCTGAGCTCTATAAACCAAAGCTCTGATACCAAATTTAGTAACCCGTAACTTCCCCGGTAAGGAAAGCCCGGATACTTCGAGAACAACACACAAAAGAACGCAGACAGAGGAACATTTCATTGCTAATTACAACAATTCCATCAGAATACAAGAATATACAGAGTATGAATAAATATTACACAACAGAAAAATATCAGAGATTACAATACATTACATAGCAGTGGAAAAATAATACAATACACAACTGAAGGAGATATACGGATACAAAGCTTTCCGGATATCATTCCAACTGCAAACCAGGATCCTGTGAATATAAATCTGCAAAACCAAAACTACTAGCTACCCGTGTCAAAATAAGGGCACCCAGAGTTTTGGTTAAAAAAATAAAATCTAGGTCATTCATGTGACTGGTGTGAGAACTAAAACAGTTATTAATCTTTATTTTAAAGTTAGGTAAATCAAGGGACCATGCAGCTAACGCGGAACGGGTTTCCTCCCAAGAATATCAGTGCAAAAACTACAGCGCAATGCTAAATGAAGAACAATGAAGTTGTTATAAGACCCAGGCCCCATCACACAATGCAACGCAAGCCGTAGGATAGGGTTTTACCTTATAATAGCCAAATAATGCTTTATACGTGAAATTTTATCTTTTGATTCTTAATCAGACTCCAACCGTAAATTAGTAAGAGAACGCTTCCCTAAGTATTAACCCCGAAGGCCGAAACCAACATCAGACCAAAACCCAGGAAACCACCCATCTTAACTCGTTTTCAGTTAGTTTCTAATTTTATATACAATAATAAATATCAATCATAGACGGCATGGGTACCATATATCATGTCGCCATACTAGGCTCTACAATCAAAACCGCAAATGTCACGTATTTGGAAGTTGGATTTTCATTTGTGAATTGAGGCAAAAGATAGTCCTCTACCGATTCGAGACTGTCTAGCCCGAGCCTCAGGATCAGAGCTCGAGTGACCCTTTGATCGTCAGGTCCGTTCCACCGATGTGGATTAAAATGCCTGAACACTGCGTTTCCCCACACTTTGGGGCGTAAATGAGTCAACGAATGACTCCATCGGCTTCACATAGTCACTGATATATCTGAGGCATCTCGCAAACCAACAACCACATAAGTCAAACTCGTCAGGGCGTGTCAAACCATTGATGCCACTTCTAACTAGAAAGAAACGCATGTCCTCCCTGAGGTCCTCTCCTGTTTTTGGTTCACAACCGGGGTGTGAGGCTCGCGAATCGATGCTACACATAGCTATGCCACACAGGCCATACTTTGATCATCAACCACAAGACTTTGCTTTTCAATAGAAGCCTTGATCATTTGCATCTTAGCATGCCATACAAGCAAACCACTCCATGCAACCGATATCCATCAATCACACAGAATGATATCCAATGTCAGACACACAGTCCATTTACAAGTCCGTTCTGGGTCTAAACGAAACTGGAGGCACCTTGTACCTCGCTTATCCATCGATCTCCAAGTACGTCTAGATGACCACTAACTGATTCCCTCCTCTTGGGTGTACGGCCCAATCAAGATCATCTGTAATCACCCAAATGACGTGGAGACCTCCGGTCTTCAACCACCGTCTTCATCTTCGACTAATCATCGTATCAGTTATTCAGAATGGGATAAACCCGGTCTTTATGAATAAGTCGCGTATATAATAAATAAGTATTACACAAACACAACATACGCCTCATTCCAATTCATCAGTCACTAACCGTAAATCAACAAGAGAATAATCCCACGAATATTAACCCCAAAGGCCGAAACCAACATCAGATCAATACCCGGGAAACCGTTCTGCTTAGCTAACCTGCAGTTAGTTTCTAAATTTCACATTCTTAGGGAAAGGTTCCCATTAATTTTATCAAAGATAAATTCCTTAAATTTATTCTTTAATCTTCTTTTGAATATCAATTCAACTAGTCGGGATTAGCGAACCACACCGAAGTAATCATTTTTTTTATTTCCCAATCCCAACCTATTTATCCCATGAAGTAAAAATGGTCATACTTCATATCTAACACCACCGTGTTATCGGCAAATTCAATTTCCATTTCACGTTCAAATCTAATTAAAGATTTAACTATCGCCTGGAGCAAAACTGGTGATACTCCATTCTCGATCTTTTCAATCTAATTAAAGATTCATTAAAACTCCACTTAGTTTTAATCTTTGACTGGGTTAAAGAATCAGTGTCATTTAAAACACGGTTCACGATAAACCCCAAGATCAAATCACATTTCAATCAGTCCCTAACCGTAAATTAGCAAGTGAGCAATTCCCTAAGTATTAACCCCGAAGGCCGAAACCAACATCAGATCAATACCCCAGAAACCATTCAACTTAACTAATCTCTAGTTAGTTTCTGATTTTCTTAACTCCTTTAGGTCTAAGAACAGTATTATTGAAGATACCGTTCACGACAGTATTTTCAAATATTCTATTTCAAATATTTCTTTATCAAATATTTCTATTCAAATATTTCTTTTTCAAATATTCTATTTCAAATATTTCTATTCAAATATTCTATTTCAAATATTTCTATTCAAATATTCTATTTCAAATATTTCTATTTAAATATTCTATTTCAAAACTGGAATGAGGCCCAATCAATTACCATATAATGTTGATTATATGTATTTTCTACAACACATGTATAAAATAACAACGATAAATAATCAACCATCATCCAGAGTGCACCACATAACTGCATAAGCATTAAATATAAATAATTAACGCTTACACTGTCTATCAATCCATCGATTGACATACAACTAAACAATCGGGATTAGTGTACGTCAAATCTCATCCCAATACCCGTGTGGGGTTTCAAATCAACAAACACAGATTTTATTTGTGTAGTTGGGCAATGTGTAAAATTTATCGTCCCAGTCAATATCAGTCAAATGTGTGTGTGTAAACAAATCATTCGATTTATTTATATTAATTTATTTCATTTCATATACATGTAAAAAAATCTATTTTTCACTATAAAAATATATTTTTATTTCGTTCCACATTACACAATCAACTACACATCAAAATCAAACAAACAAACAAGCCGTCCATGGTCTGTGGACGACGGGTGTCGGGTGCTACTAAACACCGTCTACATCCTAGTATATATTTCAACTAGAAATAAATTAAAGTGAGGAGTTCTCACCGACTAGCTAATCCAATCGCCACGACTCTTCTTGTAGAAATCTTCGCCGTGCTCGCCTTTTGTCAATTTCGTTTCCCGTAGCCACTACATATATAAAAATCACATTTTTATATTGTTGCTATATATATAAAAATCACATTTTTAATTCGCTCTACATGGATAATACCCACATTTTTATACCGCTACTATATAGATAAAAATTCTATTTTTATCTCTCTACTATATAGGTAAAAATTCTATTTTTATCTTGCTAGTAATATAATAAAAATTATATTTTTATCGCTTCTTCTCCCTAGGTAAAAATCATAACTTTTACTTCGTTTGCATTATAAAAAACCTCTCCTTTTCTATAATAAAAATCTCGTCTTTCCTATCATAAAAGCTTTACCTTTTTATGAATAAAAACCAACCCTTTTCATCATTAAAAATCCGATCTTTATCTATATTCAAAATCTATTTTTTTTTCCTAAACAAAGGTCTAACTTTTTATATATATTAAAAATTGCCATATTCTTTTTAAATAAAAATCAAGACCTTATATAAGTAGATAAAACTAAAATCAGATTTTTAAAACGAGGTATTTCATAAAAATAATCAAAAATAAATAAACGAAAATAAATAAGAAAAAGATACTTACAGCGTAAGGTAGGAGAAGGTGGGTTGTTGATGGTCGAACATGAAGGGGTCGCGGTGGCCGTTGCGAGGTGGGGGGAGGTATCGGTCTTCGATCCAGAGGGGGGTGCGTCGATCTTCGATCCAGGGGGGTGCGTCGAACTTCGATCTATGGAGGCGCGTCGAACTGCGGTGGCGGAGGTATGGGGGGCGGCGATCGATTAGGTTCTCGTTTTTTTTCTTTCTGATATACTAAACGGGGAAGGAGAAATTAGAGGCGGGGTTTTTATAAATAATATATATTTTATTATTTTAAAATTTCCTAAAAGCAGCTTTTTATTTCGACCTCCAAACGAGACTCATCGCCTATTGTCCATAGCTAATTACCCCCATTCCGAACACAATGGGATATGTTTCGTAGGCTGATTAAATTGTTTAGATTAGTTTCCGTTCAAATCAAAATATAATCAATGTATATTGAATTTGAACGTGCATTTCAATTTACCGGGGCTACATACTAACTAGAAAAATTCCCAAAAAATATTTTCTAGCTTCGTATCGACGATACGGTCCCAACAAAAATAATTTCATCGAATTCTGAGACCGTTGTAAAAATGGCCATTTTCCAGTCGATTAAAATCAACTGAAACTGGTCAAACGCGTTTTCCTTTGCCACACTCACATATTGATTCGAAAAATTACGAATTTTGAAACGTAGCAATAACTTGACATCACGGATCCAACAAAAATGATTTCGTCGAAAACCGAGATCATTTGCAAAATGGCCATTTTTAAGGGCCAGAATTCCATAGCGACTATTCTGAATTTTCAATTGGACATAAATTTTTATCCCCGCTATGAAATTTCAATTTTTCGGATTCGTTGGAAAGATATTCTGAAATAGATTCTAATGTTTCTGGTTTCACTAAAATCCGGTTTATTTTGCATCCGGTACATTCATTTGAAATTTGAAATTTGAAATCGAATTATCAAACTATCGCGCCATTTCAGGCTCATTATGTAATTAAAATAAAATTATTCGTTTTAACTTCGTCGAAAATAAATTCCCCGTCGTTATTATTTAAAATAATTCATTTTAAATATTCAAAATTCACTAAAATTGCCAAAATAAAAAAATTTAATTGGCTCAGAATTCCGGGTTATTACATTTTTTTAAATCACAAAAACTGGAGCAGATAAGGGTAACTATTTCTTAATTGGGTTTATAACTTGTTCTTACCTGTAAGGTCGGTTCAGTCTCTTACTAGAAGGTGTAAATATCTACTTTATTCTTAATTTCTACAACTTATTTTGTCTACCCAACAAAATTATCCCTTGTTAAAATAATTTATCAAAAAGGATTGTCATAAGAATAGAGATTTCAAATCTTTCTTTATTAAAAATTCTTGTAATATAAAAATAAAACTAGCGAGCTATATACGCTCTATAATATGCACCTTTTTTTGAGAGAATTTTATTTTAGACAAAGTTTTCGCAAGAAATCACTGCTTGCAAAATATAACCCATTTTACTTTAAAACTCAATATGTATACTTTACATATTTAAAATAATAACTTTTAAGATTTAAACTTGAAGACACCATAAACCATTTTCCCAAAACTTTTATAATTTCAAGTTCTTAAAAGTTAACAATGGGATTAGACACAAAGCGGGTTTCCAATTTTTTCTAGGCTTTCCTAGACACTCCCACAAAGTCAATTCTCTCAACTATTTATATTCCTAATCCATTTTTCTCTTTTTTACTTTTTCCAATTTATAAGGTTTTACTGCCAAGCCCATTAATCCGAAGTACTAACATTTGGGATCTTCTTTCTCTTATTTCAAAATATATTGTACACTTTTTACCCAAATTTCCTATTCATTCCTTTAGTGTACAAAACGGTCATCCCAATTCTTACCATATTATATTCTTTCTATTTAGTAGGTTCCTCTATGGATCTAGGTATATATATATAATATTTATATTTAAAAAAATACAAGTACGTTCACTCACAATTTATATAGGAATCCTAAGCCTAAGCTCTGATACCAGATGTAACGAATCAAATTCTGACAGATCAATGTTTTTTCAAAATTCCAAATTCCAAATATCGAAACTCAAGTTGTTATGCTCTGGTATCCTGCAGAAAAGACAGAGACATAAAATATGTCAGAGCTTAGAAAATATCTCACAGCGGAATGGATAAAATATAATATACTCAAAGTATAGCCTTACCGTACAAATAATACTACCTAACCAGTATCCAAAGCTATCATGTCTCTGCCAAAAATCTAACCTATGAGTGTGTGATGAGAAGGTGGTCAGAACACAATTTCTAGTGACTGGATTTAAATTATACACTTTGGATAATCCTACATATACCGTTCAATCACATTTTCTTATTTATTAGGTTATTTGGGTTAACAACACTCAAGCCTTACACACACATCGCACCCATTTACTTACCAGTGGATTAACCTAATATAGTATATATGCAGCTACCCCTCAATACTGAGGTATACCCTGTGATACCCTACTCGCACGGTCTCCACGTAATGCCACAAAAATGAACGCAGTCCCTCATCCTACGTTAGAGTGACGTTTGGATCTCTCCATAACAATATTACGTTCCGCATATATCTGTCATTACTATGTTTCGTAAGCGTACGGACTGTCATCGTCAATCAAATCAGATTTCATACCAGAGTAATGCCCTCAAGTCTATGATACACCACCCAGAGCCGACATGCATGTATCTAGACTGTCCCACATACATATCATCAATTGTAGCTCGATGCCTTGATCGCATGTCCTCTAATGTGTACCGAGTTTCGTGGCAGGGTTATACAAGAAACACATAACTTGGTCAGGAGCTTTTCCATATCTGTACAGTCTCGTCTTTAAGCGCCTCTATATACAGATATCTCTAGAACCTGTTTTTCATGGTGGCTATGTCCGCACCTCGGCACCTCTCTCAACTAGTAAAGACTACAAGAGCTAACTGACTGGCCCCTAACAAACAATCTAAACATCCCGTTGGTGTCTTCCCTTAACCACCGTACCTCGATAGTGAAAGGTGAATGGTCTATTGGTTTTATCTCTAGTCTTTTCACATCCCACTGGTTGCCGATGATGGGTATATGATGATATATTATCCCTGTTGGTCGTAACCCTTCGCCTCCCCGTTGATATGACCGCCGAATCACCCTAATGCCACCGCATCACAACATTCTGATTGTAAAGATAGTTTTGCAATCAAGGCCCACCCACCTGGTAGTTACGCGAAGATCCAACCTCTGAGAGCACAGCTTAAACATTTGCCACCACATAGAGGACTACTAGGAGCACCTTACGCATCTCAGGAAACCGTGTGCTTCTTCTTCCAATCCTTCGAAGACGACAGAATAATTAGATGTGTGCTCCTATCGTGCCTTATAACACTCCGATGGTCTACCTCATTGGGTTATTCACCCTCAAACGTGCGGAATCGTACAAGCACCTCACTTCAATATGTTGTTAGACCCTATGTCTAAACATTCTTTTACGCGCTTGCCTCACCTCATTAGCTTTCCATTTAACAAAGTTATTCCCATTTAACATTGAATTCTTAATTAAGTTACCAAGTTCCTCTTGCTAATTAATTTTAGTTATATAACTTAACCCATTTAAGTTTATTAATAAGCCCACAACATATTATTCTCTAGATTGTGGTCCAAGGTCTGTAATCCACAATCCCTTTATCTTCTTATTTGATTCAAGGTTACAATAACATGTTCTACTTAATATGTTATTAAGTATATCTCAATTCATATGTTTTCTAATTAACATGTCATTTACCATTTTTGATTAAATATAACTTATTTCGTTTCATAAGTTTTCCTCATTCTTTCTCATTTAATCATAATTCCATTTTACACCGTCACCACAACTTATCGTTGTTTACTTATTAACCTAGTTCTCTTAACTAAGGTTTACTAATAAGTTCCATTTCCATTTATTATAACCTACATTATAATTTCCTCTTGTCCCTAGGAAAAGCCTGAACATGTTATTCTTATCAACAGACTTTAGACTTCCAAGTTTACAGATTACTTAATTTATAATTAATTACAACTTCTTACTTTTCATAAGCTTTCCCCCTTTTTCTCTGCTTATTACAAACAACTGGTTTCATTTTTCACCATTTACCGATTACTTAATTTAAAATTAAGTGCCACTTAATTCATTTCACCAGTTGTGTCATTTCCTTACTAGTTTATTATAACCTAAGTTATCATCTTCACTTGTCCCTAGGACAAGTCTACCTGTTATACAACATTCTCTTTAATGTTATTTATTTATAATAGGTTATTATCAGTCCCCGTTTAAACCATTTACTATTGTAACCTATTATTCTTTGTTCATTGTAATATATGTTCCATATCTTATTAAGGAAAACACTTCAGTACAGCTTATCAGTTTGATTTATAGAAGGAATAAGTGATTTATTTTTGTAACGTACTCCCGTCTAAATCCGTTGTGGCAAGTAATTTCTTTCCTTTTTATTACTTTATTTACTGTGGCTTATTTGCAACCACGTTCTCAAAAATAGGCCATTTAGGGAAATACATCACTTTTCCTTCGCATTGCACTAACTCAGTCCATTACATACCTTCCTTTCTTATTTTCTTAGTTAGACATTTAATTACCATCATTGCCATTTATTCATATCTTGTTATATACATATATTTATATATATGCACAAGACCTCTCACATTAAGCCTACATTTGTGGACGTTAGGTTTGCCGGGCAGGTCCTGGCAGACTTCTACCACAAGTTGACTTAACCTCGTGTCTTAGTACAATTACATGTTTTATTTATGCACTTAGATCCCTCACATTAGATTTACCACTTGTGGATGCTGATATGTTGGGCGAGTCTGGGCAGACTTCTACCATAAGTGTAATCTAACCTCATGTCTAAGCGTGTTACAGTTTCTTATTTACTGTAAATTTTAGGCATGTTATCCTTTTTATGGTAATCTAATTTTCATGTCATCAAATTATGCTATATTATGGCGATGTCCTTTTTAACATATGTTTAATTCTATTTTGACATGTAAATATTTAGTCGGGTAATCGTTCAATTCTAACAGGTTAACATGTCAATTACTCAATAATATGCCACAAGTGAATCATGTAATAATAACAACAGTAGTCATTACCCATATTCTAACAAATTTGTTTTTCAGCATGTAATCATTCCAATACTTTAAATGATTCAACATATGAATTATTCATGTTAATATCTCAACTTGTTATAACAGCAATTCTTAATTATTCTGACAAGTTCCCATATAATAACGGGGAATGTTTTAAACAATAATATATTATTATCTAAAATGTTATAGCTTAAATCCACTCACCATGTAAGCTTTCCAAATCCTGGATCTGGTCCAGATCTATCATTCCATGGTTTTACCCTAACTGGATTCAGAACCTAACAACATGGATTTATAATTTTGACTAAAAGAAAAAGGGAAGAAAAGAGAAGGGAACTAAAAAATAGTCCAGATCTAGGAATTACCTTACTTCAATAAGAGATCTAAAATTAACGTAGATTCATTGTGATAGAAGAAGGCTTGCAGATCTCTAAACTTGAATAACTTGATTGTAGAAGAAAAAAGACTTGATTTAATCTGGGTAGAGGCAGCATCTAGTTCTCCATTGTTTTTGGTGTGGAGAAACAAGTGAAATGAGGCCATATATATAGCCAAACCCCCCAAAACCCTAATCTGCCAAAATCTTCTGTAGAGGGGTAGATCCCCCTTAAGGGGTCGACCCATGGGTCGACATCCCCTTGTGGGGTCGACCCAGGGTTCGACACCTCTCTTGAGGGGTCAACACCCTTGAGCGGGAAATTTGCTACCTCCCCAAATTTCAAATTTTGAACTGATTTTTGAATTTCTGGACCTATTATATATATATAATTCTCTTATGAGTGTACAAACTTCAAACCTCGATAACTTCTTCATACGGTGTCCGCTTTACGCAAACCATGTGTCTATTTTGACCAAAACTCTGAGATGAACGAAATGGTGCTGTCTATTTCCCTTAATTATGAATATTAAATTAATTATTCTTTAATTTATCATCTTTAGTTAAAAATGCAGGGTGTTACATTGCGCGCGCGAAATGCCATCTTCGGAATATCGGGTGGATGTATCCGAATTTGAAAATGCCCATTACGGAGATCAAGTATAGAGAAGAAAGTTGCTCCGTAAATTCAACTAATAACTCGTCGACAGTCGGAATTGGGAAGGGGCCGTTTATAGTTATGGTATTAAGAGCTCTATAATCGACGCAAAATCTCCATGAACCATATTCTTAACTAATAATATTAGTGACGAAAATGGGTTAGTGGATGGTTGGATAAGTTTGGAGCTGAGTATTTCTTGAACTTGTCATTTAATCTCATTTTTCTAGAAATAAGGATAGAGATATAGCTTGGAATTGACAGGTTAAGCATTCGAGTGAAGGTTAATACGGTGGTTGAAGTCTCGGTTTGGAGGAAGTTCATTTGAAGGGTTAAAATTGTGTATACACGAGGTTAAGAGTTGTTGTAATTTTTGGTCAGTAATGGGTGGTTGTTGGGCCGATGGTATTGGGTTATTGGGCTAGAATTGTTAATATAAGAAGTTAGATATATAGGAGGTTTGGTCTAACCTTTTTAATTGTTGCGCTGAAATAGGAGCGGGGTGCATATCTGGGCCAAGCCCAGTTAAACAAGTGGGTATACCATCCGCCAAAAATGCCATTGTCAATTTCTTATGGTCCACCGTAATTGGACCCAAATTTTCAAGCCAATGAATGCCACAAACGGCATCTAAATATGTGATTTCCTTGACCTTGAATGTCGGCGTTGTCTGCAGCGCACTTGCTGGAGCTTCGTAGTTTCTCGTCGTTCCCAACCGTGACGGTGAACACGTCCAAGAAATTAGTTTTAAGGCCAAGAAACTTCGTGGCTTTGGGATGGATGTAATTGTGTGTGGATCCAATATCAACGAGGACGGATATTGGGTTAGAACGGATTGTTGCTGGAAGTCGGATAGAGCATGGGTGAGTTGATCCCGTTAAAGCATGAAACGAAATTTCTTGAGGTGGGTTTGTGAGTGGTTCGGTGTTTGTTTGGTCAGTAATCAGTGGTGGTGGTGGGTCGGGTTCTGGAGTGGAAGTGCAATCGAATGTGGGAGTTGCATCATCTGGTGGATTTTCTAGCACGATCATTAAGATGTGGCTTGGTTTACAACCGTGACCGAACTGGTACTTTTCATTGCAATTAAAGCAAAGTCCCTGCTGTTTGCGATCTGCGTCTCTGAATTGGTTAGTTGTTTGATGGGTATCAGTGCCATGGATGATTGCGCGGGTGGTGTTTGCGGATTTGACTAAATGGGATTGTGGTTGTTTGGTTGTTTTGGTGGATATTGTGAGGTTTTGTGGAAAGGAAATTTATGTTGGTCGGATTATTTGCGTTCGATGAGTTAAGCTCCATCAATTGCATTAGAAATTGTGGTTGTTTTGAGAAGGTTGAGTTCATTTTGGATATGAGGTTTCAAGCCGGATATAAAATATTGGAGGATGGATTCATTGGGTAATGTCGTGATTCGGCTGCAAATGTTTTCGAAGGAGGCATCTTGGTAATTGTCTACGGTAGTGAGTTGCTTGAGTTTGAATAGCATTGCTTGTAGGTTTAGGAAGGTGGGTGGGACAAAAAGTTGTTCAATAGCTTCTGTTAACGCCTTTCAAGTGGAGATTTTCTTGTTGTGATGCATCCATTGGAACCATGATAATGCTTGGCCTTGCATGTGGAAGCTTTCAAGATCGACTCGTTGATCTTCGAGTGGAGAATAATATGTGAAGAAATGATCAGCTTGAAATATCCAATTGTATGGGTTAGACCGTCAAATAAGGTTAATGAGGATTTGGGGGTTCAGGTTCGTTGTGGGGTTGACAAAATAGGAGGTTGGCAGTTGTTAAATGTTGGTGGGTATATCGTAGATGATTGATTGGTTGGGAAATGAGTGGTTGGTTGTCGATTTTGCGGTGGAGGTCGGTCATTTGGTTGGTGAGAGTTTGTATGGTTGTTTTGATTTCAATTTTATTTGCAGTGATGTTTTCTAGTAAGGAGACATGAGAGGATCAGGTGGTTTGTATGGTGTCATTGGTTTCTTGGTGAGCCGTTAGTTATTGGAAGGCATCGTCTACTCTGGCCATGTTGCTGGGAAGAGGTGGGATATTGGGAAGGAAGATGAATGTAATGACCCGGATTCTTATGGGTTAATTTTAAATATTTAATACGGATTTAAATATTGGGTGGATAATATAAATGGAATTTCAAATTAATTTATCAATTCAATAATCTATTTCGATTTAATGTCGAATAAATTAAATTATCGTAATGCAGTAATAATTAAATTTAAAAATATACGGCTAAATCGAATCAGTTCAGATGATCAGTACAAAATTCAGTTGAGTTAGAATAATAATATGAAATTATTATCGAAGAATTTAAATGGTTTGAACTTTAAATTATATCAATTTAAAAAAATATCTTCCACAGACGATCGAACTGGACTTCGTGACTTATCCCAGTGGGTTCAGAATAGTGGTATTACCCTTGGATTAATAGTTGTTGGGTTCAGAAAAGAGTTCAGAACCATGGAGTATTTTAAATTAAAGGATACGATTAAAAACAAATAAAAATAAAAACAAAAATATTATTTTGTGGACATAATAAAACCATCAAGGCAAAAGAAAAGGAGGCCTTGCTGTCCATTTTAAAACCCGCACCCCCTACCTACCTCTTCTATAAATCGCACTCAAATCCTCCCTCTTCTAATTCTTTCCTTTGCAAACTGAAATCAAAAGCTTCGGTGAAAGAGAAAAATGGTTTCCTTTTTAAATCCCTAAACCTTAAATCAAAACTCCCACAAATGAAAAACTAGATGCTTGCGATTTCATTAAGTGGTTCATTGATTTCAGCTCGGGTCTGAGGTTCATCGCGATTTCAAATTTGAAGAGTGACAATCGTATTCGAATTAGCATCTCGAATGGTGCTACAACCTTAGGCTCGAATGTAGAGGAGCTCGACGATGGAACTACCACAGCCTAGGGATGTGCGTCGTTTACAAAAGTGTCGGAGATGGGATGCCATGAGTTCAGCATGGAGTTGCGGTTTATAAGGAGGAACAAGGTGCAATTTTGAATAGGTAAACAGGAGTTGGTTCGACACTGGAAGATGGAAATGAAGGGGAAAGGAGTTCGAAAGGGATTTCTGGATGGCAATTGGAGTTCACGGTTGCTTGGGGATTGGCATGGTTCGATCTGTGTTAGAATGAGGAGGGTAAATGTTACAAGAAAGAAAATTCTGATTCAACACTATTGGTTCAGCCTCGAGCCTCAGAGCTCGCAGGTGCTATAAGACGCAGGGAGTTGTTTCAGTAGTGAGGGCGGATTTTTGGATGGTAGTAGTGAACTTGGAGACAGGCGACAGTAAATGAGCGATGGCACTTGAGTCTGAAAGGAAAATAGATTAAGGTAATTTTATTTTAGTTATTTTCTTTTTATTCCAGAATTTACAAGGAGATTTATTTATATAAATTGGTAATGAATTATGGTGAATTATTTTATATGATTGAAAATCTAATTTATTTAAAAGAAATTGGAAAAGGTAATTAAAGATGTTGTTTGTTTATTTAAGTAAGCATTGAAAATATATATGGTTAAGTGTTTGAAAATACATAGAATAAATTAATCTATAGGATAGGTTAGTTTAAATTAAAAATGATAGTTTAAATTAAAAATCATTTAACCGTTGAATTAAATTAATGGTAGGTACAAAATTAATTTATTCAATAAGATGGAAAGGCGAAAAGATGGAGAATGATAAATAAATATTCGGCAAAGGAAAATCACGGTGAGTAAATCTCACTCACCTTAATTAGAATTATTTTTATATCATTAAAAATAATTGTGGTTGCTTATTTGGATTTCTCAGGTTGCTTTAAATATATTAGTTATTAAGGGTTGACTATTATATATATATTGGGTTGATGATTGGGTTGATTCCCGCAGTTTCTTTAGCGGATGCCCACAGTTTCATAGCGGATGATTTCCCTATGCGCCCCACAAATATATATATTAGTGGATGACCTTCATACCACGATATCCTGCCTCGAAGTAGGATGGGTATTACTATGTTGACTAACGTCTGTGGATGCAAGAAAACAGGTTGGAGGAATCCAACAGGATTCCTCAAAAATATATTATCTGTTGTTTATTTGTTTGCATATATACTGTCATATATGATGTGTTAGAAAACCTGAAATAAATAATTGGTTGTTTGGTGTTTAAATATCACTGGGCCTAAGCGTTAATTTATAAAAATATCCTGAAAAGGATATTTGAGATTTAAAGGGGAAATTCTATTTTTTTTAGAATTTGAAATGTGAATAGAATAAAAATATTAACTTGTTTTAAAAGAAATAAAACAAGTAGTTCCTTTATAAACGAAGTTTATAAATATTTCTTTTATAAACGAATTTTATAAATGAAGTGAAAAGAATTATCATTGGATAATTCAGAAATAAAATACAAGTTTGAAATTGAAAAGGGAAATCTATTTTTTTTTCAAAAGTAGAAATATCGATTTCAAAAGGGATTGAAATCGAGACTTGTTTAAAGAATGAATAAAGAAAGTTTGAAATAGAATTTGAATATAGAAATTCAAATGGGGTTTGAATATAGAAATTCAAATGGAATTCAAATATAGAATTCGAATATAGAAAATATAAACGAATTCAAATATAGGATTTGAATATCGAAAGTGAAATGGGATTTAAATATAGAAATTCAAATGGAGTTTGAATATAGAAATTCAAATGGAATTCAAATATAGAATTTGAATATATAAAATTTGAATAGAATTGAATATAGAATATCAGAATGGAGTTTGATATAAAAATTCAAATTGGAATTTAAATATAGAATTCAAATAAAAGTGAAAATGGAGATTAAATCAAGAAAAGTTCAAATAGAGTTAAAATGGAGTTTGAATAATAGAATTCAAACAGAAATGAAATGGAGTTTGAATATTAGAATTCAAATAGAGTTAAAATGGAGTTGAATTCATTTTAACGAAGTTAAAAAGTTTATATATATAAATATAATTAAAACGAACTCGCCGCAGCGCTGCAGTTCGTAAATTGGCGATTCGAACTTCAATTGAGTATACAGAATTCAATTGAAGTCGGAATTCTTTGAAACAAGAACCGTTAGGACCAGTTAGATAATAGTTTTCTAATAGAGGAGAAATATCTGAATTTCGTCGAATAGATTTTGGGATATGTCAAAATCAAATTTCTAAAAATGCAGCGCCAAAATCGTTTAAAATCCATAAGGGTTTATTTATATGAATATAGGGATTTTTAAGCAAATAAATATCCGAAATTCCATTTGAAAAATCTAGACTGGAGATACAAAGTAAATATGAACTCCATTGAAGTAAGTGGAATGATTTTTGAGACAAAAATCATATTTTAAATGGTTAAACAGAATTAACTAAATTGGAGAATAATTAGTTAAAGGAAATTTGAATCGAAATTGGGTTTTTGGATAAGTGAAAGAGATTGAGAATTTATATTCGAAATCGAATATATAACTCGAGTTGAAAATATAATTAGATTAGTTTATAATAAAGTTGAAATATATTTGAACATGTTATATTCAAATAAAAAGGTGAAATAGGAAAACAGTTAAATAGAAAATCAATTATTGAATTAATTAACGAGTTGAGATAAAACGAGTGTATTAAGTTGAAATGAATTAGAAATGTATGGATATACATGAGACAGGTTTGGGATGAAGTTAATGAAGATATATATTAGAATGCCCGACAAAAGGTACATATTTAATTCATATATGAGATTTTATGCGCCGTATCGGCAAGCCACAGGCTTTTTCTTTTTCTTTTGGATTGGTGAGGGCCATGGGAGGCTATTTGAAATATCCCGATGCTCCCGGTACAAAGGAGGTTATGGCGAATTTTTCCAAAAATTTAAGGAGTTAGAATATTTTTAAGAAGTTTGAAAACTAGAATCTATATATCAATAAATATAGAAGTCGATAAGGAAATGAACTTAGAAATAGAATAATATAATCATAAAGGAAGACTAGGAATAAAATCTCGTAAGAATAGAAAGAGAAAGTGTATACGTGTTTAAAAGTGAATAACTTATTGTATGGTATTGATTATTCGAGTAAGTAGTCATATCTGTTTTGACGTTATAAATGTTATTCAGTCAAGGTCTGAGAGGTAGTTATACCCCAACTTGATTGATTTCATTATTAACAAATAAATAGTAAGATTCGAGGCTCGAAGATCAATGTTCGATAAGAGTTAGTTGAATATAGTATTTGAGTTGTCGTAACGATGTTTTACACAACATCCATTTTAACCCAAATAAGTGTAAACTTGGAAATAGAATAATAAATATTTCCTAAGTATAGAAATAAACGGGATCGTAAAGGAGATAAGGAATTAGAATATTTCCCAGTTTTAAATAGCATATATTTTCTAAAGTTTAGAAAATAAAGGAAGGCGATAATCCGAAATGTTTTCCAAATAACGTAAAAGGCCAATATGGTTATTGAAAATATTTGGCTAACAAATATTGATAAAGAAATATAGAAGTGATTTAAATAATGGAATATTAATTAAGGGCTCAGTGATTGTTTGATAATTGGATGAACACTTGTTTTCTTCGATAGTTAAATCATCAACTATCGAAACACTTGTTTTTATTCAATAGTTAAATCACAGACTATCGAAGTTTTTGACCATCGTTGTCAATATGGAGAGACCGGTTGGATTATTATCCAAAGAAGCACTCTGTATTGGCATAAGCGTTGCGAAGCATATATGCCAAAGAAAATTGAAGATGGAGTAAAGTGCAAGGGCTATTGTATAAAGTCTTAAATAACACTGCCAAAGATGGATGTACTGAATAGTGCCTTCAGTTCATCCTGTTCCTGGATGACTTGTATGGATGAATGTCTGACAGAGTATTTCCAGAAAGGTCACGTACATTGATTTCTTCAACCGTACCAAGAGTGGAAGCGGAGAAGGAAACTTCTTTAGCTAACACGTAATGTACTGTTGTAGACGTCAATTAGTGATTTTCGATGGATCTGACAATGTGGCATTCGAAGTAAATCTGATGTGATGATAAAGCGTAAACTCAAGCCTCATCAACCAGTTAATGACAGAAATCGGGCGGGCATCATGACTATGTAGGTCGCACCTATTAGGGTGTATAATCACCTGATCTAGAGTTTCATTTACTTCTAAAAATCTATTGTTGATGCTGTCCCATTCGGGAAACGGTTGCTGATCCCAACCGTTGGTGATATACATTCGATACACTCAAGCGAAATGAGTGGTCGGTCATGTGTGGCTAAGTTGCAAGATGTTCTTGTTGAACTCGGTGTATTCTCCTCTACAGATATACCAGCGGCAGGTGGTTCCATACCTTTTCATAGTTGGAAATCCATTACCCAAAAAGTGCTTGCGGTTTTGATTGTATGTATATGTGGAAGTGAGATGCAAACGTTCCACTAGTTGTTATTTACTTGGTTTAGACATTATTATAATATCAAAAGAGTTTTGATATAAAGATTACTGTTTCTTTCAAAGAGGATTTGAAAGTTAAATCAAGTGTTTGGACTCTCATAAGGGAAAAACATGTTCTGTGTATACGGCGTGGTCTTTTGAGATGTCAATTAGTGTTCTAAAACTGTTTTAAATGTTTACTCATACCAGTCCAATGACTGACCCAGAGTTTATTTTGTTTTGTTCTACCTAAACTCTTGGGTGCCTAAATTTGTACGGGCGGTCAAGTAGTTCAGGGTTTTACAGATCTATCTAAAGGAGCTTGGAGCAAGAGGCTTCAGCGTTATCTAGTTATAGTGTTGTTCCGTTGTGTTTTAAGTTTTGTACTCTGATAAGTGTATGTTATATAGTTGAAATTTTGTATTTCAAAAGTTATGATATATTATATTTTGTTCCGCTGCGAGGTGAGATTCTGTGTTGTTATTTCTGTTCTTCTTCTACCTTTTTGTTCAAAAAAAAATGATTCGTATTTTCGTGATATTTGAGTTGGACGTATGATGTATTTAGTCAACTCTGATATTATGGATTTTGGGTCACTACAGTTGGTATCAGAGCTTAGGTTGAGCGAATATCTAGGCTTGTGTGGCATGTGCTCATTAGAGATAGGGTCAGTAGCACCCTAGAATGAGTTGAGTGTATATATATACGAGAGAGCGTATTTGTTATTTGGTATAAAAACCGTTTTATATTGTGTTGACTAGTCTGTGGAGTGAATTATGAATTCTGATCGAATCGTGGGACGCCACGATGTCGATAGGAGTTTATAAACACTTGAACAAAAGATTGGACATGATATTGTTTATAAATAGTTGGGTTGATTGTTAGGATTATAATCAAATTAGATTATAAAAACTGAAATAGTTTATATATATATAACCAATGGAATTTGTATATGAAATCAACTATACAAATGTGATAAATTGAAATTGAATTCCAACCAGAATTCAGAATTTAAAATCCTGGGAAGTTGGAAAATATTTCCCGAATTTTAATAAAATAATATAGCTTTATTTTGGAAGGATTTTTGAATAAAAATCATTTGAATGGATTTTGAATATGATAAGGCACTGAACTCACTTCAGTGGCTGGGAAATAACTCTGATGATAGTCGCAACATCATCAGTGTTCATTTTCCTGTTTCTAAGTGATGGATTGCTACCTTAGAAAAGTTTTTGCTGGAAATTTGTTTGAAAAGAAAACAAGTTGTTTGAAAATTCAAATGTTTTGAATTTGAGATGGATATAAATATATGTATATATTTATATTACTTCAAAGGAGTTTTGAAATAAAACCTTGGGAATTTGAATGATTAAAATAAAATTTAACTTAAGTAAGTTAAATGGATCGAAATGAATAAATTGAGTAAAATCAATGTGAATGAAATATGAATTGGGTGTGAATAAAGGAAAAACCAAAAGAGTTAAAAATAAAATATATTTGTAAAACAAATATAAAAGAAAATATATTTGTAAAACAAATATAAAGGAAATATATTTGTAAAACAAATACAAAGGAAGTTATGTGCAAACAAATAGAAGGAGAAATATTTGTAAAAACATTTACAAATAGAATTTAAAAGGAAATATTTGTAAAACATTTACAAATAGATTAAATGGAAATATTTATTTGTAGAAAATAAATAGAATGTTATAAATGAGATATTTATTTGTTAAATAAATAGAATTTAATCAAAGGAGAAGATGAATAGAAAATGGAAATCTATTTTTAACAGATAAATAGAAAAGTTTAATTTATAAATAACAATTTATAAATTAAATTAAATATTTATCATTCGATAAATGGAATATATAAGTCTGAACTTATATAGAGAAGAGATATTGGTCTTTAACACCGATAGTTTTAAATAGAAGGGCTACACAACACTTGTATAAGTGAAGTAACGTTATTAAAGAGAACATTTATAGGGTTAATCCGTAGAGTTAATTGAATATTAGTTATGCAATTAGAATTTATCGAATATTTGTTATTCAAATTAAGAGTTAACCAGATAGAGTTAATTGAACATAGTTAATCAAATTAGGATTTAATTGAATGTTAGTTATTCAATTAAAAGTTGAACGAATATAGTTATTGAGATAGAGTTAGTCAAACATAGTTACTGTAACAACCCGGAAATTCTGGGCCAGTTTAAATTTTTTTTTTTGGCAATTTTGACGAGTTTGAACATTTAAAATGAATTATTTTAAATAACATCAACGAGAAATTTATTCTAAATAGAATTCGAATGTATATATTTATATACGTCATCGTTAGAATATAAATAATTATATTTAATTATAAAAGGAATTGAAAAATGGCGCGGTAGTTCGATAATTCGATTTCAAACTTCAATTGAACGTACCGTGTGCAAAATAAACCGGATTATAGCCAAACCAAAAATAATGGAATCTAATTGAGAATATCTTTACAACGAATCCGAAAAATCAAGATTTCATAGCGGGAATCAAAAGATATGTCCAGTTGAAATTTTAGAATAGTCGCTACGGAATTTCGGCCTTTGAAAATAGCCATTTTGCAAACGACCTCGGATTTCGACGAAACCACTTTTGTTGGATCCGTGATGTCAAATTATTGCTAGATTCCAAATTTCATAATTTTTCGAATCAATATGTGAGTGTGGCAAAGGAAAACGCGTTTGACCAGTTTCAGTTGATTTTAATCGACTGGAAAATGGCCATTTTTCCAACGGTCTCAGAATTCGACAAAACTAGTTTTGTTAGGACCGTATCGTCAATACGAAGCTAGAAAATATTTTTCTAGAATTTTTCGAGTCCGTATGTGACCCCGGTAATTTGAAATGTGCGTTCAAATTCAATATATAAAGTTGTATTTTGATTTCAACGAAAACTTATCGTAACGATCGAATCAGCCTACGATACATATCCCACTGTGTTCGGAATGGGGGTAATTTGCTATGGACGACAAGCGGTGGGCCTCGTTTAGAGGTTGAATAAAAAAGTCAACTTTTTTGAAATTAAATTCATTAAATAAATTAAAAATAAAATATCTCCCTTCTCCCCATAACCCCTCAGCCCCCCTCCCCCCCGTCTATTTTTAAACTCGAAAAGAAACAAAAAAGAAAAAAAACCCTAACACCATCGCGTCCCCCCCCCCCCCCCCCGCCGCTCTTCTTCCTCCTCCCTCCTGGCTCGCGCAACCCCCTCCCTCTCGAGAAACCCAAACTTCTGTGACGCCGATTCCCAGATCCACGCCCAACTGACGGAGCCCCCTCGCGTTCAGCGTCCCCACCACCGTGCTGGAGGAGCACCTCCACGCCGTCGATCATCGCGCAGCCACCACGAGCATTCCCCCCCTTCCATACAAAATGAACTAGCGGTGAGTTATATATTTATTTACTTTTATTTTGTTTTCAGTTTTGTTATATATTATCATGTAAAAAAAATTCTGTTTTTCATGAATGTAACATTGAATAAAAATTGATCGTTTATATATATGATAAGGAATAAAGTTGAGATTTTTATTATGAAAGTAAAATATAAATAGCTTTGAGAATGAAGTGTCGAAAAATATATATGAAAGTTACGATCTTTATAAAAGAAGGATTTTTGTAATGTAAAAAGGAATGATTTTTATATAGTAGAAATAAAAAAGGAAAGATTTTTATATAGTAGAAATAATAAAGATGCGATTTTTATATAGTAGAAATAATAAAGGAATGATTTTTATATAGTAGAAATAATTAAGATACGATTTTTATGTTATAGAGACAATAAAAATAGAATTTTTATCTATATAGTAGCGGTGTAAAAATAGAATTTTTATCTATATAGTAGCGGTGTAAAAATAGAATTTTTATCTATATAGTAGCGGTGTAAAAATAAAAAATTTATCTATATAGTAGCGGTGTAAAAATAGAATTTTTGTCTATATAGTAGCGGTGTAAAAATAGAATTTTTATCTATATAGTAGTGGTATAAAAATATTATTTTTATATACATAACAACAATATAAAAATGTAACTTTTATATATGTAGTGGCTACGGACAATGAAAGTGACAAAGGGCGAGAACAGCGATGACTTCTACATAAGAAGAGTCGAGATGATTGGATTAGCTAGTCGGTGAGAACTTCTCACTTTAATTTTCTTTTCTAGTTTAAAATATGTACTAGGATGCAGACGATGTTTAGTAGCACCCGACACCCGTCATCCACAGACCATGGACGGCTTGTTTGTTTGATTGTTGTGTTGTGAAAATTGTTTGTGATGTTGATGTGAAATAGATAATGAAATATATTCATGTGTTGAAATAAATTAATTATCGTTAAAAATATAATTTTTAATGTGAATGTGAATAAATAAATATTCATTTACAAACTAGACGGTTTGTTTATGTACACCTATTTGAAGGATATTGATTGGGATGATAAATTTTACACATCGCCCAACTGCACAAATAATATTCAGTGTTTGTTGATTTGAAACCCCACACGGGTGTTGGGATGATATTTGGCGTACACTAATCCCAATTATTTAATTGTATGTCGATCGATTGGTCGACAGGCTGTGTAAGCATTAATTATTTATATTTAATGCTTATGCAGTTGTGTGGTGCACTTCGGATGATGGTTGATTGTTTATCATTGCTATTATATATATGTTGTATGGAATCCATGTAATTAACGTTATATTGTAACTGATTGGGCCACGTTCCAATTGGGAAAATAATGGATATTATAAAAGAAAATTCATGTGTTGAATATAAAAATAGTCATGTGTTGACGACGTTCATGTGTTGATAATATTCATGTGTTGAAACTATTCATGTGTTGAGTAAAATATTTTAATAATAAAATTTACATCTTTATCATATTTAAGATTAGAACCACTTTACAGTTGGAGTCTAATTGAAAATCAAATGATAGATACCATAATTTTATAAAATATATTACATAACAAAACTAGTCGTGTGTTGACAGTACTCATGTGTTGAGATTAGTCATGTGTTGAAAGAAATATAGATTCATGTGTTGAATAGAATAAATATTCATTTGTTGAATAGAATAACGAATTTATTGAAATATATAAAGCCGTGTTGGTTAGAGTTGCAGTATTTTGACGTGAACGATATTTATATCGATTTTATTCGTTTTTATTGTGAATATAGAAAAGGTAGTGATTTCAAAATATAACTTTTGAAAATATTATCATTTATATAGTAATGATATGAAATATTCAATTTTGATTTGAAATTGAATATAGAGTTGGGAAATGGTTTTGAAAACGAATTTAAAAGGAAATCGATGAAATATATAATATATTATATATAATGGCCTGAATTGAACGCACCGCGCCGCGGTAGTTCGCGAATTTCGACCATTGACTTCGAATTGACGTTGCGAGAGATCCGACCGTCGGATTCTCCTAAAACTGGAACCGTTGGGTTCGTATCGAAAAGAGCTTTCCAAAGAATATTAGAAATTTGAAATCTAACGGTTGGATTTGGAATAATGTCTAAATCAAATTTGGAAAACGTCGTTGTAAGTGCATGTAATGACCCGCATTGGCAGAGGTATAATAATTAATTAATTTAATTATTTAAACAGTGAATTAAAGAATTTCAGGGTCGTGGAATTAAATAATGGTGAATATTTAATTAAAATAATAATTAAATAATATATTTAATTCTGAAATAATCAGAACTGGCTGAAATGGCGATATGGTGTGAAGTGGATCATCTGTGATATTTAATTCAGCTTGGAATTGAATTTGAATAACGAATATATTATTTGAACGATGGTCGAATGTATAAATTATAATATAATTATAATCGAGCTCGAAATGGCGCTGCAGTTTGCTATTTGGCGATTTAAACTTCAACTGAATGTACAGGATTCATTTTAAATCGGATTTCTGTGAAACAAGAAACGTTAGGAGCTGGTGGAGTATATCTTTCTAGTGGAAGAGAAAAATCGGGATTTCATTGTGTAGATTTTGATTTATGTCCAAATCAAATTTTAGAAAAGTTGCTGTGGAATTCCTTTATAATTTATAAAGGAATTATTTATATTTTAAAAAGGAATTTCAATATAAATATAATATCGGGTTGACCCAGATTGAAATATCAAGTTATAAATCCCAGTAGAGCTGTACGGTATTCCACTGTGAATATAGACGATAATATTTAATTTTAAATATTTAAATTTAATTATATTTAAATATATTTATATATTTAAATAGGCTATTTAGAACTTTATAAATAGCCACTTTTGCAAACGAAGTCGGAATTTGACGAAACTAATTTTGTTGGATCCACAACATCAAATAGTTGTTAGATTTCCAGTTTCGTGATTTTTAGAGTCACTGTGTGGCCATACGGATTTTAGAGTGAAAAACAGTAATTATTATAACGGTTAAAAATACGCTGTGTGAGCATACGGAGTCGGAATTCAACGAAATCAGTTTCGTTGGGACCGTAATGTCGAACTCTAGCTACATGTCCAGTTTCATGATTTTTGAATATAGTGTGTGATCACATGAATTTTTAGAAGACTGAAATGAATATAAAACAATAAAAAGAAAATATCTAAAATTCAATTTGAGATCAAACCAAAGGCTACATGCCCACTTGTCCAACCATACAACATTTTCCATCTCCTATAAAATCAAAAGTAAGCCGCCGCACCTCAGATCTTGGTTAACACAGTAAACTTTTCATCTTCAAAAAACGAAATACAATCAAAAAGAATTCCTTAAATCTTGAAGTTGGATTCTTTAAACTCCTTTTCTCGAAAGCTTCGTCCTGGTATACCTCTTATGCAGCTCGACGTTCACCTTGGGGTTCGACGTTTGAACGCAGTAAATTAGGGTTAGAGTTCGATCCTGATACAATGGGTTTGAGCTCGTTTGAAGTTGAGATTTGGGTTGGTGGTCGGTTTTGGTTTCGATTGTGCTAATTTTGAGTATTTCCAAGCAAGGATTTGTCGATGTCACTGTTGCGTTTGAAGACCTGCTGTCGACGTCGGTTTTCCCTTGGGTAGTTCGAGTTTGATATTGTGGTGGAGGATTGATGGAGATGTTTATGAGAAACAATTTGGTGAAGTTAGTTTTGGATTCGGTGGTGTTGAAAGGGAGAGGGAGGCGCTGTGGAGTCGGTTAATGGCAACACGAAGGCACGGTGGATTTGGGGAAGAAGAGTTTGTGAGCGGGCTGGGCTTTTGAAGGTGGTTGTTGGGCCTAGAGATTGGGTAAAGCCCGTTCGTTGTAAATTCATGTTTTAAATTCAATTTAAATTAGTTCAAACTTCAAAAATGTGTATCTTGGTCATAAAATATCAGATTGACGAACCGTTATTTGCGTTGGGGTCGTATGGACGGGAGCAACACAATAAGAATAACCGGGAGTGAATCCGAGCTAGTTACAATTTATGGTGAAATAAATTGTCTGACTCAATCAAAGAACGCAAACCGATTATTTAACGGTTAACGCGCTAATGTGAGTAAATCTCACCAACTCTGAACAGTTCTATTTTTATAGTGTATTCTTAGAACTGTTAAAAATTGTTTGTTTGATGGTGTGTTGACTATTTGATTGAACTACTAATCAGTTTGTTGAATTTCTATATTGATTCTGTTTAACAGAATATATCATATGGAACTGAAAGTGATGTTATCTATATTGTTTAACTTCTGTGATGCAGAGAAACAGGTTGGAGGAATCCAACTGGATTCCTCAACATTTATTTTTCTGTGATTTATATATTGTAATATATGATGTGATATAATCTTTGTTGATTTTGTATGTTTGTACGATATTTATCGTTATTATATGGCGTGTTAAATGCCATAGGAAATACCCGAATGTGGGAAAGGGATTTTCAAAGTATATTTTGAAAATAATTTATTTATATAAAATCAATGGATTTTATATTATAAAAGGAAAAAGGATCTTGAATAAAGGAATTATATTTGTAAATCAAATATAATGGAAAGAATTTGTTAAACAGATATAGAGGGAATATTTGTAAAACAAATATAAAAGGAAATATTTGTCAAACAAATAAGAAGAGAAATATTTGTAAACCATTTACAAATAAATTAAAAGGGATTATTTATTTATTTAGGGAATAAATATAAATAGAATAAAGGAAATATTTATTTAGGAAATAAATACGATATTTTTAAAGGAGTTATAATTAATCAGTTAGAGTAAAAGGAGTTAGAATTAATCAGTTATAGTAAAAGGAGTTAGAATTAATCGGTTAAAGTGAAAGGAGTAAATCGAATATAGTTTATTTGAAAGGAGTTAATCAGTTAGAGGTAATCAAATAGAGTTAAACGATTAGAGTAAAAACGAACTAGAGTTAATCGTATAGAGTTAAGAAATAGAGTTAAACAAGATTAGAAACTGACTAGAGATTAGTTAAGTTGAATAGTTTTCTGAGTATCGATCTGATGTTGGTTTCGGCCTTCGGGGTTTATACTTAGAGAATTGTTCTCCTACTAGTTTACAGTCAGGGATTGATAGTTGTGAAATGATAGGGATATGAAAATAAGCCATGGAAATGTTTTCCAGTGTCAATAACGTATATTTTCTAAATATAGAAAATAAGGATATATATATATATATGATTGATGATTGATTGATATAATTTCCATTTGGAAATAATATCGTTGTTTGCACACCTGTTTTCCTTTGATAGTTAAATCACAGACTATCGAAGTTTTGACCATTTTAACGTTGTTAATATGGAGAGACCAGTTGGATTATTATCCAAAGAACCACTCTGTATTGGCATAAGCGTTGCGAATCATATTTGCCAAAGATAATTGGAGACAGAGTAAAGTGCAAGGGCTATTGTATAAGTCTTAGATAATAGTGCCTAAGATGGATATACTGAATAGTGCCTTCGGTTTGTCCAGTCCTAGGACAACTTGTATGGACGAAGGTGTGACAGAGTATATCTGGTAGATTACGTAAGTTGATCGTTTCAAACGTATTTACGTTGGTGGCGGAGGAATTCATTTCTCTTAGCTTATACCCATGGTATTTTTGGGAAAATCAATTTGTGATTTAGAGGGTATGACGATGTGACATTCTAAGTGAATGAAGATGTGGCGTGTAATAGATAAGCGTAGCTTCTAGCCTCACATCCAGTAATGACAGAAATCGGGCAGGCAGTATGGCTAAGTCGGTCGCACCGAAGTAGGGTGTATAATCACCTATCTAGAGAATATTCAATTTCTTCTTTAATCTACCAATGCTGTCCCATATATATATATATATATATATATATATATATATATATATACGGGAACGGTTGCTGATCCCAACCGTTGGTGATGTACATTCGTTACACTCAAGCGAAATGAGTGGTCGGTCATGTGTGGCTGAGTTGCAAGATGTTCTTGTTGAACTCCAGTGTATCGTTCCTAGAGTACACTGATGGGAAGGTGGTTCCATACCTTGTCATGGTTGGAAATCCATTACCCAATACGTGCTTGCGATTCTAATTGTATATTATTTATGTAGAACGCAAGATGAAAGCGTTTCTGCTAGATTTATATATATTTGTGTTTAGACATTAATATAATATCAGAATGATATTGCTTGTCAAAGATGTTGGATTCTCACAAGGGAAAACCCGTTCCGTATTCATGGCATGCTCTTATGAGATATCATACCTGTATAACTGTTTTAAACTGTTTTACTCATACCAGTCCCATGACTGACCCGGAGTTTATTTTGTTTGTTTTCCCTAAACTCTTGGGTGCCTAAATTTGTACGGGCAGTCAAGTAGTCGAGATTTACAGATACACTTGGGAAGCTTGGAGCAGAAGACTTCAAGATTTTATAGCTATTGTTTTTCCGCTATTGTTGTAAGTGTTGTACTCTGATAAGTGCTATTGTATACATACTGTTTGTATTTCAAAAGTTATGTTATATTTTATTCGTTCCGCTGTGAGATTCATGTTTACTCTGATGATGATGTTTTTCTTCTTCCTCTATTCTATTAGTTCTACCTTATCTATCCTCACCCTCTATCTTCTTTCTACTAATTTCTTGAATTTCCAGTGCAATTCGGGGTTGGACTTGTGTTATTTAGTCAGCTCAAATTGGTCCGGATTTTCGGGTCATTACAGTTGGTATCAGAGCTTAAGTTAAGAATTGCCTTGGCTCTGTGGCGTGACTCAGTAGAGATGGGGTTAGTAACACCCTAGATTGAGTTTGAGTGTATATATACGAGTGAACGTATTTGTCATTTGATATAAAAAAAATGTTTTATATTGTGGGGATTCATTGGTTGAGTTGTTGATGAGTTCGGGTCGATCAGTTTGATCCACTGTATCGGTCGGAGTTTAAAAACACTCGAATACGATGGGTCGACACGGTATGTTTTGAAAAAAGGGTAAATAGAATAAATTTACCCAAATTATATCCTGATATAGAGGGAATATATATATTAGATATATTAGTTGTAATTATAATTAGATAAGATTATGAAATGTGAAATGGTTATATATAACCAATCAGAATTTATGTAAGTAAAATATGTGAAATAAGATGAATTAAATCTGAAATTAAAATCAGACTTGAAATCTAATATCCCAGAAATTGGAAAGGTGTTTGTAAATGAATCTGGATTTAATATATGTGAATTTTAAGTTTCTGGGAGATTTTGAAAATGTTTTTCAATTTGAAATAAATATAGTATTGAACTCACCTTGATGACTGGAAAATAATTCCGAGGATGGATCGATACATCGTCGATGTGATTTCTGAGTTCCTAAGTGACGGATTACTATCAAAGGATTTTGTTTTTGAAATTGTTTTGGGAAAACAAGTTGTTTAGAAATTCAAAGGTTTTGAATTGTTGTTATGATTTAAATTTGATTTGAAATAAACCCAGGAATTTTAAATTCTGAAATTAAAGTTTAACAAATGAAGTTAAATGAAATGAGATAGTAAAAGTGAATCAGAAATTTGAATTTAACTTGAACTAAGTTAAATTAAAACTGGACTGGATTGTAGAATAATCTGAATGAAATTAAGTTGATAAACCAAGAGTTGAGATTGGAGTTTAAATGAAATTCGACTTAAGTATAAGCGAATGGTTTGAGTTGAGAATATAAACTAATCGAAGTTAGATTCGTATGACATTGGTATATGCAGGGTGTTAATTGATGGAAATGATATAATGGTAGGCCCGACAAAAAGGTACAAGTTTATAATTGATATGAGTTTGGAATTTATGAGCCGAATTGGCAAGCCGCTTGGCTGTTTGATTTTCTTTTGGGTTGGAGAAGGCCTAGAGAGGCGAGTTGTAGTTTTACCGATAGGGCTGTACAAAGGAGGTTATGGCGAATTTTCCCGAAATTTAGGGAGTTAGAAAATTTTCAATTTTTGAAAAATTTAGTTAGTCGGAATAAATTAATATTTTAATCGATATTAATTGGTTCAGTTGAAATCAGAAATAAGAGGTAAACAAATCTTAGGAATTCCAATAGATAGGGTCATCCTCTAACTTAGCAATTTCGAGGACGAAATTATTTTAAGTGGGAAAGATTGTAATGACCCGCATTGGCAGAGGTATAATAATTAATTAATTTAATTATTTAAATAGTGAATTAAAGGATTTCAGGGTCGTGGAATTAAATAATGGTGAATATTTAATTAAAATAATAATTAAATAATATATTTAATTCTGAAATAATCAGAACTGGCTGAAATGGCGATATGGTGTGAAGTGGATCATCTGTGATATTTAATTCAGCTTGGAATTGAATTTGAATAACGAATATATTATTTGAAAGATGGTCGAACGTATAAATTATAATATAATTATAATCGAGCTCGAAATGGCGCTGCAGTTCACTATTTGGCGATTTGAACTTCAGCTGAATGTACATGATTCATTTTAAATCGGATTTCTGTGAAACAAGAAACGTTAGGAGCTGGTGGAGTATATCTTTCTAGTGGAAGAGAAAAATCGGGATTTCATTGTGTAGATTTTTATTTATGTCCAAATCAAATTTTAGAAAAGTCGTTGTGGAATTCCTTTATAATTTATAAAGGAATTATTTATATTTTAAAAAGGAATTTCAATATAAATAGAATATCGGGTTGACCCAGATTGAAATATCAAGTTATAAATCCCAGTAGAGATGTAGGGTATTCCACTGTGAATATAGACGATAATATTTAATTTTAAATATTTAAATTTAAATATATTTATATATTTAAATAGGCTAATTAGAACTTTAAAAAAAGCCACTTTTGCAAACAAAGTCGGAATTCGACGAAACTAATTTTGTTGGATCCGCAACATCAAATAGTTGTTAGATTTCCAGTTTCGTGATTTTTACAGTCACTGTGTGGCCATACGGATTTTTAGACTGAAAAACAGTCAGTATTTCAATGGTTAAAAATACATCGTGTGAGCATACGGAGTCAGAATTCAACGAAACCAGTTTCGTTGGGACCGTAATGTCGAACTCTAGCTACATGTCCTGTTTCGTGATTTTTGAATATAGTGTGTGATCACACGAATTTTTAGAAGACTAAAATGAATATAAAACAATAAAAAGAAAATATCTAAAATTCAATTTGAGATCAAACCAAAGGCCACATGCCCACTTGTCCAACCATACAACATTTTCCATCTCCTATAAAATCAAAAGTAAGCCGCCGCACCTCAGATCTTGGTTAACACAGTAAATATTTCATCTTCAAAAATCGAAATAAAATCAAAAAGAATTCCTTAAATCTTGAAGTTGGATTCTTTAAACTCCTTTTCTCGAAAGCTTCGTCTTGGTATACCTCTTATGCAGCTCGACATTCACCTTGGGGTTCGACGTTTGAACGCAGTAAATTAGGGTTGGAGTTCGATCCTGATACAATGGGTTTAAGCTCGTTTGAAGTTGAGATTTAGGTTGGTGGTCGGTTTTGGTTTCGATTGTGCTAATTTTGAGTATTTCCAAGCAAGGATTTGTAGATGTCACTGTTGCGTTTGAAGACCTGCTGTCGACGGTGGTTTTCCCTTGGGCAGTTCGAGCTTGATATTGTGGTGGAGGATTGATGGAGATGGTTATGAGAAACAATTTGGTGAAATTAGTTTTGGATTCGGTGGTGTTGAAAGGGAGAGGGAGGCGCTGTGGAGTCGGTTAATGGCAACACGAAGGCACGGTGGATTTGGGGAAGAAGAGTTTGTGAGCGGGCTGGGCTTTTGAAGGTGGTTGTTGGGCCTAGAGATTGGGTAAAGCCCGTTCGTTGTAAATTCATGTTTTAAATTCAATTTAAATTAGTTCAAACTTCACAAATGTGTATCTTGGTCATAAATTATCAGATTGACGAACCGTAATTTGCGTTGGGGTCGTATGGATGAGAGCAACACAATGAGACTAACCGGGAGTGAATCCGAGCTAGTTACAATTTATGGTGAAATAAATTGTCTGACTCAATCAAAGAATGCAAACCGATTATTTAACGGTTAACGCGCTAATGTGAGTAAATCTCACCAACTCTGAACAATTCTATTTTTATAGTGTATTCTTAGAACTGTTAAAAATTGTTTGTTTGATGGTGTGTTGACTGTTTGATTGAACTACTAGTCAGTTTGTTGAATTTCTACATTGATTCTGTTTAACAGAATATATCATATGGAACTGAAAGTGATGTTATCTATATTGTTTAACATCTGTGATGCAGGGAAACAGGTTGAAGAAATCCAACTGGATTCCTCAACATTTATTTTTCTGTGATTTATATATTGTAATATATGATGTGATATAATTTGTTGTTGATTTTGTATGTTTGGACGATATTTATCGTTATTATATGGCGTGTTAAATACCATAGGAAATACCAGAATGTGGGAAAGGGATTTTCAAAGTATATTTTGAAAATAATTTATTTATATAAAATCAATGGATTTTATATTATAAAAGGAAAAAGGATCTTGAATAAAGGAAATATATTTGTAAATCAAATATAAGGGAATTATATTTGTAAATCAAATATAATGGAAAGAATTTGTTAAATAGATATAGAGGGAATATTTGTAAAACAAATATAAAAGGAAATATTTGTCAAACAAATAAGAAGAGAAATATTTATAAACCGTTTAAAATAAATTAAAAGGGATTATTTCTTTATTTAGGGAATAAATAGAAATAGAATAAAGGAAATATTTATTTAGGAAATAAATACGATATTTTAAAAGGAGTTAGAATTAATCAGTTAGAGTAAAAGGAGTTAGAATTAATCAGTTATAGTAAAAGGAGTTAGAATTAATCAGTTAAAGTGAAAGGAGTAAATCGAATATAGTTTATTTGAAAGGAGTTAATCAGTTAGAGGTAATCAAATAGAGTTAATCGATTAGAGTAAAAACGAACTAGAGTTAATTGTATATAGTTAAGAAATAGAGTTAAACAAGATTAGAAACTGACTAGAGATTAGTTAAGTTGAATAGTTTTCTGAGTATCGATCTGATGTTGGTTTCGGCCTTCGGGGTTTATACTTAGAGAATTGTTCTCCTACTAGTTTACAGTCAGGGACTGATAGTTGTGAAATGATAGGGATATGAAAATAAGCCATGGAAATGTTTTCCAGTGTCAATAACGTATATTTTCTAAATATAGAAAATAAGGATATATATATATATATGATTGATGATTGATTGATAGAATTTCCATTTGGAAATAATATCGTTGTTTGCACACCTGTTTTTCTTTGATAGTTAAATCATAGACTATCGAAGTTTTGACCATTTTAACGTTGTTAATATGGGGAGACTGGTTGGATTATTATCCAAAGAACCACTCTGTATTGGCATAAGCGTTGCGAATCATATTTGCCAAAGATAATTGGAGACGGAGTAAAGTGCAAGGGTTGTTGTATAAGTCTTAGATAATAGTGCCTAAGATGGGTATACTGAATAGTGCCTTCGGTTTGTCCAGTCCCAGGACAACTTTTATGGACGAAGGTCTGACAGAGTATATCTGGTAGATCACGTAAGTTGATCGTTTCAAACGTATTTACGTCGGTGGCGGAGGAATTCGTTTCTCTTAGCTTATACCCGTGTTATTTTTGGGAAAATCAATTTGTGATTTAGAGGGTATGACGATGTGACATTCTAAGTGAATGAAGATGTGGCATGTAATAGATAAGCGTAGCTTCTAGCCTCACATCCGGTAATGAAAGAAATCGGGCAGGCAGTATGGCTAAGTCGGTCGCACCAAAGTAGGGTGTATAATCACCTATTTAGAGAATATTCAATTGCTTCTTTAATCTATCAATGTTGTCCCATATATATATATATATATATATATATATATATATATATATATATATATATATATATATATACGGGAATGGTTGCTGATCCCAACCGTTGGTGATGTACATTCGATACACTCAAGCGAAATGAGTGGTCGGTCATGTGTGCCTGAGTTGCAAGATGTTCTTGTTGAACTCCAGTATATCGTTCCTAGAGTACACTGATCGGAAGGTGGTTCCATACCTTGTCATAGTTGGAAATCCATTACCCAATACGTGCTTGCGATTTTGATTGTATATTATTTATGTAGAACGCGAGATGAAAGCGTTTCTGCTAGATTTATATCTATTTGTGTTTAGACATTATTATAATATCAGAATGATATTGCTTGTCAAAGATGTTGGATTCTCATAAGGGAAAACCCGTTCCGTATTCACGGCGTGGTCTTATGAGATATCATACCTGTATAACTGTTTTAAACTGTTTTACTCATATCAGTCCCATGACTGACCCGGAGTTTATTTTGTTTGTTTTCCCTAAACTCTTGGGTGCCTAAATTTGTACGGGCAGTCAAGTAGTCGGGATTTACAGATACACTTGGGAAGCTTGGAGCAGAAGACTTCAAGATTTTATAGCAATTGTTTTTCCGTTGTTGTTGTAAGTGTTGTACTCTGATAAGTGCTATTGTATACATACGGTTTGTATTTCAAAAGTTATGTTATATTTTATTCGTTCCGCTGTGAGATTTGTGTTTACTCTGATGATGATGTTCTTCTTCTTCCTCTATTCTATTAGTTCTACCTTATCTATCCTTTCCCTCTATCTTCTTTCTACTAATTTCTTGAATTTCCAGTGCAATTTAGGGTTGGACTTGTGTAATTTAGTCAGCTCAAATTGGTCCGGATTTTCGGGTCATTACAGTGCAGTTCGATGGCCGTTGATGGAAATCGACTGTACGGGCCTTGATAAAATTATTAAAATTGTGTAAAATTATAAGAAATGATTTGGGAAGAACTGGGGTGAAAAAGTCCATATTTGAAAGGATAAAAATATATTTTTATCGAAATGAACTAGTTTTGAACTAGAAATAAAATCAATTTATTTTTGAAATAAATAAATTGAATTTGAAAGTGGTTTTAAAAATAATCAGCATTCCAATACATGGAGTGGAAATAGACTTGAATCGAAATTATCTTCGTAATATTTCGACGTTGGATTTTGTGATTATATAGACATGGTTATGGAAATTTGAAAGATATATTTATATCGTTATTTCCAATACGATATTTGTTGGTTTCGGAATTTGATATTGAATATAAGCCGGTATACCTTCTATTCAGAGCCTTGTATTTAATATCAAATGTGATTTGGGTTGTCGTGAATCGTGTTTTAGGTGACATTGGTTCTTTAACCCAGTTAAAGATTAAAACTAAGTGGAGTTTAATGAATCTGTAATTAGATTGAAATGTGAATTGATAGTTTAAATGATCAAATTTGGAAGGGTGATCGAGATTGGAGTACCACCAGTTTTGCTCCAAAGCGATAGTTAAATCTTTAATTAGATTTGAACGTGAAATGGTAACTAATTTTACCGATAACTCCATGGTGTTAGATATGGAGTATTACCAGTTTTGCTCCATGGGATATATAGGTTGGGATTGGGAAATAAAACAAAAAATTACTTCGGTGTGGTTCCCTAATCCCAACTAGTTTGAAATGATATCCAAAGGAAGATTAAAGAATAAATTTAGAAGAATTTATCTTTGATAAAATTAATGGGAACCTATTCCCTAAGAATGTGATTTTATGAATAAAAGAATATTCTGAATTGGAATGAGGCGTTCATTGTGTTTGTGTAACATTTGTTTATTATATACGTGGGTTATTCAGAAAGGCCGGGTTTATACCCATTCTGAATAACCGATTCGGCGATAAGTCGAAGATGAAGACGGTGGTTGAAGACCGGAAGTCTTCACATCGTTTGGGCGATTATTGATGATCTTGATTGGGCTGTACACCCAAGATGAGGGAATCAATTGGTGATCGTCCAGACATACTTGGAGATGGATGGATATGCGAGGAAAGTGCCTCCGGTTTCGTTCAGACCCAGAACGAAATTGTAAATGGATTGTGTGTCTGACATTGGATAATATTCTGTGTTGATTGATCTCTATTAAATATACATTTGTTTGGCAGCAGAGAATTTATTCTCTTGCTTAACGCCCTTCTCTGAGACGTACGAGCTCAGAGGTTCTATATCGATGGACATCAGTCGCATGGAGTGAATTGCCAGTGTGGCACGCGTAAGTGTCAATTGATCAAGGCTTCTGTTGAAAAGCAAAGTCTTGTGGTTGATGATCAAAGCATGGCCTGTGTGGCGTAGCTTTGTGTATAGTGTGAATTCGCGAGCCTCACACCTCGGTATGAGTCAAAAAGGGATAGTGACTGCAGGGAGAGCACGACGTTTCTTTCTAGCTAGGGTGGTGTCAGTGACCTACCAGCCCTGACATTTATATACTTTTCACATGTGTGGTTGTTGGAATGCGAGGCGCCTCGGATAAAGGTCTGTTAGGACCGGGAAACGTGTGCTCAGGAATAATTAATCCTCCAAAGTTAGGTGAGGACCGGCCCTGAAGATCCAAGGATTGCTGTGTGCGGTCCTGAGACATTTGCTAGAGTGTCTCGAATGGAGAGGAGCTTGCCCCTTGCCTCGACTCATGACGGATTGTTGTGTGTGGTCCAAAGAATTCATCATATATTGGATTACCAATATCCAATTAGAATGACTCGTTAGAGATGGGATCAGTAGTATCCTAGAACGAGTGTGAAGAGTATGTTCTTTAAATGAAAACAAACTTTGTTCTGAAAATTAAATTCAAGTATACGTATTTGAATATTTATTTATATTAAATTTGGACAATCCAATATATAAAGATTTTGCATATACGCGTCTTGAACCTATATTCAAAGTTTTAATATACTGGATAGATATAGATTCACATTTTAGAAACCCGGGGATAATTCTGGTGATGTCCGGACATCATCAATATTTATTTTCGTGTTTCGAAGGTGTGATTTCTATATATTTCCATTAGACTGGTGTGAGAACCAAAATATAGCTAGAATACATTGTTGTGATTTGGCATCAAAAACACGATTTTCTGTATATATCTAAAATTATGAATTTGAAACGTTAATCGACTAATTGATTGATGGTTGTGTTGTTTGTTTATTTGTTTGATAATTTTGAACCATTATGCCTAATTGTACCGAATATTGAATTGTATTGAAAATTGGTCGCATTTGCTTGCATATACATGTACTTACCCTGAACAGGTCATAGCAAGGAGGCTAGAGCAGAAGAATAAAATTTGTCTGTCCGACAAATAGGTACATGTTTACCATAATTTACTGTTTGGTTTGGGTGATGATGATTTTGTGAGCCGCTTGGCTTTTTCTTTTTGAGATCAGATGGCCTATATGGCAATTTCGGGATTTTCCCGGTGCTCTCAGTGCAAGGGAGGTTATGGCGAAATTTTTCGAAAATTTAGGGTGTTAGCCAAATTTTTGAAAAATTTGAAAAGTTCTTAGAAACTGAAAAGTTGAAGAACTTAAGCCGTAACGAAAATAATGGAAGTTGGGTTGATTAGTTAAACAACTTTTGGCTTTGTTCATTTTCGGGGACGAAAAGTTTTAAGTGGGGGAGATTGTAACAACCCGGAAATTCTGGGCCAGTTTAAAATTTTTATTTTGGCAATTTTGACGAGTTTGAATATTTAAAATGAATTATTTCAAATAATATCAATGAGAAATTTATTCTGAATAGAATTCGAACGTATATATTTATATACATCGTCGTTAGAATATAAATAATTGTATATCATTATAAAAGGAATTGAAAATGGCGCGGCAGTTCGATAATTTGATTTCAAACTTCAATTGAACATACAGGGTGCAAAATAAACCGGATTTTAGCAAAACCAAAAATAATGGAATCTAATTGAGAATATCTTTCCAACGAATCCGAAAAATCAAGATTTCATAGCGGGAATCAAAAGATATGTCCAGTTGAAATTTTAGAATAGTCGTTATGGAATTTCGGCCTTTGAAAATAGCCATTTTGCAAACGACCTCGGATTTCGACGAAACCACTTTTGTTGGATCCGTGATGTCAAATTATTGCTAGATTCCAAATTTCATAATTTTTCGAATTAATATGTCAGCGTGGCAAAGGAAAACGCGTTTGACCAGTTTCAGTTGATTTTAATCGACTGGAAAATGGCCATTTTTCCAGTGGTCTCAGAATTCGACGAAACTAGTTTTGTTAGGACTGTATCGTCAATACAAAGCTAGAAAATATTTTTCTAGAATTTTTCGAGTCCGTATGTGACCCCGGTAATTTGAAATGTGCGTTCAAATTCAATATATAAAGTTATATTTTGATTTCAACGAAAACTTATCGTAACGATCGAATCAGCCTGCGGTACATATCCCATTGTGTTCGTAATGGGGGTAATTATCTATGGACGACTGGCGGTGGGCCTCGTTTAGAGGTCGAATAAAAAAGTCAAGTTTTTTGAAATTAAATTCATTAAATAAATTAAAAATAAAATATCTCCCTTCTCCCCATAACCCCTTAGCCCCCCTCCCCCCGGGTCTATTTTTAAAATCGAAAAGAAAAACAAAAGAAAAAAAATCCTAACACCATCGCGTCGCCCCCCTGCTGTCGCCGCTCTTCTTCCTCCTCTCTCCTGGCTCGCACAACCCCCTCCCTCTCGAAAAACCCAAACTTCCGTGACATCGATTCCCAGATCCACGCCCAACTGACGGAGCCCGCTCGCATTCAGCGTCCGCCACCACCGCACTGGAGGAGCACCTCCACGCCGTCGATCATCGCGCAGCCACCACGAGCATTCCCCCCTTCTATACAAAATGAACTAGCGGTGAGTTATATATTTATTTACTTTTGTTTTGTTTTCAGTTTTGTTATATATTATCGTGTAAAAAAAATTCTGTTTTTGTTCATGAATGTAACATTGAATAAAAAGTGATCGTTTATATATATGATAAGGAATAAAGTTGAGATTTTTATTATGAAAGTAAAATATAAATAGCTTTAAGAATGAAGTGTCGAAAAATATATATGAAAGTTAGGATCTTTATAAAAGAAGGATTTTTGTAATGTAAAAAGGAATGATTTTTATATAGTAGAAATAAAAAAGGAACGATTTTTATATAGTAGAAATAATAAAGATGCGATTTTTATATAGTAGAAATAATAAAGTAATGATTTTTATATAGTAGAAATAATAAAGATACGATTTTTAGGTAACAGAGATAATAAAAATAGAATTTTTATCTATATAGTAGCGGTGTAAAAATAGAATTTTTGTCTATATAGTAGCGGTGTAAAAATAGAATTTTTATCTATATAGTAGCGGTGTAAAAATAGAATTTTTATCTATATAGTAGCGGTGTAAAAATATGATTTTTATATACATAACAACAATATAAAAATGTGACTTTTATATATGTTGTGGCTACAGACAGTGAAAGTGACAAAGGGCGAGAACAGCGATGACTTCTACATAAGAAGAGTCGAGATGATTGGATTAGCTAGTCGGTGAAAACTTCTCACTTTAATTTTCTATTCTAGTTTAAATTATATACTAGGATGCAGACGGTGTTTAGTAGCACCCGATACCCGTCGTCCACAGACCATGGACGGCTTGTTTGTTTGATTGACGTGTTATGAAAATTGTTTGTGATGTTTATGTGAAACAGATAATGAAATATATTCATGTGTTGAAATAAATTAATTATTGTTAAAAATATATTTTTTAACGTGAATGTGAATAAATAAATATTCATTTACAAACCGGACGGTTTTTTATGTACACCTATTTGAAGGATATTGATTGGGATGATAAATTTTACACATCGCCCAACTGCACAAATAATATTCAGTGTTTGTTGATTTGAAACCCCACACGGGTGTTGGGATGATATTTGGCGTACACTAATCCCAATTATTTAATTGTATGTCGATCGATTGGTCGACAGGCTGTGTAAGCGTTAATGATTTATATTTAATGCTTATGCAGTTGTGTGGTGCACTTCGGATGATGGTTGATTGTTTATCGTTGCTATTATATACATTTGTTGTATGGATTCCATATAATTAACGTTATATGGTAATTGATTGGGCCTCATTCTAATCGGGAAAATAATGGATATTATAAAAGAAAATTCATGTGTTGAATATAAAAATAGTCATGTGTTGACGACGTTCATGTGTTGATAATATTCATGTGTTGAAACTATTCATGTGTTGAGTAAAATATTTTAACAATAAAATTTACATCTTTATCATATTTAAGATTAGAACCACTTTACAGTTGGAGTCTAATTGAAAATCAAACGATAGATACCATAATTTTATAAAATATGTTACATAACAAAACTAGTCGTGTGTTGACAATACTCATGTGTTGAGATTAGTCATGTGTTGAAAGAAATATAGATTCATGTGTTGAATAAAATAAATATTCATTTGTTGAATAGAATAACGAATTTATTGAAATATATAAAGCCGTGTTGGTTTGAGTTGCGCTTTTTTGACGTGAACGATATTTATATCGATTTTATTCGTTTTTATTGTGAATATAGAAAAGGTAGTGATTTCAAAATATAACGTTTTGAAAATATTATCATTTATGTAGTAATGATATGAAATATTCAATTTTGATTTCAAATTGAATATAGAGTTGGGAAATGGTTTTGAAAACGAATTTAAAACAATTTATAAAATATGTTTTAAAAGGAAATCGACGAATATATATATATATATATATATATATATATATATATATATATATATATTATATAGTGAAAATCAGCCTCACATCCCTATTTTCAAACTTAATTAAAGCCACGTCCCCCCTAACTTTACATGCATTTCCGGTCCCTAAAATGAAGGTGCCGCCCAAAAATTTTGGTCCCCTCCGCCTCCTGTTGCTCCCCCTTCGCCTTTTCTCATTTCTGACCCAAAAAAATGCGCCAGCCACTAAAAAAAAAATTCCTAAAATCTGGAAATAATCCCAGGAGTCCACGCAAATTGAAAAAAAAAAGTTGCATACTTCTGTGCAAATATTGCCTATAGTAGCATACATATATGCATATATTCATATAGTGTATTTATGTTGAAAATCTGGACCAATATATGCATACATGTATGCAACTATTAGCAAATAACTGCATACATTTATGCATACAAAGTTGAACTGAGATTCACGTGTAACGAAAAGTTGCATACATGAATGCAACTATTCTGTATATATGCATGCATATGCGCAACATTTTTAAAAGGGACCAAGGCTTGCGAATATACGCATGAATGCAGGCATTTATTCTGTACAAGAGCGTAAATGTGTGCAACAATGTCTGAAAATGGTGAATGATTGAAAAAACGTGTCAAATTTGTATATATGCATAAAAGGATGCATGTAATGCAGTTTAGCTGCATACATGTATGCATTTATACTGCAGTTTGGGCGCAACACTGAAATATTAGCATGAATGTGTGCAACTATTTACAAATAGGTGCTTCTTTTGATGCAAAAACCTGTGTTTCGCTGATTTTGTGTTTTTTTGGATTTTGAGGTGGTTTTTGATTGTTTTTCCACCTGATTTTTTTTGGCATGAACGTGTTATATTTAATAATGAATTTACGTGAGTTTTTATATTTTTTTATATGTTTTTGAAAAATAGGTACCAAATTTACAATAAGTTTAGGATCGGATGTGAGCCTTATTTTGAAACTTAATAGGGACCTGTGACTAACGGACCCTATTATATATATAATGGCCTGAATAGAACGCGCCGCGCCACGGTAGTTCGCGAATTTCGACCATTGACTTCGAATTGACGTTGCGGGAGATCCGACTGTCGGATTCTCCTAAAACTGGAACCGTTGGGTTCGTATCGAAAAGAGCTTTCCAAAGAATATTAGAAATTTGAAATCTAACGGTTGGATTTGGAATTATGTCCAAATAAAATTTGGAAAAGGTCGTTGTAAGTGCAGTTCGATGGCCGTTGATGGAAATTGACTGTATGGGCCTTGATAAAATTATTAAAAATATCAATAATTTGTGTAAAATTATAAGAAATGATTTGGGAAGAACTACGGTGAAAAAGTCCATATTTGAAAGGATAAAAATATATTTTTATCGAAATGAACTAGTTTTGAAATAGAAATAAAATCAATTTATTTTTGAAATAAATAAATTGAATTTGAAAGTGGTTTTCAAAATAATCAGAATTCCAATACGTGGAGTGGAAATGGACTTGAATCGAAATTATCTTCGGAATATTTCGATGTTGGATTTTGTGATTATACAGATATGGTTATGGAAATTTGAAAGATATAGTTATATCGTTATTTCCAATACGATATTTGTTGGTTTCGGAATTTGATATCGAATATAAGCCGGTATACCTTCTATTCAGAGCCTTGTATTTAATATCAAATGTGATTTAGGTTGTCGTGAATCGTGTTTTAGGTGACATTGGTTCTTTAACCCAGCTAAAGATTAAAACTAAGTGGAGTTTAATGAATCTATAATTAGATGGAAATGTGAATTGATAATTTAAATGATCAAATTTGGAAGGGTGATCGAGATTGGAGTACCACCAGTTTTGCTCCAAAGCGATAGTTAAATCTTTAATTAGATTTGAACGTGAAATGGTAATTAATTTTACCGATAACACCGTGGTGTTAGATATGGAGTATTACCAGTTTTGCTCCATGGGATATATAGGTTGGGATTGGGAAATAAAATAAATAATTACTTCGGTGTGGTTCGCTAATCCCGACTAGTTTGAAATGATATCCAAAGGAACATTAAAGAATAAATTTAGAAGAATTTATCTTTGATAAAATTAATGGGAACCTATTCCCTAAGAATGTGATTTTGTGAATAAAAGAATATTCTGAATTGGAATGAGGCGTTCGTTGTGTTTGTGTAACCTTTGTTTATTATATACGTGGGTTATTCAGAAAGGCCAGGTTTATACCCATTCTGAATAACCGATTCGACGATAAGTCGAAGATGAAGACGGTGGTTGAAGACTGGAAGTCTTCACATCGTTTGGGTGATTACTGATGATCTTGATTGGGCTGTACACCCAAGATGAGGGAATCAGTTGGTGATCATCCAGACGTACTTGGAGATGGATGGATATGCGAGGAAAGTGCCTCTGGTTTCATTCAGACCCAGAACGAACTTGTAAATGGATTGTGTGTCTGACATTGGATTTTATTCTGTGTTGATTGATCTCTATTAAATATACATATGTTTGGCGGCAGAGAATTTATTCTCTTGCTTAACGCCCTTCTCTGAGACGTACGAGCTCAGAGGTTGTATATCGATGGACATCAGTCGCATGGAGTGAATTGCCAGTGTGGCACGCGTAAGTGGCAATTGATCAAGCTTCTGTTGAAAAGCAAAGTCTTGTGGTTGATGATCAAAGCACGGCCTGTGTGGTGTAGCTTTGTGTATAGCGTGAATTCGCGAGCCTCACACCTCGGTATGAGTCAAAAATAGGATAGTGACTGCAGGGAGAGCACGACGTTTCTTTCTAGCTAGGGTGGTGTCAGTGACCTACCAGCCCTGACATTTATATACTTTTCACCTGTGTGGTTGTTGGAATGTGAGGCGCCTCGGATATAGGTCTGTTAGGACCGGGAAACGTGTGCTCAGGAATAACTAATCCTCCAAAGTTAGGTGAGGACCGGCCCTGAAGATCCAAGGATTGCTGTGTGCGGTCCTGAGACATTTGCTAGAGTGTCTCGAACGGAGAGGAGCTTTCACCTGGCCTCGACTCATGACGGAAATCCAATTTCCAATACGTGATATTGCGGTTTTATTTGTAGAGCCTAGTATGGAGACATAGTGGGATGGGGCACTTATGCCGTCTATGATTGATACTTATGATTTGAAGTTGTTTTATACACTATGCACTTATAATAATATCAAAATAATGTGTTTTTAACGTATCAAGCATGCTTTGGCTATTATAAGGTAAAAACTCTATCCTCCGGCTTGCGTTGCATTGTGTGATGGGACCTGGGTCTTATAATAGCTTCATTTTTTCTTTATTTAGCATTGCGCTGTTTGTTTTATGCACTGGTATTCTTGGGAGGAAACCCGTTCCGTGTTATACGGCGTGGTCCCTTGATATACCGAACTTTAAAATAAAGATTAATAACTGTTTTAGTTCTCACACCAGTCCTATGAATAACCTGGAGTTTATTGTTTTAACCTAAACTCTGGGAGCCCCTATTTTCCACATGGGCAGCTAGTAGTTTTGGTTTTGCAGATTCATATTCACAGGATCCTGATTTACAGCTGTAACGATACTCAGAAAGCTTTGTATCCGTGTATTACTTCTAGTTGTGTTTTGTATATTTTTCCACTGCTATGTAATTTATTGTAATCTCTGATATTCGTCGAATGTATTTTATTCATTTATACTCTGTATATTCTTGTATCTGATGGAATTGTTTTAATATACAATGAAATGTTCTTCCGTCTGAGTTCTGATTTGTCCTGTTCTCAAAACGATCAGGGGTTTCGAACGGTCTTAGTCGGTTTAACGATCGATTTGGATCGAGCGAAATTCCTTGTCGTCACAGTTACTCAGGATAAGTTGCCATTTCGTACAACTGCTAGCGTAATTCGCAGGGCTGCAGATAGCCTAGGGCGGTCGGATGTTTCCTGAGGGAATCAGGCGTAACCATTGTGATCGCTGCGATCTAGAGTCAAGCGAATGGAGTTATCGAATATTAGTTATTTGAATAGAATAAAAGGAGTTATCGAATATTAGTTATTCGAATAGAATAAAAGGAGTTATTGAATATAGTTTATTTGAATAGAGTTAAAAGAGTTATCGAATATAGCTTATTCGTAAGGAGTTAAGTGAAAAGAGCTAATCAAATAGGGTTAATCGATAAGAGTTAAATCCAATAGAGTTAATTGATAAGAGTAAATTGAATAGAGTAAATCGAATATAGTTTATTCGAAGAAAGGTTTTTGAATCTAGATATTCGAAAGAGAGATTATCGAATATAGTTATTCGAAGGAAGGAGTTATCGAATAGGGATTTATTCGAAAGAGAGTTACGTAAGGAAGTTTGGAATGTTGAGTATGAACATAAATAAGTTTTGAAAGGATAAATGGGTTTGTAGCACTTTTTCTACCTTAGCGATTTCAAGGACGAAATTATTTTAAGTGGGGAAGATTGTAATGACCCGGATTCTTATGGGTTAATTTTAAATATTTAATACGGATTTAAATATTGGGTGGATAATATAAATGGAATTTCAAATTAATTTATCAATTCAATAATCGAATTCGATTTAATGTCGAATAAATTAAATTATCGTAATGAAGTAATAATTTAATTTAAAAAATATACAGCTAAATCGAATCAGTTCAGATGATCAGTATAAAATTCAGTTGAGTTAGAATAATAATATGAAATTATTATCGAAGAATTTAAATGGTTTGAACTTTAAATTATATCAATTTAAATAAATATCTTCCACAGACGATCGAACTGGACATCGTGACTTATCCTAGTGGGTTCAGAATAGTGGTATTACCCTAGGATTGACAGTTGTTGGGTTCAGAAAAGAGTTCAGAACCATGGAGTATTTTAAATTAAAGGATACGATTAAAAACAAATAAAAATAAAAATAAAAATATTATTTTGTGGACATAATAAAACCATCAAGGCAAAAGAAAAGGAGGCCTTGCTGTCCATTTTAAAACCCGCACCCCCTACCTACCTCTTCTATAAATCGCACTCAAATCCTCCCTCTTCTAATTCTTTCCTTTGCAAACTGAAATCAAAAGCTTCAGTGAAAGAGAAAAATGGATTCCTTTTTAAATCGCTAAACCGTAAATCAAAGCTCCCACAAATGAAAAACTAGATGCTTGCGATTTCATTAAGTGGTTCGTCGATTTCAGTTCGGGTCTGAGGTTCATTGCGATTTCAAATTTGAGGAGTGACAACCGTATTCGAATTAGCATCTCGAACGGTGCTACAACCTTACGCTCGAATGTAGAGGAGCTCGACGATGGAACTATCACAGCCATGGATGTGCGTTGTTTACAAAAGGGTCGGAGATGGGATGCTATGAGTTCGGCGTGGAGTTGCGGTTTGTAAGGAGGAACAAGGTGCGATTTTGAATAGGTAAACAGGAGTTGGTTCGACACTGGAAGATGGAAATGAAGGGGACAGGAGTTCGAAAGGGATTTCTGGATGGCCATTGGAATTCACGGTTGCTTGGGATTGGCATGGTTCGATCTGTGTTAGAATAAGGAGGGTAAATGTTACAAGCAGGAAAAGTCTGATTCAACACCGTTGGTTCAGCCTCGAGCCTCTGAGCTCGCAGGTGCTATAAGACGCAGGGAGTTGTTTCAGTAGTGAGGGTGGATTTCTGGATGGTAGTAGTGAACTTGGAGACAAGCGACTATTAAAGGAGAGATGGCACTTGAGTCTGAAAGGAAAATAGATTAAGGTAATTTTATTTTAGTTATTTTCTTTTTATTCCAGAATTTACAAGGAGATTTATTTATATAAATTGGTAATGAATTATGATGAATTAGTTTATATAATTGAAAATCTAATTTATTTAAAAGAAATTGGAAAAGGTAATTAAAGTTGTTGTTTATTTATTTAAGTAAGCATTGAAAATATATATGGTTAAGTGTTTGAAAATACATAGAATAAATTAATCTAGAGGATAGGTTAGTTTAAATTAAAAATCATTTAACCGTTGAATTAAATTAATGGTAGGTACAAAATTAATTTATTCAACAAGATGGAAAGGCGAGATGATGGAGAATGTTAAATAAATATTCGGCAAAGGAAAATCACGATGAGTAAATCTCACTCACCTTAATTAGAATTATTTTTATATCGTTAAAAATAATTGTGGTTTCTTATTTGGATTTCTCTGGTTGCTTTAAATATATTATTTATTTAGGGTTGACTATTATATATATTGGGTTGATGATTGGGTTGATTCCCGCAGTCTCATTAGCGGATGCCCGCAGTTTCATAGCGGATGATTTCCCTATGCGTCCCACAAAAATATAAATTAGTGGATGACCTTCATACCACGATATAATACCTCGAAGCAGGATAGGTATTACTATGTTGACTAACGTATATGGATGCAGGAAAACAGGTTGGAGGAATCCAACTGGATTCCTCAAAAATATATTATCTGTTGTTTATTTGTTTGCATATATATTGCCATATATGATGTGTTAGAAAACCTGAAATAAATAATTGGTTGTTTGGTGTTTAAATATCACTGGGCCTAAGCGTTAACTTATAAAAATATCCTGAAAATGATATTTGAGATTTAAAGGGGAAATTCTATTTTTTTTAGAATTTGAAATGTGAATAGAATAAAAATATTAACTTGTTTTAAAAGAAATAAAACAAGTAGTTCCTTTATAAATGAAGTTTATAAATATTTCTTTTATAAACGAAGTTTATAAATGAAGTGAAAAGAATTATCATTGGATAATTCAGAAATAAAATACAAGTGTGAAATTGAAACGGGAAATCTATTTTTTTTCAAAAGTAGAAATATCGATTTCAATAGGGATTGAAATCGAGACTTGTTTAAAGAATGAATAAAGAAAGTTTGAAATAGAATTTGAATATAGAAATTCAAATGGGGTTTGAATATAGAAATTCAAATGGAATTCAAATATAGAATTTAAATGTATAAAATATAAAGGAATTCAAATACAGAATTTGAATATCGAAAGTGAAATGGGATTTGAATATAGAAATTTAGATGGAGTTTGAATATAGAAATTCAAATGGAATTCAAATATAGAATTTGAATATATAAAATTTGAATAGAATTGAATATAGAATATCAGAATGGAGTCTGAATATAGAAATTCAAATGGGAATTTAAATATAGAATTCAAATAAAAGTGAAAATGGAGTTTAAATCAAGAAAAATTCAAATAGAGTTAAAATGGAGTTTGAATATTAGAATTCAAGCAGAAATGAATTGGAGTTTGAATATTAGAATTCGAATAGAGCTAAAATGGAGTTGAATTCATTTTAACGAAGTTAAAAAGTTTATATATATAAATATAATTAAAACGAACTCACCGCAGCGCTGTAGTTCGTAAATTGGCGATTCGAACTTCAATTGAGTATACAGAATTCAATTGAAGTCGGAATTCTTTGAAACAAGAACCGTCAGGACCAGTTAGATAATAGTTTTCTAATAGAAGAGAAAAATCTGAATTTCGTCGAATAGATTTTGGGATATGTCAAAATCAAATTTCTAAAAATGCAGCGCCAAAATCATTTAAAATCAATAAGGGTTTATTTATATAAATATAGGGATTTTTAAGCAAATAATAATCCAAATTTCCATTTGAAAAATCTAGACAGGAGATACAAAGTAAATATGAACTCCAGTGAAGTAAGTGGAATGATTTTTGAGACAAAAATCATATTTTAAATGGTTAAATAGAATTAACTAAATTGGAGAATAATTAGTTAAAGGAAATTTGAATCGAAATTGGGTTTTTGGATAATTGAAAGAGATTGAGAATTCATATTCGAAATCGAATATATAACTCGAGTTGAAAATATAATTAGATTAGTTTATAATTAAGTTGAAATATATTTGAACATGTTATATTCAAATAAAAAGGTAAAATAGGCAAACAATTAATTAGCAAATCAATTAACGAATTAATTAACGAGTTGAGTTAAAATGAGTGTATTAAGTTGAAATGAATTAGAAATGTGTGGATATACATGAGACAGGTTTGGGATGAAGTTAATGAAGATATATATTAGAATGCCTGACAAAAGGTACGTATTTAATTCATATATGAGATTTTATGCGCCGTATCGGCAAGCCGCTTGGCTTTTTCTTTTTCTTTTGGATTGGTGAGGGCCATGGGAGGCTATTTGAAATATCCCGATGCTCCCGGTACAAAGGAGGTTATGGTGAATTTTTCCGTAAATTTAAGGAGTTAGAATATTTTTAAGAAGTTTGAAAACTAGAATCTATATACCAATACATATAGAAGTCGATAAGGAAACGAACTTAGAAATAGAATAATATAATCATAAAGGAAGACTAGGAATAAAATCTCGAAAGAATAGAAAGAGAAAGTGTATATGTGTTTAAAAGTGAATAAGTAATTGTATGGTATTGATTATTCGAGTAAGTAGTCATATCTGTTTTGACGTTATAAATGTTATTCAGTCAAGGTCTGAGAGGTAGTTATACCCCAACTTGATTGATTTCATTATTAACAAATAAATAGTAAGATTCCAGGCTCGAAGATCAATGTTAGATAAGAGTTAGTTGAATATAGTATTTGGGTTGTCGTAATGATGTTTTACACAACATCCGTTTTAACCCAAACAAGTGTAAACTTGGAAATAGAATAATAAATATTTCCTTAGTATAGAAATAAACGGGATCGGAAAAGAGATAAGGAATTGGTTTCCTCCCAAGAATACCAGTGCATATAACAAAACAGCGCAATGCTTTTTGGAAAAATGAAGCTATTATAAGACCCAGGTCCTATCACACAATGCAACGCAAGCCGGGGGATAGGGTTTTCCCTTATAATAGCCAAACATGCTTAGTACGTTTAAAACAAATCATTTGATACTATTATAAGTGTATAGTGTCAAAACAATTTCAAATCATAAGTATCAATCATAGACGACATGGGTACCATATATCATGTCGCCATACTAGTTCTATAATTAAAAACACAAAATCACGTGTTTGGAAATTGGATTTCCGTCATGAACCAAGACAAAATATAGTCCTTACCAAATTCGAGACTGCCTAGCCCGAGTCTCAGGATCAGAATGCATCGACCCTTGGATCGTCAGGGCCGGTCCACGCAGAGTGGATTAAAATGCCTGAACACTACGTTTCTCCGCCCTTTGGGGCGTAAATGAGCCAACGAATGACTCCATCGGTCCCGGATCGACCGATATAACCGAGGCGACTCGCAACAGCAACAACCACATAAGTCAAACTCGTCAGGGCGTGTAAAACCACTGATGCCACTTCTAGCTAGGAAGAAACGCAGGCCCTCCCTGATGTCCTCTCCCGTTTCTGGTTCGTACCGGGGTGTGAGGATCGCGATTTCACGTTACACACAAAGCTATGTCACATAGGCGGTGCTTTGATCATCACCACATGACTTTGCTTTTCAACAGAAGTCCTGATCATTGCATCTTAGCATGCCACACAGGCAATTCACACCGTGCAACTGATGGCTATCAATCACACAGAATGAATTCCAATGTCAGACACACATTCCATTTGCAAGTCCGTTCTGGGTCTGAACGAAACCGGAGGCACTATATATCTCGCAAACCCATCGATCACCATGTACGTCTGGACGATCACCACTCATTATCCATATTTCAGGATGCCTCCCAATCAGGACCTCGGTTACCATCCAAACGAGGTGAAGATCTCCGGTCTTCGACCACCGTCTTCATCTTCGATTTCATATCGTCGATTCAGTTATTCAGAATGGGATAAACCCGGTCTTTCTGAGCAACTCGCGTATATAATAAACAAGTGTTACACAAACACAACATACGCCTCATTCCAATTCATCAGTCACTAACCATAAATTAACAAGAGAACAATTCCCCAAATATTAACCCCGGAGGACGAAACCAACATCAGATCAATACCCAGGAAACCGTTCTGCTTAGCTAACCTACAGTTAGTTTCTAAATTTCACATTCTTAGGGAAAGGTTCCCATTAATTTTATCAAAGATAAATTCCTTTAATTTTATTCTTTAATCATCCTTCGAAAATCAATTCAAACCAAATTTTGGTTTATCCAAAGTAGTCGGGATTAACGAACCTTACTGAAGTAATCATTTGTTTTAATTTCCCAATCCCAACCTATTCATCCCATGAAGTAAAACTGGTAATACTTCATATCTAACACCACAGTGTTATCGGTAAATTCAATTACCATTTCACGTTCAAATCTAATTAAAGATTTAACTATCGCCTGGAGCAAAACTGGTGATACTCCATTCTCGATCTTTTCAATCTAATTAAAGATTCATTAAAACTCTACTTAGTTTTAATCTTTAACTGGGTTAAAGAATCAGTGTCATTTAAAATACGGTTCACGATAAACCCCAAAATCACATCACATTTCAATCAGTCCCTAACCGTAAATTAACAAGTGAGCAATTCCCTAAGTATTAACCCCGAAGCCCGAAACCAACATTAGATAAATACCCCGGAAACCATTCAACTTAACTAACCTCTAGTTAGTTTCTGATTTTCTTAACTCCTTTGGGTCTAAGAATAGTATTATTGAAGATACCGTTCATGACAACCCAAAATCACATTTCATTAATAATCGGGTTAAAGAACAGTGTCATTTAAAACACGGTCCACGATAAACCCCAAAATCAATTCCAATTCAATTCCAGTTAAATATCATTTAATTGGTACACTTCATTAAATCTAAATAAAAAGATTTAATCTTTTTCTCAACTGGGCTTAAGAGCAGTGTTAATGAAGACACCATTCACGACAAACCCAAATCACATTTGATATTAAACACAAGGCTCTGAATAGAAAATATACCGGCTTATATTCAATATCAAATTCTACGACCAACAAATATCGTATTGGAAATAACGATATATATATCTTTCAAATTTCCATAACAATATCTGTATAATCACGAAATCCAACATCGAAATAATCCAAAGACAATTTCGATTCAAATCCATTCCAATTCAATTATTGGAAATTCTGGTTACTTTTAAAACCCTTTTCAAATCCAATTTATTTATTTAAAAATAAATAGAATTATAATTCTAGTTCAAAACTAGTTGATTTCGATAAAAATCTATTTTTATCTTTTCAAATATGGAGTTTTTCATCCCAAATCTTCACAAATCATTTCTTATGATTTTACACAAATTATTACTATTTTTAATAATTTTATCAAGGCCCGCATAGTCGATTTCCATCAACAGCCATCGAACTGCACTTACAACGACCTTTTCCAAATTTGATTTGGAAATAATTCCAAATCCATCCGTTAGATTTCAAATTTCTAATATTCGTTAGAAAGCTCTTTTCGATACGAACCCAACGGTTCCGGTTTCAGGAGAATCCGACGGTCAGATCTTCTGTAATATCCGTTCGAAGTCAATAGTCGAAATTCGTGAACTACCGCGGCGCGGCGCGTTCTATTCAGGCCATTATATTATATATGATATATATAATATATACTTCGTCGATTTCCTTTTGAAAACATATTTTTATAATTCGTTTTATATTCGTTTTCAAAACGATTTCAACTTCATTTCTAATTCAAATCAAAGTTGAATTTTTCCTTATAAATTAGTTTTAAATTCATTTCAAATTGATTTCAATTCAAATTGATTTCAATTCAAATTGATCTCTAATTCAATTTCAGTTCGTTTTCAATTCAATTTCAATTCGAATTCATTTATATTCAATTCGAATTCATTTATATTCAATTTCAATTCGAATTCATTTATATTCAATTTAATTCGAATTTCAAGTCTTTTCAAAATATCAGATTTTGAAATCACTTTCGATATTCATTATAAAATGAATAAAATCGATATAAATATCGTTCACATCAAAATGGCGTCAATCTAATCAACACGGCTTCATATATTTCTATTTTCAAATATTCTATTTCAAATATTTCTTTTTCAAATAATTCTATTTCAAATATTTCTTTTTCAAAATTGGAATGAGACCCAATCAATTACCATATAATGTTAATTATATGGATTTTCTACAGCACATGTATACAATAACAACGATGAATAATCAACCATCATCCAAAGTGCATTCTACACTGTATAAGCATCGAATATAAATATTTAACGCTTATAACAGTCTGTCAATCAGTCGATCGACATACAACTAACTACTGGGATTAGTGTATGTCATATATCACCCCAATACCCGTGTGGGATTTTCAAACAATCAAACACAAATTTTATTTTTGCAGTTGGGCGATGTGTAAAATTTATCGTCCCAATCAATATCAATCAAATGTGTGTATATAAACAAATCGTCCGATTTGTTTGTTTTTATTTTTATTTCATTTCATATACACATTAAAAATCCTATTTTCAACTATAAGATATTTTAACTATATAAATAATTTATTTTCATTTTACATCACATCACACAATCAACTACACATCAAAATCAAACAATCAACAAACAAGCCGTCCATGGTCTGTGGACGACGGGTGTCGGGTGCTACTAAACACCGTCTGCATCCTAGTATATATTTTAACTAGAAAATTAAATAAAAGGTGAGGAGTTCTCACCAAAGCTATTGTAACGTCCCGGATTTTTAGCTGTTATATAATGAATATTTAAATTAGTTTTAAATATTTAACTAGGAATATAAATGAATTTTAATATTGAATTTATCAATTTAAAAATCAATATACGATTTAATATTGAATAGTCATAATATGAAAACGTAATATAATTGAATTCGCAGTTAGAAGTGAATCAAAATATAATTGAATTTGAATCGAAATGATTCTGTCAATCAATGTAGATTTTGTATTGAACTAGAATGATAATAATTGTTTATCATCATTAATTTTATTTATTTGAAATCAATGTATACTTTAAATTGAACTTAATTTTAATCGTCAGTTTGAATTTATATCCCGACGATCGAATTAGACTTTGAAACCTGTTTCGTTGTGTTCACGGTAGAGGTTAAGCCGTAGGAATGTTAGTCGTTGCGCCTCGGTTTGTGTTCTTTACCGCAAGATTTTTTTTTTTTGTAAATAAGTATAAGATCACCTCGAAATCAAATCAAAATGTTTTCATAATTTATTTCAGCCACCCTATCTATTACTTAAGCCGACCCTAACATTTCATTTCACAGACCTACTGTTTTTCTTGAAAACAATATTCTGTCTTCCAGCTTCGATACAAAGGGAAACAGGATTTTGATGGCCTTTGTACTTATGTCTTCTCTTGCATCTATAAATAAACGCAATACCCTCATTTTTTTTCTATCTTCCCTGTTTCGATATTTCCTTCAGAAAAATCGAATGCCTCAATTAAAGCCACCACACTCCTCTTAATCAATTTAAGGTTGTAGCGACTGGGGTAGGATCCGAATAAAAATCTGTTGGATTGGGAAGTTGCGATGGGTATAGGAGGTGAGATACTGGAAGTTTTGGGGTTGCGGAAGCTGTTAAAAAAAATCGCGGTGGAGCATTGGTGATAATCTGGAAGGGTGCGACTGTGAAATGGGGTGCGATACGAAGAATGGATGTTGCAATTACAAGTGGAAGAACGTGAAGGAAAGGGGATTCCTGGATCCGTACATGCGAACTGAAAGGGAGTACGGAAGGTTCTCTGTAGGATAGTGAATGCTGGGCCAATTTATGAGACATTGCAGTGGTGTTGAGGTCCCTCAGGTGGTGTACAATAGCAAGGTGGCAGGTGATAGAGGAGGGAATGGAAATTGAGAGCGAGATGCTCGACAAAATGCCGAAGTAGGTGTTGATCAGTATATTGGGCTGATTTTCAAAAGGAATGGATCGACGATCGTGGAGCTTGCATCATAATTTGTCGAGGAAAGCGAGGTATTAAAAAAATTCGGTCGAGGCGATTCATAGCCGTGAGATCTCGAATTAGACATAAATATTCAGCAAATAAAAATCAAGGTGAGTAAATCTCACTCACCTTTTATTTATAATTATTTTTACTTCATAAAAATAATTGTTGTTGCTTGTTTGGGTTTTTCTGCTTGTTTTATATATATTAGTTATTTAGGCTATTATATATATATATATATATTGGGTTGATTGATTGGTTGGATTCCCGCAGTCTCATTAGCGGATGCCCGCGGTACCATAGCGGATGATTACCCTATACGCCCCACGCTATGATTAGTGGATGACCTTCTATATCGCGATATTCTGCCACGAAGCAGAGTGGGTATTATTTATGTGCTAACGTCTGTGGATGCAGGGAAACAGGTTGGAGGAATCCAACAGGATTCCTCAAAAATATATTATCTGTTTGCTGTTTGTTTGATTTTATATATATTCATATATGATGTGTTAAAAATCAAATGAATGAAAATTGGTTGATTTGATTGTTTAAAATATCACTGGGGCTTGAATATTGATTTATAAAAATATCGCGGAAGGGATATTTGAGATTTAAAAGAGAAAATTCTATTTTTCTAAAATAGAATTTGAATTTAAAATGGAATAAAAATGTTTAACTTGTTTTAAAAGGAAATAAACAAGTATTTCATTTATACACAAAGTTTTAAATGAAGTGAAAAGAATTATCATTGGACAATTCAAAAGTAAATTATAAGTGTGAATTTGTTAAGGGGAAATCTATTTTTCCAAAGTAGAAAATATTTATTTCAAAGGAAATTGGAAGCGATACTTTGTTTAAAAATATAAACAAGTAAAATAAAAGGGAATTTGAATAAAGAGAAATTTGAAAAGAAGTTTGAATATTTGAATTCAAATAGAATTTAAAAGAAGTTTTGAATATTTGGATTTCAAATAGAAACCCAAATGGAGTTAAATATTTAAATTCAAGTATGAATTTCAAATATAGGTATTCAAAAAAAAAGGATTTGAATATAGAAATTAAAGTGGAATTTAAATCAAGAAAATAAAGTATGGTATTTGAATTCAACGAGATATAAATATGGTATTTAAATTCAAAAAGAATTTAAATATGGCATTTGAATTCAAGGAAAATTTAAATATGGAATTTGAGTCCAAGGAGAATCAATATGGAATTTGAGTTAAAAGGAGTTTTTAAATACTTGGAATTCAAAAAGAGTTGGAATATTTGGGAATTCAAATAAAAAGTAGAAATAAGGTTTGAATAATAGAAATTGGAAGAGAATTTGAATCATATAATTCAAATGGAATTTAAAACATAGAATTTGAAATAGAATTCAATAGAATTCAAATATGGGATTTGAATATAGCAATTCAAATAGAATTTGGATAAATGAATTTGAATATAGAGTTTCAAGGTAGAATTGTAATGAAATTTGAAATGTCGAATTCAAGAGAATTGAATATGGTTTTGAATTTAGAATTCAAAGAAGAATTGAATATAAACTTCAAATATAATCGAAATAGAGTTTGAATATATAACTCAAATAGAATTGAATATGAAGTTTGAATAGAGATTTGAAATAGAAATTCAAGTATTGAATTTGAATATCAAATAGAAAAGGAATTGGGATTTGAAAATAGAATTCAAAAGTGAGATTGGAATTTGAATCAAGAAATTCAAATAGAGGAAAATGGAGTTTGAATATTAGAAATACAAATGGAGTTGGATTCATTTTAACGAAAGTTTAAAAGTTTATATATATAAATATAAATAAAACGAACTCGCCGCAGCGCTGTAGTTCGCAAATTGGCAACTCGAACTTCGATTGAGTATACAGGACTCAATTGATGTCGGAATTCTTTGAAACAAGAATCGTCAGGACCGGTTGAATAATAATTTTCTAATGGAAGAGAAAAATCTGGATCTCGTCGAGTAGATTCTGAGTTATGTCAAAAATCAGATTTTCAGAAAAGCAGCGCCAGAACCATTATAAAACCATAACGGTTTGTTTAAATAAACTAAAGGATTTTAAAGAAATAAAATCCGAATTTGCCATGAAAAAATCCAGACTTGAGTTGTAAATTAAATACGAACCCAAGTGGTGTAAATGAGATGATTGTTGAAACAAAAAAATCAGATTTTTAATTATTGATTAGAATTGACTAATTTAAAGAAATTAGTAATGGAATTTTAGAATCGAAATTTGGGTTTTGAATCAGAAAAGGGGTGTGTAAATTCATATTCGAAATAGAATATGAAACTTGAATTAGAAATGACATTCGATTGTTGTATCAACAAATTAATATATATTTGAACGTGATATGTTCAAATAACAAGTGAAATAGGCTAAGAAGCTAATTAAAGAATAAATGGGCGGAACTGAATTCAAACGATTGGTTTGAGTTGAATTGAATTGCAAACAGGTGAACATGTGTAAGCAGGTTTGATATGGAGTATATGAAGATTTAAATTTATGTGCTCGACAAAAAGGTACATGTTTAATTCATATATGAGATTTTATGCGCCGTATCGGCAAGCCGCTTGGCTTTTTCTTTTTCTTTTTGAGATTAGAAGGACCGGGGAAGCTATTTGAAATTTCCCGATGCTCCCGATACAGGGGAGGTTATGGCGAATTTTTCCGGAAATTTAAGGAGTTAGAATATTTTTAAGAAAATTTGATAATTAGAATCAGTGTATCGATATATATAGAATTCAATAAGGAAATGAACTTAAAAATAAAACAGTATAAACAAAATGGGAAATATATATACATTTTAGAAATGGAAAATTTGTTTAATATGGTATTGATTATTCGAGTAGCAGTCTGGCCTGTTTTGAAGTTAATAATATTTTCAGTCAAGGTTTGAGAGGTAATTATACCCCAACTTGATTGATTATTCTTATTGGATGATAAATGGCAAGACTTGGTCTCGAAGATCAATGTTTAAAGAGATTCAGTTGAAGGAAGTATTTTGGGTTGTTGTAACGATGTTTTACACAACATTCGTTTGTCCCAAGTGATGAAACTTTGGAAATATAAAAGTAAATATTTCCTGAGTATAATTAAAATAGTCGGGATAGAGATAAGTGATTGAAATTGTTCCCAAATTGCAAATAGAGATATTTTCTAATATATAGAAAATAAAAGAAGTTAATAATTGGAAACGTTTTCCAAATGGCATAAGGGCCAATATGGTTATTGAAAATATTTGGTTAACAAATATTGATGGAGAAAATGGAAAAGTGATTTAATTAATGAATAATTAATTAAAGAGCCTAGTGATTTGTTTGATATGTTGGATGAACACTTGTTTTTATTCGATAGTTAAATCACAGACTATCGAAGTTTTTACCATCGTTGTCAATATGGAGAGACCGGTTGGATTATTATCCGAGAACCACTCCGTATTGGCAGTAGCGTTGCGAATCAGATTATATGAAGATAATCGAAGACGGAGTAAAGTGCAAGGACTCTTTCTATTAAATAGAAATAGTGCCTTCGGTTTCGTTCAATCCTAGAACGAAGGTAAATGGATGAATGCCTGACAGAGTATTTCCAATGATCAAATGGGTTGGTCTGTATAAATATATATGGTTGCAACGGATTTATTCCCTTAGCATAACATCCAGAATATTTGTGCAAACTCAACTAGTGATTAACAGGATCTGAAAATGTGGCATTCAAAGTGATTGGGCTATCAATGAATGGCAAGTATTCGTAGCCTCAGGCCTCAACAACCGGGAAAGGACAAAAATCGGGCAGGCAGCATGGCTATGTGGGTCGCACCCATTAGGATGTATAATCACCTATCTAGAGGTTCATTTAATTTCTTATTCTATTCGATGCTGTCCCAGTCGGGAGGCGGTTGCTAATCCCAACCGTTGGTGATATACATTCGATACACTCAAGCGAAATGAGTGGTCGGTCATGTGTGGGCCGGGTTACAAGATGTTCTTGTTGAACCCAGTGTATTCCTCTCTAGAGATACACTAGCGGAAGGTGGTTCCATACCTTGTCATGTTGGAAATCCAATCTCCAATAAGCGCCATGCGGTTTTTGATTTTATAATGTATATGTGGAGCGTGAGATGCAAGCGTTCTGCTATTTGGTTATTTACTTGATGTAGACATTATTATAATATCACTGGATTTTCGTATCAAAGTGTTTTGGGTTATAGTAAGGTAAAAACCGTCCGTGTTTATGTGTGGGCTGGTCTTACTATTACCTTTTCTTTTGAAAGGATTTTTAAAGTTAAACAAGTGGTTGGAGTTTACTCACACCAGTCCCATGACTGACCCAGAGTTTATTTTGTTTTGTTTCCCCTAAACTCTTGGGTGCCCAAATTTGTACGGGCAGTCAAGTAGTCGGGATTTCACAGATTTATTTGAAGGAGCTGGAAGCAGGAGGCTTCACCGGTTAGCTATAGGCTATCATATATTCCGCTGTGGACCTTGTTTGTATCTGGAAACAGGTGTTTATAACTGTTCCAGAAATGACTGTTGTCTCTGATGATGGTATGTATATAAAGTTACTGATTTGTATTTCAAAAGTTATGTTATATAATATATTTTATTCGTACCGCTGTGAGATTCGTGTTTACTTTGATTATGCTCAGTTGTGTTCTTTTTCTTCTATTCTATCAGTTCTATCTTTTCTACCTCACCCTCTAATTTCTTCTATTAATGATACGGTATTTTCGATGTCTGAACAGTCGACGCTGGGTTTTGTGTCGATTTTCGGAGTCGAAAATCGCGTGGTCGTTACAGTGGTATCAGAGCTTAAGTTGAGCGAATACCTAGGCTTGATGGGGTTGTGCTCATTAGAGATAGGGTCAGTAGTACCCTAGAATGAGTTGAGCATATATATACGAGAGAGCGTATTTGTAAATTGATATAAAAGTTGTTTTATATTGTGTTGGCTAGTCTGTAGAGTGGTTTATGAATTCTGGTCGAATCATGGGACGCCACGACATCGATAAGAGTCTGTAAATATTTGAACAGAAGATTGAACACGATATAGTTTTAAAATGGGTAGATGAAATAATTTTACCCAAAATTCTATTTTGATATAAAATTAATAATTTTCTGAAATTATTGGATGTGTTGATTGTTATCGTTATAATCAAATTTGATTATAAAAATTGGAATGGTTATATATAACCAAAATAAAACTTGTATATGAATAACATATACAAATGAAATGAATTGAAATTGAATTCAAAACAAAATTTGAAAATTAAATCCTAGGAAGTTTGAAATATTTTTGGAAGTATATTAGAACAATATAGCTTTGTTTTAAAAGGATTTTAAATGGATTTTGAAATTGTTAAGCACTGAGCTCACTTCGGTGGCTGGGAAATAATTCTGATGATGGTCGCGACATCATCAGTGTTCATTTTCGAGTTCTAAGTGACGAATGACTACCTTAGAAAAGTTTTTGATGGAAATTTGTTTTGAAAGAAAACAATTGGTTTGGAAATTCAAATGTTTTGAATTTGAAATGGAAATATATATGAATATTTTTATGTGACTTCCGAAGGATTTGAAAGGAAAACCCGGGAATTTGAATTCTAAAATCTAAATTTAACTTAAGCAAGTTAAATGGATAGAAATGATGGAAACCAGTTAAATGAACTGAAATTAAATATTTCCATGAAAAGCTAAAGTTGTATGGGACTTGAGTTATAGAATATGAAATACTGAGTTATAACAAAGTGGGTTTTGAAAAGTTAACGGGTTTGTAGCATTTCTTCTACCTTAGTAATTTCGGGGACGAAATTCTTTTAAGGGGGAAGGAATGTAACGTCCCGGATTTTTAGCTGTTATATAATGAATATTTAAATTAGTTTTAAATATTTAACTAGGAATATAAATGAATTTTAATATTGAATTTATCAATTTAAAAATCAATATACGATTTAATATTGAATAGTCGTAATATGAAAACGTAATATAATTGAATTCGCAGTTAGAAGTGAATCAAAATATAATTGAATTTGAATCGAAATGATTCTGTCAATTAATGTAGATTTTGTATTGAACTAGAATGATAATAATTGTTTATCATCGTTAATTTTATTTATTTGAAATCGATGTATACTTTAAATTGAATTTAATTTTAATCGTCAGTTTGAATTTATATCCTTTCCCGACGATCGAATTAGACTTTGAAACCTGTTCCGTTGTGTTCATGGTAGAGGTTAAGCCGTAGGAATGTTAGTCGTTGCGCCTCGGTTTGTGTTCTTTACCGCAAGATTTTTTTTTTTTTTTTGTAAATAAGTATAAGATCACCTCGAAATCAAATCAAAATGTTTTCATAATTTATTTCAGCCACCCTATCTGTTACTTAAGCCGACCCTAACATTTCATTTCACAGACCTACTGTTTTTCTTGAGCACAATATTCTGTCTTCCAGCTTCGATACAAAGGGAAACAGGATTTTGATGGCCTTTGTACTTATGTCTGCTCTTGCGTCTATAAATAAACGCAATACCCTCATTTTTTTTCTATCTTCCCTCTTTCGTTATTTCCTTCAGAAAAATCGAATGCCTCAATTAAAGCCACCACACTCCTCTTAATCAATTTAAGGTTGTAGCGACTGGGGTAGGATCCGAATAAAAATCTGTTGGATTGGGAAGTTGCGATGGGTATAGGAGGTGCGATACTGGAAGTTTGGGGTTGCGGAAGCTGTTAAAAAAAATCGCGGTGGAGCATTGGTGATAATCTGGAAGGGTGCGACTGTGAAATGGGGTGCGATACGAAGAATGGATGTTGCGATTACAAGTGGAAGAATGTGAAGGAAAGGGGATTCCTGGATCCGTACATGCGAACTGAAAGGGAGTACGGAAGGTTCTCTATAGGATAGTGAATGCTGGGCCAATTTATGAGACATTGCAGTGGTGTTGAGGTCCCTTAGGTGGTGTACAATAGCAAGGTGGTAGGTGATAGAGGAGGGAATGGAAATTGAGAGCGAGATGCTCGACAAAATGCCGAAGTAGGTGTTGATCAGTATATTAGGCTGATTTTCAAAAGGAATGGATCGACGATCGTGGAGCTTGCATCATAATTTGTCGAGGAAAGCGAGGTATTAAAAAAATTCGGTCGAGGCGATTCATAGCCGTGAGATCTCGAATTAGACATAAATATTCAGCAAATAAAAATCAAGGTGAGTAAATCTCACTCACCTTTTATTTATAATTATTTTTACTTTGTAAAAATAATTGTTGTTGCTTGTTTGGGTTTTTCTACTTGTTTTATATATATTAGTTATTTAGGCTATTATATATATATATATATATATATATATATATATATATTGGGTTGATTGATTGGTTGGATTCCCGCAGTCTCATTAGCGGATGCCCGCGGTACCATAGCGGATGATTACCCTATACGCCCCACGCTATGATTAGTGGATGACCTTCTATATCGCGATATTCTGCCACGAAGCAGAGTGGGTATTATTTATGTGCTAACGTCTGTGGATGCAGGGAAACAGGTTGGAGGAATCCAACAGGATTCCTCAAAAATATATTATCTGTTTGCTGTTTGTTTGATTTCATATATATTCATATATGATGTGTTAAAAATCAAATGAATGAAAATTGGTTGATTTGATTGTTTAAAATATCACTGGGGCTTGAATATTGATTTATAAAAATATCGCGGAAGGGATATTTGAGATTTAAAAGAGAAAATTCTATTTTTCTAAAATAGAATTTGAATTTAAAATGGAATAAAAATGTTTAACTTGTTTTAAAAGGAAATAAACAAGTAGTTCATTTATACACAAAGTTTTAAATGAAGTGAAAAGAATTATCATTGGACAATTCAAAAGTAAATTATAAGTGTGAATTTGTTAAGGGGAAATCTATTTTTCCGAAGTAGAAAACATTTATTTCAAAGAAAATTGGAAGCGATACTTTGTTTAAAAATATAAACAAGTAAAATAAAAGGGAATTTGAATAAAGAGAAATTTGAAAAGAAGTTTGAATATTTGAATTCAAATAGAATTTAAAAGAAGTTTTGAATATTTGGATTTCAAATAGAAACCCAAATGGAGTTAAATATTTGAATTCAAGTATGAATTTCAAATATAGGTATTCAAAAAAAAAAGGATTTGAATATAGAAATTAAAGTGGAATTTAAATCAAGAAAATAAAGTATGGTATTTGAATTCAACGAGATATAAATATGGTATTTAAATTCAAAAAGAATTTAAATATGGCATTTGAATTCAAGGAAAATTTAAATATGGAATTTGAGTCCAAGGAGAATCAATATGGAATTTGAGTTAAAAGGAGTTTTTAAATACTTGGAATTCAAAAAGAGTTGGAATATTTGGGAATTCAAATAAAAAGTAGAAATAAGGTTTGAATAATAGAAATTGGAAGAGAATTTGAGAATTTGAATCATATAATTCAAATGGAATTTAAAACATAGAATTTGAAATAGAATTCAATAGAATTCAAATATGGGATTTGAATATAGCAATTCAAATAGAATTTGGATAAATGAATTTGAATATAGAGTTTCAAGGTAGAATTGTAATGAAATTTGAAATATCGAATTCAAGAGAATTGAATATGGTTTTGAATTTAGAATTCAAAGAAGAATTGAATATAAACTTCAAATATAATCGAAATAGAGTTTGAATATATAACTCAAATAGAATTGAATATGATGTTTGAATAGAGATTTGAAATAGAAATTCAAGTATTGAATTTGAATATCAAATAGAAAAGGAATTGGGATTTGAAAATAGAATTCAAAAGTGAGATTGGAATTTGAATCAAGAAATTCAAATAGAGGAAAATGGAGTTTGAATATTAGAAATACAAATGGAGTTGGATTCATTTTAACGAAAGTTTAAAAGTTTATATATATAAATATAAATAAAACGAACTCGCCGCAGCGCTGTAGTTCGCAAATTGGCAACTCGAACTTCAATTGAGTATACAGGACTCAACTGATGTCGGAATTCTTTGAAACAAGAATCGTCAGGACTGGTTGAATAATAATTTTCTAATGGAAGAGAAAAATATGGATCTCGTCGAATAGATTCTGAGTTATGTCAAAAATCAAATTTTCAGAAAAGCAGCGCCAGAACCATTATAAAACCATAACTGTTTTTTTAAATAAACTAAAGGATTTTAAAGAAATAAAATCCGAATTTTCCATGAGAAAATCCAGACTTGAGTTGTAAATTAAATACGAACCCAAGTGGTGTAAATGAGATGATTGTTGAAACAAAAAAAATCAGATTTTTAATTATTGATTAGAATTGACTAATTTAAAGAAATTAGTAATGGAATTTTAGAATCGAAATTTGGGTTTTGAATCAGACAAGGGGTGTGTAAATTCATATTCGAAATCGAATATGAAACTTGAATTAGAAATGACATTCGATTGTTGTATCAACAAATTAATATATATTTGAACGTGATATGTTCAAATAACAAGTGAAATAGGCTAAGAAGCTAATTAAAGAATAAATGGGCGGAACTGAATTCAAACGATTGGTTTGAGTTGAATTGAATTGCAAACAGGTGAACATGTGTAAGCAGGTTTGATATGGAGTATATGAAGATTTAAATTTATGTGCTCGACAAAAAGGTACATGTTTAATTCATATATGAGATTTTATGCGCCGTATCGGCAAGCCGCTTGGCTTTTTCTTTTTCTTTTTGAGATTAGAAGGATCGGGGAAGCTATTTGAAATTTCCCGATGCTCCCGATACAGGGGAGGTTATGGCGAATTTTTCCGGAAATTTAAGGAGTTAGAATATTTTTAAGAAAATTTGATAATTAGAATCAGTGTATCGATATATATAGAATTCAATAAGGAAATGAACTTAAAAATAAAACAGTATAAACAAAATGGGAAATATATATACATTTTAGAAATGGAAAATTTGTTTAATATGGTATTGATTATTCGAGTAGCAGTCTGGCCTGTTTTGAAGTTAATAATATTTTCAGTCAAGGTTTGAGAGGTAATTATACCCCAACTTGATTGATTATTCTTATTGGCTGATAAATGGCAAGACTCGGTCTCGAAGATCAATGTTTAAAGAGATTCAGTTGAAGGAAGTATTTTGGGTTGTTGTAACGATGTTTTACACAACATTCGTTTATCCCAAGTGATGGAAACTTTGGAAATATAAAAGTAAATATTTCCTGAGTATAATTAAAATAGTCGGGATAGAGATAAGTGATTGAAATTGTTCCCAAATTGCAAATAGAGATATTTTCTAATATATAGAAAATAAAAGAAGTTAATAATTGGAAACGTTTTCCTAATGGCATAAGGGCCAATATGGTTATTGAAAATATTTGGTTAACAAATATTGATAGAGAAAATGGAAAAGTGATTTAATTAATGAATAATTAATTAAAGAGCCCAGTAATTTGTTTGATATGTTGGATGAACACTTGTTTTTATTCGATAGTTAAATCACAGACTATCGAAGTTTTTACCATCGTTGTCAATATGGAGAGACCGGTTGGATTATTATCCGAGAACCACTCCGTATTGGCAGTAGCGTTGCGAATCAGATTATATGAAGATAATCGAAGATGGAGTAAAGTGCAAGGACTCTTTCTATTAAATAGAAATAGTGCCTTCGGTTTCGTTCAATCCCAGAACGAAGGTAAATGGATGAATGCCTGACAGAGTATTTCCAATGATCAAATGGGTTGGTCTGTATAAATATATATGGTTGCAACGGATTTATTCCCTTAGCATAACATCCAGAATATTTGTGCAAACTCAACTAGTGATTATCAGGATCTGACAATGTGGCATTCAAAGTGATTGGGCTATCAATGAATGGCAAGTATTCGTAGCCTCAGGCCTCAACAACCGGGAAAGGACAAAAATCGGGCAGGCAGCATGGCTATGTGGGTCGCACCCATTAGGATGTATAATCACCTATCTAGAGGTTCATTTAATTTCTTATTCTATTCGATGATGTCCCAGTCGGGAGGCGGTTGCTGATCCCAACCGTTGGTGATATACATTCGATACACTCAAGCGAAATGAGTGGTCTGTCATGTGTGGGCCGGGTTACAAGATGTTCTTGTTGAACCCAGTGTATTCCTCTCTAGAGATACACTAGCGGAAGGTGGTTCCATACCTTGTCATGTTGGAAATCCAATCTCCAATAAGCGCCATGCGGTTTTTGATTTTATAATATATATGTGGAGCGTGAGATGCAAGCGTTCTGCTATTTGGTTATTTACTTGATGTAGACATTATTATAATATCACTGGATTTTCGTATCAAAGTGTTTTGGGTTATAGTAAGGTAAAAACCGTCCGTGTTTATGTGTGTGCTGGTCTTACTATTACCTTTTCTTTTGAAAGGATTTTTAAAGTTAAACAAGTGGTTGGAGTTTACTCACACCAGTCCCATGACTGACCCTGAGTTTATTTTGTTTTGTTTCCCCTAAACTCTTGGGTGCCCAAATTTGTACGGGCAGTCAAGTAGTCGGGATTTCACAGATTTATTTGAAGGAGCTGGAAGCAGGAGGCTTCACCGGTTAGCTATAGGCTATCATATATTCCGCTATGGACCTTGTTTGTATCTGGAAACAGGTGTTTATAACTGCTCCAGAAATGACTGTTGTGCTCTGATGATGGTATGTATATAAAGTTACTGATTTGTATTTCAAAAGTTATGTTATATAATATATTTTATTCGTCTGTGAGATTCGTGTTTACTTTGATTATGCTCAGTTGTGTTCTTTTTCTTCTATTCTATCAGTTCTATCTTTTCTACCTCACCCTCTAATTTCTTCTATTAATGATACGGTATTTTCGATGTCTGAACAGTCGACGCTGGGTTTTGTTTCGATTTTCGGTGTCGAAAATCCCGTGGTCGTTACAGCTATCCTAACTCCACGACACTTCATAAATGGAAAATCTTCGTCGTGCTCGCCCTTGTTACTTTCGTCTTCCGTATTCACTACACATATAAAAATCACATTTTTATATTCGATTCTTCATTATAAAAATCAAATTTTTATCTTCATTACCTTATAAAAATCATGTTTTTCTCTCGCCATTATCTATATAAGGATTTCGCCTTTTCAAATATAAAGATTTCGCCTTTTCAAATATAAAGATTTCGCCTTTTTCAATATTAAAGATTGAATTTTTATTATCATAACTATATAAAAATTATATTTTTATATTTCTACTTTAACAAAAATCATATTTTTAATACTCTACCTAAGTAAAAATCATATTTTTATTATGCCACTAGTATGAAAATTATATTTTTAACTTTTCTATATTATAAAAATTATATTTTTAACCTTTCAATAATATAAAATTTCATCTTTATATTTCTAAAAATATAACTTTTTCTATTTAAAAATCCTAATTTGATGTATAACAAATTATCTTGACCTTTGCATAATCAAAATCTATACTTGATTTAAATAAATAAAGTAAAACAGATTTTATATAGATAAAAATAATAAAATAATGAATAGAAAACTTACAGTCGATCGGTGAAAGGGGGAGGATTGTGTAGTGGCGCTGGAAGCCAGAAAAGGAAGGGGTTGCGTTCGAGTTTAGAAGAAGAGAGAATGAAGCGAGAGGAGGGGGTGGGAGGAGGGCGGCATCACCTGGGGGAGGAGGCTTTAGGGGCGGCAGCGGTGGGGATCATTGGCCTGAGGCGCGGTGGCTTCAGGGCATGGTGGTTTGGGCGTTGCGGGGGCTTCAAATTCAAGGAGGTGGAGGAGGAGGGAGATGGGGTCAGAGGGGGGGTGCGCCGTCGATCCATTCGGTTGCTGGGGTGGCGCGTCGGAGGTTGGAGGGGGGGCGACGAGGGCAAGCGGCGGGCGGCTGGGAGTTTTTTTCTTTTTTTATTCTGTTTGCTTTGGTCAATCAGGTAAGGCGGAGGGAGAAAAGTAAATAAGGGGGTTATAGGTAAAATTATATATATATATATATTTAATTAATTAATTATCAAAAAGGTGAATTTTTATTTGAGCTCCTAACGAAACCCAACGGCTGTCGTCCCTAGACAAATACCCCCATTCCGAACAAAATGGGATATGTATCGTAGGCTGATTCGACAGTTTCCGTCAAAGTCAACATATACTCTATATATTGAATTTGAACGCGCATTTCAATTCACTGGGGCCACATACTAACTAGAAAAATTCCCGAAAAATTATTTCTGGCTTCGTATAAACGATACGGTCCTAACAAAACTAATTTCATCGAATTCTGAGACCGTTTGAAAAATGGTCATTTTCCAGTCGATTAAAATCAACTAAAAGTGGTCAAACGCGTTTTCCTTTGCCACGCTCACATATTGATTCGGAAAATTATGAATTTTGAAACCTAGCGATAATATGACATCACGGATCCAACAAAAGTGGTTTCGTTGAAATTCAAGGTCGTTTGCAAAATTCCCATTTTTAAGGGCCTGAATTCCATAGCGACTATTCTGAAATTTCAACTGGACATAACTTTTTATCCCCGCTATGAAATTTCGATTTTTCGGATTCGTTAGAAAGATATTCACAATTAGATTCTAATATTTTTGGTTTCACTAAAATCCGGTTTATTTTGAATCCTGTACATTCATTTGAATTTTGAAATCGAATTATCGAACTACCGCGCCATTTTCAATTCCTTTTATAATTTAAAATAAATAATTATATTCTAACGACGATCTATATAATATATACATTCGAATTCTATTCAAAATAAATTTCTCGTCGTTATTATTAAAAATAATTCATTTTAAATAATCAAAATCCACTGAAATTGCCAAAATAAAATTTTTAAATTGGCCCGCATTTCCGGGTTGTTACATTCTTCCCCACTTAAAACTTTTCGTCCCCGAAAAAGAACGAAGCCGAAAGTTGTTTAACTAATCAACTCAACTTTCAATATTTTCGTTACGGCTTAAGTTCTTCAACTTTTCAGTTTCTAAGAACTTTTCAAAAATTTCAAAATGTTGGCTAACACCCTAAATTTTGAAAAAATTTCGCAATAACCTCCCCTACACCGGGAAAATCCCGAAATTGCCATACAGGCCTCCTGATCTCAAAAAGAAAAAGAAAAAGCTAAGCGACTAGCCAATCGGCTCATAAAATCATCATCACCCAAACAAAACAGTAAATTATGGTAAACATGTACCTATTTGTCGGGCAAACAATTTTATTCTTCTGCTCTAGCCTCCTTGCTATGACCTGTTCAATGTAAGTACATGTATATGCAAGCAAATGCGACCAAATTTCAATATAATTCACTTTTTGTCAATTTGGCTAAATGGTTAAAATTTTAATTAATCAAGCCATAATCAAACAACACAACCATCAATCAATTAGTTGATTAGCTTTTCAAATTCATAACTTTGATATATAGTCAAAAAATCACATTTTTGATGCCAAATCACAACAATAAGCTCTATCCAGTTTCGGTTCTCACACCAGTCAATTGGAAATATATAGAAATCTCACTTTCGAAACTCGAAAATAAATACTGGCGATGGTGCCCCGTTACCAGAATTATCCCCGGGCACTAGAGTGCGATTCTATAACTATCCAATACATTAAAACTTTAAATACACGTTTGCAAGACATATATGCAAAATCTTTATATATTGGATTGTCCAAATTCAATATAAAATAAATAATCAAATACGAATAATTGATTAAAATTTTCAAAACAATTCTTGTTTTCATTTTAAAAATATACTCTTCACACTCGTTCTAGAATACTACTGATCCCATCTCTAACGAGTCATTCTCATTGGATATTACTAATCCAATTTATGATGAATCCTTTCGTATGGTTCTAATGTGTCTTGTTCTCTGAGCTTTGTAAACCAAAGCTCTGATACCACGCTGAAACGACCTGAACTTCCCCGCTGAGGAAAGCCCGGATTGAGTCGAGGACAACACACAGAAGAACGCGGACGGAAGTACATTTCATTGTATATTACAACAATTCCATTAGAATACAAGAATATACAGAGTATAAATCAATATTATACAACAGAAAATATCATAGATTATAATACATTACATAGCAGCGGAAAATAATACAATACACAACTAGAAGTAATACGTGGATACAAAGCTTTCCGAGTATCGTTCCAGCTGTAAATCAGGATCCTGTGAATATAAATCTGCAAAACCAAAACTACTAGCTGCCCGTGCCAAAATAAGGGCACCCAAAGTTTTGGTTAAAACAATAAACTCCAGGTCAGTCATGGGACTGGTGTGAGAACTAAAACAGTTATCTAAAACTTTACTTTAAATCAGATATATCAAGGGACCAAGCCGTATAACACGGAACGGGTTTCCTCCCAAGAATACCAGTTCATATAACAAAACAGCGCAATGCTTTTTGGAAAAATGAAGCTATTATAAGACCCAGGTCCTATCACACAATGCAACGCATGCCGGGGGACAGGGTTTTCCCTTATAATAGCCAAACATGCTTAGTACGTTTAAAACAAATCATTTGATACTATTATAAGTGTATAGTGTCAAAACAATTTCAAATCATAAGTATCAATCATAGACGGCATGGGTACCATATATCATGTCGCCATACTAGTTCTACAATTAAAACCGCAAAATGACGTATTTGGAAATTGGATTTCCGTCATGAACCAAGGCACAAGATAGTCCTTAACGAATTCGAGACTGCCTAGCCCGAGTCTCAGGATCAGAACGCATCGACCCTTGGATCGTCAGGGCCGGTCCACACGGAGTGGACTAAAATGCCTGAACACTGCGTTTCTCCGCCCTTTGGGGCGTAAATGAGCCAACGAATGACTCCATCGGTCCCGGATCGACTGATATAACCGAGGCGCCTCGCAGCAGCAACAACCACATAAGTCAAACTCGTCAGGGCGTGTAATACCACTGACGCCACTTCTAGCTAGGAAGAAACGCAGGCCCTCCCTGATGTCCTCTCCCGTTTCTGGTTCATACCGGGGTGTGAGGCTCGCGATTTCACGTTATACACAAAGCTACGCAACATAGGTGGTGCTTTGATCATCACCACAAGACTTTGCTTTTCAACAGAAGTCCTGATCATTGCATCTTAGCATGCCACACAGGCAATTCACACCGTGCAACTGATGGCTATCAATCACACAGAATGAATTCGAATGTCAGAAACACATTCGATTTGCAAGTCCGTTCTAGGTCTAAACGAAACCGGAGGCACTATATACCTCGCAAACCCATCGATCACCACGTACGTCTGGACGATCACCACTCATTATCCATATTTCAGGATGCCTCCCAATCAGGACCTCGGTTACCATCCAAACAAGGTGTAGATCTCCGGTCTTCGACCACTGTCTTCATCTTCGATTTCTTATCGTCGATTCATTTATTCAGAATGGGATAAACATGGTCTTTCTGAGCAACTCGCGTATATAATAAACAAGTGTTACAAACACAACATACGCCTCATTCCAATTCATCAGTCACTAACCGTAAATTAACAAGAGAATAATTCCCCAAATATTAATCCCGAAGGCCGAAACCAACATCAGATCAATACCCAGGAAACCGTTCTGCTTAGCTAACCTACAGTTTGTTTCTAAATTTCACATTCTTAGGGAAAGGTTCACATTAATTTTATCAAAGATAAATTCCTTTAAATTTATTCTTTAATCATCCTTCGAAAATCAATTCAAACCAAATTTTGGTTTATCCAAACTAGTCAGGATTAACGAACCTTACCGAAGTAATCATTTGTTTTAATTTCCCAATCCCAACCTATTCATCCCATGAAGTAAAACTGGTAATCCTTCATATCTAACACCACGATGTTATCGGTAAATTCAATTATCATTTCACGTTCAAATCTAATTAAAGATTTAACTATCGCCTGGAGCAAAACTGGTGATACTCCATTCTCGATCTTTTCAATCTAATTAAAGATTCATTAAAATTCTACTTAGTTTTAATCTTTAACGGGGTTAAAGAATCAGTGTCATTTAAAATACGGTTCACGATAAACCCCAAAATCACATCACATTTCAATCAGTCCCTAACCGTAAATTAACAAGTGAGCAATTCCCTAAGTATTAACCCCGAAGGCCGAAACAAACATCAGATAAATACCCCAGAAACCATTCAACTTAACTAACCTCGAGTTAATTTCTATTTTTCTTAACTCCTTTGGGTCTAAGAACAGTATTATTGAAGATACCGTTCACGACAACCCAAAATCACATTTCATTAATAATCGGGTTAAAGAACAGTGTCATTTAAAACACGGTCCACGATAAACCCCAAAATCAATTCCAATTAAATATCATTTAATTGGTACAGTTCATTAAACCTAAATAAAAAGATTTAATCTTTTTCTCAACTAGGCTAAAGAGCAGTGTTAATGAAGACACCATTCACGACAAACCCAAATCACATTTGATATTAAACACAAGGCTCTGAATAGAAAATATACCGGCTTATATTCAATATCAAATTCTACGACCAACAAATATCGTATTGGAAATAACGATATATATATCTTTCAAATTTCAATAACAATATCTGTATAATCATGAAATCCAACATCGAAATAATCCAAAGACAATTTTGATTCAAATCCATTCCAATTCAATTATTGGAAATTCTGGTTACTTTTAAAACCCTTTTCAAATCCAATTTATTTATTTAAAAATAAATAGAATTATAATTCTAGTTCAAAACTAGTTCATTTTGATAAAAAAAACTATTTTTATCTTTTCAAATATGGAGTTTTTCATCCCAAATCTTCACAAATCATTTCTTATGATTTTACACAAATTATTACTATTTTTAATAATTTTATCAAGGCCCGCATAGTCGATTTCCATCAACGGCCATCGAACTGCACTTACAACGACCTTTTCCAAATTTGATTTGGACATAATTCCAAATCCAACCGTTAGATTTCAAATTTCTAATATTCGTTTGAAAGCTCTTTTCGATACGAACCCAACGGTCCGATTTCAGTAGAATCCGACGGTCGGATCTCCCGTAATATCCTTTCGAAGTCAATGGTCGAAATTCGCGAACTGCCGCGGCGCGACGCGTTCTATTCAGGCCATATATAATATATATAATATATACTTCGTCGATTTCCTTTTAAAAATGTATTTTTATAATTCATTTTCAAAACGATTTCAACTTCATTTCTAATTCAAATCAAAGTTGAATTTTTCCTTATAAATTCGTTTTAAATTCATTTCAAATTGATTTCAATTCAAATTGATCTCTAATTCAATTTCAGTTCGTTTTCAATTCAATTCAATTTCAATTCGAATTCATTTATATTCAATTTCAATTCGAATTCATTTATATTCAATTTCAATTCGAATTCATTTATATTCAATTTCAATTCAAATTCATTTATATTCAATTTAATTCGAATTTCAAGTCTTTTCAAAATATCAGATTTTGAAATCACTTTCGATATTCATTATAAAATGAATAAAATCGATATTAATATCGTTCACGTCAAAATGGCGTCAATCTAATCAACATGGCTTCATATATTTCTATTTTCAAATTTTCTATTTCAAATATTTCTATTTCAAATATTAATTTTTCAAATATTTCTATTTCAATTATTTCTATTTCAAATATTTCTTTTTCAAGACTGGAATGAGGCCCAATCAATTACCATATAATGTTAATTATATGGATTTTCTATAGCACATGTATACAATAACAACGATGAATAATCAACCATCATCCAAAGTGCATTCTACACTGTATAAGCATCGAATATAAATATTTAACGCTTATAACAGTCTGTCAATCAATCGATCGACATACAACTAACTATTGGGATTAGTGTATGTCATATATCACCCCAATACCCGTGTGGGGTTTTCAAACAATCAAACACAGATTTTATTTGTATAGTTGGGCGATGTGTAAAATTTATTGTCCCAATCAATATCAATCAAATGTGTGTATATAAACAAATCGTCCAATTTGTTTATTTTTATTTCATTTCATGTACACATTAAAAATCCTATTTTCAACTATAAGATATTTTAACTATATAAATAATTTATTTTCATTTCACATCACATCACACAACCAACTACACATCAAAATCAAACAATCAACAAACAAGCCGTCCATGGTCTGTGGACGACGGGTGTCGGGTGCTGCTAAACACCATCTCCATCCTAGTATATATTTTTACTAGAAAATTAAATAAAAGGTGAGGAGTTCTCACCAAAGCTATCCCAACTCCACAACACTTCATTAATGGAAAAACTTCGTCGTGCTCGCCCTTGTTACTTTCGTCTTCCGTATTCACTACACGTATAAAAATCACATTTTTACATTCGCTTCTTCATTATAAAATCAAATTTTTATCTTCATTACGTTATAAAAATCATGTTTTTCTCTCGCCATTCTCTATATAAAGATTTCGCCTTTTCAAATATAAAGATTTCGCCTTTTCAAATATAAAGATTTCGCCTTTTCAAATATAAAGATTTCGCCTTTTTCAATATTAAAGATTGAATTTTTATTATCATAACTATATAAAAATTATATTTTTATATTTCTACTTTAACAAAAATCATATTTTTAATACCCTACCTAAGTAAAAATCATATTTTCATATAGATAAAAATAATAAAATAATAAATAGAAAACTTACAGTCGATCGGTGAAAGGGGGAGGATTGTGTAGTGGCGCTGGAAGCGAGAAAAGGAAGAAGTTGCGTTCGAGTTTAGAAGAAGAGAGAATGAAGCGAGAAGAGGGGGTGGGAGGAGTGCTGCATCACCTGGGGGAGGAGGCTTTAAGGGCGGCAGCGGTGGGGGTCATTGTCCTGAGGCGCGGTGGCTTCAGGGCGTGGTGGTTCGGGCATTGCGGGGGCTTCAAATTCGAGGAGGTGGAGGAGGAGGGAGATGGGGTCAGAGGGGGGTGCGCCGCCGATCCATTCGGTTGCTGGGGTGGCACGTCGGAGGTTGGAGGGGGGCCGACGAGGGCAAGCGGCGGGCGGTTGGGAGTTTTTTTTATTCTATTTGCTTTGGTCGATCAGGTAAGGCGGAGGGAGAAAAGTAAATAAGGGGGGTTATAGGTAAAATTATATATATATAAATATTTATTTAATTAATTAATTATCAAAAAGGTGAATTTTTATTCGAGCTTCTAACGAAACCCAACGACTTTCGTCCCTAGCCAAATACCCCCATTCCAAACACAATGGGATATGTATCGTAGGCTGATTCGACTGTTTCGATCAGTTTCCGTCAAAGTCAACATATACTCTATATATTGAATTTGAACGCGCATTTCAATTCATTGGGGCCACATACTAACTAGAAAATTTCCCGAAAAATTATTTCTAGCTTCGTATAAACGATACGGTCCTAACAAAACTAGTTTCATCGAATTCTGATACCGTTTGAAAAATGACCATTTTCCAGTTGATTAAAATCAACTAAAAGTGGTCAAACGTGTTTTCCTTTGCCACGCTCACATATTGAATCGAAAAATTATGAATTTTGAAACCTAGCGATAGTATGACATCACGGATCCAACAAATGTGGTTTCGTCGAAATCCGAGGTCGTTTGCAAAATTCCCATTTTTAAGGGCCTGAATTCCATAGCGACTATTCTGAAATTTCAACTGGACATAACTTTTTATCCCCGCTATGAAATTTCGATTTTTCGGATTCGTTGGAAAGATATTCACAATTAGATTCTAATATTTTTAGTTTCACTGAAATCCGGTTTATTTTGAATCTTGTACATTCATTTGAATTTTGAAATCGAATTATCGAACTACCGCGCCATTTTCAATTCCTTTTATAATTTAAAATAAATAATTATATTCTAACGACGATCTATATAATATATACGTTCGAATTCTATTCAAAATAAATTTCTCGTCGTTATTATTTAAAATAATTCATTTTAAATAATCAAAATCCACTAAAATTGCCAAAATAAAAATTTTAAATTGGCCCGCATTTCCGGGTTGTTACATTATAGTGTTGTTCCGTTGTGTTGTAAGTGTTGTACTCTGATAAGTGTATATTATACAGTTGAAATTTTGTATTTCAAAAGTTATGATATATTATATTTTGTTCCACTGCGATGTGAAATTCTGTGTTGTTATTTCTGTTCTTCTTCCACCTTTTTCTTCAAAAGAAATGATTCGTATTTTCGTGATATTTGAGTCGGACGTATGATGTATTTAGTCAACTCTGATATTATGGATTTTGGGTCACTACAATGAAGAAGTAGGGAGGTCAGACAATGGAAAGCATCAAAATGATAAGATGCTACCTAGGCAGCCATTACTGAGAGAATATTTAGGGAGAAGGAAGCACGAGAGTGAGGAAGATAGACATGTAATATTTCTTTTCTACCGAATTCAACTTGTACAGACATATATATATATGTGCATTTCACCATTACTCTTCCTATGTGTCCTACTGAGACCATTTTAACAATCTTGCATACCACATTGCAGCTTTTGCGCGAAGAAAAAAAAACAAAATTCGTGATACTACAATTATAATAGAAAATAAAAGATAACTTGATTATTTCTCTAACCACTTGCAATGTCTTTTTCTACATCTTGGCAATAGCTTTATCACCCCATTTGCAATATCCATTGTGATTCATTAATCTAAGAACCTTCTAGATAGTCGAGTAGTCCTTTTGGGTCGTGCATGCTCTATTTGTGATGCTGGTGGTGCAGTGTGCATATCAGTTTGCTGCAGAAAGTGGTGACTGGAAATTGAGTTGTTAGCTTCTCGATGCAGGTTGAAGGCGAATTTTTATGTGCAAAATGATGTTGTAAAGAATGCTGGGTGGATTGCGATGATGATGGTTGATTGTGGAGAGTGGCTACGAACTGTCGGTGGAAGTTGATGGCGGATTTTTCTTGGTGCAGTGATGGATGGACTGAGTTAGTGATCAGCGTTCAAGGAGATGTTTGGGGCTGTTACTTTTCGGTTTTTGGTTGACGTATGGGTTGGTCGGTTGTATAAGAGTTGAGGTTTGTGGAAGAAGTGCAAGCAATTTTAAGCTTGAAGGATGTTAGAGGGAGATACGATGGAGCACTTGAGGGTGCAGATGAGTAGAAGAAGTGGTGATTATATTTGTTTGGTGGAGTATTTAAGGCACTGCAGTGGTGAAGCAAAGTGGATGATGTTGTATTGGAGACGGAGTGTGGGCAGGTTGATGGAGTTGTGTTGATGAAGGGGGTGTTGTGAGTTGAGGTCACTGGGATGTTGAGGAATAGTAGAGATGGAATGGTGGGGATGGTGAGTGTAACAACAGAGTTTGGATTTGGACGTTGGTTGTGTAGGCTTTTGCAAGGTGGTTGGCCAGTTGGATGGAAGGTGAAGTAGGTGGTAGGCAAGACTGAAACATGTAATAGAAGGAAAAAAAGAAAAACAAATGTAAATCCTTTTTTTAATAAATCGGCAGAGTTGTGTATACATAAATCAACGAACGTTCAAAATGAAATGTTTATCTGCTTCTGGTATTCTTCTTTGACAAAAGCACAACAAAATGAAATGATGCAGCTAGATGAGAGTGCACAGAAGAGTAACCATGATAAACAAGCAGAATCGAAATTAAAGCAACCAGAATAACAAAATCACTGAAATGCAGACCAACCAAAACAGAGAAGCAAACTTCAACACTATAGACACAAGAAATGCAGCAATAGTGACTCTTTTTTTTAGAGATGGAAGACAATAAAATGGAAAATACAAAATAGTAAAACACAAACAGTAAAATGTAAACAAGAAAATGAAAGACACATTTTTTTAAAAATGAAAGAGAAAAAAAATAAAAACAATGGACGTGAATACATAAACAATAAATCCAAATGAACAAAATAAGCTAACAAACTATAAAATGGAACAACAAAGTTTTTTAAAAAAAAAAAAGAACAAAGAACAAAGAACAACAAGCATGAAAATTAATTCAAAGTATAAAATCAAAATTAAAATTCCTTCCCCAGCAACGATGCCAAAAACTTGTTCAATGAAAAACATTCTAACAATTAGAAATCCATCGGAAGTGTGTTAAACCGCAAGAGACGTACACTTGTAGTACGTGGCGAATACAAGTCAATCCACGGAGAAAGAAATTATTCTAATTCTATTCATTTGAATTATACCACTTGAGATTTTGATTCACTAAAAATTACAAAATTACAAAACTACGAAAAAGAACAAGTTGAAAGTTAACAAATGAAATGAGAGCAATTTAGAAGCAACTTCACCCTCATGACCACATAAATCAACATATAATGATTCATGGTCTTTCTTTTGATCTTTTGTGCAATTAGTTAGTGTATTTATCATAAGCACATCCTAATTGTGTTATTAGTGTACACACTTCAACCGCCAAACTTTATTACACTCTTTAATCCACAATTGTACTTTCATGAAATGACAACAAAAGTGAATACTAAAACTTACTTTAAGTATACTCCTTTTGCTATAAAGCTAGTAACATAGAGTATCAAATTTTATTTTTAGTCACACTTTAATTACCATATTCATATGTAGATGAAGAGACAATCTTGTGTTTATGTTGACTAAGCATAGCCTATGTGTTGTCAACAACATAGACTATCAAAAGCAAAACTCAAACAACAATGTAATTACTACTTCAATCATTCCATTAAGCATAGAAAGAGAGAATAAAAATCAAAATATGTTGCATCAACATAATCAAAAGGGCTTCATTACCCCTAAATCAAAGGGATTAGCCTCCCATGTTTGTTATTATATCAATAAAAGTAGATTGCAACGTAAAACAAAAGCAAAAGGAAAATATAAGCTATGGAAATAAAAGGAAAGCTAATTAACAAATGTAAACTAAATTAATCTACTTGCATGAAATGTAAATTTACACTACTAACATAGAAGAAAAAGAGCATGTAAATAAAAGAGAGCACTAGCTAACATTGCATAAAAAAGGGAAATTACATAAAAGAGAAATGGCTAAGAAGTCATGAAAGAAAGTGAGCATTATTTTGATCCTACAAACTAAACAAACTAAAAGGGAGGACCTATTTACATGACCACAAAGGGGTACATATACGTGTTTTAAAACCCTAAGCCGAACTCATATTTGTTGGGAACTACCAACAATGCCCTCTATGAAGGTTTAATTTGTCTTTATTAAGGTTTTAAATCTCGGATATCAGTGGTGTTTCATCTCGGGCACTTGATCTCGGACGAGATGAGTCTAACTCAAGTGTTCGTCTCAGATTTCATCTCGGGTCTGAAAGTTCATATCGGAACAATCTCGGGATACATGATATGTTAAAAAAGGATATTTTTACAAAATGATTTTCATGAATGTTATTAAAAAAATAGTAACTTAAACTTGAATTGCAAAATAACTTTATTATTGTTTATTTTGCGAAAGATCATTCATACTCTATATTGTAATATGCTTATAACAGAAATATTATTGGACATAAAACATTAAAAGTATCCAAAACATTAAAAAATTCAACATAAATAGATCATAAAATACATAATTTTATAAATAAAATGTATATAAAAAAGTCGAATATGAAAATCAAAAGCATTGTAGAACATATATGAACATACATGGTCGTTTAACATGCAAAATGTAAAATAACAAAAGATTATCGTGACTAGATTTGAGTTTTTAAAATATTGTAGTTCAGACACAAATTTAAATTTCAACCAAAAAATAATAATATCTCGGACGATATTCTAATATTTCGTCTCGGTCGATATATCATTTGATATTGCAATATCTCGGGCGATATATTCGAAAGGATATTTAGAGTGATATTTGCTGTTTTGTTTCGAAAGGAGCCCAAAACGAAATCTCGGAGGAGATCTTGAGCGATATTTGCGAGATTTTGAAACAGTAGTTTAGAATCGTTAAAAGTGCATGAAGCTTGTTTTGTCTTCATTGGTCAATACATTAGCCTTTAAATATAGCATTGGGAAAAGAGGGATAATGGGTGGGGTCCTCCATTAAGTTGTGTGTGAATTAATTTCATCATCATTCCTTTATATCAACTTTGTGCATGCATATCTTCATGTGGACTTCACCAAAATTCCTACTAAATGACATGAATAATGAACAAGTAAAGTTTATCAAAAATAAATACGTGCACAAATGACCGTTTTGCCCCAGTATGAAGATGAATGCATGATAACATAAGGATTTTGGGTTTTTTGTTAAAAAATGTAAAAATAGCCCAATATGTTATTTATTTAACTAAAACAAGAATAAATATGTGAATATAAATATACACAATTACATGCACATCACCTACCATATAAACTTTTAATATTTTGTGACGGTTAGTAAGATAAGATGTTAAGTTTAACTTGACTTGCTATAACACCATGTAAATTTATATAGTTTAGGAACTATGAGAAAACTAATAACAACTGCACCTGATCAGCTGACATAGCAAAAAAAATAGTTATTTTGCTTTGAAGCACTGGTCTTTTTGATGGTGAAATCTCAGCAGTAGACTCTTGATTAGGGTTTGACTGCTCACCATCAGTCTTTGATGCATCATCATTGTATTTAGAGTTGTTCAAACCTTGATACTCGATATAATAGGGCATCTAAACTAGCAACTTGCATGGAACCAGTGCACAAATTTAAGACAAAAATAGTTATCACATAGTAGAAATTAGATATTAAAACTTTCTATGAATCAATAGGCTTTTGTTTGGAAATGAATCCTATAAGATCATCAGAATTCAAGCAACGGTTATTTATATATATATATATATATATATATATATATATATATATATATATATATATATATATTGAACCACATATTAATATTTTACTCTGAATTATCGCAGAGCATAAATTAGATATCAAAACTTTGCTATGAATCAATATGCCATACTCTAAATCCGGCAAAACAAAAATTCTAGTAGCCATACCCTAAGTGGGCATGAGATTATCATGAAGGAGATCATTATGGGAACCTAAGGAACTAAAACCTTTTTTATTATGATTCACAAGTCGATTGTCATGAAGAAAAATCCCTGACGAATTGTGAAGAGTCGACTGATCAAAGTTTGAACTTGCGATCTATTACGAGCGGATGAAAAAAGCCAATTTTAGAAGCATCGTAGCAATTGTTAATTTTATTAATTAAAACAGTGCATTGCACACGATAAAATTATTAAGTGCCGAATAGAACTAGTGTGCAACCTGTGCGCTGCACACAATAAAATATTAAAAACAGTGTTTACTATTTTAATGTTAAAATAAGAACTTTGTTATGCAATATGTAATAAATTTTGATATGAAACATATAAATTAGTTTTAAAAATTGTTATTATTGTTTCTGTGTAATTTATGTTTTAAAGTGATCGACACTTTTCTATGAATTAGAAAAGCGCAATTTATGTAATAAATTCTGCAAGTGCACATAGCGTGTAATATGCAGGTCGAATCACAGGGAGGAAAATTTAAATCAAATTATTTATATAATTTCTTGGGCGAGTTAGACAAAACTTGGAGTTGGGTTAAAAAACAATAAAAATTGAAACTGTAATTTGATTCAGAATTAATCTAATTGAATAGACGATCAAATCACAATTTTCAATTAAAAATCAAATAAAACTATGAATCAGATCTAAATCTAATCAAATCCAATTTAACCTAGGAAGATAATTAAAAAGCAGAAATTAAATAACAAACAGAAAATAAAATCAGGATTACCGCTGAATCTAATCAGACGGTTAATCACTAATGAAAATAAATGAAAAATACAAATAGTGCTCTACCAAATCTAATTGTGTAGGCAACACTAATTGCTAAGAAAATAAAAATGCAGAAAAGAGAAAAGAAAACTTCACTGATTCCAGGATGATCTTTACTATGAGATTACAAGGGTATTTATAGGATAGATAGCCAACCTAAACCCTAATCCAATCTATGCATATATGGGTCTATTTACATAAGAATTATTTAATCATGCCCTATTCTTGATTTTGTTTTGAGGAAACAATCTTCAGAATATCTTGGCCTCTTAAATAGCAATTATTCCTTCCCTCTTGATTATCAATTATTCTTCCATATCTTAATTAGCAATTATTCCTCCCATATCTTCCTTGTTTGGCATATGACTAATTAAAGAGAGATAAGATTTAAAGAGATTTATTTTACCAAACATGAACATATCTTGAAAACCAAAAGCATTGTAAGTCTTCATCTACACATCTTCATATGTATATACACATCATTTTGATCTTTATTTTTTGTTTTTCTGACTGCATGTGGCTTAGTTGGCATATCTATAGAGGTGATAAAATAATACCTAAGTAATATTTATTTAATATACAAAAGATAAGATACAAGAGCATAAAATAAATACATTTCTATGTTAATCAAATACCCCCACACTTATCTTTTACTCGTCCTCGAGTAAAATAAAATAATGAAAAACTAAATTAGATAAGTCATACTTTCGTAGGAAACACGATTGCATTGAGCGTATGCAACAAACCGTTAAACCTCTAGGTGTCCCTAGTAGGACGAGTGGTGTCTCATGAGGGTTTTCAATGGATACTACCCACAAAATACAAATTCAGTATGCTATGATTCTAATGCAACTACATGAATGCAATGGACATATGCAATAAAAACAAAAAAAAAATGAAAATACGACTTATTTCAGAAAAGTGGTACAACAAATTAAGTTAACAACTTCTAGTCAGTTGATTTTATTTTAGGTACCTCAACCTAAATTTTCAACATAATTCAAGTTTTCAATGTTTAAACTCTAGTTTGGCCAGTTGGTTCGGTCGATAACATAGTGCAGCTATGAAATAAATTCTTAGTTTGCTTGGCATAGTTTGTAAAGTGGTATTCTAATTTAATTGTGTATGGCTAGTCAAATCAATAAGGTCAAGACATGTTTAGGCATCATCGCTTATTCTCTATCTCTATAAAAGTTAAAATTTATGATTAATTACATACACCTAACTTAAAAGACCAAGGTATACCACTCATACACTGCCTTGCGGACTGACGGACGGTTAGGACAGAGCTTGGCGGATTGTGCAAACCAACGCTGATTTTGTCAACAACATGTCGGTAATCCTTAGGTGTACAACTCATAAGATGAGACCAAGATATTCCGATGCTGACTTTGTCAACAACATGTCAAATAGAGTATAACGACCCGCATTCTACGCATTGAAGGGTCGTAGAATATTTATTTATCTCACATACGAAGTAGTATGGTCATGTAACTTTGGGGGACGACTATTGGGGTCATTTCCCATGTTCATGATTTTTGCCGATTTTTAAATGACCGTTTTGCCCTTAGTTGATCTTGTTTTCGCCACAACTTTTGATTGGTAAGGATTTTTGACCTGAGGCCACTTCCATTAAATTTGAATGATGGTTTACCTTTCTATAGAGTGGTCATATTAGCCAAACAGACTTACCGTTTGGGAGATATGACCGAATTAAGGATTAGAGGGTGAAAAACAGCTTAATTGGGCTTAACCGGGCGATTAGCAGCTAGGCCCATTGGGGGATTTCGGGATTTGTAGTACCTAAGGGCTGCTAGTGTTAGGGATTTCGGTTTTTACTCATTTTCCAGCTGCCACATAGATCATAGAAACCCTAACAATGGCCTCCAACATCTAGAATCATCTCTAATCACCGTTTAATCAAGGATTAAGCTTAGCAAAATCAAATCAAGGAGAAATAGCACCATTTCAGAGTTAGAGCTGCTATTAGACATTGGTATTCGCCCAAATCAGAGGAGTTTCAGTTTTTAAAGTTTCATTTGTGGCTAAGGTGAGTGATTAGCCTTGTTTTTACACTAGTTATGGTTAATTAAGGGTAATTAGTGTTAATTACGAATTTAAACATGATTTTATTCTGGAAAAATGTTTAGAAATTCTTAAACACCATTTTAGGCCTCTGTTAGAAGTTTGGGTTAATTTGGTTAAGTTTTGTTAATCCTATCATTAGATTTGCTTAAACATGTTTAAGGGAAAAATATGGGTTTTTGGGCATGTTTGATCCGTTTTGACATATCAAATTGTTGTTTTAGTGTTTGTGGTCAATTCAATATGTTGTTATGACTATATGGTATGCTTTTTGATTGATTAGAACAGTTAGAATAGTCGAAAACGCCTTCGTATGGCGTAAAACAGTCGCTGGAAAAGTTGCAGGATATAGTGCAGGAACTGGATCAGATCGCCCCCCCCCCTCCGAACCGATCCGATCGTGGCCACCCATCATGAGCCACTCCAGTACCGATCTGCTCGTGACATATGTGCCTCGACCCGAACCGCTCCAGCTTGAGTATCACGAACTGCCTGAAGGAACAAGCCACGACCTGACGCTCTGGAGCGAGCACCACGACCTGACCCGCACGAGAGAGGGAGCCTGATCCAAACTGCCATGGGAGGGAGCTCAAGATATGACCCATTCGAGTGAAGACATCGCGAACTGAACCAGTATGGCACTGCGACTAGCTTGGAGCATCACGATCTGACCCGGGGAAGTTGTGAAGCACGAACCGATCCGAAGCAGGTAGTTACGAATCGAGTTGGTGAGCACCATAGCCCACGAACCAGAGGAAGTATCTGACCCGAACCGAAGGTAGAGAGAATGCAGAACCTAATGGAAGCTTGTTTCCGAACCGATCCGGAGGAGGCCAAAACCCGATATGCAAAATAGGAAGTAGAACTCAGGATCCAGTTGGGAACCAACGAGTTGACTTCATGAGTTAGGCTTTGTTGCGGGACGGGTGCAAAGGAGTTATCGACGTCTACAGCTTTGATTCACCACCGAGACGGATCTTAGGCTACGTGTCAGTGCAGTGGTGTAGTTATTACTCTATGGGGCAGAGTGATCGTAGTATGGCTATGAGCCAGTGCAGTGGAGTCGTCATGACTTCATGGGGCAGAGTGGACATGGCAAGGATTAGTGGATATGGATCAGTGCAATGGAGTCGCCATGACTCCATGAGGCAGAGTGATCATAGCAAGGATATGGATTATCAAAGTTGTGGATATCGCATGCTTTACGCACTGAGTGAGAGATGTAAGGATGGTTGCTATACTTGATTGTTTGACATCACTATGACATGCACACTCCCACCCCCGTATCCTTTACACCATATGTTAGTGGCACCTTAGAGTATTGTACGGTATGTTGTGCTAACACTTTGGTTGCGGGTCCAGGTTCAGTTATGGTTTAGTATACCTGTTATTGTTGTATTTTGTTGCTTATCGCTCATACAAGACTTTTGTCTGACCCAGAGTTTTATGTCTCTTCTTATTACTCTAGGTGCTCTTAAACGGGCATACTAGAGACAAGTTAGCTGGTTATGCATGGGTAGCTGTCCGGAGACGAGCATGAGGCTTACACGTACTATTATCTATGAATATTCTTCCTGTGTTGTTGATGGTCACTGCTTTGGGCATTAGTAATATACCTTTGCTTTCTTTTGCTTTAGAGACAGTATTTTGAAGTTGTAATATTGGTTACGGATCATAAGCTGTATTTTGGATTTCAGCTGCTATGATGATTATGGTTTAGTTTTTAGCTTATGCACTGTCTCGTCTGTTTTATGTCAAGTATGTTATTATTATATTTTTTCCATGCGTTGTGAGACATTCTATAGATTCCTTGTTAGTTCAAATTCCTTTTTTTTTCTTTTGCGACCGTCCTGTGCTAGTCGGGCATTGGTACATCGCACTTTCATTGGAAATGTCGGCTGGTGCGGGGCGGGTCGTCACATTTGGTATCAGAGCTCTAGATTGCGTAGTTAACCTAGGGAAGACACCAGAGAGAGATAGTACGTATATGAGAGCGCGTATTTGTGATATTTTGGTTTTCAAAAGCTATATATATACTATTAGTGTATTTAAGGATGAAGTCGCACTGCACTGGCACCACTGAAAAGATTGTTAATCGTTTTCTCCTTACAGATTGAACGATGAGCCGATATACGAGGTGTAATGATAGAGGAGCTAATAATGGGAATGCTTGATATGTGGACGATATTCACTGACCTCATGAGAGATATGCTTAGGGATGTTCAGAGGGCAGCTCCTAATGCTGCAAATGGTAGTGGTGCAGCGGTGCAGGCACCTAGGGCTGATTTTGCCAAGCTATGTAAGGATTATAATAGTCTTGGTGGAAAGCCGTTCCACTGAACGGAATCGGCTACGGAAGTTCATGATTGGTTGGATAGCTATGAGCGCATCTTCAAAGATTTGGGTATCGAGGATGCGACGAAGAGAAAGCTAGCATCCCGTCAGCTGCAAGGACGGGCGATAAATTGGTGGAATGCTATTAAGGCAGCTACTCCAGAGGATCAAGTTACATGGGATCAGTTTAAGGCCCGATTCAGTGATAAGTTTATCCCAGCTGCTTAGAAATCAGAGTTGTTTAAGAAATTTCTGGAGCTTAAGCAGAATGGTAGGGCAGTCTCAGAGTACATTGCAGAGTTCGATACTTTATCGAAGTATGGATTATCCCTTATCGATACTGCAGAGAAGAAGAACGAGAAGTTTATAACTAGTTTGGATGGATACTTGGGGGAAAGGCTTGTTAACCACATCGATGAGACATTTGAATCGATTATGAGGTAAGCATTGAGGTCAGAGAGCCTTTATCCTAAACCTAAGACTGAAGTCGTTGTCACATCTGCAGAGGGGTCGAAGCCGCAAGCAAGCGATGGAGGCAAGAATGTTTCTCAGAATAAGAGAAAGCAGAATCAGGCCAGGGATGGGCAGAAGAAAAAGAATAAGAATAAGAAAGAAGTTGAGTGCTTTGGCTGTGGCAAGAAGGGCCATTATGCTAAAGAATATCGAGCGAAGCCAGCGGACAGGAAGTGCTTCAACTGCGGCCATGTGGGACATCACAATGATAAATGTCTGCAACCCCTAAAGAGAAGCAGATTGTGAAAGCATATTCTCTTAATGTTGTTCCTTCTTCGTCGAATGCCCCAACCGCAGCGAAGAAAGGAAAGAATGTCGTAATTTAAAGTATGCTTTCTATCTATGGTGTTCCTGTTCGAGTATTGTTTGATACCGGAGCTTCCCGTTCCTTCATATCTAGTAACCTGGTAGACAGGTTGGGATTGGAACCCGGGATAGTCGATATACCTTTAGCTGTGACGAACACGATTGGTGGTTCGACTATCCTTAGCATGATTCTTCGTAATGTGGTCTTATCGAGCCATGGATGCATGTTCGTTTGTGATTGCTTTGTTTTGGGCTTTACTGGGTTTGGCATTATTTTAGGAGTCGATTGGCTCCAAATATACGGGGTGGTGGTAGACTGTGAGGGTTTTTTGGTGTCAGTTAGAGCGAATGATTGGCGGAGGGTAGTGTTTGGTTCTCTACCTAGTGATGGGGTAATGGCTAGTTTTCTAAATTCCCTCGACATCCTGCATGATGAGTTGTCAGATGTGCCCGTGGCTGGCCAATATCCGGACGTCTTCGAGGAAGTGACCGCACTTCCACCACACCGAGAGATTGAGTTCCGTATTGATTTAGTGAAAGCTGTCTGACCTATAGTGATGCCACTTCGTCGTATGGCACCAAGGGAGCAGCGAGAGATCGGGGTGCAAGTAAGCGATCTGTTGAAGAAGGGATTTATCGAAAGAAGTGTTTCTGAGTGGGGAGCACCAGTTGTGTTTGCTACCAAGGCAGATGGTTCCCTTCGATTGTGTGTGGACTACCGCGAGTTGAATAATGTAATGTGGAAGAATAAGTATCCTCTTCCGTGGATAGATGATTTGTTTGATCAGTTGAGTGGCACGAGAGTATTCTCCCAGTTGGATCTCGCGACAGGTTTTCATTAGCCTAGAGTGGAAGCTGAGAGTATAGCTAAAACGGCATTTCGGACACCTTCTGGATTTTATGAGTGGTTGGTCATGCCATTCGGGTTGACCAACGCACCAGCATATTTTGTGGATTTTATGAATAGGGTATTCAGAGATCAGTTGAATAAGTTTGTTCTTGTGTTCGTAGACGATATCTTGGTTTATTCGAGGACAGAGGAATAACACAAGGAACACTTGAGGATAGTGATGGAGGTATTTAGAAAACACCAATTGAAAGCAAAGTTTTCTAAGTGTCACTTCTGGAGGAGGGAAGTGAGATTCTTGGGCCATGTGTTTCAAAGAATGGTATTGCCATGGACCCTGCGAAGGTGGCTACGGTACAGGATTGGTCTATGCCCAAGAATGCAACAAACGTAAGAAGTTTCTTGGGATTGGCTGGATATTATCGTAAGTTTATCCAAGACTTCTCCAAGATAGCAGCACCATTGTCTCAGTTGACCAAGAAAAATCAATCTTTCATCTGGGACGAAAAGTGTGAGAATGCATTTAAGATTTTAAAGGAAAAGTTGACATGTGCACCAATGTTAGTCATTCCTAAAGGGAATGAAGAGATGACGGTATACACAGATATCTGTGGTACCGGACTAGGTGATGTATTGATGCAAGGAGGTAGGGTTGTAGCTTATGCTAGTCGGCCATTGAAACCGCATTAGAGAAGATATCCTACCCATGATTTGGAATTGGCAGCGATCGTGTTCGCATTGAAGATGTGGAGACATTATCTCTTGGGAAAAAGATTCGAGTTGTTCACCGATTACAAATCGTTAAAGTATCTTTTCTCTCAGAAGGATCTAAATCTCCGACAACAAAGATGGTTAGAATTCTTGGCTTCCTATGATTTCGATATCGCATATACACCAGGAAAGGGCAATGCGGTAGCTGATGCCTTGAGTAAAAGACATTCCAGTTTAGGGGCTATGTTTCTAGAATGGAAGCAACTGGAGTACATCACTGGGTATGATTTCAGACCAAAGTGCGAATTGGATCTAGAAATGTTAGCAAGTTTGACGATCAGACCCACTTTGATTGAGCGGATTAGTTCCAGTCAGAGAGACGATCCTAACCTATTGGAAATCATCTCAAAGTAAGAGATGGGAATTGATGAAGAGATGAACGAGTATGGTCTTGATCGAGATGGATGGCTTAGAAAGAATGAAAGACTAGTTGTGCCCAATGTCATGGGATTGAGGGATGAAGTGCTTAGAGAATGTCATCACTCAAAACTGACTATACATTCTAGTGGTAACAAAATGTATCGAGACATGAAGCAGACCTACTACTGGGAAGGGATGAAAAGAGACGTTGGGAAGTTTATATCCAAATGCATGAACTACCAGCTAGTTAAAGCTGAGCAAAAGAAGCCTAGTGGTTTGTTACAACCATTACAAATCCCAGAATGGAAATGGGAACAAGTCTCAATGGATTTCATTGATGGGTTACCAAGAACTAGGTCAGGCCATGATATCATTTGGGTGATTGTGGACTAATTGACTAAGAGTGCAAGGTTTATACCCGTCAAGTCGAACAGGATGGCAGCTAAGTTAGTGGAATTGTATATAAAGTGGGTAGTGAGATTTCATGGAATACCCAAAGGCATTGTGAGCGACCGAGATCCGTTGTTTACTAGTGGATTTTGGAGGAGATTACAAGAGGCGTTAGGATTAGAATTACATCTCAGTACCGCGTATCATCCTCAAACCGACGGTCAGACAGAGAGGGTGAATCGTATATTAGAAGACCTCTTAAGAGCTTGTATATTGGATTTTGGTGGATCATGGGATGACCATTTACATCTAGTGGAGTTCGAATATAATAATATTTATCAATCCAGTATTGGTATGGCTCCATTTGAAGCTTTTTACGGAAGATCGTGCAACTCACCATCATGTTGGTTAAAAACTGGTGAGAAGTTTGCGCTTGGACCAGATGTGATAAGAAAAATCTCAGATAAGATCAAAGTTATCCAACAACGAATGAAGGCTGCCAAAGATAGACAGAAGAGTTAAGCTAATAAGAGGAGAAGAGATTTAAAATTCTCCATTGGTGACTCGATTTTTTGTCAAGATTTCTCCATTAAAGAGCATGATACGGTTTGGTAGGAGAGGCAAGTTAACACCAAGATTTGTTGGTCCATTCCCAGTTCTCAAGCAAGTTGGGAATTTGGCATATAAAGTTGAATTAACAGAGAAGATGGCAGGAGTTCATAACATATTTCATGTTTCCCAGTTAAGGAAATTCGTGCACGACCCCGATGCGACTATTTCACTTGATCAGTTGGATGATATCGAAGTAGAACCCGAGGCAATTGGGAACTGCAAGCCGATTCGTATTGTCGAGCATGATATGAAGCAACTTTGAAAGAAAGCGGTGGATCTAATCAAAGTTCAGTGGGGCGAGAATGAGTAAGACTGTACTTGGGAAACAAAGGAGAATATGAGGAGGACACATCCAGAACTCTTTGCCTGGTAAGATTTTAATTGCGACTTAGTTTTCCGCAAGCTAGGATAGACTTGTTTGTTGTTTTGTTTGTTTGATTGTTGTGAATGGTTGGTAGGCATGCAGAATTGTAACAACCCGTATTTTCAATAACCTGTTATAACATAAATCGAGGCAGAATTTAATTCTAAATTCTGAATCAAGGGAAACGGGCTATGCCATTGCGTTCGTCTCGGAAAAATACGCGAAATAGAGTCCGAGTTTTCAAAAATCGGAGTCCGTATGACCCGATTAAGGCCCGACGAAGTTTTCAGAAAATTCCTAAGTAAAAACAGATTTAAAATAAGTTAAAAACAAGGGTTAGGGCACAACTGGCGTCAGGCGGGAAAACTCCCGCCAAGACCCCAAGTCTACAGGCATGTCGACAGGGGTCTAAGGGTGTCGACTGCCCTGTCGACAGCCCTGTCGACACGGGGTGGCCGGGCAGTTTTGCCTGGCGCACCATTTCTGATCTGGGCTTGGTTGTGTGGCTTGGTTCTGGAGAATTCCGAAATCTGATGGACCTAATTCAACTAGGGTTTAATCCTATGGTCTAAATCACTAGCCTAATCTATAAATAAGACCCTAACCTACCCTAAATCATCATTAAATCTATCCTACAACTAAACTATGGCAAAATCCATCCTCTCATGGCCTCCACTCTCTTCATACAATTCCTAAACAAATTCCTAAGAGATTTCCATGCATACAAGTGTATTTAGGCTTGTATGATCCTCTTTAGCTTGCATTAAAGTCTTGTTTCTCTATTGTCATCATAAAGGAGGAGTCTTGATCAAGTTTTCTTGCATTTTTGGGGTTTTAATTTGTTGCATAAGGGGTTTCTTACATTTGCTATACTCATTTGAGTCCGCAAAAGCATTGTAAGCCCTATTCCTCTCATACTTGAATTTTGAAGTTAAAAGCATGATATGCAAGTTGTCATAAGTTGTGCAAGTTTATTTATGCAAGTATGATATGCAAGTTGCCATAAGTTATGCAAGTTTGTTTATGCAAGTATGATATGCAAGTTGTCATATGTTGTGCAAGTTTGTTTATGCAAGTTTGTTATGCAAGTATGATATGCAAGTTGCCATAAGTTATGCAAGTTTGTTTATGCAAGTATGATATGCAAGTGTCATATGTTGTGCAAGTTTGTTTATGTAAGTATGATATGCAAGTTGACATATGTTATGCAAGTTTTATTATGCAAGTTTGATATGCAAAGTTGTCATATGATATGCAAGTATGCTTATGCAAGTTTGGGATGGTCATGTGGTTCATGTTAACATGTTATGCATGCTTTTGGGCCTAAAAATGTAATATGCAAGTGTATGAACACATGAACCTTTCATATGCCACCATGTTGAACTTGTGGCTCTAACACTTTTATGTCATGATTATGCCAAGTTCCCTCTTTCTATCCTTTATGCGCTATTGCGATATGTAAGCGATGGGATTGTGTTTGGGGTTGGGTAAACTTAAAAGACATAAAAACATGAGCTTGGGAATTTACCTATTAAGTTAGGTCTACCCATTGGGAATTTACCTATTAATTTAGGTCTACCCAATTGCTTGAAAACTTGTAATGAGAGGGACATGACACTTAGAAAAGATAAGTGTGGCCAACTCGAGGTTGGGTTGAGTTTGTAGCGTAAACCTACCCGGAACCGACCGGCTTAACTAGTTGCTACAAACAATAGGACCCAATGTGAGAAGTTGGTCATGTTGTACCTTGGACCCGAGGTTAGACCAAGTTGTGGTGTAAAGCTACCCAGACCCGCCCGGCTTAACTAGTAACCACAACAAAGTCTAATGTGAGAGGTTAAGGCGCATTAATTAATTAATGCCTCATGATTAGGGTTAAGTCATGGACCATTTAATACTTAACCAATTTAGGCTCGGTTGGTTTATCGGGGTTAAATCGTGAACTCACCGTTACACTTAATCAAGTTAATCCATGATTAGTGAAGGGGTTAAACCATACTTAACCCACTAGAGAAATCCTAGTAATGGGGGGTCCACTCCGCAGTAATCCCAAGTTTGTATCATCAAGGCCCTAGGGACTAGGCTAGGGAGGGGGCACGATTACTGGGTTGGAGATAAGCGACCAAAAGCGACGGCCGAGTGGTACGCCGGTGTAGTTCTGGGTGGACTCTGGTCGTGCACATAGTCCGTAGCCGGAGAAATCAAGCACGGGTACCGGTAGATCGAGACTGTGCACTCATGTTTATGGTGTCCAGGGGTTGACACCCTAGGGCTTGATGCACCCGACGGGTGGACCCGGCACAGTTCGACTACATTCATGTTTGGGCCGTATTGACACCAACACGTGACGAGTTAGGCTTAGGGAGCCGATCGACTAGACCGTTGGATTGGACCTCGTGGTAGGGTCACTTTATGGACCTCGTGGTAGGGTCACTTCATGGGCCTCGTAGGAGGATCATTTCATGTTATTGGGCCAAAGCTTGGGCCGTGGGATCAATACTTGTTTAATCAAGTCATGTTAGTTTGTTAGTACACCCGTGGTGCAAAACCTTAATCCTGATTATGCGATGACACCTTTATCTACCTTGATAGTTAATCATCATGTCATTATCCTTATGTTCATACTTGCTGCTCATGACAGTTAACTTTATCAGTTTACATTGATTGTAGTAGGGCTTACTCAGTCTTTTTGACTGACCTGTTTTCTTTCGCCTCTTTTCTTCCGTTCCCCCCCCCCCAGGTTCTCAGGGAGGGAATACAGGAGCTTAGCTTGGATCCTACCTGCTTTCTTGGATAGCTCATGTATGCTTTGGACTTGAGCTCGCTATGGTTTTTCTGCTTTGGGGATAGCTACTTATGTTTTTCTTTTCAGTTTTCAGATGATGTTGTTTATGTACTAGACTTATTTTATTTGGAAAATTGACATGATGTTGTACTAAGACTTGATTTGAAATGGTTTGAAAATCTTCCGCTGTTTTATCTATGTTATTTACTCTGATTACATACATATGTTCTTGTTCTGCCTTGATATATCATTATGCATGTTTACCTGATTCAAACGCCCCTCCAAAGTCAGAGTGCTCTCAAGATTCACCCTGGCGGAGGCGGGGTGTTACAATTTGGTATCAGAGCATATGGTTTACGAGAAGGAACAAAAAGGTTTTTAGAAAACTTTTTGGAAAACTATTTTCAAAACCAAGTATAAAGTATTTTCCAAAGAAAAGTCTAGTTTATTTTAAAAGGCTATTCCCCAAAAAGCCATTAGCAAAATCCCTTCGTTTTCTCCATTCTGAATCTGTCTTTTTCTTTTTCAGTATGGCAGATAACTTTGTTATTCCGGAAGGAGTGCACGTACCTGTTTGGTATAGGAGACTTTTGGAGGCTAGGGCGACCGAAGCCGGCCCCGCAGATGTCCCTCCTCCTCCTCCAGTAGTTAATATTCCTCCTCCTCCCGTTGCTAATGTTCCTCCTCCACCTGTTGCTGAGGTTCCTCTTCCTCCTCCCCCTCAGCATCCTCAGGCTGACTTTGCCCAGATTTGCAAGGATTTCAAAGCAATGGGTGGCAAGAACTTTCAAGGCACAGAGACTTTTGTAGAAGCCAGAAATTGGTTGAAAGAGACCGAGGATTTGTTTGCTATCTTTGGGATAGATGATCAGAGGAAGATCTTGTTGGCGGTTTGGCTTATAAAGGATGAAGCCGCTTATTGGTGGGAGGTCACCAATGGTACTAGGCCTGTTGAGACTTGGGCCGATCTCAGGTTAAGATTCATGCTTAAGTTTCTATCTTCCGCTGAGGAGAATTTGCAGATGGAGAGATTCATAACTTTGAAGCAAGGAGATATGTCTGTCAAAGAATATGTGAACAAGTTTAATCAGTTGGCTCGTTTTGGCTTGGATATGGTGAATACTCCCCAGAAGAAGGCCCTTCGTTTTGCTAGGGGATTAAATGAGCCGTTGCAGGGATTGGCCATGTCACATATTCCTTATGGGGCCACGTTTGAGAGCTTGGTTGATATGGCGTTACTTCAGGGAGATGTCAAGAAGAATGATACTCAAGTCAAGAAGACCGATTCCCAGGGAAAGGGAAATCAGGGTAGTACTAGTGGTCAAAACAGTCAAGGCAATCAAAGCAAGAACAAGGGTCAAGGCAACAAGGGGAACAACAACAAGGGCAAGAACAGCAAGGGGAAATGCCATTATTGCGGTTCAGTTGGGCATCTTGTCAAGGATTGTAAGAAGAGGAAAAGGAATAATGGTGAATGCTTTTTATGTGGGAAGACTGGACATTTCAGCAAGGATTGCCCAAAGAAACAGGGGCAAGGCCAGGGTCAGACTCAGCGTGCTGGACCCGCAGGAGGGCAAGTTCATGCTCTCGCTACCGCTCCAGTTCCCGATCGAGGTAGTATTTCTGTTGAGAGCCTTGTATATATTTCTGATTTTCCAGTTCGTACCTTGTTTGATTCTGGTGCATCGCATAGTTTTATCTCATTTGATCTTGTTGATAGTTTGCACCTTAGTACTAGCTTGGTAGAGGATCCCGTTTGTGTCTCAAATCCTATTGGGGGTTCCGCCCATTTGTCTATGATATGTGGGGATTTGAGGATCTCTATACTGAGTGTAGAGTTCTTGTGCAGTGCTTATGTTCTTGGTTTCAGGGGATACGGGTTGATATTGGGCATGGATTGGCTGTCCATATATGGAGCCATTCTTGATTGTGAGCATAGGGTTGTGAGGCTCGTGACTTGCCTCGGAAACACCCTAGAGATTTCATGTGATCCGAGAGGTCCCGTCATGTTGTGCTATCTTGAATCACTCGACTCGTCAGTGGAGACTCTTCAGTCTGTGAGAGTGGTTCGAAAGTATCCGGATGTTTTTGATGAAGTTAGGGGATTGCCCCCTAAGCGAGAGATTGATTTCCGCATTTATCTGGTGGATAATGCAAAGCCTGTTTCTTTGCCCGTTCGGCACATGGCTCCGCGTGAAAGGCGGGAGCTGAGCAAGCAAGTGAAAGAGTTGCTTGAAAAGAACTTCATTAGACGAAGTATATCTGAGTGGGGAGCGCCTGTGGTATTTGCTACCAAGGCGGATGGTTCTCTCCGACTATGTGTTGACTATCGAGAGTTGAATAAGCTGACTAAGAAGAACAGACACCCGTTACCGAGGATCGATGATCTCTTTGACCAGCTTGTCGGTGCTTCTGTTTTCTCTCAGCTTGATCTTGCTACTGGATTCCATCAGCTCAGGGTAGCTGAGGATAGTATAGACAAGACTGCGTTCAGAACTCCGGATGGATTCTTTGAGTGGCTTGTCATGCCATTCGGCTTGACGAATGCACCCGCATATTTCGTGGACTTGATGAGTAGGGTGTTCAGGGAGTTCTTGAACAAGTTTGTCGTGGTCTTCGTAGATGATATTTTGGTCTTCTCTAAGGATGAGGAAGAACATGCAAGGCACCTCGGAGAGGTGATGGATACGCTTAGAGCGCATCAATTGAAGGCCAAGTTCTCCAAGTGTCACTTTTGGAGAAGGGAAGTAAGATTCCTTGGGCATATAGTGTCTAAGCAGGGCTTAGCGGTGGATCCCGCTAAGGTGGTTGCGGTTCAGGATTGGAAGACTCCAAGGAATGCAACCGAAGTCAGAAGTTTTCTAGGTCTTGCGGGTTTTTACCGGAAGTTCATCAAGGACTTCGCGAAGATTTCTGCTCCTCTCACTAAATTGACAAAGAAGAATTCAGTTTTTGCTTGGAGCTTAGAGTGCGAGCTTGCTTTTCAGAAGCTCAAGAAAGCTCTCACATCAGCACCCGTTCTAGCTTTGCCCGATGGAGGGAAGTTATTTACAGTATACACCGATGCGTGTGGCACGGGGTTGGGAGCTGTTCTGATGCAAGAAGGAAGGGTGATATGCTTCGGCGGTAGGCAACTCAAAGTGCATGAGAAGAATTATCCCACTCATGACTTAGAGTTGGCAGCAATAGTATATGCACTCAAGGCTTGGCGCCATTATCTTCTGGGAGAAAGATTTGAGCTTTATACCGATCACAAGTCATTGAAGTATCTCTTTTCTCAGAAGGATCTGAATCTGAGGCAGCAAAGATGGATGGAATTCTTGGCATCCTATGATTTTGAGATAGCTTATACCCCTGGCAAGGGGAATGTGGTAGCTGATGCATTGAGTAGAAGAAGGTTGACCCTAAGTCCTCTATTCGTTGAGATGAAGAATTTAGAGTATGTGGCAACCTTTGATTTCTCTTTGGCGGTTGAGTCGATGACCGGTTCTTTAGCATCTCTGGAACTCAGGCCTACCCTTCTTGATCAAGTTGGGGCTTCGCAGAGAGAAGACCCTCAAATAGTTGAGATTATGGACAAGCTGATTCGAGGAGAGACGTCTAGTCATCTCGCTCGATATTCTATTGATGACAAGGGTTGGCTGAGGAGAGATGGAAGGTTATGTGTTCCCATGGTGGAAGACTTAGTAAGAAAAGTTCTGGAGGAAGCGCATCGCTCTAAGTTGACTATACATCCAGGCGGAGATAAGATGTACAAAGATATGAAGCGTATTTTCTTTTGGCCTGGGATGAAGAAGGATGTGGCGGAGTTTGTCTCTAGATGTATCATTTGCCAGCAAGTTAAAGCTGAGTCAAAGAAGCCCGGTGGGCTATTGCATCCTCTAGACGTTCCACTTTGGAAGTGGGAGAGTATCTCCATGGACTTTATTGATGGGCTTCCAAGGTCAAGGAAAGGGAATACGAGCATTTGGGTTATTGTAGATAGACTTACGAAGAGTGCTCATTTCATTTCGGTGAAAAGCAAGAGGACCGCATCTTGGCTAGCGTCCGTATATCTTCGTGAGATTGTGAGACTTCATGGAGTCCCTTCTAGTATTGTCAGTGACCGTGACCCAATCTTTACTAGTCAGTTCTGGAATAGCTTGCAAGAGGCTATGGGCACGAGGTTGAATCTAAGTACTGCTTATCACCCACAGACGGACGGTCAAACCGAGAGGGTGAATAGAGTACTCGAGGATCTATTGAGGCTTTGTATTCTGGACTTTGGTGGTACTTGGGAAGACCATCTTCCTCTTGTTGAGTTTGCATATAATAACAGTTATCAGGCAAGCATAGGGATGGCACCATTTGAAGCTTTATATGGGAGGCCGTGCAAGTCGCCTACATGTTGGTGGGAGACAACAGATAAGCTCATACTTGGGCCTGATATGATCAGAGATACATCCGAGAAGATCGAGTTGATTCGGAGACGAATGAAAGCGGCCCAAGACCGACAGAAATCCTATGCTGATAAGCGAAGATCCGATTTGGAGTTCGATATTGGGGATATGGTTTTCGTAAAGGTTTCTCCTTTACGGAATGTGGTCCGATTTGGAGCCGTTGGGAAGTTAGCCCCGAGATTTGTTGGACCATTCCCCATTGTTGAGAGGATCGGGCAGATGGCTTATAGAGTGAAGTTGCCCGAGAAGCTTACCGGAGTACACGATGTTTTTCATGTCTCGCATCTCCGGAAGTGTTTGCATGAATCAGCAGAGATTGTGGAGCCAAGTGTTTTGGAAGATGTGGAAGTGGAGAAAGAGGCTACCTTGAGGAGAGCTCCGATTCGTATCTTGGGGACGGAGGCCAAGAAGCTAAGGAATCGAGAGGTCAAATTGGTGAAGGTTCAATGGGGTGAAGCCGAAGAAGACGCAACTTGGGAAACCGAGGAGAAGATGCGTAGGCTTTATCCATTCCTTTTTGAGGGTACACTCTCAATCTCTTTTCTTTGTTAGCATATCTTTCTCTTTGCTATCCATATTTATCTAGTTTATCGTGTTAATCTTGTCATGAGAACCTTAGGTAGGAACCCTTTGGATGAAACATGTGTTTGGAACATGTTATGCTTGGTGGTTGCAAGTGGTTGCAAGTGGTTGCTCGTGGATGCATTATACACGATTAGGCACTAGATCGGCTCGCACACTCCTCATATTGCATATGCATGAGTGTTTATGCTTATTCATGGATGAAAATTGTGTGTTATCACATGGATGTTGCATATGGGTGTATGTTATGTGCACACATATAGTTGATATACATTATGTTAGGAATTGCATACATATGGATTCATTTCACTAACATAATTCGCATTGATGATATTTGCATTAGATAAGTACATATACACACACCTCTGCATATGTTCATCCAGAATTTAGAATCTTGTAAGGACAATGATTGCTCGTGGATGATGCTTTGAGTAGATGGATGATTGGATGGTAGGATACGTTCTTCCTAACTTGAAGATTTCGGGGACGAAATCCTTTAAGGAGGGGAGAATGTAACAACCCGTATTTTCAATAACCTGTTATAACATAAATCGAGGAAGAATTTAATTCTAAAATCTGAATCAAGGGAAACGGGCTATGCCATTGCGTTCGTCTCGGAAAAATACGCGAAATAGAGTCCGAGTTTTCGAAAATCGGAGTCCGTATGACCCAATTAAGGCCCGACGAAGTTTTCAGAAAATTCCTAAGTAAAAACAGATTTAAAATAAGTTAAAAACAAGGGTTAGGGCACAACTGGCGTCAGGCGGGAAAACTCCCGCCAAGACCCCCAAGTCGACAGGCATGTCGACAGGGGTCTAAGGGTGTCGACTGCCCTGTCGACAGCCCTGTCGACACGGGGTGGCCGGGCAGTTTTGCCTGCGCACCATTTCTGATCTGGGCTTGGTTGTGTGGCTTGGTTCTGGAGAATTCCGAAATCTGATGGACCTAATTCAACTAGGGTTTAATCCTATGGTCTAAATCACTAGCCTAATCTATAAATAAGACCCTAACCTACCCTAAATCATCATTAAATCTATCCTACAACTAAACTATGGCAAAATCCATCCTCTCATGGCCTCCACTCTCTTCATACAATTCCTAAACAAATTCCTAAGAGATTTCCATGCATACAAGTGTATTTAGGCTTGTATGATCCTCTTTAGCTTGCATTAAAGTCTTGTTTCTCTATTGTCATCATAAAGGAGGAGTCTTGATCAAGTTTTCTTGCATTTTTGGGGTTTTAATTTGTTGCATAAGGGGTTTCTTACATTTGCTATACTCATTTGAGTCCGCAAAAGCATTGTAAGCCCTATTCCTCTCATACTTGAACTTTGAAGTTAAAAGCATGATATGCAAGTTGTCATAAGTTATGCAAGTTTATTTATGCAGGTATGATATGCAAGTTGCCATAAGTTATGCAAGTTTGTTTATGCAAGTATGATATGCAAGTTGTCATATGTTGTGCAAGTTTGTTTATGCAAGTTTGTTATGCAAGTATGATATGCAAGTTGCCATAAGTTATGCAAGTTTGTTTATGCAAGTATGATATGCAAGTGTCATATGTTGTGCAAGTTTGTTTATGCAAGTTTGTTTATGTAAGTATGATATGCAAGTTGACATATGTTATGCAAGTTTTATTATGCAAGTTTGATATGCAAAGTTGTCATATGATATGCAAGTATGCTTATGCAAGTTTGGGATGGTCATGTGGTTCATGTTAACATGTTATGCATGCTTTTGGGCCTAAAAATGTAATATGCAAGTGTATGAACACATGAACCTTTCATATGCCACCATGTTGAACTTGTGGCTCTAACACTTTTATGTCATGATTATGCCAAGTTCCCTCTTTCTATCCTTTATGCGCTATTGCGATATGTAAGCGATGGGATTGCGTTTGGGGTTGGGTAAACTTAAAAGACATAAAAACATGAGCTTGGGAATTTACCTATTAAGTTAGGTCTACCCATTGGGAATTTACCTATTAAGTTAGGTCTACCCAATTGCTTGAAAACTTGTAATGAGAGGGACATGACACTTAGAAAAGATAAGTGTGGCCAACTCGAGGTTGGGTTGAGTTTGTAGCGTAAACCTACCCGGAACCGACCGGCTTAACTAGTTGCTACAAACAATAGGACCCAATGTGAGAAGTTGGTCATGTTGTACCTTGGACCCGAGGTTAGACCAAGTTGTGGTGTAAAGCTACCCGGATCCGCCCGGCTTAACTAGTAACCACAACAAAGTCTAATGTGAGAGGTTAAGGCGCATTAATTAATTAATGCCTCATGATTAGGGTTAAGTCATGGACCATTTAATACTTAACCAATTTAGGCTCGGTTGGTTCATCGGGGTTAAGTCGTGAACTCACCGTTACACTTAACCAAGTTAATCCATGATTAGTGAAGGGGTTAAACCATACTTAACCCACTAGAGAAATCCTAGTAATGGGGGGTCCACTCCGCAGTAATCCCAAGTTTGTATCATCAAGGCCCTAGGGACTAGGCTAGGGAGGGGGCACGATTACTGGGCTGGAGATAAGCGACCAAAAGAGACGGCCGAGTGGTACGCCGGTGTAGTTCTGGGCGGACTCTGGTCGTGCACATAGTCCGTAGCCGGAGAAATCAAGCACGGGTACCGGTAGATCGAGACTGTGCACTCATGTTTATGGTGTCCAGGGGTTGACACCCTAGGGCTTGATACACCCGACGGGTGGACCCGGCACAGTTCGACTACATTCATGTTTGGGCCGTATTGACACCAACACGTGACGAGTTAGGCTTAGGGAGCCGATCGACTAGACCGTTGGGTTGGACCTCGTGGTAGGGTCACTTCATGGGCCTCGTAGGAGGATCATTTCATGTTATTGGGCCAAAGCTTGGGCCGTGGGATCAATACTTGTTTAATCAAGTCATGTTAGTTTGCTAGTACACCCGTGGTGCAAAACCTTAATCCTGATTATGCGATGACACCTTTATCTACCTTGATAGTTAATCATCATGTCATTATCCTTATGTTCATACTTGCTGCTCATGACAGTTAACTTTATCAGTTTACATTGATTGTAGTAGGGCTTATCAGTCTTTTTGACTGACCTGTTTTCTTTCGCCTCTTTTCTTCCGTTTCCCCCCCCCCAGGTTCTCAGGGAGGGAATACAGGAGCTTAGCTTGGATCCTACCTGCTTTCTTGGATAGCTCATGTATGCTTTGGACTTGAGCTCGCTATGGTTTTTCTGCTTTGGGGATAGCTACTTATGTTTTTCTTTTCAGTTTTCAGATGATGTTGTTTATGTACTAGACTTATTTTATTTGGAAAATTGACATGATATTGTACTAAGACTTGATTTGAAATGGTTCGAAAATCTTCCGCTGTTTTATCTATGTTATTTACTCTGATTACATACATATGTTCTTGTTCTGCCTTGATATATCATTATGCATGTTTACCTGATTCAAACGCCCCTCCAAAGTCAGAGTGCTTGCAAGAGTCACCCTGGCGGAGGCGGGGTGTTACAAGAATCCTTTGTTTGTTTCTTAGTTAAGGAATTTCAGGAGCGAAATTTCTTAAGGGAGGGAGGAGGGGAGGAGAATGTAACGATCCGCATTCTACGCATCGAAGGATCGTAGAATATTTATTTCTCTCAAATACGAAGTTGTATGGTCATGTAACTTTGGGAGACGACTATTGGGGTCATTTCCCATGTTTATGATTTTTGCCGATTTTTAAATGATTGTTTTGCCCCTAGTTGATCTTGTTTTGGCCATAACTTTTGATTGTTAAGGAGTTTTGACCCGAGACCACTTCTGTTAGATCCGGATGATGGTTTACCTTTCCGTAGAGTGGTCACATTAGCCAAACGGACTTATCGTTTGGGAGATATGGCTGAATTAAGGTTAAGAGTGTGAAAAATAGCTTAATTAGGCTTAACCGGGCGATTAGCAGCTAGGCCCATTGGGGTATTTCGGGATTTGGGGTATTTAAGGGCTGTTAGGGTTAGGAATTTCAGTTTTTACTCATTTTCCAGTCGCCACATACATGATAGAAACCCTAACAATGGCCTCCAACAACTAGAATCATCTCTAATCACCGTTTAATCAAGGATTAAGCTTAGCAACATCAAATGAAGGAGAAATAGCACAATTTCAGAGTTAGAGCTGCTGTTAGACATTGGTATTCTCCTAAATCAGAGGAGTTTCAGTTTTGAAAGTTTCGTTTGTGGCTAAGGTGAGTGATTAGCCTTGTTTTTACACTAATTATGGTTAATTAAGGGTAATTAGTGTTAATTAGCAAATTTAAACATGATTAAATTCCGGAAAAATGTTTAGAAATTCTTAAACGTCGTTTTAGACCTCTGTTAGAAGTTTGGGTTAATTTGGTTAAGTTTTGTTAATCCTATCATTAGATTTGCTTAAACATGTTTAAGGGAAAAATATGTGTTTGTGGGCATGTTTGATCCATTTTGACATATCAAATTGTTGTTTTGGTGTTTGTGGTCAATTCTATATGTTGCTATGACTGCATGGTATGCTTTGTGATTGAATAGAACAGTTAGAATAGTCGAAAACACCGTCGTATGGCGTAAAACAGTCGCTGGAAAAGTTGCAGGATATAGTGCAGGAACCGGATCGCCTCCTCCTTCCGAACCGACCCGATCGTGGCCACCTATCATGAGCCACCCCAGTACCGATCTGCTCATGACATATGTGCCTCGACCCGAACCGCTCCAACTTGAGTATCACGATCTGCCTGAAGGAACAAGCCACAACCTGACGCTCTGGAGCGAGCACCACAACCCGACCCGCACGAGAGAGGGAGCCCGATCTGAACCACCATGGGAGGGAGCTCAAGACATGACCCGTTCGAGTGAAGACATCGTGAACCGAACCAGTGTGGCACTGCGACTGCTTGGAGCATCACGATCTGACCCGGGGAAGTTGTGAGGCACGAACTGATCCGAAGCAGGTAGTCACGAGTCGAGCTGGTGAGCACCATAGCCCACGAACCAGAGGAAGTATCCGACCCGAACCGAAGGTGGAGAGACTGTAGAACCTAATGGAAGCTTGTTTCCGAACCGATCTGGAGGAGACCAAAACCCAAGATGCAAAGGTAGTACAAATAGGAAGTAGAACTCAGGATCCAGTTGGGAACCAACGAGTTGACTTCATGAGTTGGGCTTTGCTGCGGGACGTGTGCAAATGAGTTATCGACGTCTACAGCTTTGATTCACCACCAAGACGGATGTTAGGCTACGTATCAGTGCAGTGAGGTAGTTATTACTCCATGGAGCAGATTGATCGTAGTATGGCTATGAGCCAGTGCAGTGGAGTCGTCATGACTTCATGGGGCAGAGTGGACATAGCAAGGATTAGTGGCTATGGATCAGTGTAGTGGAGTCGCCATGACTCCATGGGGCAGAGTGATCATAGCAAGGATATGGGTGATAAAAGCGGTGAATATCGTATGCTTTACGCATTGAGTGAGAGATGTGAGGATGGTTGTTATGCTTGATTGTTTGACATCACTATGACATGCACACCCCCACCCCCATATCCTTTACACCATATGTTAACGACACCTTAGAGTATTGTACGATATGTTGTGTTAACTCTTTGGTTGCAGGTTCAGGTATGGTTTAGTATACCTGTTATTGTTCTGTTTTGCTGCTTATCGCTCATACCAGACTTTTTTCTGACCCAGAGTTTTATGTCTCTTCTTATTACTCTAGGTGCTCTTAAACGGGCAGACTAGAGACAGGTTAGCTGGTTGTGCACGGGTAGCTGTCCAGAGACGAGCAAGAGGCTTACACGTACTATTCTCTATATATATTCTCCCTGTGTTGTTGATGGTTACTGCTTTGGGCATTAGTAGTGTACCTTTCCTTTCTTTTGATTTAGAGACAGTATTTTGAAGTTGTAATGTTAGTTACAGATTATTAGCTGTAATTTGGATTTCCGCTGCTATGATGATTATGGTTTAGTTTTCAGCTTATGCACTGTCTCACCTGTTTTATGTCAAGTATGTTATTATTATATTTTATTCCATGCGCTGTGAGACATTCTACAGGTTCCTTGTTAGTTCAAATTCCTTTCTTTTCCTTTATTTGGCGACCGTCCTATGCTAGTCGGGCATTGATACAGCGCACTTTCATTGGAAATGTCGGCTGGTGCGGGGCGGGTCGTCACATAGAGCTTGGCGGGTTCGCACACCAACGCTAGATATACAAGCAATGTTGGATACCCTTGGATTACTATTATTATTATTGAAAATATTAGAACAAGAGAGATTACACGAATTCAGCTTAATACGACTTAGTTTTAGAGATTCGAAAAGCCAATATAAGTCTTTTAAGTCCTCCACTTATTAAACAAAGCCTATAATTTAGAATAGCATGGCCATCACCTAAGAGTCTCCTTATGTACCGGTTACACTATTAACCCTCAAAATTCAATTTTTCATTATATTTCTTATTTGATCTTAGTTGAGAGAAAAAAATACTATCAATTGACTAACAATTGTTAACTTATTTTGTTGTATCAATCTAAAATGAGTCGTATTAAAAAAAATTATGGTATGTTACTACGACCTAAAATGCATGATGGTCCTATCTAAATGCATGAAAATGAAAAGAAGAAAAATTTAAGAAAATAAAAAAAGAATGCAATGTATACTCCCCCCACACACACACTAGAACTAAACAGTGTCCACACTGTAAATGTTTCCTAAACTTGAAAGTTCGTACCCAAAGATGGATTAAATGCAAAATGATTTGTAAAAAGAATGCAATCTAGCTATATGTAAGAATAGATCATATATACAATGATATATGTGTTTGCGATGCAAAGAATGCCACCAACTATTTCCCCTACACCTGGTTCTAGCCCGATGAATCTTATTTCCACTATGTCTAGGCACATTTTCTAATAAGCAAAGGTTTTTGAGAACCATCTCATCTTTATACCTAGATTTATATTCCAATAGATAAATGTCCAGTGTCTTCCTAACATGAAGTTTTTCAACCAAGCTAACATTCCAAAAATAATTCATGTATTCAACAAATTTATCAGTGCAATTGTTCAAAAATTTGTGATCATATATAAACTCGGTTGTACTTGTGAAATTTAAATTCTGAGTGTAGTTCAAGGCTATGTGATCACATTTCTCAATTGACAACGTATTTTCGACACTGATAATTTCATGTTCATTTGAAATTTTCTCAAAGTTAAAATTTTCGAAATCGTGACTTGAATCTACTTCTTCCTCATTTGGCAACTCATCCTCGTACAACCCAAAAAATTCATGTTTATTAAAATCCTTCTCAAATTTTGGGTTTTCGAAAATTTCAACATCTTTATTTTGTTCAATTTATAAAATTTCCAGTTTCTCGCAGCCTAAAAGAGAAAGATCGAAATATAAGCTTAAATCTTTTTCCTGAGAAGAGTTGAAGTCTAAATCATTTACTGAATTGTGAACAACTTCATTTAGGTGGTTATTCTCGAATTCCAAAGTTGTTATTTGAAAATTTTCACTATCAGTAAAGAATGGATTATTTCCTGATTCGTCGCATGTTTGAATTCGATTTTGTTGCTCGAGTTGTTCTTTAAAAGACGTCATTAAACAAAGAAGTTCATCAAGTTGTCTATCTTTTTCATCAAGCTGTCTATCTTGCCTTTCTACCCTCTCTTTAAGAATGTTAAGATGATATTCTTTAGAATCGTTGATTTGAGAGCTCTCATTTTGGATATCTTGATTCTCAAAATTATAGTCCACATCAATTTCATGATCAATATTATTTCCAATAAGGTGGTTGTTTGAATTTTCACAAAAATGACAATGATATTGGAAATCATTTTGATTATAAAAATTATGTTCATAACCAAAACTGTTGAAATTCGATGGAAAATTGCAATTTTGGTTATTTCCAAGATGTTGATATGGGTTATAACTTTGAAACTTTTGGTTTACAACCCCATATTGGTGTTGATCAAAGCTATTTTGATGTGGATGTGGCTCATAATCGAAATTATTTAAATTTGAATTGAAATCGCAATTTCGATCATTTATATGATTTTGAAAGTGTTGATAAGTTGGAAAATTTTGAAAATTGTGGCCATTGGGATCACGAAATTTAGGAAAAATTTGCCTCATGAGTTGCAATTCATACTCATATTCTTCCAAGGAACGTCTTCTCAGGTTATTATCCCACATTTCTCTCAAGGATTTTTTTGAATTAGACATTTGAATGAAGTCAAGGCAAGACAGAAATTATTCTCACTTCAAAATAGTATAAAATACTGAGTTGTGCTCTATTAATTAATTGACTCAATTAGAAGGGGGAAGAGGGTCTTATGGCCATTCACGTATAGTATAAATATTATGGGATACGACCAATGTTTTACGGATAGTACGCAACCTCTTTTGCTAATAGTTCAATAAATTGAACTACGATATATCCGCGATCCAATTATACAAGACAATCAACTTCACAAAACACCACTTTTCAATTATATTATCTTGCAATGTCTATTTTTATTATTGAAAACAATGAGAATGAAGATTTCAGTTATGAAAATATCAACCAACAACAGCAATCAGATAATAATAACTGCAAAAATTTGAAATATTGTACAAGCAAGCCGCTGCCCCTGCAGAAATTTTTTTACAAGCAATTTCTATATATATTTTTTTCGCAGCAGAGCACCTGTAGAGTTTAGAAAATTTTACAGTGTGGCATGGCAGTCCGTCCAGAGCAATTAAAATCCACCAATAATTCAAATCAACTGTTTGGAAATCGTTGACCGGATTCCTTGTTTGTTTGCTTGAATTGTCTTCTCGATTTTGATTTTGAGACCTTGATTTGATTCGATATTTTTTTCTTGCCTAAAAAATCAACAAAAGACTCAAATCAATAAAAGCCTTGGTCAATAACACAATGAGCGCAACAAGCCAAAAAGGAAATAACTATGCTCAACAAAAAGGTTTGAATGCCTAAAATAGAAAATTCTCAATAATTTCTCAAAACCAGAACTAGACCCATATACTCTCAGCCAAACAAAATGGAACAATTAAACAAGGAAGGTCCACGCAAGCTTTCAATGAATGGCAGTCAACCTAACACAACAAGAAAACTGATCTTTCAAAAATCACCGACCCACCTAAACTATGGTGTACGAAGCAGGAAAGCTAAAGTGATTATGCAATTGGAATGATTAAGCCAACACGCAAGGGGAAATTAAATCCAAAACAAAGTCTCAGAAAACAGGAGTATTCAAACCCCAAAACAGGATCGCCCCCTTTTCTATAACCTGCCAAAACAAAAAAAACTCACGCCGCTATTCTATTCTCTCAACAAATCAATCAGAAGAACAACGCCCCCTCTTTTTTTTCTCTCAGAAAACCAATACACATCCAAAAAATAATAAACAAACTTGTTCCAGTCCTTTTTTCCCGAATTGGGTTTAGTGCGATTTGGGTAGGTTAGTGGGTGCGATTTGTGAAGATGTAGAGCAGATGGGGTGTTCGGCTTTGGTTGTTGTCGTGGACGATCGAAGGGGATGCACGATTTCCGGGGGTTTGTGAATTGCGATGATAAGGGATGTAGAGTTGATGAATGTTGTGTGCTGATCTGAAGAGGAGAGACACGATGGTGTTATAGGTTGATGAAGCCGTTCGAAGTAGTGGTCGGGAAGTTGAGGTTCTTGTTGAATTGGTGTTGATGGTCTGTAATGAAGGTGGGTGAAAGGATTATCATGAAGGCAGGTCTATGGATATGAAGTGTTTTTGAAACCGTAGTTTCAGATTCAACACCTAAAGCTTGTTGTTTATGTTCGAGCTTTGCGAATATTTGGAAGTGATGGGACAATATTGTCGTATGATCTGGGGAGGGGAGATACTGAGGGGTATGGAGATACTGCTTGGTTCTTTGCGTGAAGATGATGTAGAATTGGTGCTTTCGATGTTTTTTAATAGTTAGTGTTTTTAAAGCAGTGCATTGTGGAGATGAAACTAGGTTAGATGTGAAAATGAGGAAGTTTGTGAGCGTTAGAAGAAAGTGCAGTGCTGGTGACGGTAAATTGGTGGTTTGTGAAGGATTGACACTGTGGAGTCTGATGCGATGGAGTGCTGTGTTGTTTGGTGATATGAACAACTTGCGAGAAGTCTGGATGGTGTTTGAGGGTGTGGAGAGCAGCGAGTTTGGTGAGTTATGGTAGTGATTTTGCGAGGGATGATAATGGATGAGGGTGGGTTGGGATATGTTTTTGAACTGGCAGTTTCAAGGTTGTGGATTTAGGTCTGTGAATGCGTGATAACTGTAATGAATGGAGTCCAAGTGTGTAGAAGGGATGAATTGGTATAAATTGTGGCTTGGATAATGGGGATAGTGAGAGATATGGAAGATATTTGTGCAATGAAATAAAGGCAGAGAGAAAAAGATATAAGGAAGGGTTTTTTTTCTTTTTTTTTAAAAAAGAAGGAAAGGAATGTAAAGGTTGGGAAGAAAATTGCAAAAGTGGGAAGAGATCCAATTATTCAGAGATAATTAATTACAAGGCAGAAACGGGAAAGATTTCAAAAGCGATTTAAAAAAAAAAAAAAATGTGAAAAAGAAGGAAACATTTGTAAAAGAAAAGAACGAGATTGAGAAATAAAAAGGAAACAATTTGGAGAAAATTGGCAACCAATTAAAAGAAAAAAATGGCAATCTTATTTTGTTTAGAAGATTACAGTATCATTTAATAATACCAAAACTAACCAATAAAGTTTTTTCTATATATACAAGAAAACAAAAGGAATAAAATAAAAACTAACACGAATTAGAAATTAATTAAATAATAAAATTTAATTGTTACCTCCCCGGCAACGACGCCAAAAACTTAATCGACACTTTTCTATGAGTTAGAAAAGCGCAATTTATGTAATAAATTCTGCAAGCGCACAGATCGTGTAATATGCAGGTCGAATCACATAGAGGAAAAATTAAATCAAATTATTTATATAATTTCTTGGGCGAGTTAGACAAAACTTGGAGTTGGGTTGAAAAACAATAAAAATTGAAACTGTAATTTGATTCATAACAAATCTAATTGAACCGACGATCAAATCACAAATTTCAATTAAAAAGCAAATAAAACTATGAATCATATCTGAATCTAATCAAATCCAAATTAACCTAGGAAGACAATTAAAAAGCAGAAATTAAATAACAAACAGAAAATAAAATTAGGATTATCGCTGAATCTAATCAGATGGTTAATAACTAATGAAAATAAATGAAAAAAACAAATAGTGCTCTATCAAATCTAATTGTGTAGACAACACTAATTGCTAGGAAAAAAATTGCAGAAAAGAGAAAAGAAAACTTCATTGGTTCTAGGATGATCTTCACAATGAGATTACAAGGGTATTTATAGGATAAATAGCCAACCTAAACCCTAATCCAATCTATGCATATATGGGCTTATTTACACAAGAATTATGTAATCATGCCTTTTTCTTGATTTTGTTTTGAGGAAACAATCTTGAGAATATCTTGGCCTCTTAATTAGCAATTATTCCTCCCCTTTTGATTATCAATTATTCCTCCCATATCTTAATCAGCAATTATTCATTCCATATTTTCCTTGTTTTGCATGTGACTAATTGAAGAGAAATAAGATTTAAGGAGATTTCTTTTGCTAAACATGAACATATCTTGAAAACCAAAAGCAACACAATGCTAAGTCTTCATCTGCACATCTTCATATGTATATACACATCATTTTGATCTTTATTTTCTGTTTTTCTGACTGCATGTGGCTTAGTTGGCATATATGTAAAGGTAACAAAATAATACCCAAGTAATATTTATTTAATATACAAAATATAAGATATAAGAGCATAAAATAAACACATTTCTATGTTAATCATAAAGTTTACACAAACAATATATATGTCTATGTATTCGAAAAAATTTCAACCGCTTTTGTTAATATGAATATAATATGTATGTTGAAATTGATGAATGTTAGTTATTTATTCGATAAACTAGCAAATATTATTTAATTGAATTTGTTTGAATAAGTTAAATGTAAAATTGTGAACTTAATATAACTATATAGTATAGTAGGAAGAATTGTACAGAAATTTGTTTAAACATATAAATTTGTAGAGTTATTGATGTTAAAAAGGAATTTTATGATATAATATATAGTAATTTTTTGATATAAACAAATCAGATTTGATTTCCAAATTAACTTTGTAATTATTGTTGATATATATAATTCATGTTATGTGATTTATACATCTTTATAGTTGAATGGAAGAATACTTCTTTTAGATATGATTATATATAGTAAAATTTGCATATATTTTTAAGAGCTATTAGAATAATGGACTAAATATTCGCTAATTATAACTTAAGATTTCATTAGCAGATTAATCATCTGGATTTTAATATAAAATATCATGAAAAGATTGAGAGGATTTGGTAACTAATTGTACAAATATTAAAATGTGGGCATTTGAAGTTGAAAATGTTTTCCTTCAGTTTACGATAATTTTATTGATATGAATGTATAATGTATTAAATTTACTATTATTATTTACATATATCATTAAAATTTTGTGACTTATTTAACTATATATTTGAAAGAAAAAATAATTTTTTTCCCCTTTGTTGCTATGAACGTGGTATACAATTTAAAACATCGTATTTAGTGTTAATTTGACCTATTAGCAACAATTTATTGATTGAAGTTATTTGGTAAATTCAAAATCATATAATTAGTTTAAACATATTGGCTTAGATCTACAATGTTAAGTGATATTGTGGACTATTTTGTAAATAACTAAATATATTCTGAAATGCAAACGCTTGACGTTGATGTTACAATGCAATACGGAGTAAATATATTGATGGAAATGAGTTAAACTTGAATTTGTTGTAGTTATTATGTGTATAATTTATGTTACGTGACTGATGAGTTTATATATTTAAACTGTTTTTTTAAAACATTTTTTCTAATATGAATATAGTTAATTTAATGTGATTTATTAGATGAATTAATGAATCGTAGTTTGCTAAGGTTATTTCAATAGTTTTAATATTATGTAATTAATTGCAAAATATTGTATTATATGTATAGTATTATAAAATATTGTATTAAATGTATAATACTTAGTTGAGAGACTTAAATGTGTAATATTATAAATGAGTGTAAAATGATAAATTAATTTGAAAATAAATTATTTAGAAAGAATAAAAGAGAATAATGAGAGCTCTTAAAATGGATTAAACCACAAGATAATTGTCTTATCCACCGATTAGGTTGTGTCATTTTACGTTGGCGTTACCTTGTTGTTTAAAGAAAGAAAAGAACCGAACATCTTTCCATCGGCCCATTTATTGTTATAATCGTCAAATAAACGCGGCAACTTTCATTCGCGGATCTTTCTTCTTGCATATTCCGCTCCATATACCCTACAGGTAAAAAGACCTACAAGGCCATCGAATACCCGTCACGTGTACATTAGGATTCACGCCGTCCCACGAAAAGCGAAGCACAGGTGTGGGGCTAACAATGTAATTTCATATTCAGCCACTCTTAAATTTGATTGCCACCCTTTAAAATAGAATATATATATATATATATATATATATATATATATATATATATATATATATATATATATATATCTTTGAATTCTCCCACGCTTAACAAAAAATCAACTCTTCGTTCCAGAGAAAAAGGAAAAAGGAAAAAAGAAAAAAAATCTCTAATTTCTGCTCGTGATCCGACTAGCTGTCATCATCGATCGATCAATCTAAACGAGGTATTAGCAACTTCTTTTGTTCGTTTCTATTTGTAATTTAGGCAAGCCGATTGTAGATTGAGGAAATTTAGGCAGTTTGATGGTCAAACAAGTCAAATATATTGTTGACTGAAGATTATATTGCGAGATTTTAGTAAATTTGATGAAAAAAATAGGTTTTTGTCCGGCAAATTGAAGTTTTGAATTATTTAATGTATTCTATTTACATGATTTGATTTGGTAAGGAGGTGGAGAATTTTCTGTATGTTCATTAAAGGGTTCATTTATGCTTTTAATGATCGGTTGGTCTGGTTTCATTTAGGCAGATTATAGACCTTTCTGGAAAAATTCTGTTATGGAAAGACTATCATTCCACAAAGTATAGTACTTTTTGTTTGTTTTTTTGACTACTTCAGATAACTATGGTTGGTAATTAAAGTGGAGTAGAAAATTTTCAATCCACAGGTTTCAATGAGTTTATAATTCCTTAATTTCGTTGGTTTTAAATAAATTTAAAGATACTTTGTGTCTGGATACTCATTGTCTGCAACTAATAGTAAAAAAAACAAAATTAAGTATAAATAATAAGAAGAAAAAACATGAATGCACAACATTTGAAAGGGGCCGAGTGAAAGGTAATCACTTTATTGAGTCCCCACCAACTCACCGTTGATTATACCTTCGTGAGATGCTATGGGAATTCATAAAAGGACAAACCTTAAACAAATGCGCCTAGCTGTCTGAAGGTATATAGAATAGATCACCGTTAAATAACTTGATGCGCCATTGACAAAATTCATATCTAAAATGGAAGCCAGGACCAGTGAAATACCATACTGATATTTCCTTACTAGGAGACTATTATATCTGTCGAAAAATTGATGGGCAGGAACAAAATAATAATAATGAAGAAGTTGTGTCGTGGATGTGACCACTGCCTCGAAAGCGAAATTCGGCATGGCTATGGTGAAATCAATAATTGTTTGCTCCTCAAGGTTAACACAATCATTCTTTAAACTTGTGCACTTTAAGTATGTTTGGAGAAAGTTTTAATTTTGGAGAAAATTGAAGGGAAAAGAAGAAGAAGAAGAAAATTCTTTGTGAAACTTTTGGCTTCTATTGGAAGAGAGAAATAAGAGAAGATGAAATAAACATGAAAATCTTTCCTCTTTCACCAATCAATCTCAATAGATAAGCCCCATAAAAAGCATTTTCTCATTAGTATAGGATTTAGGAGGTGAAGTAATCAAAAAAATTCTGTAAACAAATTCTCTTTTTAGAAGGGAGAAATGAGGAGGAGCGAAAATAAACATGCATAACTTTTTCTTTTACATGCTCTTAAATCAATGGCAGTGAGTTCCTTTTAAACTCATAGAACAACATAAAAAACAGGATGCCGGTAAAATTTGCAGACCATTGGCAGTGAGTTCTGTTAATTCATAATTGTATGAAGCATGTAACAGATGTTAGTAATCATTTGCTATCTTTTGGTGATCAGTCATTCATCAAACCATGTGATCGAGTTTTAGCTGAAGATTTTAGAAAATAATATATGCAAATAATTTGAATGCTCAAACATGGCATGCAAACGGGCATGGATTAATTTTGTATGGATGGATATGTAAATTATTCAAACCAATCAGTGAGTTCCTTTTTCATAGAGCAATATAACAGCAAATTATGCAAGCTAATGACAGTGAATTCTTTTATATTCATGAAGGCATGAAGCATGTAACAGATGTCATCAAACTTGGCATGCAAATGGATATGGGTGAAATTTTGTTTGGATGTCAGTTGATAGTTGATAACTGAAATATTAAAATATATAGAAAACGAATTGATCCACCATTAAATGATTAATCAGCCGAACAGGAAAAGAATTGATGTCAGTTGATAGTGAAGTACGTGCCATTTTGATGGCATGCAGTTTCCAGCACATTACATCATTGCTTGACATCCTGTGATACCCAAACAGGTTCGGATGAAACCTAGCTGGTGTCATATTGAATCTGTTGTTGGATCAGCGTAGTTATGATTAATAAACTGATAACATCTGACATCTAGATAATCTTTGCTCCTCTTTATAGCATGATTATTTAATCTTTCTAGTATGATCAATTCTAGTTTAATCATCATGATCTTGCCTAATATAACTTCTTCCATATACTTCTTAATCTGCAGAAAATGGCATGTACTTCAGCATTTAACAGCGTTGCTTTCCTCAGTCCACAAAAACAAGACTCGTGGAAGGGAGATATTTCACTGTTCAGCTGTAAACAACCAAAGGAAAAAACAGTTATGAGATTTACCTCCATGAATATTAGAGCTGTAGCTACTCAACCTGAGATAGATTTTAAGGATCCAGATTGGAAAAAACAATATATAAAGGATTTCGATAAGCGGTTCAGTTTACCACATTTGAGGGATATTCTTGATGTTAAACCTAGACCAACAACATTTTCTCTTTTAAGCAGGTAGGCTGGACATCCCAAACTGAGTTTTTTGGTCTTTTTATTGATATTTTATCATGTACTATCTATTCTGAAATTTGTTTTGGCAGAGGTCCTTTAGTTAATGGAAATGATGCACCAGATATGCCATTTGGCTATGTACATGATGATGACAGAGCACTTTTAAAGGTTAATTTCTGCCTCAACATAGAAAGTTTTTGATATGAAATCAATTTCGTGTTGTACTGTATATTATGGTGGTGTATATCATGGTTCTAATTTTATCAACCCGCTCACATGGGGTTTTGTTTTGTCTTGGTTCTATTCTTCTTCTTCTTTTTGGGGTGAGGGTGGGGTTGGAATAGGTGTGGTTTGTTTCCTGATCTGGGAGGTGTTGTAGGATTAATCTGGATATCATATGTACATACAAACCTTTTCTCACTGCAAAGCAGATCCTAGACATTTTAGTTTCAACATGGTCTCAGCGATTGAAACTTCGAATCAAACCTATTTAAATTGATGCTTCCAAGTGAGTAATAGAAAGATTATCAACAGCTTTTTCCTACGATATGAATAAGCACTGATCAGAATATATGATTTGACGTTTAACACAATATTCACAATAAGTCTTAAATTTTCATTGTTTGAATCCTTGTTTCAAATGAATCTTCCTAATTACAGCTTTATCTCAAATTCTTACTCGATATTTAGTTCGAATCACATTTGAATTTTTTTCATTCCAATCCATTTTTGAAATAAAAAGATCAAAATACTATTTTCAGTTACAATTCAAAGTTTAGTTTCCCGCGAAATGATGAATTGGGGGGGGGGGGGGGGGGGGATGCATCAAGCTTTAGCTTTATTGATGTTGGCAATATAAACCTATGTATCAAGAATTCAAAATCAATTTGAAAAGTGTATATTACTACCATAAAAAGAAGAACCGTTGCTTTCACATGGTTAAATGTCTTTTGACGAGTTATGTGAAATGAAATTCATAACATACGCGTACATATACACTTCAAAATTTGAATAATTCCTTATTTGAAAATCTTGGTTCTACAGGTTATCAAGTTTGCATCACCTACGTCTGCTGGAGCAGAGGGTGTTGATCCTGATTGCAGCTGGATAGAACAATGGTACTTTCATTTAGATGCTAAAAATTATTAAACCATTTCATTTGTTCTGCATTTTTGCTGGATTTGATGGTTTTTGACTGATGTTAGCAATCAGTTTATGGATTGTTTAAACATTAATAGTTAAACTATTTGATTTACTCATCATGCTGGGTCAATAAGTTTCTTGTTAATATTTTATGTCAGGATTTTTTGGCCATTATAGGTACTTTGTGGTTTGTGAAGCATAAATTGCATCCCATTATTTTGTAAAAGAAAAAATATATCCCATGTCCCTGTTTGCATTTTGTACCACTACTTTTCACTTTTCAGTGGCAGGGGAGAATTAAATACAAAATTTTATTACTGTTTGCATTATCATACTTTACATTTCACATTTTTTAGGGAAAGAAAAAACTTCTATATTTCACTCTCATTGTTTTGATATCTGATAAAATATTATTGAAAAAAATATATAGTTCAGTGTGACTTTAGCTATGCAATCTCCACTGCCCACTTGATAAGATGTAGACACTTTATTGATGCTTACAGTGTCCATGGTGTTACCCTTAAGATTTAAGTTCCTATTTGGAAATCCTCCAAATTAAAGTTCTCTCAATTTCTACGGTTTCCCTGGTCAAATAATTCTTTTTGTTTTTTCAAATTATATATAATAATATCTTTTTTGCCTACAATGAAAAATAATAGTGAACATATGCACATGCGCACGTGCACACACAATATAAAATGATCAAATATCGTACTTTCTGAAACCTCCATGCTTTATAAAGTTCTCTTAGTACATGATAACAACAAAATTTCCCATCTAAAAATAGGGTACATCGTGCCGGGCCTCGCAAACATATTTATTATGAACCTGCTGAGGTGAAGGCTGCAATAGTTACTTGTGGAGGATTGTGCCCTGGTCTTAATGATGTAATTCGACAGGTTGGTATTTTTATTTTATTTGTATAAGTTGCTTATGTGCTACACCTAGATAATCAAGGATGCGGTTATATGTGCCCAACACAAGGCTACTTAACACCTGAAAAATCCATTCCATTTATAGCTGAACTATTTTGCCTTTCTTATATTTGTACAAAAAAGCTTGCATTTGATGCAAACACACCAAAAAGAATATCATTGCCTTGTGTTTTGACTAATATTTTTACTTACTTGCACAGGAAAATAAAGTAAAAAAATCATTCAGTTAAGTGGTGAAAATAAGATAAAATCTTGATTCTGTTTGAATTAATAAAATTTTAATATAGTTCAAGAGATGCTGGAAAAATATGTTTTTACTCGAAAAACATCAGAAATGTATCTATTTTTTGGTAGGAAAACAACCAAGTGGAACTTGACACTGAAAATTTAAAAGCAATATGGTACCCACAAAAAGATAAAAATATCGTGCAGTTTAACTAGTTGGCATCACTAAATGATGGCTGCTACTAGAAAAGTGGCAATGGCATTCCACTGATCAGTTATGTAAGGACCGCCTTTCATATATTCAATGTGGTTGGAAAATATGTTGTATTATGAAATTATATTGTTAAGTGCGAATTTTAAAGAAAAACTTATCCTTCAATGCTTCCCACTTCTAAGAATCAGTCTAGCTTGATTTATTCAGATACTAATATCCTTTTGGAAAGATCACTTCTGTATTAGTATATTTGTAATGCCAGATTTACATCCCCATCTACTACCTGATATTGGTTCCATCCTCAGGCTTGGCAAACACACAATAAATGCAATCACAAAGCAGTCAACATATAATTTCAGTATTATATTGTATTTGTTGGTACAAGTGTTAGCAGATATATATAATTTGTTTCCTTGTTTTCTAATATTGCAGATTGTATTTACACTTGACAAATATGGGGTTAAAAACATAGTTGGAATTCCGTTTGGTTATCGTGGTTTCTTTGATGATGATTTATCAGAAATACCAGTAAGATCTGTATCCTAAAGCCATTTGAGTTCAAACATCATCGTCGCTTTGTTTGTGATAATTATCTAATTCATTTCTAGCTATCTCGTAAAGTGGTGCAAAACATAAATCTCAATGGTGGTAGTCTGCTGGGCGTTTCTCGTGGTGGAGGAAAAACCACTGATATTGTTGACAGTATTCAAGTAATTTGACCATTCTCGAATATTTTATTTTGTAAAAATCACGCGTACCAATTTCTCAATTACCGTACATGATATACTAAATGGGTATGTTGGTGAATACTTCAGGCTAGGGGAATTGATATGCTTTTCGTACTGGGTGGAAATGGTACTCATGCCGGTGCTAATGCGATACATGAAGAGGTAAGTAATATTGCTTCCATTTCATATGCTTACCCTGCTTGCGATTTTTAAAAGGCTGTAATTTATTTTCTTTTATTTTTATCTTTTATTTTTTGACATCGGGTTAAATAAATGGAACCTTTTGTTTTATGACTCAATGTTAAGAGATAACAGATAATAATAATGACAGTTTGTGCAAAATCTTAAAGTGCATTATGGCTTTTAGTAAACAGTCAAACCAACGCTAAATGTCAAAGGCCCAAAGATATTGGTTGTAGTGATTTCCCCATTTCTGGAAGTTTATCCGTAACAAGAATACATGACAATTTGAATGCTTCTCAGCCGTGTATATACATATCAGTGTCGCAGGAGAAAACTGAAGGTTTCGGTAGCATGTGTACCAAAGACTATTGACAATGATATACTTCTAATGGATAAGACATTTGGTTTTGATACTGCTGTTGAAGAAGCACAAAGAGCAATCAATTCTGCATATATCGAGGTAAATGTTAGCTAACATTGATCAGGTATCATATATATAGAAACTTAAAATATGATAATTTTTTTTTACTTATTCCATATAGGCACATAGTGCATACCATGGTATTGGATTGGTGAAATTGATGGGAAGGAGCAGCGGATTCATTACCATGCATGCAGCACTTTCTAGTGGACAAGTAGATATTTGCTTAATACCCGAGGTATTAAATTAGACATTCTTCAAATACATATTCCAATTTTAAAAATTTAGACTGCAGTCAGACTAATATTTACTGGTGATTTTCAAATGAAGGTGCCTTTTAAATTGGAGGGGCCCTATGGAGTTTTGGAACATCTCGAGCATCTAATAAAAAAGAAAGGATCAGCAGTGATTTGTGTAGCTGAAGGCGCAGGGCAAGTGAGTGCATATTTACACGATACTTCCTTTTGTGCAATTGATGAAAGGAATAAAAATAAATGATGTTTTGTGTTTTGTTTGTCAGATCTATACACTTAATACGATAGACTTATTTGTTTTCTTTTTCAGGAAATGCTTGAAAAAACCAATGCAACTGATTTATCAGGAAATGTGGTGCTTAGTGACATTGGTGTCTATATACAGCAGAAGGTTATAACCATGAAACCATTATTTTCTTCAGCTGCAGTATTCACTATGCAATATATATAATATATGCTGCGCCAGAGTTTGGTTCTAACTGTATATCGAAACTATCGTTGTGTGTCAACGAGAGATGCAGTGGTCAATAAATCCAATGTTGTATAACATATGTGCTATAACAACATTTTATTGTTTTTCTTGTTGTAGATAAAGAGTCATTTTAAGAGCATTGGTGTTCATTCCGATGTGAAGTACATAGATCCGACATACATGATAAGGGCCTGCCGTGCTAACGCATCAGATGCAATTTTATGCACTGTACTCGGTCAAAATGCTGTAAGAAAACCACACCCTTCTCTATATATGTGCAGATAACATAACATATTTTTATGTTGGTTTTACTTGATGATGTATATAGGTACATGGAGCATTTGCAGGATTTAGTGGAATTACGACAGGCATATGCAACACACACTATGTTTATCTTCCAGTTCCTGAAGTCATCAGATCCCCAAGATATGTAAATCCTCACAGTAGAATGTGGCATCGGTGTGTGACTTCCACTGGACAACCTGATTTCAATTAATTGTGTTTTAATGAGTAATTTATGGCTTGTATAGTTTGATAAGAGTGGGAAGCTCTGGTTTATAGGTGATGATTTTTTTTGGAGTTTTTCTGAATAAGGGCTTACATATGTTTGAGTTGTAATTAGAGATCAAAAGATGTAAATGCCGAGAAGAATGATTTATACAGTGAGGATGATGGAGTCAAGATATCTAGTCTCCATCCTATATGTTTTACGAAATGAATACACGTAATCAAGCCATTGGAATACAAAGTATTGATAGAGGTGAACAGAGGAGATGAACTATCTCACGTTTTGTTCTGTAAAGTCCAATTTTACAAAGTTCTTTGCAGATGTCCAATGTTTCAAACTCAAAATATAAGGTATCATCCCCTAAAACAAAAAAATAGTGTCAAGAACAAAATTACGAGTTTTTTCAACCATAAGAACGATCTGCTTAAATTTTATTTTAAAGGACAATACATCAGATTTTAGGTATCAGTTTTATAGTGTGCATGATATTAGAATTTGACTATCAGTTTTTTAGTATAAGCTTTACAATGTGTATAATATTAAAATTTAATCATCAGTATTCAAGTATTAATTTTACGGTGTGCATAGTATCAATTTTACAGTGTATTATCCTTGGAAATAAATTCTTGATTAGTTGTCCTTGAGCTTAAAAAAATTATGAAATTTGTCCTTCAGAATAAAATTTCCTTTTAAAAAATCCTTCTAAAAAATAACTTCCACAAACCATTTTTATCAGAGTTTCCAGCAAAACGCGTGTTTTAAGTTGCACGTGTTTGTGGTTGTAAAATAAATATTGTGCGGTGCTAAGGACATCACGGAAAATGCTATGGGCTACGGCCGACCGCCAGCTAAACAGTGTTCGGTCGGTGGTAGCCCATAGAAAGCGGTAAATGAAATAAAATAGAAAACCGTTTGGTGGCTTCGGTGGTAGTTTGAAGCACTTTCCATGTTGCCCTTAGCACTACGCTAAATATTTATGACATAAGCTTTAATTACTTAAAACGTGTAATACGCTTTTTTATAGTGTTATTATTGTAAATTATTATTTTGCAATAATATACCTTTATAATGGTAAATATTTGCAATTTAACTGTACATGTTAATAGTTCATTCTTCTCTATTTTTGTTTTTTTTTGGGCAAGGCCAACCGTGTTTTTATTGTGGACCGTGCCACTAAGTCTTCTTTATTTTATTTTGAATAATTTCCTAAGAGGAATTTTAAATTTCCTTAAAGCCCCATTAATTTCTTTTAATATTCCAGTTTGTAACAATATTGTCCTTATTTCCAATTCAATTCAGGAAAATACCCTGAAGGACAAAATAAACAAATAATTGTTCCATAAGGATAAGGGACTAAAATTTTGTCTATAAGGACAAATTTTAGTGTAAAGGGATGAATTATAGTGGGCCCTTGAATTCCTCTCTTTACATTAAAATTTGTTCTTATAGATAAAATTTTGCCCTTTTGTCCTTATAGATTTTTTTTTTTTTTTTTTTCATTTTGTCCTTGAGGCTAAAACCTCTTTCCAATTTACATGATAAACCGGAAATGTTGCTCTGTAAATGTATCTTAATACCTTTATTATAAGCGTGGTTTACATTATTTTCTACGGCTTACTGCACTAGGTTTACATCATTTCCTAATGCGTAGTGCCCTAGGTTTTATTGTTTTTCAAGCTCTTATTACACTAGGTTCTTGTAATTTTCTTGTGCGTAAAGCATTAGATTGTATTAATTTCAAGTTTCAACTTCTGTTGACTCAAATTAGTCACACAACATTTTTTTAATCTTTTCGTATGAACAACAACCTGAACAAATATTCATAAACTAAAAAAAGAAATAATTCCTAAAACATTTCGATAACACTAGAATTATGTTAATTTGACGTTAGAATCAATGTATTTATTTAAGTATATGCGTTCAATAGAAAGAGAAAACACAAACGCTGGTATTAATGGTTAAAATCATAAGGGTAATACAACAATATGACTATCTTACTTTTAGTTGAGTGTGTGAAGAATAAAATAGGGTGTTAATATAGTTTGCCATCTAATATATACAGGCATACCGATGTTCAAAACATTGACATGGATCAATGCATAATATGCCTTCTTGTACACATATTTTTAATATCTATTAAGTACGAAAAAGAACAGGGTTATGAAACCCAAATCTCTTTTTATTAACTAATATACAACTAGCGTATGTACATTTAATAAATAGAGGTATTTACCTTTTATTTAATTCAAAAAACGAGTGGATGTATGTGTATTGTAAGTGTAAAAGTTTGACAATAGCGACACTTCTATTTTATGTTGTTTTGCCGGTAGTGTCAATAAATTTACAGTAAAATTTCATTGATGGGTAGTCGGAAAGAGCATGATGGTGGAAGATGCAAACCGATGATTTTATTTCATTGATAGCTAGGGATATTTTCAGAATTTTGAAAAAAACACTGGGAAATTTAATTCATTAAATTATCTTTATTGATAGTGTGTATATGTGTGTTTATATCTACGATCACTTAGATACAAAATTAGACATGATTGATGACATAAAGAGATCTGGACTATCGTATATTTCTGTCTTTGTATTAGAGATAGAAATCAAGAGCAATTCAAAGGTGGAGATCCACTATATCATTAATTTTTTAAATGTTTTATCCTTAAATAGACTTTCTCATATATAAAAAAATGCAAACAGGGAAGTCCAATACACTATTAGCGCCAAGAAGTTTTAGTAAGAAAATTTGAAGTAATAACATGTACACTAGGTTCTTATAGAATGCAAGTTATTTTGTATTTTGTGATAGAAATCGTGAAGCGCATGCTGATTTACACTTTTTTCTAAAAGAAATCACTACATAATTTGATAATCATAAAAATGTTTAATTATTTAAATATACTTATAAAAAATTAATTATTAATACATATAAATAAGATTTTATATATATATATATATATATATATATATATATATATATATATTTGATAGATCTCATGGAGAACACGAATTTGAAACTGGGAGATGGTAGTTTAGGGACTTGATCAATATTTGAAATAGAAATTTGATGGGTAAAATCCCAAATTTTAGACTCCTTTAGTTTCCATTCCTCATCTAACTAAACAAGCTTTTAGTGAAGTTTAAATCAACGACGATTGATAATCATTCTTAATCCTATAGTTTTATGAAATTCATACACGTAATCAAGCTATTGAAATACGAAGTACTGACAGAGGTGAGTAAATGCAATACATGTATTGACAGAGGTGATGAACTATCTCATTTTTTATTCTGTAATGTAGTTCTTTGTACATATTATGATTTGTACATTTATTTCAAATTTAATATTTGAAAAACTCCTTCACAAAAGCAAGTTTCACATGATATATCTATTGAAATTTCCAGCGAAAATGCATGCTTTAAGCTGCACATATCTATATTGTGGAATGCACATCCTTAAAGTGTTCATTGTAAATTTTCATCTTTAGAAAAGTATACCTTTGTAACTATAAGTATTTGCAGCCTAAACCTAATTTTTATTGGAAATTTTGCAGTGATGTTTCGTGAAACCTATTTTCGAAACAAGGCAAAAGTAAAATCTGAAATTCACGAGGGGAGTTTAAGAAAACTATCCATTTTTTTTAATTTGTTCAGTGGAGAAACCGACTGGACTCATAAGCCCCTATAGTGCAACTAGCCCAGTCCGAGAGCACCACATAAGTGATGATCTTAGTATATGCACATAGTAAGCTCTTAGCATTCCTTTATGGCTTTCGTGATAGGATTGAAGTGGTTTCTGTTGAGTCAACGATTTTATAGAGTTTTGATTTCTGACAAAGCGATAAGTCATGATCGACAAAAAGAAGATATTCATTGGTTTAAAGAGACAAAAAGAGCTACATATGATATTATACATTAGAGGTTGATTATTTGGTATGCTAGTAGTGTTATTTATGTTAAAATCTATCCTCAAATAATCTCACACCTCCAATCTTTGAATATATATATATATATATATATATATAAGAATATATGAGTGCACATTAACAGTGCAATTTGGGCTAAACCGGTCGACCAGTTATAACCAGGCGGTCGACCGCTTCTGCCTAGAATGCACAATCAACGTGCACAAGGTTACATAACGTATATATATATATTCAAATTCCTGTATACTGGTCCTTTTTGACCTGTCGACCGTTTTCTTCCAGAAGGCAACCTTTCGTATAGACACTTCCTTTTCTTCAATGGTTGCTTCTCTTTCTCTTCACCAATAATCATGACTGTTGTTTGTAACTCTTTACAAATGGTTACAACTGTTTATTCCTTATATAAACATCATGAGATCATCATTCCAAATCACCAAATTCTATCAATCTAATCTCTATTCTCTTGATCTCAATTTTATACTCTTAAGCACTAAATTGCTCATATTCAATATAATATCGTTTGAATCCTAGAATTTATTTAATATTCTTTTGATTTAATTCAATATCCACTTCCAAATCTTCATATACACAAATATTCTATTTGAGGATAAGATTATATGAAGGTTATACTAGAACTGACAAATTCGTGTTATCAAGAACACATATTGTCAACAACAAATATATTCATCTTTGTTGAAGTCCTCGGTGTTGTAAGAGGCAAGTATTGAAGTCCTCGTGTTGTTAGAGGCGTGAAATCCCGTTCGTCTGCTCGGGTGTTGTATACTTCCTCCGGGTGAAGTGAGGTGATTGTTAGTGAAAATCCAGATAGAAGTCTGGGACTGGACGTATGACAGTGCTCCGAACCAGTATAAAAATCCCTGGTGTGATTTTTCTAGTTTACTGCATCTACTGTTATATATATATATATATATATATATATATATATATATATATATCTGTGATTAGCTATTATTTCATACTTGTGTGTTTTACACCATATTACACGATCCGTGTGTACTATATTAGCACGTACACACATTTTCATTTTTCACACAACTAGGTCCAATCTCGTCTTCGAAATGACATTTGATAGTCGGTTATTTAACTATCAAATGTATATAAACAATGATTATATAAGGATTTGTTTTGTCCATCAAAATCTTCAAGCTTATTTAAAATGAATCTTTGATTTATAAAGCCTCATTTTCAAATATTCATAAACTTATTTCACCGACCTAAGTATATTTGCAGAACAATATATTTTCAATAATTAGAAAATATACTCATAACTTATATTATAAGTATGTATATTCAAAAAGCATCTTTATTTCCAAGTCATATTTAAAGGATCAAACCAAGCAATTTTAAAAAAAACGAATATAAGAATAAACCCAAGTATGATTCCTTCAATATTAAGTGCATAACAAATATCTATACCACCATATTTAAGAAGATAAAATCTGGGAGAATCAAATCGCAATCCCTTTTAATTTCTTATTAAAAAGATATTTGTATTTGTAAACCCCATTTTTTTAAATATCAATTAAATGATTCATAGTTGAAATACTTTACTTAAATGATTTGCATCCCCCAATATATAAATAAGTAAGAATTTTACTTATAGGCTATGTTAAAAGAGTAATATATTATTATTGGATAATAAAAGTATTTCAACCTTCATAAATAAATGATCTATTATTATTTTAAATATAATGTAAATAAGATAAATTATTTTATTTTAAAACATCCTTAATGGACAAAAAATAATCTTTAATCCATTATAAATAAATGACTATTAAATTTAAATTAATTAAATAAATAGTCGTTGTTCTTAAATAATGATACTAAATCTTAAATGCTTATCAAGTATATAATAATTGATTATCATTTAACCATATGAATTATTAATCATAATAATTATTGATAAACAAATATTATATTTAAAGCATTGTTAATAAGATAATTATTTAACTTCAAATAAAGAAATAATTTTAACTTTTGAATAAACAATTTTTAACCATTGAATCTTCGTTTAAATAAAAATTAGTTAACTTTGAACACTGTTATAAAATAACCAAAATGCATTTCTAAATGAATAATTATTAACTTGAAAACGTGATTAATAAATAAACTAACTTTATTTTATAACATTGTTAAGTAATGATTCTTCTTTTAAAAACATCACGAAATAAATAAAAAATAATCTGAAAACATTTCTTTCAAATTAACTTGGTGACTATAGTTACGTGATAGTTACGTCTACATCTCTGAGAAAATATAAGCTATTATAACCAAAAATCCATAAATTTAAAACATTTATTTAATAGGATTTAACTATCACAATGGTACTTAAATAATCTACCATATATTCGTCTTCCAATCAACATCGTATCTACATAAACATGCATACGTTAATAAATAAACAATTAGCATTTAACAGCTAATATAACACTTATTCAATATAAATTAATTGGCATAAACAAAATGTTCAAATTAATATAAATAGAAGAATGGTGGCTTCTACTAACATGATATAACTTATCATTTTTAAATGGTGTTTATTTGGCTAAATGGAGAACATTAAGCATATTCTTAAGTTAATTACGTAAAAATAAACAACATAATCTAATCGACATTACTCAACAATTCATATATGATCAAATACTTGCAATAAGTTTGGATATAAAATAAGCTCAAAATATCTAATAACAATTCGAGATGTTATATCGTGATCCTAAATCAGATTCAAATAATCTAATAGCATTTCAAAATGCTATATCGTAATCGTATGTCTAATTCAAACGATTACCCAATTTGATAAATTCATATAGACATTTAATAATATAATAATTTAATTAACCAATCCAAACAACAAATAATTTTCACAATCAAGTAGATAATCATTAATTTCCATCCACTTTACACGATATTGGCAGATCATAAAAGTGATTTTACTCACCATAGTATCCAGTCGTCGCTTTCTGATCAGTTTCAATTTCAATCAGCATTCCAATTTGCTAAAATTCTCAATAGCTCCAACAACATCCAAATCAATTCCAAAACATAGCCTACATCACTACAAGTGCAACGGCGGGAAGGACACCACGATCGAACCTCATATAAATAAGCTGTTGCATTATAATATTTGAAATATTTTAAAATAACGTTAAATCAGATAGTCGCGTCATTAAAATAAATTATCCTCAGTAACAAAACCCAGTCCAACTCTCATTCTTCCTCAATTCAAATTAGAACCCCTTTGGGCTTCATCTCTCACCATGGTCATGCTTTCTCCTTTCCCACTCTTACTCCACGTGTCACTAAACTGAACAACGCTCCCTTCATCGAACTTCTCATCGAAAACTCGATCGCTTGTACCACCAACTCGAGCTTGCGCCTATTCACTCCAACGCGACCTAGAAGGTTGGTTGTAATTGTAGTTGTATCATGCGAGGTTATCTAACATTGAACTTCACCCAAAAACCACGATCGAAGATACTCGATACCGTGAACCCAATTCTAAACTCCTTTTCAGCTCTCTTTGTCTAGATTTCTTGCAAATTCAAGCCCTAACACTTAAAACACCTCGCTGCCTAACGTCAGACACATCTATGCAGCTCCATACACTCGAAGACCACCATCACTCGTAGCTCTCACCAATAAGAACTCAGAGAGCCTTGCCTTTAATTATTTTGTTGAGAAAATTTCGAGATTTCTATTTTTAAGTTCTAGAGTTTGCTTTCCTTTTACTATACTAAAATATGGGAGGAAGGAAGAGAGAATCAACGTTATGTTGTCTAGTTTTTAAAATTGGAGTTGTACTCAATTGATAGCAATCTCTCGGCATTTTCTCATACATATTTTTATTCTCATATGTAACAACCTGGATTTTTGACCGTTTAAGATGATAAAAATCCACAAATGTCGACTCAAAGAAATAAAAAACACACATAGTTATTGGGATTAATATAAGAAAAGGAAGAAAGAAGAAAGAAGAAAAACAATAACAAATCTCATAAGTAAGGACAAAATACGATAAATAAATAAATAACAGTTCATGAAACTGTTAAAACATACATTTGATTATACTTTACAACAATTATCAGAGTTAACTATCATACAATATACCAATATATGCCGAGAAAAAAATACTAATAAATACATCTGTCAAGCTCCATCTTCATAATGATGTCTTCGATAATTGAAAAACTCAGGCTGATTCAAGCATAGATGAAAAGACAAAAATACTCGGATCAAAACTAAAACATTCTCATATCAATTAAACAAAAACCATGTAATAATATGAGTGTCATGGCATCAGAGATGCATACGGTAATTCACATCTCAAATCCAATGCGTTCGTGAGTGCAATAACTTAAGAGATGTTACAGGAATTTCCATCTCCCAAGGATCCGTTAAACTAAATACAATATAATATGATACGCTATTATAGTAGTGATTATGGTTAAATATAAAATATTAAAATAGTGTAAGCAGGATTACCATTATTACCCTTACACCGTCCATAAATGTTGTAGTCTGTACGATACTATAAACCCACCGTAAACTGGTGGCATTAGGGAGCACTACATAAGTACAATGTCAAATCAAATCACAGGGGATTGATCAGGATAATATGACAAGGCATCGAGACGATATCGTTGGTAGGATTCTACCAGATTGCAGATCCAGACTAGTGGTAATACATAGCCGCAACTACCGCCCACTTCAGACAATACTCCCAAATTCAAAGGCGTGCCTAATCAATCACAAGGCAGGAGATATAGTATCGAAGAAGCATTTCTGCTAAGAGGTGCTAACTCACATTGGCATGGGTATGGCTCCTGCTTTAGTCAATTTAATTATGACCTGAAGATCAAGGATATCCATCATCATTCTCTTACTTCAAATCTATTAATCGCCACCAAATCCATCTTACTTTGATCTAGATTCTCCACCATGTGCACAGTTGTTAAAGTGGCATGCGGTATAGGCAGAAAGTATGACAATATTTGATCCCAGTCTCTTTAGCAGCCAAACATTTACATTTTCACATTGGTCAGTTCTTTTATGTTTCAAAGGGGTTCATACTTCATATCAAAATATCAGATTTTTCTTTAGAATCATTTCAATAGTCAAGACAGAATATTCTTTATATTAAAATCTCCATTTTAAACCAAGCTTAGAATCTTGAGACAATTTATATCTTAAATTGATTTGGATATTTAAGATAGTTGAATTTGTAAATATATATTAAAATGGTGGAAAAGTGTATTAAAATAATTTAGATATATATTTGAAATAGTTTGAATCAAATAGTTAGGACAATAAAAGTTAAATAAATAGTTTTGAATATAAAATAGTATTTATCAAAATTTAGTTATATATATAGTTAAATATTAAAGAAGTTCATGAAATAGATAGTTGGTTTTTAAAAATAGTTTATTTAAAATAGTTAATGTATACTAGTTGAGAAGTAAAATAGTTATCTATGAAAGTAGTTTAAAATAGTTATTATATATATATATATATATATATATATATATATATATATATTGGAACGACTATAGGAACAAAAATTGGACTCAAATTTATGTACACAAAATTTGGATCACACGATTTGCTTGTCTTTATGTGGGAGGTGGAATTCAGGGGGAGATCTAATGGCTCTGATTTTGTGTGTTTAATTTTGTATCAAATTTTTTTGTCCATTTAGACTTTCCCTATATATATACAAATAAGTTACAAATAGAATAGTTCATGAGTAAATTAGTTATTTACTAAAATAGTTTATATAAAGGTTTAAAATACTATAATTGTAATTAGAATTGCTTCTTCCAAATTTTAATTAAACTTGAAGTCATATTCTCATTTCAAATCAAACAATTCAACTTTAATATTTCAATTTGATTCAGCATCCAATTTAAATTCAATTGAACACAACAGCTTAATTCGAATGCTTAAAGTTTTAATTAGAATTCTCATTTTGAACTATTTCAATTTATAATAACTCAAGTTCAAAATCCAAAAATCACATTCAATCAAGCTAATATAAAGTAAATTTTAAAGATGGGTACAAAATTCAATTTCAATAGATTCAGTTCATATTCAATTTCATTTTTGTCTTTAGTTTATAACATTGAATAATTTCCTTTAGCTATTACATTCCAAAATCCAAAGTTCAAGTTGAACGAAAATCAATTTATAAAATATCATTTATATTATCTTTAAAACAATATTTCAAGATTCAAGGTTAAAAGAAATATTTTATTTAACTAACCGGTGTCCGTTTAAAATTTCCTATCATGTGGCCAAGTGATACTTAAATTTATTTTTAGTAATTTGGGAAAGTATATATATCATTTCAATTCAAATCAGGGTCATAGGTATTTATCATTTCAACCTATGTTCATAGTTCATTTTATTGATTAGTCCTGGGTTTAATTGATTCCCGTAATATCTATGGTACACGGTTGAGATTAATCAATACGAACAAATAATCATAAATAATAAATGTGAATAATGGGTAAATTCACACAATTAACACCGATATACCAAACATATCAATCTAAGGCATTCGTCAAATTAATACATCCAAACAGATCAGCATCACATCAATTTACTAGTTATCAATGTTGGGCTTTAAACTAGCGATTAAATGTCAAATTTAATCTAACTGTAAAAATTTAAACTGACAATCAATTTAAATTACGCTGTCGATGCCAATCAACATAAGTATGGAATTTTAACTACCAAATAGTAATCAATACAATCGAATCATAACATGATTTTAATTTAACTAACAATCGAATATTCTAGTTAAGCGTGGGTAAGTCTAATCACTTCCCTTTGGTTTTGAACGCGTTTGAAATCCAATTGGAGGCCTAAAATTTAACTGACTCCAGATCCAACCAAACTAGCTCCATGCCATCCGGAATTTAAATACGATCCCAACGAAACAAAACAGTGGTTCAATTTAAGTTCAAATGAAAGAGGTATACACGTTTGAATTCCAATATATACAGAATAATTAAATAAATTCCTAACCACCAATATTGCGCCACGTCACCCCACTCTTTCCCTCTTCTTCGATTGCACGTTTCAGGCAAAACACCTAAACCCAAGACCACGTTCATTCATAATCCACGCGGCTCCCAAACAGCCTCCATTCGATGATCCTATACCACCGTAAGTTGCATCGCCCCTGCTCCTCCAATGCCCCAATCTCCATCCCCTTTGGTCGCTCTACCAACCCGAAAATCCAAAAACCCGCATGCTTTTAAAGAGAGAACTCTAGCAATTTTTGATCGAAATATGACAAACTACTGTACGGATATGAAGGTCTCGTGAAGATCTTCGACTTTGATGTTGGAGCTTCTTCGAATCGTTGCACAAGATTGGAAGATATTAAAGGATGAAATTTCGAATTTTCGTGGCTATCGAATAGTTGCGGCCATTTAAAAGGAACTGGGATTCTGAATATTATTTTATTAATAAAATATCTCATTTTGCATGCTTTAAATCCAAAAATGGGTCTGAGTCTAAATTAGGCCTGCTAACTGCAATAACCCATATTTTCATAACCAATTTAAAATTTTGATTTAAGCTATCATAATGAGTATGGAAATATAAATTGGTTATTTTTGCTAACCAAAATTTGAGAATAAGTTTAAAATTAGTTTTTTATATTTTATTTGACTTAAAACAAACTCAATAAAATTATTAAATTGATTTATAATCTTTGTATTTGAAAATTTGAAAATTTGAAAATTCGATTTTTAAAATCATCGCATAGCCCTTAAAAAGTGAAATTTTGCTAGCGAGCTTAGAATTCGATGAGACCAATTTTATTGGATTTAGAATAATAAGACATACATAGATTTCAAATTTCACGTGAAATAGAGTTAGCATGTGGCCATGCAAGCAGACACATTTGCTAAGAAATTGGCAGTCAGTTTACAGAGGTACATTATTGGGACGACCTCGGAATTCGGCGAATCTTTTTTATTGAATCTGTAGCGTCGAATAAAGGTAAGATTCCAAGTTTCATGATTTTTAGAATCAATATGTGGCTGTGCGTGATTTTACAGGGAAAAATAGTCAATTTTTTTACTTTAAAAATTCGTTGTTTGTTCATACGGACTCTAAATTTGACGAAACCAGTTTCGTTGGGTCCGTAATGTCAGAGAGTTGTTGCATATCAATTGTCAATTTTCATCGAAAATGAAATCCGTAGGTGATCACACAGATTTTTAAACGACGAAAATGAGCTAAATTTGGGTATAATGAAATATAAAAATAATTTTCTCCGCTATATAATATCCTTTTCACATCCTTAACCTAATTTCATTTCTGAAAATCATGCAACCCTTCCTCTCTTACAAAAACGTGAGTTTCTCCCCACTTCGAAAATCAAAATCAAACTAAATACAAGTTTATAAATCCAAATACGTAAATATTTGAGTTTGTATGGCAATTATCTCCAACCTACATCAATTTGGTCCAGTTTGGTTATGGTTTGGAACACTGTAAATTTTACAGCGTTGACTTATGTGGGCTAGGGCTCGAATTTCTGTGATTTTGGTGCCTCGATGCATGAAATGAAGTATGTAGTTGGGTTCTTGAGGTGTATTGAAGCTTGTATGCGAAGTTTGAAGCGATTCGAAGACAAAAAGTGTCGAGAGGAAGCATGAGGCAACGACTTGAATGTGCGTAACCTGCTAATAGAGATGGAAGAACATGAGGAAGGAGATTAGAAGCTTGTTAGGGTAATTAATTATTTTTAACTAAGGTGTTAATGACATATATGTGAATGCAAACTTGAAAAATACATAACTTTTTCATACGAACTCGAAATTCATCAATTTCAGATGTGTTGGAACCGTGTTAACGAGAGCTTCACAATGAAATTGATTTGGAGTGATTTGAGTTTCGTGGCAACTTTTGGCGGAGGAAAATGTCAGATTCGATTGATCGATCATTTGGCAATATTTAGGGAAAGCAATCAGTATGAGAACTCCCTCACTCAAACTATTTTACAGTTATTATAGCTGAGACTAAATATATATTGATTGTGTGTGATTGCAATATTTTTTTGGTGATTGATGGATGTTTACAGTTTTAATGTTATCGTTATTAAATTGTGATTATAAATGTTGATAAATAAAACATTTATATTATGGATTATTTTGGGATGACAATTTACCCACCCGTCTCCCAAATGATAGATAAGTTCACATGGATTGTGATCTAAATCCCACACGGGTATTGGGACGATAATTTCACACATCACCCAAGTATACAAATAATATCTATTTGTTGGTTGAAAACCCCATACGGGTGTTGGGATGATATTTGATTTACACTAATCTCAAGTATCGAGATTAAATGTTAATTGATTGATTGACTGACCAATATAAGCATTAAATATTTATTATTTAATGCTTATATGGATGTAAGTGCACTCTAGATGTGAACTGGATTTTTTATAATTATTTTTAACTATTGTGGAATACATGCGATGTATTAAATACATATAAATAAAATTATATGGTAATTGATTGAGTCACATTCCAATTCGGCAATAACGAATATTTTAATATAATATTAAGTGAAAATATTGAGTTTGGTTTTGATGTCCAATTTTGGATGGACACGAAAAGGGCCTATTTTTAAAACTGATTAAAAATAGAGAAAAATTATGTTAAATCATAATAAGTGATTCAAAAAGATTTTGGGTGAAATATTCCACTTTTGTAAAGACAAAAGATATTTTTATCTGGATAAGTTGTTTATCAACTTGAGTAAAGAACCAAAAGGAATTATGACGATCCCAAAACCCCGTGACACGGTGTTAAGGATAATCATTGGAATATAACACATTAATCATCATTAGCAGATCACAAATAATAGCATAAACAGAAAATAGAATAATTTGCACACATATGACAGCGGAATCATATAGATATCATCACATCAGAGAAGCACAGTACAGGATACAACTTAGTGCATAATGATACATAATCAGTCACCATCGCCTGAGGCGGAATCATACATAAAGAGTACTCAAAATAAATATCAGTCTACATCGCCAATGGCGGAATCATAATATAGATACAATAATGGTGGAGAAAATCCAAGTCAGCACGGTGTAGTCAAGCCTCGCCATGAGCCAAAAGTGCGTCAGAAACCTGTAACTAGGCTGCCCGTGTGAAAATGAGGGCACCCGAGTTTGCAAGGTGAAACAAATTACGAGTCAGTCATGGGACTGGTATGAGAAATCTACATAACTTATTAACAACAATGATAAGGCAAATCAAAGGACCACGCCACTTTCGCGGAACGGGTTTACTCCAATGAGTGCTAGTGCATGAAATAAAGTAAATGATTAAATCATCGCAATGCTTTTTATAAAATGAAGCCATTATAAGACTCAGGTCCCATCACACAATGCAACGCAAGCCGGAGGATAGAGTTTTTACCTTATAATGGCCAAAAATGCTTCATACAAATTAAACAAAAGTGTTTGATATTATTACTAGTGCGTATATATTTCAAAAGCGATTTCAATCATAAATATCAATCATAGGCGGCATAAATGACCCATACCACTATGTCGCCGTACTAGTAATACAATCACGTCCACATATTTCGTATTAGAAACTGGATTCCTTCATGAGTCGAGGCAAGGGGCACGCTCCTCTCCGATTCGAGACACTCTATCAAATGTCCCAGGACCCCACTATGATCCTTGGATCTTCAGGGCCGGTCCTCTCTTACTTTTGAGGATTAGTTATTCCTGAACACACGTTTCCCGGTCCTTACAGACCTATATCGAGGCGCCTCGCATTCCAACAACCACACAGGTGAAAAGTATATATAATGTCAGGGCTGGTAGGTCACTGACACCACCTTAGCTAGAAAGAAACGTCGTGCTCTCCCTGCAGTCACTCTCCCGTTTTTGACTCATACCGAGGTGTGAGGCTCGCGAATTCACGTCATACACAAAGCTACGTCACATTGACCATGCTTTGATCATCAACCACAAGACTTTGCTTTGCAACAGAAGCCTTGATCATATGCCACTCAGGCATGCTACACAGGCAATCCATTCCAAGCGACTGATTTCTGTCAATACATAACCTCTAAGCTCGTACGTCTCAGAGAAGGGCGTTAAGCAAGAGAATAGATTCTCCGCCGCCAAATAGATATATATTTAACAGAGATCAATCAACACAGAACAAAATTCAATGTCAGACACACAGTCCATTTACAAGTCCGTTCTGGGTCTGAACGAAACCGGAGGCACCAATTCCTCGCATATCCGTACAATCAACAGTATGTTTGGAAGGCTACTACTTCAGTTCCTTCATGGTGGCTACTCCAATCACGAGCATCAGTAGCGCCCATCCATCCAATGTGAAGATCGTCGGTCTTCAACCGTCTTCGACTCTTCGACTTCTCAACGTCGATCGATTATTTGAAATGAGATAAACTCGGCTTTTTCAAATAATCCACGTATATTTAGATTTCCAAATCAATTTTTCACATGGTTGGTCTATTCAACATTCACATTTCAGTTCTTTAGTTATAATTTTCATGTTAAATACATTCAACCATCACATATCAAGCAAACACAACAAAATGGGATTATTTTCACTCTATATCGTCTATAGTATTTTATAATGATATATCGCCATCTTTATTTAATTTAAAACGGCCAAATTTAATTAAACGACGTTTCAGGTCGTATCGATGCACTGGTGCTGCTTTTCACTAATTTTGTTTTGCACATATCTGAAAATCTAACCGTTGGATCTTCACAAATTTTATATCATTAGGAAGGTCATTTCAAAACGAATCCAACGGTTTTAGTTTTGGGAAAATCCGACGGTCGGATCTTCCACACTAGTAATTTGAAGTTACGATTTCAATTTACGAACTGCAGCGTCGTTATTCGATTTAATTTAATTATATATATATATATAAAATCGTTTCTGGTGCTGTTTTTCTTCAGATTTGAATTAAACATTCCAGACAATCCAACCGTCGGATCTTCACAAAGTTGGTGCCGTTGGAAAGATATTTCCAAGGCGAACCCAACGGTTGCGGTTTCGGGAAAATCCAATGGTCAGATTTCCCACACTAGTCGTTTGAAATCACAGTTTCAAAACACGAACTACACGGCCACGTTTCGATTTAATTTTATTTATATTTATATATTTATATAAATATAGTTCATTCAAAAATTCCTATATTGTTTCCACTTCAATTATTTCACTAACGCCTTTAAATTTCGGAAAATTTCGCCATAACCTCCTTTGTACGGGAGGGGCTGGAAAAATTCCCAAATAACCACACGGGCGTCTCATGTCAAAAAGAAAAAGAAAAAGCCAAGCGGCTAGCCAACAGGCTCATAAAATCATCACCCAAACAAAACAGTAAATGTGTACCTATTTGTCGGGCACAAAATTTTATTCCTCTTCCCTAGCCCCTTTGCTATAACCTGTTTAATAAATATGCATGTACATATGTATAGTTTTTATCACTTATCATTTTCCATTCAACTTCATATTTGATTTACTTTGGTTTAAAAACACCATTCATTCTAATGTTGCATGCATAGGCTAAAATCATATCATTAGCTAATTAATGTATATTTCAACTCATGCATATTTTATTTGAACAAGTGGCTATTTTTAACACTTCACATTTCAAAGATGATAATTTTGGCGAACTAAAATATATCTCAACACATGACAATTTTATTTAGTTCCTATGCATATCACATACATGATAAAAATGATATTTTTATCATTTAAAATATTTATTCGACAAATGGATGTTTTCAACACTTCATAGTTTCAATAAAAATGTAATTTTTATCGTTCGATCTTTTTATTCAACACATGAATTTTTCCACTACACACACTTTTCAACACATGAGCATTTCCACACATGGACATTTTATTTATATTGTTCATATAAGAAAGATGGAATTTTTATTGTTGAAACTATTTATATAAGGCAAATATTTTTCATACTTCAATATATTATAAAAATGTGATTTTTATTGTTTAAACACTTCGTTCATTCACAAATGAATTTAATTTTCACATATCACTTTTCAACACATGAACATTTCCACACATGGATATAGTTTCAACATATGGATTTAATTTTAACGCATGAAAATAATTTCAACATATGAAAATTATTCTAACACATAAAGATTATTCAAAATTTCGGCAGCATGACGGCAGGGTAGTTAAAACCGGCACCGTCCCTAGTACGGCTCCTCGCTCTACCTTAAAACCTCGCGGTTTTTGACAATGGGGATTCATGCATCTAATTCGCACGCAGGCGGCATGTTTTATTTTTATTTCCACAAATATTTCCAATTCATTTCAATCACCAATGGGTATTTTTCAATCACAACCAAACAATATCAACCACAAACAATTATTCAACCATTCGTATTTTTCATCCAATATTTCACACCAATTCACAACAATAAATATCGTCCATGGTTTGTGGACGAGGGGAGTATAAATATATATATAATTGCTATATTTCACTTGCATTTCAACACATATATCAATTATTCTATCATGTATAATTCATACTTCGCTCATATAGCTTACACCACGCATGTACATGAGGTATACAACACGTGTGTAATTTATATTTCGCTAATATAATTTATACACGACATTTTCCATTCAAATTTATTTAATTTAGATTTCTCACATTGGTTTGTTGCTTCGCTAAAAATAGATACGATGTCAGAAAAATCCGCGGCTTCTTCTAGAGTGTAGAGAGCTTCCTTGCGGTCATGATGTTTCCTGTTTCATCGAAATTCATCAACACACTAAAAAGATATGATTTTTCAAAGTGTAAACATAAAAAAGAACTCACCTTTCACGATGGTTCAAAACCAGGTTTGCGGTTTTCGCGAGAACCGAGGCACGAGGGGATGATCGGCGGGTTGGACATGGAAGAGGGAGGAAAGGGCTACCTATCGGTGGTGGTTTGGTGGCGTTCGGTGGTCGGGATCGTCGGCGGCGGCGCTGGGAAGTGGCGGGCTTTCTAGCCTCGATTCAGGCAGAGAAGGCGTCGGTCGGGGTCGTGGTGGGGTCGGATTTGAAGAGGAGGCGAAGGCGCGTCGAGGGGTGGCGGTGGCGACGTCTGGAAGTGTCAGATGCGAACGGAAAATAGGCTGGAAGGTTGGAACGACGGTGATCGTCGAGAGCGGCTGAAGGATAGGGTTTCGGAGATTTTTATTTTATTTTAAATAATGAATAGAAAAATATGATTGGTCGATGGTTTTATTAAATTTTTAAATAGTGTTTTCTCCAATGAACTCCTTTTCAAACCCAACGACTGTCGCCCCTAGCTAAATACCCCCATCCCGGATACAATGGGATAGGTTTCGTTGGCCAATTCGACTGTTACAGTCAGTTATTTTTCAAATTAAAGTATAAAACATTTAATTTCAACTTTGAACGTACATTTCAATTTGCCAGGGCCACAAACTGATTCGAAAAATTCCAGAAAAATAAATCTAGCTATGTTTTGACGCTACGGTCCCAACAAAACTAGTTTCGTCGAATTCTGAGATCGTTTGAAAAATGGCCATTTTCTGGTCGATCCAATTTAACAGAAACTGACCAAACACATTTTCTTTTGCCACACTCACATACTAGCTTCAAAAATTATGAAATTTGAAACCTAGCAATAGTTTGACATCACGGACCCAACAAAAGTGGTTTCGTCGAATTCCGAGGTCGTATGTGAAATATCAATTTTCCAGGGCTATAAATTCTATATAGCGACCTTTCTGAAAATTCATTCGGCCATAACTTTTGATTCCCGTTATGAAACTTCGATTTTTCAGATTTGTTAGAAAGGTATTGACTAACAGATTTAAATATTTTTGGTTTCACTAAAATCCGTTATATTTTCCACCTTGCAAAGTCAGTCAAAGTTTGAATTCAAATTTTCAAACTGACTCACTATTTCTAATTCACTATTTTATTGAAATATTCTATTTCAATTGTTCAAATTCCTTTGAAATCACCACTTTAAAATTTTTAAATTGGTTCATATTTTCCTGGTTATTACAGGAATTATATGGTTTTGATATAACAAGCGTATGAACTGGAAAGGATTTGAATGGAAATAATCTTCAAAATATTTCAATATTGGATTCCGTGATTATACGGATATCATTGAGGAATTTGGAAGGTATATATATCGTTATTCTCAATACGATATCTGTTGGTTTCAGAATTTAATAATGAATATAAATCGATATGATTTCTATTCAAAGCCTTGTATTTAATATCAAGTTAGATTTTGGGTTTGTCGTGAATGGTATCGTTAATAATACTGTTCTTAAACCCAATGTAGAAAGGAATAAATCTTCGTGTATGTTCGATTCATGGGATACAAGTGTTTCGGTGAACCGTTGAGGCCTCGTTGACATACATAAGGGTTCATGAGACTTGAATGATCACGCACGATCGATGGCGCTCGACCGGGAGGGTGAATACCCTCTCTATCCAACTTGGGAAACATCCCAGGTCTGGACCAGTCGACTGGTCGATTCAGACCAGTCGACTAATGGTCTACCTGGGACTAATGGTCTACCCGGACCGTTTGGCCTTTCTTGTGACTTTTCAATTTCTCCGATTTACAGATTTCAGCAATTAACAGTGAAGATATAGTTTGGAATTTATAAATCTTTTAATTAAGATTTAATGAAAATTTTCCAAAGCAAAGTTTTCCAATTTAATAAGTTAAATTGGAATTGAATGGAATTTGTTTTAGCGATGATCGAGATGAGCTTCCGTGAAGGAAGACTATTACTATTTATGGAATCTAAAAGGCTTTGTTGTTATTCCATTTATGGTATTAGTCTGATACGGAAATTTATATCGAGTATATACTGTTATGATTTCCGTGAATATTCCATTTACTGGAAGATGATTTTGGGTTTACCGTGAGCGATGTTTTATGCGACATTTGGTCTTTAACCCAAATAAAGTAAGGATCAATTTCCTAAAGTTGAGTAATCGTTAAATAATGATTTTTGAAGATTAAGACTAAGTTGGGGTTTCAATAAATCTTTAATTAGATTGAAATGTGAATGAGGTAATTTAATTTACCGAGTTCAAGAAATGTTTGAAATGGAGTACTACCAGTTTTACTCCATGCGATAGTTAAATCTTTAATTAGATTTGAAACATGAAATGGTAATTAATTTTACCAATAATACAGTATTATGGAGTACCACCAGTTTGCTCCATGGGATGAATAGGTTGGTATTGGAAAAAAATATAATAAATGATTACTTCGGTAAGACTCGATAATCCTGACTAGTTGATGAACCTTAATTTGGTTTAAGATTGTTAAAAGATAATTCAAAATCCTTTACAATGGTTTTCAAAGAAAGACCTAAACAAGTGGTTTAAATGAATTAAATCTTTGATAAGATTTGTGGGAATAATTCCCAATGTAATGAATATTTGAATAAAAGAATATTCTGGATTGGAATGAGGCATATGATGCGTTATTATAGCACTTGATTATAAGATACACGAGTTATTCGGAAAGACGGGGTTTAACCCATTCTAAATAAATGAAACGAGGACTAAAAGTCGAAGATTTGAAGATGGTGGTTGAAGACTAGAGATCTTCACATCGCTTGGATGATTAATGATGTCTTGATTGGGCCGTACACCCAAGACGAGGTAATAAGTGGTAATCGTCCAGACGTACTTGGAGATCGACTGGATATGCGAGGGCCTCTCTCCTGTATTGGACATATGAGATGAGAAATAAGGTGCCTCTGGTTTCGTTCAGACCCAGAATGGACTTGCAAATGGATTGTATGTTTGACATTATATTTCGAGTTGTATTCGTTGATCTCTGCTAAATATCTATTTGGTGGCAGAGAATTTATTCTTTTGCTTAACACCCTTCTCTGAGACGTACGAGCTTAATGGTTATATATTGGTGGAATTTAATGGTACGGTATGGATTGACAAGGTGGCATGCTAAGATGCAGTGATCAAGGCTTCTGTTGAAAACAGGGTCTTGTAGATGATGATCGAAGCATGGCTGATATAGCATAGTTTTGTGTCTCGAGACGTGACTTCGACGAGCTTCACAACCCGTGAATGATTGAGGCCAGATAATAAACGTCATGTTGGAATCGAACTAAGGGTACGGATGTTTCCTGGGGAATCCAGGCGTAACCATTGTGTACCTAAGGTTCGGAGAAGGAATCTGGAAGCCTTAATAAGAGTGGTACTCCATTGTAGCATGAAGGATCTAGGAGCCTGGTAAGGTGACTCCATCGTAGCATGAAGGATCTAAGGGATCTGGGAACCCCGATAAGGGTGGTATTCCTTGGAGCATGAAGGATCTGGGAGCCTGATAAAGGTGATTCTCCAAAAGCACGAAGGATCCAGATTCGCCCGAAAAAGGTGAAGATTAGTGATGGTAAGAAAGCCTCAGTCATTGATGGAATTTAATTTCCAATACGAACCTTTGCAGTTTTTTATTGTAACTTATGTATGTAGCCGTAGTACACTACGTCTACTATGCTTGATATATTTATTTGTGAGAAAAAAAAGATTTTTACACTATGCACTAGTGATAATAAAAGAGGATTGTGCGTATCAAGCATTTTTGGCTATTATAAGGGAAAACTTTATCCTCCTATTTGCGTTGCTTTATGTGTTGGGATGAAGTCTTATAATAGCTTCATTGTTCTTTCCTTTAGCATTACATGTTTTATTTTATGGTATTCATGGGAGAAACCCGTTTCGTTCATACGACATGGTCCCGTGATTTACCCGACTTTAAAATAAAATTAATAATTGTTTTAGTTCTCACACCAGTCCCATGACTAACTCGTAGTTTATTGTTTCTACCTAAACTCTGGGTGCACATATTTTCCATACGGATATATAGTAGTTTTGGTTTGCAGGTGTTTCTTTTCACAGGATCCTGCATTACGGCTGGAGCTATATTCAGAATGCTTTGTATCCGTGTATTTCCTTCAACTTTGGTAGTTGATGTTTTGCACTCACATTATATTTATGTATTATATTTCAGCTACTATGTAATTCAAATCTCTGATATTAAATTTTCCGCTGTATATTATTTATTTGAACTCTGATATCTTGTACTCCAATGGAAATTTTTGTAATAATGATGAAATATTCTCATGTTCTCTCAAAGCAGTCCGCCTTCTTGTTCAGTTTAGGCCAGACGGGAAGTCTGGGTCGCTACACTAATAGCATATCTACCTATTGGTTTAAATGGCTTCTGAACGCAATAGGACTGGTGGCAAATCCCAATTCCAAAGTCTGCAGTAGTTTATTCTTAAAATTCCATTATTTTAATTAAATTGCATATATAAATTTCTATTCGTACGATCAAACGATAAGTTCGATCCTATGAAATTTGAAACAATGCAGTAATTTAATATTACAGATTTGATGAAACTAGTTACATCGAAATCCATGACCGATCGAAAAACGGTTATTTCAAATCTTATATCGTTAACCGATATACGTTTATATCGTGCACACAACTCCATTGGACACGAAACTTAAAATCTCATAATAATTTACCATTTCAGATCCCATGAAACTAATTTCATCGAATTTCGAGATTATTTGCAAATTGACCATTTTAACAGGTTCATTAACATAAATTATATTCAGTTTTCGTTTGTTCATTTTAAATTCAATATCAAAGTTTCTTAATTTTATTCAAATCAAAAGAGAATTCAAATTAACTTTATAAATAAAATTTCAATTACTATGAATTTCCATTTTAATCGTTTATTCACTTCATTTTGGATTTCATTTAAGTTAATCAAATCAACTCCATTCAAATGTTTTTATATTAAAATTCAACTTTCAGTGTTTATAAATAAACTAAATCGTAATTTTATTTGCAATCTACATAAGTAATAGGTTTCATTATTTAAACAATTATATAAAGTTCACACCATAAAGCTTCACAATTAAACCATTAAACTAATAATAAGTTTATTAACTCATTCAAATATTTTAATGCAAAATTCTAAATCTAAGTATTTAACAGTACAAATAGAATCATAGTTTCATTTTACAATCAAGCAAGTTATTATTATTATAACAAGTTGAATTTCATTACTTAATCAATTTAATTAAGTTTACGTTAAATTTTATTTTTAACCATAAAATTTGCAAAATTCGTATTAAATTGAATAATTTAAATAGCCGAAGAATACAGGTGGTTACACTCTCCTCCACTCAAATCTTTTCATCCTCGAAAAGACGTAGTAAGAAAGTTGTTAATTAATATATTTAACCATATAATTTCTTATTCAACTAAGAAACATTTAACTTGCATAAATAATTTATATAAGTTTGAGAACTCAAATTTCCACAAAATTTCTAAGTTCTGAATTCACGAAAAAATTCGGGAGAGTCTACTTTGTACGGTTAGGTCCGAAAAACAACAATATATATATATATATATATATATATATATACAACCATAATTTTACATCTTATCTCAGTTATGAGGCATCCCAAACAATGGGGAAAGAATATATAACATTAAAATACGATATATAACTTTATATGCATACCTTTTATTTGAGTTATCAGCAATTTAGCTATATTTTTAAGCAAGCAAAAACAATATTTATGCGCAAGCAGCTCCAGACAAACAAATCGCATCAGTACCTACTAAAATACTCAACAACAAATAAGAACACACACACACACACATTATATATATAAATAACAATGTCTACCATAATCAAATGCAACCAAAGGAACTAGTAAAATTGTAACGACCATTAACGCTTACACAGTCTGACGACCAATCGATCGACATACAATTAAATAATTGGAATTAGTGTACGCCAAATATCATCCCAACATCCGTGTGGGGTTTCAATCCACAAACACCGAATATTATTTATGTAGTTGGGCGACGTGTAAAATTTATCGTCCAAATCAATATCCTTCAAACAGGTGTACACAAAAAAACCGTCCGGTTTGTAAATGAATATTTATTTAATCACATTCACGTTAAAAATTATATTTTTAACGATAATTTATTTATTTCAACACATGAATGTTTTATTATCTATTTCACATCAACATCACAAACAAACTTCACAACACATCAAACAAGCATACAAGTCGTCCATGGTATGTGGACGACGGGTGTCGGGTGCTACTAAGCACGGTCTACATCCTAGTATATATCTTTAACTAGAAAAGAAGAGTTAAAGTGAGAAGTTCTCACTGACTAGCTAAACCAAACGCCACGACTCTTCTTATGTAGAATTCTTCGTCGTGCTCGCCTTTTGTCAATTTCGTTGCCCGTATTCAATACATATATAAAAATCACATTTTTATATTGTTGCTATGTATATAAAAATCACATTTTTATACGGCTACTATATAGATAAAAATCCTATTTTTACATCGCTACTATATAGATAAAAATCCTATTTTTACACCGCTACTATATAGATAAAAATTCTATTTTTACACCGCTACTATATAGATAAAAATCCTATTTTTACACCGCTACTATATAGATAAAAATCCTATTTTTACACCGCTACTATATAGATAAAAATCCTATTTTTATCCTTATCGCTATATAAAAATTATATTTTTAAATCACTCTTCTTATAATAAAGAATATATTTTTATAACGCTCCTTCCTATATAAAAATTATATTTTTATATCTACTTCTAATATAAAGATCGAATTTTTATATCATCGCTATAAAAATCACATTTTCAACATATATATAACAAAAATCAGATTTTTATTTCGCTACATATATAAAGATCAAATTTTTATTCTCCATATAATATAAATATCGTATTTTTATTTTTTCTATAATATAAAAATCATATTTTTATTCTTTCTCTATTTTTATAACGGTGTTTATACAACAAAAATCCTATCTTTACATGGATAAAAACCATGGCTTCATACGAATAAAAATCTCACCTTTTTGTTATTAAAAATATAAACTTTCCTATATATAAAAAAACTCGTCTTCGCTATGTTAAAGATCTCGCCTTTACCACTTTAAAAATCTAAACTTTATCAAAAAAAAAAAAAAAAAACTAATTCTTTTCCACAGCTATTACTTATATAAATAAACTATTTTTATTTAATTACAGAAATTTATTTGAACTAAATAAATAAAATAAAGGACAAACTCACCTTTAATTTCAATTTCCCTGAGGAGGGGCGGTGCTTGTCGGCACTGGGTGGTGGGGAGATGTCTGCCATGCGTGGTGGTGGCGCTAGGAAGGGAGGGTGGAGGAGCAGAGGGAGGTTGCGGTAGGGGGAGGTGGAAGGCTAGGGCTCGCGTGTGGAGAAGGGGAAGGAGGCGTGGGTTAGAGGCTGCGGAGAGGGAGAAGCGCGATAGAGGGGGGGAGGGGGTTCTGGTGGCGGCGGCGACGAGGTGGGTGGCGCGCGGTGGCGTGGCGGCGAGCTGAGCGAGGGCGTGGAGGAGGAATCGTGATTTTTCTTCTTCTATTTTTTCTTTTATTTATTTCTTATGAACGAAAAGGAGGAAGGAGAGAAAGGATTGAGGGGGGGGGGGCTTTATATAATTTTTTTTATTAAATTAATTCTAGAAAGAAACTTTTATTTTTGACCTCGAAACGAGACCCAACGCCTGTCGTTCCTAGCTATTTACCCTCATTCTGAACACAATGGGATATGTATCGTAAGCTGATTCGATCGTTTCGACCAGTTCTCGTTTAAATCAAAATATAAATCTATATATTATATTTTAAACGTACATTTAAATTTACTGGGGTCACATACTGACTCAGAAAATTCCAGAAAAATTATTTCTAGATTCGTATTGACGATACGGCCCTAACAAAACTAATTTCGTCGAATTCTGAGATCGTTTGAAAAATTGCCATTTTCCAGTCGATTAAAATCAACTGAAACTGGTCAAACGCGTTTTCCTTTGCCACGCTCACATATTGATTCAAAAAGTTACGAATTTCAGAATCTAGCAATAACTTGACATCGCGGATCCAACAAAAGTGGTTTCGTCGAAAACCGAGGTCGTTTGCAAAATTTCCATTTTTAAGGGCTACAATTCCATAGCGACTATTCTGAATTTTCAACTGAACGTATCTATTGATTCCCGCTATGAAATTTCGATTCTTCGGGTTCGTTGGAAAGATATTCTCCATTAGATTCTAATATTTTTGGTTTCGCTAAAATCCAGTTTATTTTTAATCTTGTACGTTCATTAGAACTTTGAAATTGAATTATCGAACTACCGCGCCATTTTCAATTCCTTTTATAATTAAAAATAAATATTTATATTCTAACGACGATCTATATAAATATATACTTCTATTTCTACTCAAAATAAATTTCTCGTCATCATTGTTTAAAATAATTCATTTTAAATATTCAAAATTCATCAAAATTGCCGAAATAATTTTTTTTTAAATTAGCTCAGAATTTTCGGGTTGTTACAATCTCCCCCACTTAAAACTTTTCGTCCCCGAAAAGGAACGAAGACGAAAGTTGTTTTTCAAATAAACTCAAATTTCGTTATTTTCTTTACGACTTAAGTTTTTCAACTTTTCAGTTTCTAAGAACTTTTCAAATTCTTCAAAAATTTGGCTAACACCCTAAATTTTCGAAATTTTTCACCATAACCTCCCCTGCACCGGGGACTTCGGGATATTTCGTATAGCCTCCCATGGCCTTCTTCAATCCAAAAGAAAAAGCCAAGCGGCTAGCCAATCGGCTCATAAAATCATCAAAACCCAATAAATATGTAAATATGTACCTGTTTGTCAGGCAAACAATTTTATTCTTCTTCTCTAGCCTCTTTGCTATAACCTGTTCAATAGATATACATGTGTATGCATGCAATTGTAATCATCTTTTAATACAGTTCAATATTTGGTTCAATTAGGCCTAAATGGTTCAACATATAATTAATTCAAACAATAATCAAACAACACAACTGTGACGGCCCGCCCCGCATTAGTCGTCATTTCCTCCGAAAGTGCGCTGTACACATGCCCGACTAGCACGGAACGATTGCCAAAGAAAGGAAAGAAGAGAATGAACTAACAAAGAACCTATAGAATGTCTCAAAGCGCATGGAATAAAATATAATAATAACATTCTTGACATAAAACAGGTGAGACAGTGCATAAGCTGAGAACTAAAACTAAACATCATAGCAGCGGAAATCCAAATACAGCTTATGTTCCACATCATCATTATTACAACTTTTCAAACTGTCTCTAAAACAAAGCAAAGGAAAAGGTACACTACTAATGCCTAAAGTAGTGACCTTCAGCGACACAGGGAGAATATCTATATATATCGTACATGGAAGCATCCTGCTCATCTCCGGTACAGCTACTCGTGCACCACCAGCTAACCTGTCTCTAGTCTGCTCGTTTAGGAGCACCAGAGTAATAAGAAGGACATAAAACTCTGGGTCAGACAAAAGTCTGGTATGAGCGATAAGCAACAAAACAAAACAATAACAGGTATAATCCAATCATACCTGAACCTAGACCTGCAACCAAAGAGTTAGCACTACATACCGTACAATACTCTAAGGTGCCACTAACATATGGTGTAAGAAACACGGGGGTGGGGTGTGCATGTCATAGCGATGTCAAACAATCAAGCATAGCAACCATCCTCACATCTCTCGCTCAGTGCGTAAAGCACACAATATCCACTACCTTGGTCACCTAATCCTTTGGGCCATGACGGAGTCCAACCCCGTACAACTATCACTACAAGCTCACTATCCGTCTCTCAGTGGTGAACCAAAGTTATGAATACCGATAACCCCTTTGCACACGTCCCGCAGCAAAGTCCAATAATGAAGTGAACTCGTTGTTTCCTAACTGGATCCTGAGCTCTAACTTCCTATTTGGACTACCTTTGCATCTCGGGTTTTAGTCTTCTCATGTCCAAGCTCCTTGTCTTCCCCACGGTCGCGGTGTGCGGATCATAGTCTTCCTTATGGTCGCGGTGTGTGGATCGTGGTCTTCCTCGCGGTCGCTGTGTGCGGATCGTGCTCTTTCCTCACGGTCCAAGTGTAAGGATCATGCTCTATCCTCACGGTCCAGGTGTGTGGATCATGCTCCTTCCTCACAGTCCAGGTGTGCAGATCATGCTCCTTCCTCATGGTCCAGGTGTGAGGATCGTGGTCATTCCCCACCGTCGGGGTGTGGGGTTCGTGGTCATTCCCCACGATCGGGGTGTGGGGGCGATCCGATCCGATCCAAATTCCTATAACTCTTCCAGCGAGCTATTTACACCATACGACGGCGTTCCCGACCAATCTAACTTTTCTATGCAATCACAAAACATTCCAAACAGTCATAGCAGCATATAAGATCGAACATAAACACCAAAACAACATTATAACATGTAAAAATGGATGAAGCATACCCAAAACCCATGTTTTCCCCTTAATCATATTTAACAACAACCAACAGTAAGATTAGCTAAACTTGACCAAACTAACCCAAATTTCTAACAGAGGCCTAAATCAGCATTTTAGATTTTTACAAAAAAATTCAGAATTTATTTGTGTATAAATTCGCTAATCATCACCAATTACCCTTAATTAACCATAATTAGTGAAGAACTATGCAAATCACTCACCTTAGCCACAAATAAACCTTAGATCTGAAGTAAATCTCTATTTGGGCGCGAATAGAAATGCAAAATAGCAGCTCTAATCTTGATTTGGTGAAGATCTCCCTTGATTTGTTGTTGCTAAGCTTAATCCTTGATTAGAAAGTGATTTAGAGGTTGGAGGCCATTTTTAGGGTTTCTAAGAGGTAAGTGGAGGCTAGAACTGAAATGGAATGAAACCCTAACTCTTTTCAGCCTCCTCATAACCCTAATCCCGAAATGGGTTATGGGCCCATTCACTAATCTCCCTATTTGGCCCGGTTAAGCTGTTGTTCACCTTCCAAACCTTATTTCAGCCATTTCTCCCAAAAATTAAGTCCATTTTCCACATGTGACCACTCTACGGAAAGGTAATCCGTCATCCGAAGCCAATGGAAGTGGTTTTAGGTCAAAACTCCTTTCCAATCAAAAGTTATGGCCGAAACAAGATCAGCTAGGGGCAAAACGGTCATTTAAAAATCGGTAAAAATCATGAACATGGGAAATGACCCCAATGATCGTTTCCCAAAGCCACATGACCATACGACTTCATATAAGAAAGAAATAAATATTCTACGATCCTCCGATGCGTAGGATGCGGGTTGTTACATTCTCCCCTCCTTAAGAAATTTCGCCCTCGAAATTCCCTAACCAAAACACACAAAGGGTCTCGCATGCCTATCAGCCATAAAACAACAATAAAACATGCAAAACAAGCAAAACAAGTCTATCTAGCATGCGGAATAACTAAATCGAAACTGTAATCTTACCAGGCAAAGAGCTTTGGATACGACATTCTTATGTCATCCTCTACTTCCCAAGTACAGTCGTTCTCTCGCCATCGATTCTCATCTCTACCCTAGAGGTGATTTCCAATAGATTAGGATCGTCCCTATGACTGGAACCGATCCACTCAATCCAAGTCGATCTAATCGTCAAGCTTACTAGCGTTTTTGAATCCAATTCGCACTTAGGTCTGAAGTCATCTCCCGTGATATACTCTAGTTGCCTCCATTCCAGAAACATAGCCTCTAAACTGGCATGTCTCCTACCTAATGCATTAGCTACCGCACCTAGTCCAGTACTATGGCATCCATCTATACTGTCATCTTCTTAGGTAATCCAACCCTATACGCCAAATTTCCAACTACATTCCAAATGTCCTTTCAAGTCCAACTTGAGTCCTTCCTACATTCGTACTGCACGTCCAACGTACATTCACCTCCTAGAGGCAAACTAGACCCATCCAACGAACCTAGGTACTCCACTTATACCCGTACTGCACGTCCAATCTACATTCACCTTCTAAAGGTGAACTAGACTCGTCGAATGAATCTAGGTACTCTACCTTCGAGTCCAAGTCCAACTTTAAGCTCCTATATCCGCTAAATCTCCAAGGTCAACGGACGCTCTACAATGCCCAACATACTTCAGTAAAGTATCTTACACCCGTCATATCACCATGATCAACGAACTTATCCTATTTCCATTCAACAGGATCCTATAGGTGATACTCAAGAGATGAAAGGTAGAAACAAACACAACAACCATAGCATCCATCAAACAAATCCTATCTATCACCTGCTAAAGCCATGAATACGTCGATACTTGTATGTTTGGTCCAACCGACATCAATAACTGATGGAAGCCCTGCCTCCAAACGGACTACCGTACGTCCAACGTACGTTTATCCTCTAAGGATAACTAGATCACGTCCAACGGATCCAAGGTAAGTGGGCATCCCCAGAAACCCCTGCTTTTTAGTCCTCCTAAAACACTCGAATCCCACCCAAGTCTATCCATTATCTTGCTGCCCTCTCGAGTCCAACTCAAGCCATTCCAATTCCTTGTAGCCTTCTCGAGTCCAACTCGAGTCAATCTATTACCCATAAACTCAAACCCAGTCCTGAGTATCCATTACCTACAAACCCTAGTCCAACGTGAGTCGTCTCCCTATTTGTTGTCGCTCCAAGATCAACGAACACCTATTTTCTTTTATGAGTTCAAGTCCAATTTGAATTGTCCTAACCTTCGTTGCATCTTCCATGATCAACGAACACATTCTATTTTTTTCAAAAAGAACATCAGCATAGGGTCCTAAACAATCCATTACTTTGTATCTTTCTCGAGTCCCACTCGAGTCATCTCATAACCCTATCGAGTCTAACTCGGGGCAGTCCATACCATCGAATAGTCTTATCATGTCACAGCTGCCGATTACTCCTCGAGTAAACCAAGATATCATCCAATGAAAAATCGCAACAACTATTTATGTCTCACGCGAAACATCCTAATCGAACTCGACATTCCCCAAGCACAAGCCCTAAAGGCCTAAACCAATATCAGACAAGCACCCAAGGAACATCTCCTCCGAATTGGACAATCCACGTGAGGTGATACTAGCAAAACATCCATACACTCAAGCATCCATAACTAACTCTGGCTATCCTTGCCAATCTCGCTTGAGACTATCTTCGATCGCATGGCCAAGTCCTGACCAAACTGATGTACATCCAATGTACATTTGCTTCTCTAACTCCCGTTATCATCTTCATCATAAGGTAGGCGATCCAATACCACCTTTCGTCCATCATCCATTATAATGGTCGTCAAATGCTCTTCACAATCTACTATCACTCTATACCTTTGAGGTCAATCAGCTCCCAAAAATCAAGTTAGACCTAGTAAAGCTCAAAATAAAGCAATCACAACAAACATACATCCATGAATAGATAATACCAAATTACGACAAATCCTACAAAGGCTAGTCAAACCACCTATCGGGTTTGTCACTACTAAAGGTCTATCGACTACCTCGGTTTCCAACTCCAACCTATCTACCAAGTCACTAGGTAGAAGGAAAGGGGAAGTCCCGATATCAAATAAATTCGAATAGCAACATCTTAAATAGGAAGCATACCTCGGATAACGACACCTTTTTCCTTCTGCGCCGCAGTTGGGGCACTCGACGAAGAAGGAACAACGTTGATAGCATACGCTTTCACAATCTGCTTCTCCCTAGGAGGTTGTGGAAAATCATCCTTGTGATGTCCCGCCTGGCCGCAGTTAAAGCATTTCCTTTCCCTAGGCTTTTCTCGACAATCTCTAGAATAATGGCCCTTCTTGCCACAACTAAAGCACTCACCATCTTTCTTATTCTTCTTATTCTGACCATCCTTGGTTTGGTCTTATTTCCTCTTATTCTGGGAGTTATTCTTGCATCCACCGCCTACTTGCGACTTTGGCTCCTTTTCAGATGCAATAGCAACCTCAATCTTTGGCTTAGGGTAAAGACTCTCTGACCTTAATGCTTTCTCCATAATCGATTCAAACGTCTCATCGATTTGGTTAATAAGCTTTTCCCCCAAGTACTGATCCAAACCTGTTATAAACTTATCGTTCTTCTTCTCGGCAGTATCTATTAGGGATAACCCATATTTTGATAAAGTATCGAACTTAGCAATATACTCCGAGACTCTCCTACCATTCTGCTTAAGCTCCAAGAACTTTCTAAACAATTCTGACTTCTGAGCAGCTGGGATAAACTTATCACTGAAACGAGTTTTAAACTGATCCCAAGTGACTTGATCCTCTGGAGTAGCTGCCTTAATAGCATTCCACCAATTCATTGCCCATCCTTGCAGCTGACGGGATGCTAGCCTTCTCTTCATCGCATCCTCAATACCCAAGTCTTCGAAGATTCGCTCATAGTTGTCCAACCAATCTTGAACATCCCTAGCCGATTCCGTTCCATGGAACAACTTCCCACCAAGACTAGTATAATCATTGTTCAGCTTGGCGAAATCGGCCCTAGGCGCCTGCACTATTGGACCACCACCATTACCAACATTGGGAGCTTCCCTCTGAACATCCCTAAGCATCTCTCTCATGAGGTCTGTAAACATCGTCCTCATTTCAGCAACATTCCCATTATTGGCTCCCCTACTGGTACCCCTTACGTATCGGCTCATCGTTTAATCTGCACAGAGAAAACGATTAACCATCATCTTTGTGGTGTCAGTGCAGTGCGACTTCATCCTCAACTATACTAATAATATATATTGCTTTTGAAAACCAAAATATAACAAATACACGCACTCATATACGTATACTATCTCTCCCTGATGTCTTCCACAAGGTTAACTACGCAACCTAGAGCTCTGATACCAAATGTGACGGCCCGCCCCGCATTAGTTAACATTTCCTCCGAAAGTGCGCTGTACACATGCCCGACTAGCACAGAACGGTCGCCAAAGAAAGGAAAGAAGAGAATGAACTAACAAAGAACCTGTAGAATGTCTCAAAGCGCATGGAATAAAATATAATAATAACATACTTGACATAAAACAGGCGAGACAAAGCATAAGCTGAGAACTAAAACTAAACATCATAGCAGCGGAAATCCAAATACAGCTTATGTTCTACATCATCATTATTACAACTTTCAAACTGTCTCTAAAACAAAGAAAAGGAAAAGGTACACTATTAATGCCCAAAGTAGTAACCTTCAACGACACAGGGAGAATATCTATATATATCGTACGTGGAAGCCTCTTGCTCGTCTCTGGTACAGCTACTCGTGCACCACCAGCTAACCTGTCTCTAGTCTGCTCGTTTAGGAGCACCCAGAGTATTAAGAAGAGACATAGAACTCCGGGTCGGACAAAAGTCTGGTATGAGCGATAAGCAACAAAACAGAACAATAACAGGTATAATCAAATCATACCTGAACCTGGACCTGCAACCAAAGAGTTAGTACTACATACCATACAATACTCTAAGGTGCCACTAACATATGGTGTAAGAAACACGGGGGTGGGGTGTGCATGTCATAGCGATGTCAAACAATCAAGCATAGCAACCATCCTCACATCTCTCGCTCAGTGCGTAAAGCATACGATATCCACTACCTTGGTCACATCTCTCGCTCAGTCCAACCCCGTACAACTATCACTACAAGCCCACTACCCGTCTCTCAGTGGTGAACCAAAGTTATGAATACCGACAACCCCTTTGCACACGTCTCGCAACAAAGTCCAATAATGAAGTGAACTCGTTGGTTCCCAACTGGATCCTGAGCTCTAACTTCCTATTTGGACTACCTTTACATATCTGGTTTTAGTCTTCTCATGTCCAAGCTCCTTGTCTTCCTCATGGTCGTGGTGTACGGATCGTAGTCTTCCTCATGGTCGCGGTGTGCGGATCGTGGTCTTCCTCGCGGTCGCTGTGTGCGGATTGTGCTCCTTCCTTACGGTCCAAGTTTAAGGATCGTGCTCCATCCTCACGGTCCAGGTGTGTGGATTGTGCTCCTTCCTCACGGTCCAGGTGTGCAGATCGTGCTCCTTCCTCACGGTCCAAGTGTGCGGATCGTGGTCATTCCCCACGGTCGTGGTGTGGGGTTCGTGGTTATTCCCTACGATCGGGGTGTGGGGTTCGTGGTCATTCCCCACAATCGGGGTGTGGGGGCGATCCGATCTGGTCCAAATTCCTGCAACTCTTCCAGCGAGCTATTTATGCCATACGACGACGTTTTCAACCAATCTAACTTTTCTATGCAATCATAAAACATTCCAAACAGTCATAGCAACATATAAGATCGACCATAAACACCAAAACAACAATATAACATGTAAAAATGGATTAAACATACCCAAAACCCATGTTTTCCCCTTAATCATATTTAACAACAACTAACAGTAGGATTAGCAAAACTTAACCAAATTAACCCAAATTTCTAACAGAGGCCTAAATTAGCATTTTAGAATTTTACAAAAATTTTCAGAATTTATTAGTGTATAAATTTGCTAATCACCACTAATTACCCTTAATTAACCATAATTAGTGAGGAACTATGCAAATCACTCACCTTAGCCACAAATAAACCTTAGATCTGAAGTAAATCTCTGTTTGGGCGTGTATAGAAATGCAAAACAACAGCTCTATCATGATTTGGTGAAGATCTCCCTTGATTTGATGTTTCAAAGCTTAATCCTTGATTAGAAAGTGATTTGGAGGTGATTTAGAGGTTGGAGGCCATTTTTAGGGTTTCTAAGAGGTAAGTGGAGGCTAGAAAACTGAAATGGAATGAAACCCTAACTCTTTTCAGCCTCCTCATAACCCTAATCCCAAAATGGGTTGTGGACCCATTCACTAATCACCCTATTTGGCCCGGTTAAGCAGTTTTTCACCTTCCAAACCTTATTTCAGCCATTTCTCCCAAACGGTAAGTCCGTTTTCCACATGTGACCACTCTACGGAATGGTAAACCATCATCCGAAGCCAATGGAAGTTGTTTTAGGTCAAAACTCCTTTCCAATCAAAAGTTATGGCCGAAACAAAATCAGCTAGGGGCAAAACGGTCATTTAAAAATCAGCAAAAATCATGAACATGGGAAATAACCCCAATGGTCGTTTCCCAAAGCCACAAGACCATACGACTTCATATAAGAAAGACATAAATATTCTATGATCCTCCTACGCGTAGGATGCGTGTTGTTACACCATCAATCAATTAGTGGATTATCGTTTCAAATTCATAATTTTGATATATATATATATATATGTATATGTATGTATGTATGTATGTATGTATATAGAAAATCATATTTTGATGCCAAATGACAACAATAAACCTATCTAGTTTTGGTTCTCACACCAGTCTAATGGAAATATATAGATATCACACCTTCCAAAAATGAACATAAATACTGATGATGTCCGGACATCACCAGAATTATCGCCGAGCAACTAGAGCGTGATTCTATATCTATCCAGTATATTAAACTTCGAATATACGTTCATGACGCGTATATGCAAAATCTTTATATACTCGATTGTCCAAATTCAATACAAATAAAATATTCAAATACGTATAAACTGGTTTAAATTTTCAAAACAAACTTTGTTTTCATTTTTATTTCAAAAATGTACTCTTCACACTCGTTCTAGGATACTACTGATCCCATCTCTAACGAGTCATTATAATTGGATATTGCTAATCCAATATTTGATGAATTCTTTCGTATGGTTCTAATGTGTCTTGTCCTCGAGCTCTGTAAACCAAAGCTCTGATACCAACTGTAGTGACCCGTAACTTCCCCGGTAAGGAAAGCCCGGATTGCTTTGAGGACAAGACCAATCAGAACACAAACAGAAGAACATTTCATTGTTACAACAATTCCATCAGATTACAAGAATATACAGAGTATGGATAAATATTATACAACAGAAAAATATCAGAGATTACAATAAATTACATAGCAGCGGAAAAACAATATAAAACACAACTGAAAGTAATACACGGATACAGAGCTTTCCGAGCATCGTTCCAGCTGTAAATCAGGATCCTGTGAATATAAATCTGCAAAACCAAAACTACTAGCTGCCCGTGTCAAAAATAGGGGCACCCAGAGTTTAGGTTAAAACAATAAACTCCAGGTCAGTCATGTGACTGGTGTGAGAACTAAAAAAGTTATTTAAACTTTACTTTAAAAGAGAGTAATTCAAGGGACCACGCCGTATAACATGGAACGGGTTTCCTCCCAAGAACACCAGTGCATAGAATAAACAACACAATGCTTTTTCGAAAAATGAAGCTATTATAAGACTCAGGTCCTATCACACAATGCGACACAAGCCGGAGGATATGGTTTTCCCTTATAATAGCCAAACATGCTTGGTACGTTTAAAACAAATCATTTGATACTATTATAAGTGTATAGTGTCAAAACAATTCAAATCATAAATATCAATCATAGGCGGCATGGGTACCATCTATCATGTCGCCATACTAGGCTCTACAAATAAAACCGAAATATCTCGTATTGGAAATTGGATTTCCGTCGTGAGTCGAGGCAAGGGGCAAGCTCCTCTCCGCTTCGAGACACTCTAGCCAATGTCTCAGGACTACTCTCTGTGGGTAACCACTGGATCTTCAGGGCCGGTCCTCCCTTACGTTTGAGGATTAATTATTCCTGAACACATGTTTCCCGGTCCTAACAGACCTATATCCGAGGTGCCTCGTATTCCAATAACCACATAGGTAAAAATAATATAAATGTTAACCAGTTTAAGCACTGACACTACCTCTATCTAGAAAGAAACGTCGTGTTCTCCTTATAGTCACTATCCCATTTTTGACTCATACCGAGGTGTGAGGCTCGCGAATCCACGCAATACACAAAGCTATGCCATGTAGGCCGTGCTTTGATCATCAACCACAAGACTTTGTTTTTCAACAGAATTCTTGATCATTTGCCACTTAAGCATGCTATACAGGCATCCGATTGATGTCCATCGATATACAACCTCTGAGCTCGTACGTCTCAGAGAAGGGCGTTAAGCAAGAGAATAAATTCTCAGCCGCCAAACAGATGTATATTTAATAGAGATCAATCAACACAGAATAAAATCCAATGTCAGGCACACAGTCTGTAATGACCCGCATTGGCAGATGTATTATGATTAATTTATTTAATTATATCAATGGTGATTAGTGAATTTAATGATCGTTGAATTAAATAACTAGGAATGTTTAATTAAAATAATAAATTAAATAATATATTTAATTCTGGAATAATCAGAATTGGCTGAAATGGCGATATGGTGTGAACGGGATCATCTGTGATATTTAATTCAGCTTGGAATTGAACTTAAATAACGAATATATTATATAAACGACAGTTGAACGTATAGTTTATAATATAATTATAATTTAGCTCGAAATGGCGCTGCAGTTCGTTATTTGGCGATTTGAACTTCAACTGAATGTACAGGATTCGTTTTAAGCCGGATTTCTGTGAAAACAAGAAAAGTGTGGAGCTGGTGGAGTATATCTTTCTAGTAGACGAGAAAAATTGGGATTTCATCGTGTAGATTTTGAGATATGTCCAAATCAAATTCTAGAAAAATTCGCTGTAGAATTCCTTTATAATTTATAAAGGAATTATTTATATTTTAAAAAAAGGAATTTCAATATAAATCGAATATCGGGTTGACCCAGATTTGAAATATCGAGTTGTAAATCTCATTGGAGTCGTATGGTATTCCACTGTGAATATATACGATAATATTTATTTATAAATATTTTGTTTAATTTTATTTAAATATATTTATATATTTAAATGGTCATCCAGAGCTTTAAAAATAGCCAATTTTGCAAACGAAGTCGGAATTCGACGAAACTAGTTTTGTTGGATCCGCAATGTCAAATAGTTGTTAGATTTCCAGTTTCATGATTTTTAGAGTCACTGTGTGGTCATACGGATTTTTAGAGTGAAAAATAGTCAGTATTTTAACAGTTAAAAATACACTGTGTGAGCATACGAAGTCGGAATTCGACGAAACCAGTTTCATTGGGTCCGTAAGGTCGATAGCTAGCTGTATGTCCAGTTTCGTGATTTTTGGGTGTCGTGTGTGATCACACGGATTTTTAGAAGGCAGTTACTATGAAAATTGGAAAAATATAATCAATAAAATAATTAGTGAATTATCCAAATGTTTGTGTGGACCAAAACAAGGCTGGCCGTCCTCTTCTCAGCCACAAACAGTCCGTTTAAAAGCAAATCCAAGCCACCACAAAACAATTTAGAGACAAACGTGACAAAACCCCTCTTTAAATTCCTAGAAAAAATCGAAGAAAAATCTTAAAAATCAAATGAGGATATGTACGAGTTGCTGAGATCGAGAGCATGAAGATGGAATGGGTTTTTAGAGGATCGACGGATCTTGGCTTCGCTGTAATTCCAGCAGCGTCAGTCGAATGAACTTAGGGTTCGACCATAATGTAATTTAATGCACTGATTAAGGAATTCAAGTTCGTTTTTGAGATTCTGAGATCGATTAGAGCTAGTACACCAATTTTCATTCGATTGGTTGTTAAAAATTGTCAATGGTTCTATGGGGGCGTTGCGGTCTCCAGTTGAGGACGCGATGGAGAAGAGTAGTTCGAGTTCATGGGTTTTTGTATGAGGATGATGAGATTTGGAGGGGAGGATTGTGATGTATTCGGTTTGTTTTATTTTGGTAGAAGAAAGGAACGGCTATGGAGCTTTGATCATGAGGAGTAGCGTGGAGCTTTACTGGAAGAGGAAGAAGGAATGGAATGGGAGCGGGCCTGGTGATTTAAGGAAGGTAATGGGCCCGAATAAAGGAAGTAAGCCCAATTAGTAAATAATTAAGTTTTAATTTAATTTAAATGTGTGTATAACTTGTAAAATCGATATATCTCTCATACGTAATCAGATTGACGAACCGTAAGTTGCGTTAGGATCGTATGGACGGACACTACACAATGGGACTGACCGCAAGTCCATCTGAGCTCGTTACAATTTATGGCGAAATAAATTGTCCGTCGAAATCAATAACGCAAACCGTTATTTAAACGGTTAACGCGCAAAAGTGAGTAAATCTCACTAACTCTGAACAGTTTATAATTTCATGTTGTATTTTTAGAACTGTTAGATATTGGTTGATTTACTGTATGTTGACTGTTTGATTGAACTGCTAGTCAGTTAGTTAAATTTTCTATATTTGATTCTGTTTAACAGAATATATCATATAGAACTGAAAAGTGATGTTATCTATATTGTTTAACATCTGTGATGCAGGGAGACAGGTTAGAGGAATCCAACTGGATTCCTCAACATTTATTTTACTGTTTTCATATATTGTGATATATGATGTGTTATATAATCTGTTATGGATTATGGGTGTTGGAATGATGTTGATCATTGTTATTCGATATTTTAGATATCATAAAAGACCCTGGGATGTAAAAAGAAGTATTTCAATGTATATTGAAATAAAGGAATTTTATAAAAATCACAGGATTTTATAAAAGGAATTATTTATAAAACGAACACGGTTTTATAAAAGGAATATTTTTTTAGAAAATAAATAAAAATAGAAAAGGGATATTTATTTAGAAAATAAATAGAAATAGAAAAGGAATATTTATTTAGAAAATAAATAGAAGTTACAAATAGGAAATATTTGTAACGGTAAATAGAAGTTATAAATAGGAAATATTTGTAACGGTAAATAGAAGTTATAAATAGGAAATATTTGTAACGGTAAATAGAAGTTATAAATAGGATATATTTGTAATGGTAAGTAAACGTTATAAAAAGGAAATAGTTGTAACGGAAAACGTAGTTTATAAAAAGAAGTTAATCGATGTTAGTTAACCGATTAGAGAATAAAGTTAAAAAGAAGTTAATCGATGTTAGTTAATCGATTAGAGAATAAAGTTAAAAAGAAGTTAATCGATGTTAGTTAATCGATTAGTGATAAAGTTAAAAAGAAGTTAATCGATGTTAGTTAATCGATTAGAGAATAAAGTTAAAAAGAAGTTAATCGATGTTAGTTAATCGATTAGAGAATAAAGTTAAAAAGAAGTTAATCGATGTTAGTTAATCAATTAGAGAATAAAGTTGAAAGGAGATAATCGATGTTAGTTTAATCGGTTAGAATAGAAGCAAATGAGTTAAATCGAATATAGTTATTCGAATAGAAGCAAATGAGTAAATCGGATATTGTTATTCGAATAGAAAGTAAAAGGAATTATCGAATATAGTTTATTCGAAAAGAGTAAGTGAAATGAGTAAAGAAATAGCGTTAGTCAAATAGTGTTAGTCCAATAGAGTTAATCGATAGGGGTTAGTCCAATAGAGTAAATTGATAAGAGTCAATCGAATATAGTTATTCGAAGGAGGGTTAAGTAAGGAAGTTTGTTAAAGAAATATAAAGTAAACTTTGTCTATTTCAAGGTTAGAAATGTTGTTCAGTTAAGGTCTGAGAGGTAGTTCTACCCCAACTTAATTGGCTTCGTTTTAACTAAGGAATAGTTAAGGTTCGGCAGTAAAGGAAATGGTTTGAGTTGGCATCGCGATGGTTTGTTTAAACATCTGTCTAAGTCCAATGAAAAAGCTTTGGAAATGTTTTCCAAATAAGAAACCAGAAATGTTTTCTAATAAAGAAAACAGGAAATGGAAATGTTTTCCATTGTTAATAACGTATATTTTCCAAATTAGAAAATAGGTAACATTGAATATAGGGAAACATGAGATAAGTAAATTTATGAACTGAAGAGATAAATGTTGAATGATGTTTGATCGATATAATTTCCATTTGGAAATATTATCGTTGTTTGCACACTTGTTTTTATTCGATAGTTAAATCACAGACTATCGAAGTTTTGACCATTTTAACATTGTTAATATGGAGAGACCGGTTGGATTATTATCCAAAGAACCACTCTGTATTGGCATAAGCATTGCGAATCATATATGCCAAAGATAATTGAAGACGGAGTTATGCAAGGGCTATCTTGTTTACAGAATAGTGCCTTCGGATCATCCTGTTCCTGGATGACTTGTATGGACGGATGTCTGACAGAGTATTTCCAGATGATCACGTATATTGATTTCTCCAACCGTACCAAGAGTGGAAGCGGAGAAGGAAACTTCTTTTAGCTAACGCGTAATGTATGGTTGAGGACATCAATCGGTGATTGGATGGATTTGATGATGTGACATTCAAAGTGAATCTGATGTGATGATAAAGCGTAGCTTCTAGCCTCACATCCGGTAAATGACAGAAATCGGGCAGGCAACATGGCTAAGTCGGTCGCACCGAAGTAGGGTGTATAATCACCTGATCTAGAGTTTCATTTACTTCTAAAAATCTATTGTTGATGCTGTCCCATTCGGGAAACGGTTGCTGATCCCAACTGTTGGTGATATACATTCGATACACTCAAGCGAAATGAGTGGTCGGTCATGTGTGGCCGGGTTGCAAGATGTTCTTGTTGAACCCAGTGTATTCCTCTCTAGAGGTACATAAGCGGAAGGTGTTTCCATACCTTGTCATAGTTGGAAATCCATTACCCAATACGTGCTTGCGGTTTTGATTGTATACTATATATGTAGAACGTGAGATGAAAGCGTTTCTGCTAGATGATTATATATATACTGTGGTTGATAGACATTATTATAATATCAAAAGGTTTTTGATATAAAGATATTTGGATTCTCATAAGGGAAAAACCCGTTCCGTTATGCGGCGTGGTCTTATGAGATATCATTTACTTGTTCAACTGTTTTACTCATACCAGTCCCATGACTGACCCGGAGTTTACTTTGTTGTTTTCCCTAAACTCTTGGGTGCCTAAATTTGTATGGGCAGTCAAGTAGTCGGGATTTACAGATACATTGAAGAGCTGGAGCAGGAGGCTTCAGGATCATATAGCTATAGTTATTTCCACTGTGTTGTAAGTGCTTTACTTTGATAATGATGTGTATTCAAATACAGATGTATATTTCAAAGTTATGTTACATATATTATATGTTATTCGTTCCGCTGTGAGATTCGTGTTACTCTGATGTTGTCTTCTTCTTCTTCTATTCTAAGTTTCTATCTTATCTTTCCTCACCCTCTAATTTCTTTCACTAATTACCAGGATTTTTCGATGTTTTGGTTATCGACATCGAGTTTATGTCGATAACCAAAGTCGCTGAAAATCCGGGTCGTTACAGTTGGTATCAGAGCTTAAGTTAAGAATTACTTGGCTCTGTGGCGTGACTCGGTAGAGATAGGGTTAGTAATACCCTAGACTGAGATTGAGTGTATATATATGAGTGAACGTATTTGTATTTGATATAAAAATTTGTTTTATATTGTGGAGATCCATTGGTTGAGTTGTTTGTGAATTCTGGTCGATCAGTTTGATCCACTGTATCGGTAGGAGTTACTAAACACTTGAATACGATGAACCATCATGGTATGTTTTGAAAGAGGGTAAACGAAATAGTTTACCCAACGTATATTTGGTACATATTGGATATATTGGTTATGATTATAATCGAGTAAGATTATAAATTAAATGGTTATGTAAATAACCAATCAGAATTCATATAAGGGAAATACGTGAAATCAGATGATTTAAATCTGAAATTTAAACCAGAAATTGAATTAAAACTCTGGAGAATTGAATAAGTGTTTGTAAATGGATTTGGATTAAAAATAAGGAAAATTTAAGATCCTGGGAGATTTTAAATTGTTTTACAAGCAGTGTGAATTATATTTTGAAATGGATTTCAAAGTGAAAATGTTTAGAAATGGTTTTATAGTATTGAACTCACTTCGATCGCTGGAAAATAGATTCTGATGATGACAGCTGCATCATCAGTATTCATTTTCGAGTTATAAGTGACGAATTACTACCAGAGATACTGTTTTGAATTTGTTTTGGGAAAGACAAGTTGTGTTGAATTTCAAATGGAATTTAAAATATAGAATTTGAATTTTGAAATAGATTTGAAATAATAACTTGTTTTAAAAGAAATAAAACGAGAAGTTCCTTTATAAACGAAGTTTATAAATAGTTCTTTTATAAGCAAAGTTTATAAATGAAGTGAAAAGAATTATCATTGGATAATTCAGAAATAAAAATACAAGTGTGAAATTGAAAGGGAAATCTATTTTCCAAAGGTAGAAATATCGATTTCAAAAAGGAATTGAAATCGGGACTTATTTAAAGGAATTTGAATAAAGGAAGTTCAAATATAGAATTTGAATATAGAAAATATAAAGGGATTCAAATATAGGATTTGAATATCGAAAGTGAAATGAAATTTGAATGTAGAGGATTCAAATAGAATTGAATTTGAAATTTGAATATAGAAGATTCAAAGGGAATTAAAATGAAATAAAGAGAATTCAAATAGATTTGAATAATGGAATTCAAGTATAGAATTTGAATAAGAGATTTGAAATGAAATTCAAATATGGAATTTGAATAAGAGAATCGAAATGGAATTTGAATATAGGAAATTCAAATAAAATTGAAATGGAATTCAATTAGTGGATAAACAAGTTAAACCTATATTTTAACATGTATATTCAAATAAAAAGGTGGAATGGGAAAACCAGTAATTTGAAAATCACTTAACGAACTAAGTTAAAATGATTGGATTAAGTTGGAATGAATTAGAAATGTATGGATATACATGAGATAGGTATGGATAAGGATAATGCAAGAGTTATAAATAAAATGCTCGACGAAAAGGTATGTATTTAATTCATATATGAGATTTTATGCGCCGTATCGGCTAGCCGCTTGGCTTTTTCTTTTTGTTTTGGATTGGTAAGGGCCATGGGAGGCTATTTGAAATTTCCCGATGCTCCCAGTACAAAGGAGGTTATGACAAATTTTTCTGGGAATTTAAGGAGTTAGAATATTTTTAAGATAATTTGATAGTTAGAAATCAACGTATCGATATATATAGAAGTCGATAAGGAAACGAACTTAGAAATAGGATAGTAAAATAAAAGGAAGTCTAGAATAAAATCTAGTAAGAATAGAAAGAGAAAGTATATATGGGTTTAAAAGTGAATAAGTAGTTGTATGGTATTGATTTTTCGAGTAAGTAGTCATATCTGTTTTGACGTTATAAATGTTATTCAGTCAAGGTCTGAGAGGTAGTTATACCCCAACTTGATTGATTTCATTATTAACAAATAAATAGTGAGATTTCAGGCTCAAAGATCAATGTTGAATAAGAGTTAGTTGTATATAGTATTTGGGTTGTCGTAACGACATTTTACACAACATCCGTTTTAACCCAATTAAGGGTAAGCTTGGAAATAGAGTAGAATATTTCCTAAGTATAGAAATAAATGAGATCGAAAAAGAGATAAGTAATTGGAATATTTTCCAGTTATAAATAGCATATATTTTCTAAAGTTTAGAAAATAAAGGAAGGCGATATTCGAAAATGTTTTCCAACTAAAATAAAAGGCCAATAAGGTTATTGAAAATATTTGGTTAACAAATATTGATAAAGAAATAGAGAAGTGATTTAACTAATGGAATGTTGATTATGGGCTCAGTTGAATTTCAAAAAGAAAAATTTGATTTTCGAAAAGTGTAAACTGTTTAAAACTCCCTGGGAAAGACTGTTTGAATTAAAAACAAATTTAACAGAAATTTGTGAAAGAAAATTTGAATTAAAGTAAAGCCAGTAAAGTGGTAACTGAGTTTTGAATTAGAATGATATCAAGGCAAAATTGATTGTGAGATTGAAATGTGAAGTGTAAGGTGATAATCAAGTTAAGAGTTGGGGATCAAGAACGAAACTTGAGTTTGAAAATAGAATTTGGCTTGGTTAAAGGCAAATGCTTGTATTGGAGATAAAAGCAGATTAGAATTTGATTGGGATAACCCTTGTATATGCCGAGTTGATAGCATATGGAAGTAATAGAGTTGATATGCCCGATAAAAAGGTACAAGTTTATACTCCTATTGGATATAATATTTATGAGCCGAATTGGCAAGCCGCTTGGCAGTTTGGTTTTCTTTTGAGTTGGAGGTGGCCCAGAGAGGCGAGTTGGAGTTTGACGTATTGACCAGTACAAAGGAGGTGCTGACGAAATTTTTCAAAGAGTTAAGGAGTTAGAAAATTTTCAGGATTTTTGAAAATTTTCGTTGATAATAATTAATTAATAATTTAATTGAAATTAAATTGGTTCAGTTGAAACTGAAGTTAAGAAGTGAACAAATATGTTCTAACCAGTCGATAGGGTCGTCCTCTACCTTTTAGCAATTTCGAGGACGAAATTATTTTAAGTGGGGAAGATTGTAATGACCCACATTGGCAGAGGTATTATGATTAATTTATTTAATTATATCAATGTTGATTAGTGAATTTAATGATCGTTGAATTAAATAACTAGGAATATTTAATTAAAATAATAAATTAAATAATATATTTAATTCTGGAATAATCAGAATTGGCTGAAATGGCGATATGGTGTGAACGGGATCATCTGTGATATTTAATTCAGCTTGGAATTGAACTTAAATAACGAATATATTATATAAACGACAGTTGAACGTATAGTTTATAATATAATTATAATCTAGCTCGAAATGGCGCTGCAGTTCGCTATTTGGCGATTTGAACTTCAACTGAATGTACAGGATTCGTTTTAAGCCGGATTTCTGTGAAAACAAGAAACGTGTGGAGCTGGTGGAGTATATCTTTCTAGTAGAAGAGAAAAATTGGGATTTCGTCGTGTAGATTTTGAGATATGTCCAAATCAAATTCTAGAAAAAGTCGCTGTAGAATTCCTTTATAATTTATAAAGGAATTATTTATATTTAAAAAAAAAGGAATTTCAATATAAATCGAATATCGGGTTGACCCAGATTTGAAATATCGAGTTGTAAATCTCATTGGAGTCGTATGGTATTCCATTGTGAATATATACGATAATATTTATTTATAAATATTTTATTTAATTTTATTTAAATATATTTATATATTTAAATGGTCATCCAGAGCTTTAAAAATAGCCAATTTTGCAAACGAAGTCGGAATTCGACGAAACTAGTTTTGTTGGATCCGCAATGTCAAATAGTTGTTAGATTTCCAGTTTCATGATTTTTAGAGTCACTGTGTGGTCATACGGATTTTTAGAGTGAAAAATAGTCAGTATTTTAACAGTTAAAAATACACTGTGTGAGCATACGAAGTCGGAATTCAACGAAACCAGTTTCATTGGGTCCGTAAGGTCGAGAGCTAGCTGTATGTCTAGTTTCGTGATTTTTGGGTGTCGTGTGTGATCACACGGATTTTTAGAAGGCAGTTACTATGAAAATTGGAAAAATATAATCAATAAAATAATTAGTGAATTATCCAAATGTTTGTGTGGACCAAAACAAGGCCGGCCGTCCTCTTCTCAGCCACAAACAGTTCGTTTAAAAGCAAATCCAAGCCGCCACAAAACAATTTAGAGTAAACGTGACAAAACCCCTCTTTAAATTCCTAGAAAAAATCGAAGAAAAATCTTAAAAATCAAATGAGGATATGTACGAGTTGCTGAGATCGAGAGCATGAAGATGGAATGGGTTTTTAGAGGATCGACGGATCTGGGCTTCGCTGTAATTCCAGCAGCGTCAGTCGAATGAACTTAAGGTTCGACCATAATGTAATTTAATGCACTGATTAAGGAATTCAAGTTCGTTTTTGAGATTCTGAGATCGATTGGAGCTAGTACACCAATTTTCATTCGATTGGGTGTTAAAAATTGTCAATGGTTCTATGGGGGCGTTGCGGTCTCCAGCTGAGGACGCGATGGAGAAGAGTAGTTCGAGTTCATGGGTTTTTGTATGAGGATGATGAGATTTGGAAGGGGAGGATTGTGATGTATTCGGTTTGTTTTATTTTGGTAGAAGAAAGGAACGGCTATGGAGCTTTGATCATGAGGAGTAGCGTGGAGCTTTACTGGAAGAGGAAGAAGGAATGGAATGGGAGCGGGCCTGGTGATTTAAGGAAGGTAATGGGCCCGAATAAAGGAAGTAAGCCCAATTAGTAAATAATTAAGTTTTAATTTAATTTAAATGTGTGTATAACTTGTAAAATCGATATCTCTCTCATACGTAATCAGATTGACGAACCGTAAGTTGCGTTAGGATCGTATGGACGGACACTACACAATGGGACTGACCGCAAGTCCATCTGAGCTCGTTACAATTTATGGAGAAATAAATTGTCCGTCGAAATCAATAACGCAAACCGTTATTTAAACGGTTAACGCGCAAAAGTGAGTAAATCTCACTAACTCTGAACAGTTTATAATTTCATGTTGTATTTTTAGAACTGTTAGATATTGGTTGATTTACTGTATGTTGACTGTTTGATTGAACTGCTAGTCAGTTAGTTAAATTTTCTATATTTGATTCTGTTTAACAGAATATATCATATAGAACTGAAAAGTGATGTTATCTATATTGTTTAACATCTGTGATGCAGGGAGACAGGTTGGAGGAATCCAACTGGATTCCTCAACATTTATTTTACTGTTTTCATATATTGTGATATATGATGTGTTATATAATCTGTTATGGATTATGGGTGTTGGAATGATGTTGATCATTGTTATTCGATATTTTAGATATCATAAAAGACCCTGGGATGTAAAAAGAAGTATTTCAATGTATATTGAAATAAAGGAATTTTATAAAAATCATAGGATTTTATAAAAGGAATTATTTATAAAACGAACACGGTTTTATAAAAGGGATATTTATTTAGAAAATAAATAGAAATAGAAAAGGGATATTTATTTAGAAAATAAATAGAAATAGAAAAGGAATATTTATTTAGAAAATAAATAGAAGTTACAAATAGGAAATATTTGTAACGGTAAATAGATGTTATAAATAGGAAATATTTGTAACGGTAAATAGAAGTTATAAATAGGAAATATTTGTAACGGTAAATAGAAGTTATAAATAGGATATATTTGTAACGGTAAGTAAACGTTATAAAAAGGAAATAGTTGTAACGGAAAACGTAGTTTATAAAAAGAAGTTAATCGATGTTAGTTAACCGATTAGAGAATAAAGTTAAAAAGAAGTTAATCGATGTTAGTTAATCGATTAGAGAATAAAGTTAAAAAGAAGTTAATCGATGTTAGTTAATCGATTAGTGATAAAGTTAAAAAGAAGTTAATCGATGTTAGTTAATCGATTAGAGAATAAAGTTAAAAAGAAGTTAATCGATGTTAGTTAATCGATTAGAGAATAAAGTTAAAAAGAAGTTAATCGATGTTAGTTAATCAATTAGAGAATAAAGTTGAAAGGAGATAATCGATGTTAGTTTAATCGGTTAAAATAGAAGCAAATGAGTTAAATCGAATATAGTTATTTGAATAGAAGCAAATGAGTAAATCGGATATGGTTATTCGAATAGAAAGTAAAAGGAATTATCGAATATAGTTTATTCGAAAAGAGTAAGTTAAATGAGTAAAGAAATAGCGTTAGTCAAATAGTGTTAGTCCAATAGAGTTAATCGATAGGGGTTAGTCCAATAGAGTAAATTGATAAGAGTCAATCGAATATAGTTATTCGAAGGAGGGTTAAGTCAGGAAGTTTGTTAAAGAAATATAAAGTAAACTTTGTCTATTTCAAGGTTAGAAATGTTGTTCAGTTAAGGTCTGAGAGGTAGTTCTACCCCTACTTAATTGGCTTCGTTTTAACTAAGGAATAGTTAAGGTCCGGCAGTAAAGGAAATGGTTTGAGTTGGCATCGCGATGGTTTGTTTAAACATCTGTCTAAGTCCAATGAAAAAGCTTTGGAAATGTTTTCCAAATAAGAAACCAGAAATGTTTTCTAATAAAGAAAACAGGAAATGGAAATGTTTTCCATTGTTAATAACGTATATTTTCCAAATTAGAAAATATGTAACATTGAATATAGGGAAACAGGAGATAAGTAAATTTATGAACTAAAGAGATAAATGTTGAATGATGTTTGATCGATATAATTTCCATTTGGAAATATTATCGTTGTTTGCACACTTGTTTTTATTCGATAGTTAAATCACAGACTATCGAAGTTTTGACCATTTTAACGTTGTTAATATGGAGAGACCGGTTGGATTATTATCCAAAGAACCACTCTGTATTGGCATAAGCATTGCGAATCATATATGCCAAAGATAATTGAAGACGGAGTTATGCAAGGGCTATCTTGTTTACAGAATAGTGCCTTCGGATCATCCTGTTCCTGGATGACTTGTATGGACGGATGTCTGACAGAGTATTTCCAGATGATCACGTATATTGATTTCTCCAACCGTACCAAGAGTGGAAGCGGAGAAGGAAACTTCTTTTAGCTAACGCGTAATGTATGGTTGAGGACATCAATCGGTGATTGGATGGATTTGATGATGTGACATTCAAAGTGAATCTGATGTGATGATAAAGCGTAGCTTCTAGCCTCACATCCGGTAAATGACAGAAATCGGGCAGGAAGCATGGCTAAGTCGGTCGCACCGAAGTAGGGTGTATAATCACCTGATCTAGAGTTTCATTTACTTCTAAAAATCTATTGTTGATGCTGTCCCATTCGGGAAACGGTTGCTGATCCCAACTGTTGGTGATATACATTCGATACACTCAAGCGAAATGAGTGGTCGGTCATGTGTGGCCGGGTTGCAAGATGTTCTTGTTGAACCCAGTGTATTCCTCTCTAGAGGTACATAAGCGGAAGGTGTTTCCATACCTTGTCATAGTTGGAAATCCTTTACCCAATACGTGCTTGCGGTTTTGATTGTATACTATATATGTAGAACGTGAGATGAAATCGTTTCTGCTAGATGATTATATATATACTGTGGTTGATAGACATTATTATAATATCAAAAGGTTTTTGATATAAAGATATTTGGATTCTCATAAGGGAAAAACCCGTTCCGTTATGCGGCGTGGTCTTATGAGATATCATTTACTTGTTCAACTGTTTTACTCATACCAGTCCCATGACTGACCCGGAGTTTACTTTGTTGTTTTCCCTAAACTCTTGGGTGCCTAAATTTGTATGGGCAGTCAAGTAGTAGGGATTTACAGATACATTGAAGAGCTGGAGCAGGAGGCTTCAGGATCATATAGCTATAGTTATTTCCGCTGTGTTGTAAGTGCTGTACTTTGATAATGATGTGTATTCAAATACAGATGTATATTTCAAAGTTATGTTACATATATTATATGTTATTCGTTCCGCTGTGAGATTCGTGTTACTCTGATGTTGTCTTCTTCTTCTTCTATTCTAAGTTTCTATCTTATCTTTCCTCACCCTCTAATTTCTTTCACTAATTACCAGGATTTTTCGATGTTTTGGTTATCGACATCGAGTTTATGTCGATAACCAAAGTCGCTGAAAATCCGGGTCGTTACACAGTCCATTTACAAGTTCACTCTGGGTCTGAACGAAACCGGAGGCACTTTCCTCGCATATCCATCGATCTCCAAGTACGTCTGGATGATCACCAACTGATTCTCTCCTCTTGGGTGTACAGCCCAATCAAGATCATCAGTAATCACCCAAACGATGTGAAGACTTCCGGTCTTCAACCATCGTCTTCATCTTCGACTTATCGTCGAATCGGTTATTCAGAATGGGTATATACCCGGCCTTTCCGAATAACCCGCGTATATAATAAACAAATGTTAGACAAATACAACATACTCCTCATTCCAATTCATCAGTCACTAACCGTAAATTAGCAAGAGAACAATTCCCCAAATATTAACCCCGAAGGCCGAAACCAACATCAGATCAATACCCAGGAAACCATCCTTCTTAGCTAACCTACAGTTAGTTTCTAAATTTCACATTCTTAGGGAGAGGTTCCCATTAATTTTATCAAAGATAAATTCTTCTAAATTTATTCTTTAATCTTCCTTTGGATATCATTACAAACCATGTTAAGGTTTTCCAAACTAGTCGGGGTTAACGAACTACACAGAAGTAATTATTTATTTTATTTCCCAATCCCAACCTATTTGTCCCACGGAGCAAAACTGGTAATACTCCATACCTAACACCACGGTGTTATCGGTAAAATTAATTACCATTTCACGTTCAAATCTAATTAAAGATTTAACTATCGCTTTGCAGCAAAACTGGTGATACTCCATTCTGGATCATTTTCCAAATTTGATAATTTAAATTATCAATTCACTTTTCAATCTAATTACAGATTCATTAAAACTCCTTTTACTGGGTTAAAGAACTAATTTAATTTAAAACACAGTTCACGATAAACCCAAATCACATTCTATTTATTATCGGGTTAAAGAACAAGTGTTATTTAAAACACCTTTCACGATAAACCCATAAATCAATTCTAATTCCATTCCAATTAAATATATTAATTAATTGGTATACTTCATTAAATTTAAATAAAAAGATTTAATCTTTTATCAACGGGGTTTAAGAACAGTGTTAATGAAGACACCATTCACAACAAACCCAAATCCCATTTGATATTAAATACAAGGCCCTGAATAGAAAATATATCGGCTTATATTCAATATCAAATTCTGAAACCCACAAATATCGCTTTGGAAATAACGATATAAAATATATCTTCCAAATTTCCTCCAAAATATCTGTATAATCGTAGAATCTAATATCGAAATATTCCAAAGAGAATTTCGATTCAAATCCTTTCCAATTCATATATTGGAAATTCTGGTTATTTAAAACCCATTTCAAATCCAATTTATTTATTTAGAAATAATTGGATTTGAATTCTAGTTCAAAACTAGTTCATTTCGATAAAAATCTATTTTTATCTTTTCAAATATGGAGTTTTTCATCCTAATTCTTCACAAATCATTTCTTATGATTTTACACAAATTATTGATATTTTTGACAATTTTATCAAGGCCCGTACAGTCGATTTCCAATAACGGCCATTTAGCTGCACTTACAGCGACCTTTTCTGAAATTGATTTGGACGTATCTCCAAATCAACCATTAGATTTCAAATCTCATGTATTCGTTCGAAAGCTCTTTTCGATATGAACCCAACGGTTCTGGTTTAGGAGAATCCGACAGTCGGGTCTCCCGTAATGTCCGTTCGAAGTCAATGGTCGAAATTCACGAACTGTCGCAGCGCGGCGCATTCTATTCAGGCCATTATATATATATATATATATTATATCTCATCGATTTCCTTTTAAACGAATTTTATAAATCGTTTCAAATTTGGTTCAAAAACAATTTCAACTTTCATTTCAAATTCAAATCAAAATTGAATTTTCCATTATAAATTCTTTTTACATTCATTTCTTTTTTATTTCAATTCAAATCGATTTCAATTCAATTTCAGTTCGTTTTCAATTCGATTTGAATTCATTCCAAATCGATTTCACTTCGATTTCCAATTGCATTTCTATTTAATTCAATTTCAATTCGATTTGAATTCATTTCAGTTCGAATTCATTTTATATTCAATTCAATTCGAATTCATTTTATATTCAATTCAATTCGAATTCATTTTCTTTTCAATTCAATTCGAATTCATTTTATATTCAATTCAATTCGAATTCATTTTCTTTTCAATTCAATTCGAATTAATTTTCTTTTCAATTCAATTCGAATTCATTTTATATTCAATTCAATTCGAATTCATTTTCTTTTCAATTCAATTCGAATTCATTTTATATTCAATTCAATTCGAATTAATTTTCTTTTCAATTCAATTCGAATTCATTTTATATTCAATTCAATTCGAATTCATTTGCTTTTCAATTCAATTCGAATTCATTTTCTTTTCAATTCAATTCGAATTCATTTTCTTTTCAATTCAGTTCGAATTCATTTTCTAAATATTCGATTTTTAAATCTCTTTTCAATATTCATTATAAAAATGAACATAATCGATATAAATATCGTTCGCGTCAAAATAGCGCATCTCTAATCAACACGGTTTGCTGGCCAGAAGGGGACCCCAAGGAGTTGGCGTCGCTGGCGTACGGTTTGCTCTGATAGGGGAAGGAAGGCGTATGGTTGGCTCAGGGTATGGTGGTTCATGGTTCATCGGAGGCGAATGGCGGCGTCTGAGGCAACCGCACTTGGGCCGAAGATCAGTGGGGGATTAACGCAGCTCTTGGTGGCCTCAAATCGGGGTTCAGTGACCTGGAAATAGGCGCGACGGAGATGTTCTTGTGTGGAGAATAAGTTGGATAAAACGGTGAACGAACTTGAGAGAGAAGCAGAGGATATCGAACAGGGTGAAGAAACTGGGAATTCGTGTGAAGCAACAGGCGGCTATAGGAAATTGGATCAAACCGTAACTAATGAAGTCCTCCCACGGTTTCGAAACCCACTGGTATTATATCAGTCACAAAAAATTTAAATCCTAGTAATTAGCTTCTTAGACCCTTATTAGGAATTAACTAATTAATTTAATTGGTGTTAGGGTGCTTGGCCGCGTTCAGTTGAGGTTCTGCGTGAATGAAAACTGATATTTAAAATTGGACAGGGAGCAGTAAAGAATAGAGTGACCCGGTTAATTTTTGTCAAAAGTAAACTGAGTAAATTTGATCTCTGGTTAAAATAATTAATTGTATTATAAATTTAAATTAACCATTTATATTTTAACTATAATAGGATTGCGCAGATTTGTTGGGCCAGCGTACCGGGTAGTATAGCAGCCAATGATTTTACAGAAATGGAAGTTAGCTTGGCCTATTTAATAGTAATGACCAATATAATTAACCCATTAATCAATAATTAGAAGGTTAATTAAATTTAATATAAATCATGCATAATTGAAATCGAATACCATTTGTTTGTGTAATTAGAAATGAGCCAGTTGTATTGGGATTGTATGGCCGAACTCCACATTGTGGAACAGATTTAAACAGAAATGGATACTGCTTAAATTTATTGTTAAATTAAACATTGTTTAATTTAATAGGAACCACTTAAACGACCAATGAAAATTAGGTGAGTTAAACTCACTCAGTTCTTCGCATTTATATTTTATGTAAATTGGGCTTTTATTTTGTGTGTTCTGTTTACCAATGGTTAATTGTTTGCTAGTTATATATTTATTTGTTGATTTAAAAGATGAAATTAAACCATTGTTTAATTTCAGTGAAATACCAAATCTTATTTTAATGATTGGTTCCAATTAAGATAACTTACCTTATTGGTTATGTTTATTTATAAATGTGTTTAATTGGTTTAATTGTTCTGTTGATTGGTTGATGTAAAATAGTCATTATTTATTATTATAGAAATTATCAGTTAAATGGAATTGAATAATCTGATTGGAGATAAGCATTTTGAATACAGGAAAGAATAGGTTGGAGGGATCCAATGGGAATCCCCAAATACATTATTTATTTTCATATTGTCATATATGAACTGTCCTGATTGGGTGATTGATTTGATTATTGATCACTGGCTGAAAATCCAACCTGTGTTTTGTTTAAACCAATGGATAATATTGGTTGAGTAATCGACAGTACATGGCCTAAGAATAAATTGTTTTGTTATATTGATCTACCGTCCGATGGATCGATAGAACTGAAGTTATAAAATTATTTTATAACTAGAAGTAGATTTTGGAATATATTATTTTAAATAATAGTTTATAAAAGGAAATAAATATTTATTATTTAAATTTACAATTAATTATTAATTGATTTTATAGAGTAAATTCTGATGTTAATCAGATTTATAAACTTGTGAATAGAAATTAACCTAACCGTTAAATTTGGATAACTGTTTTATTGAGATACAATTAACCGGGAATATATTAAATTAATTGTATTATTAATTAATTTAAAGGGGAAATGAATTGGAATCGATTAACGAGATAATCGTGTTTCGAGTAACTAAGCCGGCTATTCATCGGGAATTGATTATTAAATTAGTTTGTTTGAATTAATAGTTTAATGAATATTGCTTTAATATTAATAAGTTCTTCTAAAAGGGAATTAATATTTATTTTATTTAATAAAGAAATTAACTATGGAAGTAGTTAATGATCGAATAAATTATTATTTTAATTAGTGATAATTTAGAAAATTATTTTTTAAACTGAAATTCATTTAAAGGTAATCAAAATTGAAATGAAATCTAGTGGAATGGAGAAAGGAGTTTGTGTACGGGTTTTATGTTTAAAACCTGAATTTTTATAATGAAGTTGCAAAGAGAATTTTAAGCGAATGCGATAGATTAAATTAAATATTTACTTGATATTCGAATTAAGTAAAAGGAATTGAGAATAGAAGGGTTTATATTATACTAGAGTTATATAAACGAAGTTTACAAGAAGAGGTGAGGTGGTTAAGCATTAATTTTACATTAAAGTTTCTTAATATGGGATTAAGCAAAAGTGGGGAATTGAAATGGTAATTTCAAGCGGGAAATGGTTGAATGGATTTGAAAGGGATGGATAAAAAGTGAATTTGGTAAAAGAAGCGAGTCGTAGGATTTCGTAATCAAATCTGAATTATAAAATGAATTTGTTTAAAGTGGCAGAGTTAAAAAGTGGGGTTTTGTAAAGAGATTACTTAATTATTGAATTAAGAAATAGTGGTTATATCTGAGAAAGAGATTTTCAAGAAGTAAGCAGGTTTTATGAAACCGTATTTTGAATAAAATAGTAAATGGAATTTGTTTTGAGACTGGAATGAAATATTGGTCTTTGGATTACAACTTTTATCTATCTTAGGATAAGAACGTTGTTGGTCAAGGTCCAAGAGGTAATTAAAATACCCCAACTTGAACGACATCAGGATTATCCGAGGATTATATCAGTTGGTAATGGTTAAGGAGGTTTGTAGTAATTTATTATTTCTATTAAAGAAATAATAATGCATCGTTTGGTGAAAATTTAGAGAACATATGACGAGGATTAAAAGAAAAGGGGAAATAAAAGGGGCTACGTGAAAATGTAACGATACTCTCGAGTTAGAAAGGAAATATAAGGTTGAGTTTTATTTTATACAAATAAATATTAGTTATTGTTTCAAGAATAGAATAAAAGATATTTCGTAATGTTGTCTTACGAATAATAAGTTGAATGGATTTCCCAAATTTAAATAATAAAGAATGATGTAACAAATGTTTTGGAAGGGAAATTAAGTGGAAATTGAATATGGGTATAAGTTACTTTACTATGTATTATAATGAAATGATTTGGAGGGCATTAGTGTATTAAATAAGAATTTAATTATAATATTTTTAATATTAAAAGAGTTAGAAGTTTTAATTAAACAAGAGTGAATTAGTCTGTAATTAACAAAGGCCAAGTGATGCTGAATACTGAACCAACGAACTCATTGGATTTACATGATTGAATCACTGTTAATTTTGATAGTTAGATAACCAACTACCAAAATATGTCCAATACGATTGTTGGTATATAAAGACCGGGATCGAATTCATATTCGAAAACCGTTCCGACCAATAAATACGTGAAGTTATCAGAAGATGATCAAGATGGAGCATTGAAGACCGTAGATTTTCATAAACGGAAGAACCACTAACATTCTTTGCCTTGCAAGCAGAGATAAGATGTGATTCTGCCATGGTTGGAATCTACGGATTGCAAGGACTACTCGATACTTATCCTTGGGGTGATTCCTATATGAGATGCAGTAGGAGTGTACCTTCGGTTCATCCTGTCTCTGGATGACTCGTATGGACGGTTTTCTGACAGAGTATTTCCAAAGGGATCGTGTATGTTGACGTCTTCAAGCGTGCCATAGATAGGTAGCTCCCAACTAGAGTATTTTTGCGGATGTCAGTTAATGATATCTAGCAGATCTGACGATGTGGCATTCAAAGTGAATGGTGACCAGATGTTCCATAAGGTAATTCAAACCTCAAGCCTCACAACCGGGAAATGACAAAAATCGGGGAGGCAACATTGCTATATGGGTTGCTCCCATTAGGGTATATAATCACCTATCTAGAGAAATTCCATTTTCTTCTTTAATCTATTTCGATAATGTCCCTTTCAGGAAATGATGGTTTGAGACCAACCATTTGAGACGACCCCAAACCCCGTACTGACGGTGGCAAGGGTAATCCTTGGAATATAACACAGAAACAGATAATAGCAGAACAAAATTAAATAAATACACCAGATAATGAACAATAGAATATACCGGATAAAAGTAGTCATCAGAGTTACACAGTATACAGGATCATACTTGGTACAAATGCAGTTCAACTATACATATATGTCTACAGCGGAAAACAAACATAATGTACAATAGGAGCTGAACAACATAAAAAGAGATAAATGATAGAATCCATCTTCAGCTCCAGCTATCCAGAAAGAACCAGCTAAACCTGAATACAAGGCTGCCCGTGTAGAAAAAGGGGCACCCGAGTTTGAAAGTGAAACAAACTACGAGTCAGTCATGGGACTGGTATGAGAAATCTACTCAACACATTTATAATATGGCTAATCACAGGACCACGCCACTTTCATGGAACGGGTTTACTCCATTGGATTGCCAGTGCTTTAAAACAAGTCATTCTTTTAAACATCGCTATGCTTTTTATAAAAATGAAGCCATTATAAGACTCAGTTCCCATCACACAATGCAACGCAAACCGGAGGATAGAGTTTTACCTTATAACGGCCAAAATATGCTTGATACGAATAAAACAAAGGCATTTGATATTATTACTAGTGTTTATATGTTTTGAAAACAATTTCAAATCATAACTATCAATCATAGACGGCATTAATGCCCCATACCACTATGTCACCATATATATGTATACAATCAAAATCGCACAGTCACGTATTTGGAAATTGGATTTCCATCATGAACCAAGGCAAAAGATAGTCCTTACCGAATTCGAGACTGCCTAGCCCGAGTCTCAGGATCAGAACGCATCGACCCTTGGATCGTCAGGGCCGGTCCACACGAAGTGGATTAAAATGTCTGAACACTACGTTTCCCCGCCCTTTGGGGCGTAAGCGAGCCAACGAATGACTCCATCGAACCCGGATCGTCCGATCTAACCGAGGCGCCTCGCAACAGCAACAACCACATAAGTCAAACTCGTCAGAGCGTGTAAAACCATTGACGCCACTTCTAGCTAGGAGGAAACGCAGGCCCTCCCTGAGGTCCTTTCTCCCATTTCTGGTTCATACTGGGGTGTGAGGCTCGCGATTTCACGTTATACACAAAGCTACGCCACACAGGCGGTGCTTTGATCATCACCACAAGACTTTGCTTTTCAACAGAAGCCTTGATCACTGCATCTTAGCATGCCACATAGGCAATTCACACCGTGCAACTGATGGCTATCAATCACACAGAATAAATTCCAATGTTAAACACACTGTCCATTTGCTAGTCCGTTCTGGGTCTGAACGAAACCAGAGGCACTAAATACCTCGCAAACCCATCGATCACCACGTACGTCTGGACGATCACCACTCATTATTCATATTTCGGGATGCCTCCCAATCAGGACCTCGGTTACCATCCAAACGAGGTGAAGATCTCCGGTCTTCGACCACCGTCTTTATCTTCGATTTCTTATCGTCGATTCAGTTATTCAGAATGGGATTAACCCGGTCTTTCTGAGCAACTCGCGTATATAAAAAACAAGTGCAACACTGACATATACACGCATCATTTCAATTCATTAGTCACTAACCGTCAATCAATAAGAGAACGATTTCCCAAATATTAACCCCGAAGGCCGAAACCAACATCAGATCAACACCCAGGAATCCATTCGACGTAGCCAACCTTCAGTTAATTTCAAAATCACATCCATATCGTTTATTATATTTTATAATAATTTATCGCCATTTTTATTTATTTTAAAATAGCCAATTTATTCAAAACGACGTTTCGGGCCATAATGCGACCGTGGCACTATTTTTCTTCAGATTTGATTTACACATATCTGAAGATCTAACCGTTGGATCTTCACAAAATTTACATCATTAGACAGATCTTTTCAAAACGAATCCAACGGTTCCAGTTTCGGGAAATTCCGACGGTCGGATCTCCCGGTATAATCGTTTGAAGTTTCGATTTCAAAATACGAACTGCAGCGTCGTTATTCGATTAAATATATATATATATATATATATATATATATATAAATATAAATATAAATATAATCGATTCTGGCGCTGTTTTCCTTCAGATTTGAATTAAACATTCCAGACAATCCAACCATTGGATTTTTTACAAAGTTGGTGCCGTTGGAAAGATTTTTCCAAAGCGAACCCAACGGTTGCGATTTCAGGAAAATCCGATGGTCGGATCTCCCCGTATAATCGTTTGAAATCACGGTTTCAAAATACGAACTGCAGCGTCATTATTCGATATATTTTAACTCTATTTCTATATATATATATATATATATATATATATATATATATATATATCGATTCTTTGATCTCAAAGCTATATTCTTTTCATACATTTGATAAAAATGATAATTTTATCTAACTGTCTTCTAGTTCAACACTTCACTATATTTAACAATTCATGTATATAATAAAAATGTGATTTTTATTGTAAAACAATTCATTTCAAAACACTACATTTTTTTATATAGTTCATTTAGGTAATAAAAATAGGATTTTTATTTATAAAACAATTTATTTCAAAAGGAGATTATTTTACATAGTTCATATAGATGATAAAAATGTGATTTTTATTATAAAACAATTTATTTCAAAATATGAATACCATTCAACACATGAATTTCAATCCAACGAATGAATATCGATTCAACACATGAAGATTTTCTATAGTTTGTATATATAGATAAAAATGTGATTTTTATATTTAAAACGCGAATACCATTCAACACATGAATTTCTATCCAACGAATGAATATCGATTCAACACATGAAGGTTTTCTATAGTTTGTATATATAGATAAAAATGTGATTTTTATATTTAAAACACGAATACCATTCAACACATGATTTTCAATCCAACGAATGAATATCGATTTAACACATGAAGGTTTTCTATAGTTTGTATATATAGATAAAAATGTGATTTTTATATTTAAAACACGAATACCATTCAACACATGAATTTCAATCCAATGAATGAATATCGATTCAAAACATGAAGGTTTTCTATTCAACGAATAAATATAGTTTCGGCAAATGAAAATAATTCAAACACATGAATATTATTCAAAATTTCGGCAGCATAACGGCAGGGTAGTTAAAACCGGCACCGTCCCTAGTACGGCTCCTCGCTCTACCTTAAAACCTCACGGTTTTTGACAATGGGGATCATGCATCTAGTTCGCACGCAGGCGGCATGTATATATTTATTTCATTTCCACAAACTAATCCGATGTGGTTTCAACCAAATATTTCTCAACCACAAATGGGTATTTTTCAACCACAATCAATCAATATCAACCACAAACAATCCCAATCAACCATTCGCTATCAATCAATTTTCACACCAATCACAACCAATAAATATCGTCCATGGTTTGTGGACGAGGGGCGTATATATATATTTATATATAGCAATTCACTTCTATTTCAACACATATATAATTTTTTAAAACACATATACAACTTATACATCAAACATACAACTTATGCAACGCTTATACATGAGGTGTACAACGCTTATATAACTCATACATCAACTATATAATTTATGCATCGTCGTTTTCCATATCGTTTATAAATTAGAAATCTCACATTGGGTTCCACTCCACCAAAAATAGCAGAAAGCTCAGAAAAATATGCGGTCTCTTCTAAAATGTAGAAGACGTCCGCACGAGTCCACTGTCTCTTGTTTCACTGAATTTCGTTAGCACAGCAAAAAGATATGATTTTTCAAAGTTTGCAACGGTTTAAAGGTGTTAAAACAGTTGAAAATAAAACAAGCCGTACCTCAGCTGAAAGGTTCAAAACTAGGTTTGCAATTTTCGATCAAACCGCGAATCGATAGGAGGATCGGCCGGTGCAGCGACGAAGAGGGGGGAGACGCGCGCCTGGGCGTGGTGGTGGGGGCCTACTCGGTGGCGCCAGGCGATGGCGGCGGCGGATTGAAGTCGCCGACTTCAGGACGTCGATTCTCCCTCCACAGGCCATAAAAAATTCCAAACTTTATATGGATTTGAAGATCTCGAGAAGATCATCAAAAAGTTCAACTGTAGCACGAGCTAATTCGGCGTGGATTGATTGGAAAATGAGGGGGAAGGCTTCGAGCGGTTTCCGCCTTCGATCGGGGAGAGAGAAATGAAGATTTTTTTTTTATTTTAAAAAAATATGATTGGCCGGGGGAGTTTTAAAGGGGTTTTCTGACACGACCACCAATCTAAACCCAACGACTATCGTCCCTAGTGTTTTACCCCCATTTTGAACACAATGGGATATGTTTCGAAGGCCCATTCGAATGTTTCAGTCAGTTTCCATTCAATTTAAAATATATAACATTCAATATTCGATTTGAACGTACATTTCAATTTGCCAGGGCCACAAACTGATTTGAAAAATTCCAGAAAAATAAATCTGGCTATGTTTTGATGATACGGTCCCAACAAAACTGGTTTCGTCAAATTCTGAGACCGTTTGCAAAAAGGCCCATTTCTGGTCGATCCAATTTAAATGTAATTGACCAAAACACATTTTCCTTTGCCACGCTCAAATACTAGCTTCAAAAATTATGAAATTTGAAACCTAGCAATAAATTCATATCCCGGATCCAACAAAAGTGGTTTCGTCGAATTCCGAGGACGTATGCAAAATCGCCAATTTCACGGGCTATATAAATTCCATAGCGACCTTTCTGAAAATTCATTTGGCCATAACTTTTGCTTTCCGCTATGAAAATTCGATTTTTCAGATTTGTTAGAAAGATGTTCACTAACAGATTTAAATATTTTTGGTTCACTCAAATCCGTTTTGTTTTGCACCCGGTACAGTCCGACAAAGTTTGAATTCAATTTTTGAAACTGCAGCACCATTTCAGGCCTTGTTTATAATTAGAATTAATTATATTCGTTTTCAATTGTCGATTCAAACTCATTTTTCATTGCTATTATTTAAATTATTTATTTTAAATATCTAAAATCCATTATTTTAGCCAATTTAAATTTTTTTAACTTGGTTCAGATTTTTTGGGTCGTTACAATCTCCCCCACTTAAAACTTTTCATCCCCGAAAAGGAACAAAGTCGAAATTGGTTTGATTAATCAACTCTACATTCAATCAAGCTTCAATTCTCCACTTTTCAGTTTCTGAGAGTTTTCAAATTCTTCAAAAATTTGGCTAACACCCGGAATTTTCGAAAAATTTCGCCATAACCTCCTTTGTACGGGGAGAGGTTTGGAAATTTATTGGGCCGTAGTAGGTACCCAATGAATCCTAATAAGCATACACATATTTATAGTGATATATTCTGGTGTTTACAGGGGAGCGTGTATTGATAATAACTCCAGAGAATAAATTCTCGTCACCCTAGCCAAGCCTGAGGGAGTGTGTATTTTAAATGCTCCAGAGGATAAATCCTCGTCACCTCGTCCCGTGTGGGAAATAAATAGTCCATGTGCCGTATCTAATAACTAGAGAGACGTGATTATTGTCAACTCCAGACCCGTGTGGTTTTTTTATTAATCTGACAATTTTATCGTTACAATTTAAATAGTCCATATCAGTCATTAGTTCAACCTGTAAAATATAGTCATCGCCATACAAGCCTCTCGCACGTATGGTAAATCTTCCACCTCGTCACACAAGCTCTAAATGCTTATGTGGAATATGATGAAGTATGCCTATCTTCAGAAGTATGCCATGTAATGTAGTTCAAAATTAATTGTTACTATCCTATGGCGACATTTATTTTTACACACAAAATAACCAGCACTCCGCATCCAATGGAATTCACAGGAGTTGATATAATAATATTTCGCATCCAACTCATTAAGGTTTACTTATTTGTCGGGCACGCAAATAAAATCATTACTCAACAGCTAATCCATTTACCTGTTCAAACATATATAATACACATGTATATATTTCTATCTATTTTTAAATCAGTTCAATGTGTGATTTAACTGAATAAATTCTACCATTATTCTATTGTTGATTAAATCAACTATCGTTTCAAAAATTTAATTAATCAAATTTATTATCACACAACACAAACAACACTCAAATTGTTTTTAACTTTTCAAAATCATACAAATCAATTCCTATATTCTTTTGAAATCATTCAGACTATAGAATTAAAAGTGCACATCCATGGAAAGAAAATAACAACAGAATAGAGAACTAATTATTAATGCAAAGTATGGTAAATGTACCTTGCACCGGAGTCAAATAGAGATATCCACTCGGCATCTAGGGTAAGCTTTCTGAATGCTTTCCTCAGTTTCCCAAGTACAATCTCGCTGATCTCCACTCCATTGCACTTTGACTAAGTGAACCTTCTTGTTCCTCAGCTCTTTGGTTTCTTTGCCGATGATCTTTAGCAGCTCTCTTCTCACAGCTAATTCAGGGGTAATTTCAATATCCTGTTGAGCTGCTTCCTCCACGATCAAGTCTGGATCATGAACGTGCTTTCGAAGTTGAGATATGTGAAATACATTATGAACTCCAGGCAACCAATCAGGCAGTTTGACCCTATAAGCGAGAGTTCCGATCCGTTCCAGAATAGGAAATGGGCCAATGAATTTGGGTGCCAACTTTCCAGTTTTATCGAACCGGATAACTCCTCTCATCGGCGATACTTTCAAATATACATAGTCGCCCACAACAAACGATATATCTCTTCTTCTTCTATCGGCATAGCTCTTTTGTCGGCTTTGAGCGGTGAGTAATCGCTTCTTAATAAAATCGACTTTGTCGGCAGCTTCTCGGATCATATCAGGCCCCAACACAAGTCTATTACCGGGTTCGACCCAACAAGCAGGAGATCGGCACGGTCTACCATATAATGCTTCGAATGGTGACATTGTCAGGCTCGCCTGGTAGCTGTTGTTATACGAGAATTCATCCAAATGTAGATGGTCTTCCCACGATCCACCAAAATCTAGAACACAAGCCCGCAATATATCTTCTAGTATATGATTCACCCTCTCAGTCTGACCGTCTGTCTGAGGATGATAGGCGGTGCTCAAGTTCAGCTTCGTTCCCAGCTCTACTTGAAACGCCTCCTAGAATTTACTAGTGAATATTGTATCTCTATCACTGACTATACTGAGCGGCACTCCATGTAGTCTAACTATTTCCTTGAAATATATCTGCGCCAGACTCTGAGCGGTTCTGTTTGATCTGACAGGTATGAAATGGGCGGTCTTCGTGAAGCGATCTACGATCACCCAAATACTATCATTTCCTTTTCCGGTTCTGGGCAGACCATCAATGAAGTCCATTGAAATATGTTCCCACTTCCAACCAGGAACTTCTAGTGGTTGTAACAATCTAGCCAATTTCTGTTGGTCGCTTTTGACTAGCTGGCAAGTAGGGCATCGGCTAACATATATTGAAACGTCCCTTTTCATATCCTTCCACCAGAATGTTCGTTTGAGATCGTTATACATTTTGGCCACACCAGGATGGATACTCGGCTTGGACTTGTGACACTCGTCTAACACTTCCCTTTTTAACTCTGGGACGTCGAGAACACAAATCCTTCCTTTCAATCTCAGGGTCTCGTCGTTATCTATTTGAAAACACGAGGGTTCGCCTTTCTGAATCCTTTTGATCATATCCTTAATAAAGTTATCCTCCTTCTGAAGAATAGATATTTTGTCAGTCAAGGAAGTCGTAATAATAAAGCTGGCGATCATTACATTCTTTCGGCTCAGCGCATCCGCCACGACATTGGCTTTCCCTGGAGTGTATATAATTTCAAAATCATATGCTGCAAGAAATTCCAGCCAACGTTGCTGCCTCAGATTCAAGTCCTTCTGGGTGAACAGATACTTCAACGACTGATGATCTATAAACAGTACAAATCTCTCACCCAGAAGATAGTGCCTCCAGATTTTCAAAGCGAATACTTTCGCCAATAACTCAAGATCATGAGTGACGTAGTTCTTCTCGTGCGGCTTCAGTTGACGACTAGCATAAGCAATCACTTGACCCCTTTGCATTAACATTGCGCCAAGGCCTTCTCTAGAAGCATCAGTCCAGACTTTCAAATCCTGATTGCCATCGATGATGGTTAACACTGGAGCTGTCGTTAATCTTAACTTTAGCTCTTCAAAAGCCTCTTCACTCTCTGGAGTCCATTTGAATTTAGAGTGCTTCTTTGTAAGCTTCGTTAAATGACCAGATATCTTCGAAAAGTTTTTAACGAACTTCCGGTAATAGCTAGCCAATCCGAGAAAACTGCGGACTTCAGTGGGGGTACTGGGCTATTTCCAATTCTGAATAGCTGTGAATTTACTTAGATCCACAACAATTCCTTCTTTCGATACAACGTGGCCCAGAAATTTGACTTCTTCTTGCCAGAATATACATTTGGAAAACTTTGCTTTCAACACATTCCTTCTGAGGATTTCCAGAACCTGTTCCAAATGCTTTTCGTGTACGGCCTTTGATTTAGAGAAGATTAGAATATCATCAATGAAAACCAGAACAAATTTATTCAAAACCCCTCTGAATACTCTATTCATCAGATCGACGAAGTAAGCTGGAGCGTTACATAAGCCGAACAACATTACTAACCACTCATAGAATAAGTCGGGACCTCTGAATGCTGTCATTGGAACACAATCTTCGGCAATTCGAAGTTGATGGAAACATGTAGCTAGGTCCATTCGTGAAAATACTTGTGCGCCGTTTAATCGATCCAACAAATCATCAATCCGCGGCAATGGATATTTGTTCTTTATGGTCTGCTTGTTCAAATCATGATAATCCACACATAGACGTAGAGTACCGTCAGATTTTGGAGGCAAATACCACTGCTGCTCCCCAATCAGAGAAACTAGGCCTGATCAGACCCTTATATACTAGCTATCGTGTTTGATTGTCAAGTTCTTCTTTCTCTTTCAAGGACATTCTTCGGATAGCATGAACTACCGGCCTTGCATTCGGAATCAGAGCGATCTTGAAATCTATTTCTCTTTGCGGAGGTAAGAGAACAACTTCCTCGAACACATCCGCATTTTTTTGACGACAGGAATATCTTTCACTAGGTCGGGAATATTCTCTGTGACTTCAGGGACATTTTCCATTTGGGCTGGAGAAACATCGAGAGCTGCCCAGAAGTCTTTTCTATTAGCATTCTGACCTTCACAGGGAATGGTTATATAATCACCTGATTTAATCTTCGCCTTTACGACTCTGTCGGCGCATTTAACTTCAGCTTCATATTTGGTCAACCAGTCTAACCCCAAGATAAGATCAAACTCTTTAAAATTCATGACGCCCGCAATGGTAGGAAACCGATAAAGAGAGAAAGAAACCGGCACTCCACAAACCCAACTGAGATCAATAGAACCCCCAACCGGATTCTGGACAGTCATTGGTTCCTTGAGCTTCTTCAAATTTAAATCCAGTTTCTTAGCTGCATTCTTGGCAATGAAGCTGCGTGATGCGCCAGTGTCAAATAGTACTTTAACTGGGATGTCTTTGACAGTTAGCATGCCTTCTAAAACATCTGGCCTTTCTTGAATAGCTGAGGGCACAGACGCTTCTGCTACTTCATTTATATGTACTGCTTTGGATTTCTTAAATTGCATGCAATCCTTTTCAAGATGGCCAATCCGATGACATTGACAACATTTTCTATTCTCTCGAAACTGGTTATCGGGTTTAAACCCCTTCTTTCGTTTCTTCGAGGTTTTACAATTCCTGGTAAAATGCCCTGGTTTCCTGCAGTTAGAACAGGTGGCCATTGTTGCTGGTTCCTTTTCAGATCTGGCCCTTTCTCGATTGACTTTGGGCTTGTTACTGACCTCAGACATCGTACTGGCCTCAGGACGATCAGTTTCTGACTCAACTTTCTTACTAGAGCTGACCTCTTCTTCGCAAGGTAACATACCTTTCTTGTCGAGATCTTCATACTGATAAGCCATATAAATCATTTCTGAGAAAGGAAGTTTCACATTCCTCATCACACTATTCTGATATTTTCTTTGCAGGCCATAAATAAATCTCAGAGTCTTCCTCTTTGGATCTTGAATCAGATGAGGAGCGAAGTGAGAAAGTTCGTTGAATTTCTTATGATATTCTGGGATGGTCATATCACCTTGTATCAAATAAGAAAATTCATCACATAATCGCTCGGTTGCTTCGGGAGGAGTAAATCTTTCTAAGAAAATTACTTTGAATCTGTCCCAGGTGATATCACCTTTTGGATTATCTTTAACAAATGAATCCCACCAAAACAAAGCTTCTTCTTTGAGTGCCCAAGATGCCAGTAGTCTTTTCTGATCGTCTCTCAGCTTTAAACCCTCAAAGATTATCTCTGCACAACGAATCCAAGCTTGTGTTTCCATAATGGACTCTTTGCCTAAGAATGGCGATCCACCCAGATTTCGAAATCTCTTGAATAGAACTTCTATATTTGATTCTGGCTGTGGGAGCACAACTGGCTCATTAGCTGGTCGAGCCATACGATTATTTCTTCTGTTCCTGTCACTCATTTTCTATTGCGTCTGCTATTAGTAGACAAAAGTGTCAGGTCAACAGAAAAGATATTTCAAAATATAGAGACAAATACTTCAATGTAAATGTGTCTACTGGGGTGTATTCCATTCTGCTTTACTTATACTAGGATATTACTGATCCTATCCGTATAGAGTTACCCATCCTAGAACACTACTGGTTCTATTTCTGATGAGTTCGTTCATATGTTATATTCCAGAACTAAGCTTAACCAAAGCTCTGATACCAAATGTGACATCCCCAAACCCCGTACTGACGGTGGCAAGGGTAATCCTTGGAATATAACATAGAAACAGATAATAGTAGGACATAATTAAATAAATACACCAGATAATGAACAATAGAATATACCGGATAAAAGTAGTCATCAGAGTTACACAGTATACAGGATCATACTTGGTACAAATACAGTTCAACTATACATATGTGTCTACAGCGGAAAACAAACATAATGTACAATAGGAGCTGAACATCATAAAAAGGGATAAATGATAGAATCCATCTTTAGCTCCAGCTATTCAGAAAGAACCAGCTAAACCTGAATACAAGGCTGCCCGTGTAGAAAAAGGGGCACCCGAGTTTGAAAGTGAAACAAACTACGAGTCAGTCATGGGACTGGTATGAGAAATCTACTCAACACATTTATAATATGGCTAATCACAGGACCACGCCACTTTCGTGGAACGGGTTTACTCCATTGGATTGCCAGTGCTTCAAAACAAGTCATTCTTTTAAACATCACTATGCTTTTTATAAAAATGAAGCCATTATAAGACTCAGTTCCCATCACACAATGCAACGCAAACCGGAGGATAGAGTTTTACCTTATAACGGCCAAAATATGTTTGATACGAATAAAACAAAGGCATTTGATATTATTACTAGTGTTTATATGTTTTGAAAACAATTTCAAATCATAACTATCAATCATAGATGGCATTAATGCCCCATACCACTATGTCGCCATATATATGTATACAATCAAAATCGCACAGTCACGTACTTGGAAATTGGATTTCCGTCATGAACCAAGGCAAAAGATAGTCCTTACCGAATTCGAGACTGCCTAGCTTGAGTCTCAGGATCAGAACGCATCGACCCTTGGATCGTCAGGGCCGGTCCACACGAAGTGGATTAAAATGCATGAACACTACGTTTCCCCGCCCTTTGGGGCGTAAGCGAGCCAACGAATGACTCCATCGGACCCGGATCGTCCGATCTAACCGAGGCGCCTCGCAACAGCAACAACCACATAAGTCAAACTCGTCAGGGCGTGTAAAACCACTGACGCCACTTCTAGCTAGGAGGAAACGCAGGCCCTCCCTGAGGTCCTTTCTCCCGTTTCTGGTTCATACCGGGGTGTGAGGCTCGCGATTTCATGTTATACACAAAGCTACGCCACACAGGCGGTGCTTTGATCATCACCACAAGACTTTGCTTTTCAACAAAAGCCCTGATCACTGCATCTTAGCATGCTACACAGGCAATTCACACCGTGCAACTGATGGCTATCAATCACACAGAATAAATTCCAATGTCAAACACACTGTCCATTTGCTAGTCCGTTCTGGGTCTGAACGAAACTGGAGGCACTAAATACCTCGCAAACCCATCGATCACCACGTACGTCTGGACGATCACCACTCATTATCCATATTTCGGGATGCCTCCCAATCAGGACCTCGGTTACCATCCAAACGAGGTGAAGATCGCCGGTCTTCGACCACCGTCTTTATCTTCGATTTCTTATCGTCGATTCAGTTATTCAGAATGGGATAAACTTGGTCTTTCTGAGCAACTCGCGTATATAATAAACAAGTGCAACACTGACATATACACGCATCATTTCAATTCATTAGTCACTAACCGTCAATCAGTAAGAGAATGATTTCCCAAATATTAACCCCGAAGGCCGAAACCAACATCAGATCAACACCCAGGAAACCATTCGACTTAGCCAACCTTCAATTAATTTCAAAATCACATCCATATCGTTTATAATATTTTATAACGATTTATCGCCATTTTTATTTATTTTAAAATAGCCAATTTATTCAAAACGACGCTTCGGGCCATAACGCGACCGTGGCGCTATTTTTCTTCAGATTTGATTTACACATATCTGAAGATCTAACCGTTGGATCTTCACAAAATTTACATCATTAGAAAGATCTTTTCAAAACGAATCCAACGGTTCCAGTTTCAGGAAATTCCGACGGTCGGATCTCCCGGTATAATCGTTTGAAGTTTCGATTCCAATATACGAACTACAACGTCGTTATTCGATTAAATATAATTATATATATATATATATAAATAAATATAACCGATTCTGGTGCTATTTTTCTTCAGAATTGAATTAACCATTCCAGACAATCCAACCATTGGATTTTTTACAAAGTTGGTGCCATTGGAAAGATTTTTCCAAAGCGAATCCAACGGTTGCGATTTCAGGAAAATCCGATGGTCGAATCTCCCGGTATAATCCTTTGAAATCACGATTTCAAAATACAAACTGCAGCGTCATTATTCGATATATTTTAACTCTATTTCTATATATATATATATATCGATTCTTTGATTTCAAAGCTATATTCTTTTCATACATTTGATAAAAATGATATTTTTATCTAACTGTCTTCTATTTCAACACTTCACTATATTTAACAATTCATGTATATAATAAAAATGTGATTTTTATTGTAAAACAATTCATTTCAAAATACTATATTTTTTTATATAGTTCATTTAGGTAATAAAAATAGGATTTTTAATATAAAAAATTTTATTTCAAAAGGAGATTATTTTACATAGTTCATATAGATGATAAAAATGTGATTTTTATTATAAAACAATTTATTTCAAAATATGAATACCATTCAACACATAAATTTCAATCCAACGAATGAATATCGATTCAACACATGAAGGTTTTCTATAGTTTGTATATATAGATAAAAATGTGATTTTTATATTTAAAACGCGAATACCATTCAACACATGAGTTTCTATCCAACGAATGAATATCGATTCAACACATGAAGGTTTTCTATAGTTTGTATATATAGATAAAAATGTGATTTTTATATTTAAAACACGAATACCATTCAACACATGATTTTCAATACAACGAATGAATATCGATTCAACACATGAAGGTTTTCTATAGTTTGTATATATAGATAAAAATGTGATTTTTATATTTAAAACACGAATACCATTCAATGCATGAATTTCAATCCAATGAATGAATATCGATTCAACACATGAAGGTTTTCTATTCAACGAATAAATATAGTTTCAGCAAATGAAAATAATTCAAACACATGAATATTATTCAAATTTCGGCAGCATAACGGCAGGGTAGTTAAAACCGGGACCGTCCCTAGTACGGCTCCTCGCTCTACCTTAAAACCTCGCGGTTTTTGAAAATGGGGATCATGCATCTAGTTCGCACGCAGGCGGCATGTATATATTTATTTCATTTCCACAAACTAATCCGATGTGGTTTCAACCAAATATTTCTCAACCACAAATGGGTATTTTTCAACCACAATCAATCAATATCAACCACAAACAATCCCAATCAACCATTCGCTATCAATCAATTTTCACACCAATCACAACCAATAAATATCGTCCATGGTTTGTGGATGAGGGGCGTATATATATATTTATATATAGCAATTCACTTCTATTTCAACACATATATAATTTTTTACAACGCATATACAACTTATACATCGAACGTACAACTTATACAACGATTATACATGAGGTGTACAATGCTTATATAACTCATACATCGACTATATAATTTATACATCGTCGTTTTCCATATCGTTTATAAATTAGAAATCTCACATTGGGTTCCACTCCACCAAAAATAGCAGAAGGTTCAGAAAAATATGCGGTCTCTTCTAAAATGTAGAAGACGTCCACATGAGTCCACTGTTTCTTGTTTCACTGATTTTCGTTAACACAGCAAAAAGATATGATTTTTCAAAGTTTGCAACGGTTTAAAGGTGTTAAAACAGTTGAAAATAAAACAAGCCGTACCTCAGCTGAAAGGTTCAAAACTAGGTTTGCAATTTTCGATCAAACCGTGAATCGATAGGAGGATCGGCCGGTGCAGCGACGAAGAGGGGGGAGACGCGCGCCTGCGCGTGGTGATGGGGGCCCACTCGGTGGTGCCAGGCGATGGCGGCGACGGATTGAAGTCGCCGACTTCAGGACGTCAATTCTCCCTCCATAGGCCACGAAAAAAATCCAAACTTTATATGGATTTGAAGATCTCGAGAAGATCTTCAAAAAGTTCAACTGTGACACGAGCTAATTCGTCGTGGATTGATCGGAAAATGAGGGGGAAGGATTCGAGCGGTTTCTGCCTACGATCGGGGAGAGAGAAATGAAGATTTTCTTTTTTTTATTTAAAAAAAAATAGGATTGGCCGGGGGAGTTTTAAAGGGATTTTCTGACACGACCACCAATCTAAACCCAACGACTGTCGTCCATAGTGTTTTACCCCCATTCCGAACACAATGGGGTATGTTTCGAAGGCCCATTCGAATGTTTCAGTCAGTTTCCATTCAATTTAAAATATATAACATTCAATATTCGATTTGAACGTACATTTCAATTTGCCAGGGCCACAAACTGATTCAAAAAATTCCAGAAAAATAAATCTGGCTATGTTTTGACGATATGGTCCCAAAAAAACTGGTTTCGTCGAATTCTGAGACCGTTTGCAAAAAGGCCCATTTCTGGTCGATCCAATTTAACTGTAATTGACCAAAACACATTTTCCTTTGCCATGCTCGCATACTAGCTTCAAAAATTATGAAATTTGAAACCTAGCAATAACTTTACATCCCGGATCCAACAAAAGTGGTTTCGTCGAATTCCGAGGTCGTATGCAAAATGGCCAATTTCACGGGCTATATAAATTCATTGCGACCTTTCTGAAAATTCATTTGGCCATAACTTTTGCTTTCTGCTATGAAAATTCGATTTTTCCGATTCGTTAGAAAGGTGTTCACTAACAGATTTAAATATTTTTGGTTTCACTCAAACCCATTTTGTTTTGCACCCAGTACAGTCTGACAAATTTTGAATTCAATTTTTGAAACTGCAGCGCCATTTCAGGCCTTGTTTATAATTAGAATTAATTATACTCGTTTTCAATTATCGATTCAAACTTAGTTTTCATTGTTATTATTTAAAATATTTATTTTAAATATTTAAAATCCATTATTTTAGCCAATTTAATTTTTTTTAAATTGGTTCAGATTTTCTAGGTCGTTACACCATTGATGATATACATTCGATATGCTCAAGCGAAATGAGTGGTCAGTCATGTATGGGCTAGGTTGCAAGACGTTCTTGTTCAACCCAGTGTACTCCTCTTTAGAGATACATTATCGGTAGGTTGTTCCATACCTTGTCAAAATCGGAATCCAATCTCCAATGAGCTCCCGCGGTTTTGATTATATACTATATATGTGTAGCGTGAGATGCAAGCGTTCCGCTAGATTGATATTTACTTATATTTAGACACTATTATAATATCAGATAAGATATTGATTTCATAAATGTTTTGGGTTATCATAAGGTAAAAACTGTAACACCCCACATCCGTTAGGGTCACTCACAAAGGGAATGTCTTAACTTCAATGGAGCATTATGGGTACTGGAACAGAAATATTACAAGACAGACATATATAAAACAACAGAAAGTAAAGTAAGAGTACTTCAAATCATTTATTAAATATAATTGTTACAATAAAAGACCATTAACTTCCAATCCCCAACTACATAGCTAAAATATCTGTCTTGCTATAAAACAAAGAAGCATAACAATAAACTATAGTATTCCCCAATAAATCAAAGCAAGCCACAGCCAAGAGAAATCCAAGTCGTACATGAAAGAGCCTTCAAGCTTGGTAAGATCCGAACTAAGCTGTATTCCCACCCTGCGAACCTGGGGGGGACGGAAGAAAAAGAGGCGAAACAAACTGGGTCAGTCATAAAGACTGAGTAAGTCCTAGTGACTTTCAGCATAAAAACAGGTAAAGATAATATGGCATGAATAAACTGAAAGTAAACATAAGCATGATGACTAGGCAAGCTACATGCACGATGAATCAAGTATAACATCCCATACTTCCTATCAATAGTAGCATCACAAGGTTCCTACCAAGTATCACATCGCAAGGTTTCTATGACATCGCAAGATTTCTAAGCTTCACCATTACTCTATTTTCCTTGATTTCCTATATTCTCTGCACCACCTAACTAGCGTTCCAATTAGTTTACTTAGTTACAATTACAAGATAAGTGATCCACCATAACCCACATGATAGTTTTATAGGTACATATCCCACGATGAGAGTCCCACTTCATATTGACAGTTTCATGTCCCCACCGTACCTATCTTAATTGATTGGCTCTTATTTACAATGTTTCACATGTGTTATAAACTAAGGTTATCCCAACCCCGTAGTTGTGGCAGCCTTCAAGACTACATCTAATATGACCTCAACCAGCTCAATTGCCATGAATGTGTTAGATGTATCCTTACTACCCTAATCGATTGGCTCCTACTCGACCTAGTTCTTGTTTGTGTCACGCGGCCCCCTATTCGTAGATACCAATGCTGGTCCCACCCTGGGGTGTATCAATCCCTAGGATGGCAACCCCAACACAATTCTTGATGCATAGCTTTATATCTACTGTTGCCCAGTGGCTAAATTTTCCACTTCGGAATACGTGCACGCCCGTAATCCATCGGGACTTACACTACTGCATCACGCGCCGCCGTTTTGACTGCTTATAATCAGCCCAGTAATCGTGCCCCACCCTGCCTAGCTCAGGGTACTGTTGATACCTAATGTGGGTTACTGCTGAAACGGGTCCCACTACTAGGGTTTTCCTAGGGTCTATTCGTATACCCCACAGGTTGGTTAAGTGTTATCCATTCAAGTTAACTTAACACCACCCTCATCATGTTACCTTGGTTAAGTGTTCTCTTTTGTGTTATTTAACCCTAACGCATGTCTTGTTATATCGGTTAAGCGTTCTCCCCTGTGTTAACTTAGCCCTTACTACACCTCACGTTAGATTGGTCAAGTGTATGTTAACTCAACCCCATCCACTAGCCATATTATAATGGTTAAGTGTTACCCTCGTGTATTTACTTAACCCTACCACACATCAGGTTATATCAGTTGGGTGTTATCAATCCATTCAAGTTAAACCAACCCATCCGCTAGTCATGTTATAACGGTTAAGTGTTATCAACCTATTCAAGTTAACCTAACCCACTTACTTGTCAAGTTATGTTGGTTAAGTTTTATTACTTAACCGCAACCACTTGTCTAATTAACCCGTTGTATTAGTTAGGTGTTCTCACTTTACTTAACCCTATCCACTTGTCTAATTAACATGTTATAATGGTTAAGTGTACTCAATTTACTTAACCCAACTCACTTGTCTAATTAACATGTTATAATGGTTAAGTGTTCTCAATTTACTTAACCACACCTACTTGTCTGATTAACACGTTATCTTGGTTAAGTGTTTTCCAGTGATTCATGACTTAACCCTACCAAGTTTCGTTTATCGGTTCAGTTGACTTAACCCACCCATATGTCATGTCGAACTGGTTAAGTCCACACTTATAAGTTTTACGTGTTCTTAACTCATACCGGTTTGGTCCATATTTACATGTCAAATTTCCATGTCATCCCACCTAACCCTCTAACCATACCCATGTCTTATTATGGTTAGTATTCCTTAATTCATTCATTATGATGAATGAAACATGACCTCTCACATTAGACCGTGCATTTCGTTGCCACTGGATTTGTCGGGCGGTTCCGGGCAGATTTACACCACAAACTAAGTCTAACATCGTGTCATAAACCATTACGCCTACAATTCGACCTTCGACCTCTCACATTAGACTGACACTTTGTGGCTACTGGATTTGCCAGGCGGTTCCGAGAAGATTTACACCACAAACTAATTCTAACCTCGTGTCAAAGGTTCATTAATAGTCGTATTCCACCCAAAACCCCAATATCAGTTCATATGTTTAACCTATAAAAATGTTCATGTTCGTGTTCAAGTCAATTATCCAATACACAGTCATTTTCATGTTTTCAAACTCCCAACTTTACATAATTCACCATAAAGTTATGCCAAGTTATAGCCTTTTATTTACAATACATGCCAACTACCCTAAATCCAACTTAGGCACGTTCATATTAAACCTCTACCCAACCATAAATTATCATATACGTTTCAACTCCAAATTTTATATAATTAACATATGCCCAAGTTCTAGATTACATGTCAGTTTTACATATGCCCAATTCATACCAAATTTACATATGTTCAATTCCTACCGTTTTACATGTATGCCAATTTTATGCTAGTTTACACATATACCAAGTTTCGTGTCGTTTTACATATGTCAAGATTCGTGATTTACATGTTTACAAAGCTATGCTCAATTTACATAGATCAAGTTTTATACCAAAATTACATGTATACCACGTTTACACCAATTTATCCATAACAAGTTCTAGCCAAATTACATATATCAAGATCCATATCAAATTACATATATCAATCCCAATCGCGCAATAACCATTATAATGACAATACCCAAAATTACCCTGTTTCATGTTAATGGTAAATTATTCCCAAACATCCAATTTTCATATTATGCCTTCAGTTCCACCAAACACATATTTTCCACTAGGCAATATTCCAATATTTCCCCCCGTATACCATCGTACGTATATCGTAGTTTAGGCCTAGGTCTGAAATTGACCTAGGTTCATCAAAATAAAATAAATAGGGGAAGGTAGAAGTTGCAATAAAAACAAGATCAGAGAGAAAACGGCATAAAAACGTCATCTCAGGCATAAAGAATATATCTTGATAATAATATCAACATGGACCAAGAAAATTGATTCACAACAAGCTGAATAGGCCATAAACTTGTCATGAGAATAAAGATAGAAACGTTCCCAAAATCAAGATCCAAGAAGAAACAAGAATAGACTTGAATCAAAAGTTCAATTTCACTTCATCACATGTCCATATTGAATTTAATTATTTTAATTTGAAAATAACTAGAACTTAAAGATCATGGACAAGGAATTAAGAACTGAATTTATTGTAAAAATGTTGTGGAGTTGTTGATTTATTGTCTTGAATCATTGTTGAAGCTTTGTTCTTTGAATTGATTTGAGTTGAATGCTTGTACTTTGATTTGGAGACGGCAGCCATGGTTCAAGAGATATTTTAGCAACATAATGGTGCAAGAATGATTTGTTATGAATTAGGTTAGGTCTTAGGGTATATTTATAGGTGTAGGAACTATTTAGGGCCTTTAGATCAACCCTAGAATCAATCCGGACCATCAAAACACGTCTCAGGCTTTCAAAATGAATTCTGGGTCAAAACAGGCCGTCCAGGCCGACCTGTAAGGAGGGAGGTCGACCATATGGTCGACCTATAGGGGGTAGATCGACCCCCAGGTCGACCACGTGGTCGACATGACCCCTAGGTCGACCCCCAGGTCGACCTGCCTGGTTCTGCGGTGCCTGAAATTTGCTGAATCTTCTACAGGCCATAACTTCTTCATCCGGACTCCGATTTTCGAAAACTCGGACTCTATTTCATATAGAATTCCGAGACGAACACAATGACACAACCCGTTTCCCATAATTCTCCCTTTAAAAATTAATTATACCTTGATTTCTTGTTTTAACATGTTATTAAAATTTGGGTTGTTACAAAAACCGTCCGTATTTATGTGTGCATTTGGTCTTATGATTACCTTTTATTTCGGAAAGTTTTTTAACTTTAAAATCAAGTTGGATGATTTCCCCTTAAACTTAATTAATTTTTATCACTCTGGTTTACCAGACTGACCCGATGTTTTGTAAATGCTCGGGTTAGACCGGGTTGTACATGTCCAGGTAGACGGTTGCTGCGAATCCTAGAAGACGTGCTGGAAAAATATGATATATGTTATGGTTATTATTCCGCTGTGTTGTATATGAGGACAGGTTATTATAACTGTCCAGATGTATGATGTACTCTGATGATTGTAAGTATTTATGAAGCTCCCCGTAAAGATTTATTTCTGTATTATATTTTGTTTTACTGCGATGTGAGACTCTGATTTTAAGATCGACATAAGATATGAAATTGTATTTATGTCGATTTTCGGGGCTGAAAATCCTTGGGTCGTTACAGTGGTATCAGAGCTATTGGTTTAGTAATAACCTTGGCTCTGTGGTATAACTCGATAGAGATTGGGTTAGTAATACCCTAGATTGAGATTGAGTGTACATATATGAGAGCATAATTGTAAATTTTATATACAAGTGTTTTGTATTATGTTGTCGGTCGGTTCAAGTGTTGAGAAGCACTGAACTGTCAATGGACAAAATATGGTTTTGTAAAGAGGGTAAATGAAATAATTTTGCCCAAATTATATTTGTGTATAGAAAAGAAATAATTTTACCAAATTATTGAGATATTAGTGTGTTTGATTAATTTGAATGATATTAAAATTGGATTGAAATTTGAATTGAAACTTAACCTAGTTAAATTAAATTAATAATGATATCGAAATTAAATAAAGCTTATTTGGAATTTGATAATCGAATAAATAATAATTAAATAGAAATAAATTGGATATTAAATCGATTGATGTTCAAATAGGTGAAACCAAAGTATAATATTGAATGTAAATTCAATTGATTTGGTTGTATATTGGTTGTTGATTTCAAATTGATTATTGTTGGATGATAGTTTGTTTGAATGGAATAATAAAAAATTTAATGGACCTAAATGAATTATGAGCTAAAGAATAATTTCTAGTATAATTAAACTGGAATGATATTGCATATAGATTGAAATTTATGATTTAACCTTGTATTTGATAATGAATTAATGTGTAACGACCCGTATTTTCGGGTACTATAATTAAGTTATTTAATTATATAATTAGTGATTTAGAATTCAAAAGGTCATTTAATTAAACAATGACTGAATATTTAATTAATATAATTATTAAATAATACATTTAATTCTGAAATAACCAGAATTAGATGAAATGGCGATATGGTGTGAATTGGAAAATTAAAAATATATAATTCAGTTTAAAATTTAATTACGATAACGAATATATTTAATTAATGAAGTTTGAAGGTATAATTATATTGTAATTAAAATCGAGCTCGAAATGCCGCGGTAGTTCGCTATTTGGCGATGTGAACTTCAATTGAATGTACAGGGTTCGTTTTAAATCGGATTTCTGTGAAACAAGAAACGTTCAGAGCTGGTGAAGTATATTTTTCTAGTGGAAGAGAAAAATCAGGATTTCATCGTGTATAATTTTATTTATGTCCAAATTAAATGTTCAGAAAAACAGCGGTATATTCGTTCGTGGCCATAACGGTTATTTAAAAATATTTGAATATCGGGTTTGAATTTAGACAAGGTTCTTTTGAGACATAGTGATAATTTAATTTTTAGAATTTTACATCAATTTTTAATTTATTAAATAAGCAACTTTTTATTCGGAGTATTTTGCACCTTTAATCAGCGATTTTGAGATTTCACAATATGAGTTAATCTACCGGTATTATTATATTTTTGGAATCGTGGCACCTTGCTCATCTCAACGATATTTTTATTTCTATCAGCAACAGTCCATGACGTAACGGGATTTTATAAATTATTAAAAGGGGTATTATCATACCCTTAAAAATACCCTAAGTGTTCTAGGCCAAAAAAACAGGCCATGTCCTTCTTCTTTTCAACCGGCCTTTCTCCTTTACTCTCAGCGACATGGAGATCCATCCTCCACCAATTCAAAGAGAAATGTACTTTTTAAAATATCTTCCTATAAATGAGCCCTTCACCATTCTAAAACCTAACTCTTTCACTTCTGCGTTCTAAATAATCCACCGCCATAGAATTCTCTTTTCAAATGAAATCTGAAACTTATAAAATCAAAATCAAATAGGATAAATTCCTATAACTCGTTTAGCATATATATTCCAGTTCGGATTTACGTAAGCTTCAATCTCGTGCCACTCTTTCAGTGTTCGAACTTCTTTCTGTCCGCTGAAATGTATTCATGTCGAGCTAGGGTTCGTCGATCTCTTGAAGTCGGAGCAGGGGGCGGAACGGGAACAGATCGAAGATGTTAGTCATGAAGATAGTTGAAGGTTTATGTTCGAAGTGGAATCGCGGTTCCCTTCTGCATGGAGGTTATGGATGTGTGGGTGCCTGAGTATTCGATGGTGGAGATAATTTCAGGAGGTGAATTAATGGAGGAGTAGGTTGTTTGTTTGTGATGGAAGAAGGGTGTGTGAGGTGCTGAAGCCGTGAGTTGTGAGTAGCAGGAAGCAGACGTTGGTCTCTGTTCTGGTGGTTCGAGCTCGAGGTGGAGGCATGGAGGAAGGTTAGTTCGGAAAGAGAAGTGTGTTGATACATTTTGCATGAAGTTTTAGTGGAGCAGTAGTAAGAAGAATTTGCGGGTTTGGGTTTTATTAGTGGGCATGGGAAGATGGATGTGAGCAAGTATGAGTGGAGGAGAGGGCTTGGATGTGAAGTATCAGTGTTCGAAAATGAGAAGAGTGGGAGATATTTCTGTTCGATTTTTATTAGCTTGGGAAAGGAGAAGGGGCTGTTTAAAGAAATGTAAAAGGTGGAGTTATTTTTGTTTGATACAGGTTACATAACTGAGAGGAAGAAAAGGAACGTGTAGAGGGAGCGGTTGAGCTTCATGATGTTGGGTGGACCGACGATAAGGGCAAGGCCCAGTGTTTTAAAATTTGGATTTAAGTTAAAATAAATGGGGAACATGTGAATTGCTGAAGAAGAGGAGGGACGTGGGTAGAGTGGTATTGCTTTGGGAAGAAACAGTGTCCATTAGGGAGGCAGGCTAGTTAATTTCAAATGGGCCGAGAGAATATAAGGTAATGTCCGGAATTTAATATAATGAGAATTTTGTTTATTTAATATTAAATAAAATAAAATATACCAACTTGTTTATATTATATCTGGCACATACGATATCAGAATTTGGAATGGTCTGTCGCGTTGGGATCGTAGAGTCACAGACTACGTACTGGGACTGACTGGGAGTGAATCGAAGCTCGTTACAATTTATTGCAAAATAAATTTTTCGTCTGAATCCAGCGATGGTTATCGTTATTAACGATGATCGTCTAATGTGAGTAAAACTCACCAACTCTGAACAGTTCTATTTTTGTAACTTATATTTAGAACTAATAAATGATGACTGATTGCTGTGTGTTAACTGTTTGGTTGAATTGATTATGTGTTGGTTGAAATTATAGATAACGATGTTATATAAATCATTAATCGAATATTGATTCTGTTTATCAGAATATTTTATATTCATGTTGTTTAACATCTGTGATGCAGAAAAATAGGTTGGAGGGGTCCAACTGGACTCCTCAATATTTATAATATTGTTCTGTTCATATATTGTTATATATGATGTGTTATAAAATCTGTTGTGGATTCTGTGTGTTGAATGATATCGATCGCGGTTAATTGGTATTTTTAAATACCGTAAGAAATACGTGATGGTATAAAAGGGAATTTACAAAGTATATTGAAAATAAATAGAACAAAGGATTATTTATTTAGAAAATAAATAGAATAAAGAATTATTTATTTGGAAAATAAATAGAGGAGTTAATCGAATCGAGTTAATCGAAAGGAGTTAATCGAACATAGTTAATCAAAATGGAGTTAAACAGAAATTGGAAACTGACAAGAGATTAATAAGTTGAATGGTTTCCTGAGTATCAATCTGATGTTGGTTTCGGCCTTCGGGGTTTATACTTAGGAAGTTATTCTCTTGTTAGTTTATAGTTAGAGTCTGATAGATGTGGAAGAATAATGATACGTAATTAAGCCGTGGAAATGTTTTCCAGTGTTAATAACGTATATTTTCTAAACATAGAAAATGAGGAAATATATATAAATATAAATATATATATATATATATGTTTGATGATTGGATCGACAATTCCATTCGAAAATAAGATCGTTGTGTGTACACAGACATGTTTTCATTTGATAGTTAAATCACCGACTATGAAAGTTTCCACCATTTTAACATTGTTAATATGGAGTGACCGGTTGGATTATTATCTGAAGAACCACTCTGTATTGGCGTAAGCGTTGCGAATCATATATGCCAAAGATAATTGAAGACGGAGTCAAGTGCAAGGGCTGTTGTATAAATCTTAGATAACAATTGCCTAAGATGGATATACTGAATAGTGCCTTCGGTTTGTCCAGTCCCAGGACGACCTATATGGAAGAATGTCTGACATAGTATATCTAATAGATCGCGTAAGTTGATCTCTTCAAACATATTCACGTTTGGTGGTGGAGGAATTCGTTTCTCTTAGCTGTATACCCGTGTTATTTTTGGATAAATCAATTTGTGATTTGGCGGGTATGACAATGTGACATTCTAAGTGAATGAAGATGTGGCATGTAAAAGATAAGCGTAGCTTCTAGCCTCACATCTGGTAAATGACAAAAATCGGGCAGGCATCATGGCTATGTAGGTCGCACCTATTAGGGTGTATAATCACATGATCTAGAGTTTCATTTACTTCTAAAAATCTATTGTTGATGTTGTCCCATTCGAGAAACGGTTGTTGATCCCAACCGTTAGTGATATACATTCGATACACTCAAGCGAAATGAGTGGTCGGTTGTGTGTGGCGGGGTTGCAAGATGTTCTTGTTGAACCCGGTGTATTCCTATCTAGAGGTACACTAGCGAAAGGTGGTTCCATACCTTGTCATAGTTGGAAATCCATTACCCAATATGTGCTTGCGGTTTTGATTGTATACTATATATGTAGAACGTGAGATGAAAGCATTTCTGCAAGATGATTATTATATTGTGGTTGATAGACATTATTATAATATCAAAAGGTTTTTGATATGAAGATATCTTGGATTCTCATAAGGAAAAAACATGTTCCGTTATACGACGTGGTCTTATGAGATATCGTTTAATGACTTAAACTGTTTAAACTATTTTACTCATACCAGTCCCATGACTGACCCGGAGTTTATTTTGTTTTGTCTTCCCTAAACTCTTGGGTGCCCAATTTTGTACGGGCAGTCAAGTGGTTGGGATTTACAGATACTTGAAGAGCTGGAGCAGGAGGCTTCAGAATTATATAGCTATGGTTATTTTCCCCTGTGTTGTAAGTGTTGTACTTTGGAAATGATATGTATATTCAAGTACATATTTATATTTCAAAGTTATGTTATATATTATATGTTACTCATTCCACTGTGAGGTTCGTGTTACTCTGATGTTGTGTTGTTGTTCTTCTTCTATTCTAAGTTTCTATCTTATTATTCTCACCCACTAATCTCTTTCATTAACTACCGGTATTTTTCGATGTTTGGTTAGTCGTCATTGAGTTTATTTCGATAACCAAAGTCGACAAAAACCGGGTCATTACAGTTGGTATCAGAGCAATGGTTTAGTTATTACCTTGGCTCTATGGCGTGACTTAGTAGAGATGGGGTTAGTAATACCCTAGTTTGAGTTTGAGTTTGAGTGTATATATACGAGAGCGTATTTGTTAATCAATATAAGACTGTTTTATATTGTGGAGATTTATTGGTTGAGTTATTAATGAGTTCTGGTTGACCACTTTGATCCACTGTATCAGTAGGAGATTCTAAACACTCGAATACGATGAACCAACATGATATGTTTTGAAATTAACATAGTATAATTAGTTGTGTTGGTTGTTAGTATAATCGAATGAGACTATATGAAGGCGAAATGGTTATAAATAACCAATCAGGATTCATATAAGTAAAGTATATGAAATAAGAGGAATTAAATCTGAATTTAAATCAAAATCAGGAATTAAAATAAGGAAATTTTAATTTCCTAGGAGATTTTGAAAATGTTTTTCAATTTGAAATAGATATAGTATTGAACTCACCTCGATGACTGGAAAATAATTCCGAGGATGGATCGATACATCGTCGGTGTGATTTTCGAGTTCCTAAGTGATGGATTACTACCAAAGATTTTGTTTTTGGATTGTTTTGAGAAAACAAGTTGTTTAGAAATTCAAAATTTTTGAATTGGTATTTTTATTCAAAATTGATTTGAAATGAACCCAAGAATTTAAATTTTGGAATTTAAATTCAACTTGTGAAGTTAAATAAATTGAGATGGTAAAAGTAAATAAACAAATTAGAATTTAACTTAGAACTAAGTTAAATAAAAATTGAATTGGAATAGAGAATAATCTGGAATGGAATTAATTTGATGATTTAAGAGTTTGAAATTTGATGTTGGGATTCGAATGGAATTCGGCTTAGGTATAAGCGAATGATTGGATTTGAGGATAAACTGATTTGAGTTGATTAAGATGACATTTGTTTATGATGAATCGATAACAGATGAGAGGGATATAATGATATGCCCGACAAAAAGTTACAAGTTTATATTTCATATGAGTTTGGTGATTTATGAGACGAATTGGCAAGCTGCTTGGCTATTTGATTTTCTTTTGGGTTGGAGATAGCCCAGAGAGGCGAGTTGGAGTTTGACCGACTGACCAGTACAAAGGAGATACTGGCGAAATTTTTCAAAAAGTTAAGGCATTAGAAAATTTTCAGGATTTTTGAAAATTTTCGTTGATAAGAATTAATCAATACTTAATTGAAATAAGATTGGTTCAGTTGAGATTGAAGTTAAGAAATGAACAAATAAGTTCTAACCAGTTAATAGGGTTTGTTTCCTACCTTAGCAATTTCGAGGACGAAATTATTTTTAAGTGGGGAAGAATGTAACCACCTGTATTTTCGAGTATTATAATTAACTTATTTAATTATATAATTAGTGATTTAGAATTCAAATGGTCATTTAATTAAACAAAGATTGAATATTTAATTAATATAATAATTAAATAATATATTTAATTGTGAAATAACCAGAATTAGCTGAAATGACGATATGGTGTGAATTGGGAAATTCAAAATATATAATTCAGTTTAAAACTTAATTATGATAACGAATATATTTAGTTAATGAAGTTTGAACGTATAATTATATTATAATTAAAATCGAGCTCGAAATGGCACGACAGTTCGCTATTTGGCGATTTGAACTTCAACTGAATGTACAGGGTTCGATTTAAATCGGATTTCTGTGAAACAAGAAATGTTCAGAGCTGGTGAAGTATATTTTTTCTAGTGGAAGAGAAAAATCAGGATTTCGACGTGTATATTTTTATTTATGTCCAAATTAAATATTCAGCAAAACTGCGGTATATTCGTTCGTGGCCATAACGGTTATTTAAAAATATTTGAATATCGGGTTTGAATTTAGACAAGGTTCTTTTGAGACATAGTGATAATTTAATTTTTAGAATTTTACTGTAATTTTTAATTAATTAAATAATCAACTTTTTATTTGGAGTATTTTGCACCCTTAATCAGCAATTTTGGGATTTCACAATATGAGTTAATCTACCGGTATTATTATATTTTTGGAATCATGGCACCTTGCTCGTCTCAACGATTATTTTTTTTCTGTCAACAGCAGTCCATGACGTAACATGATTTTATAAATTAGTAAAAGGGGTATTATCATACCCTTAAAAATATCCTAAGTGTTCTAGGCCAAAAAACAGGCCACGTCCTTCTTCTTTTCAACCGGCCTTTCTCCTTTCCTCTCAGCGACGTGGAGATCCATCATCCACCAATTCAAAGAGAAATGTGTTTTTTAAAATATCTTCCTATAAATGAGCCCTTCACCATTCTAAAACCTAACTCTTTCATTTTTGCGTTCTAAATAATCCACCGCCCAAGAATTCTCTTTTCAAATGAAATCTGAAACTTCTAAAATCAAAATCAAATAGGATAAATTCCTATTAATCATTCAACATATATATTCGAGTTCGGATTTACGTAAGCTTCAATCTTGTGCCACTCTTTTTGTGTTCGAACTTCTTTCTGTTCGTTGAAATGTATTCACGTCGAGCTAGGGTTTGTTGATCTCTTGAAGTCGGAGCGGGGGCGGAACAGGAACAGATCGAAGATGTTAGTCATGAAGATAGTTGAAGGGTTATTCGAAGTGGAACCGCGGCTCTCTTCTGCGTGGAGTTTATGGATGTGTGGGTGCCTGAGTATTCGATGGTGGAGATAATTTCAGGAGGTGAATTAATGGAGGAGCGGGTTGTTTGTTCGTGATTGAAGAAGGGTGAGTGAGGTGCTGAAGCCGTGAGTTGTGGGTAGCAGGAAGCGGAAGTCGGTCTCCGTTCTGGTGGTTCGAGCTCGAGGTAGAGGCATGGAGGAAGGTTAGTTCGGGAAGAGAAGTGTGTTGATATATTTTGCATGAAGTTTTAGTGGAGCAGTAGGAAGAAGAACTTGCGGGTTTGGGTTATATTAGTGGGCATGGGCAGATGGACGTGAGCAAGTATAAGTGGAGGAGAGGGCTTGGACGTGAAGTATCAGTGTTCAAAAATGAGAAGAATGGGAGTATTTCTGTTCGATTTTTATTGGCTTGGGAAAGCAGAAGGGGCTGTTTAAAGAAATGTAAACGGTGGAGTTATTTTTGTTTGTACAGGTTACGTGACCGAGAAGAAGAAAAGGAATGTGTAGAGGGAGCGGTTGGGATTCATGATGTTCAGTGAGCCAACGATAAGGGGCAAGGCCCAGTATTTAAAATTTGGATTTAAGTTAAAATAAAAGGGGAACATGTGAATTGGCAAAAGAAGAGGAGGGACGTGGGTAGAGTGGTATTGCTTTGGGAAGAAACAGTGTCCATTAGGGAGGCAGGCTAGTTAATTTCAAATGGGCCGAGAGAATATAAGGTAAAGTTCGGAATTTAATATAATGAGAATTTTGTTTATTTAATATTAAATAAAATAAAATATACCAACTTGTTTATATTATATCTGGTGCATACGATAAAAGAATTTGGAACGGTCTATCGCGTTGGGATCGTAGAGTCACAGGCTACGTACTGGGATTGTGTAACACCCCACGCCCGCTATGGTCACTCTCTAAGGGAATGCCATAGCATCGGTGGAGTATTTTAGTGAATATAGAACAGAAAAATTACAACAAGACAGATATAAATAGTACTTGAAATTTAAAACATCATCTCATAACAGCGGAAATAAACATGTCTGGTTACATCATAAAAACCACAGTAAAAGTCAAGTACAATATCCACCAAAATAAAGAAATACATAATCCCACTCTCTCATACAATAGCCAAGACAAAAGAAAAGATAACTGGGTAACTGGAGCTTTACATCTATCCAAGCTCCTAAAGACTGGAACAGCAATCCGATCAAGCTCCACTACTGCTAGGATCCACCGTAGGACCTGAGGGTTGGGAAAAAGATAAAAACAACGGGGTCAGACATAAGTCTGAGCGAGTCCTATAACTTTAACAATACAATCATTAAAGTAACCAGAGAAGACATAAACTTGACATACGGTAATGTCTGGGGATGAATGGCTACACTAAGCATCTTGGTAGACCTAGGATAAACTAAGATAACTGTACAGACGCATTTACCCACCCAAGGATAATTACTTCACTGCACCACACCAGTCATTCCTACTCAAAGATTGATCCCACCCAAGGGCTTAAAAGAAAGATATAACTAGTAGTTTCATGTACCCCTAGCTGACCACATAGGTGCCGTCTGCCCCTATCTCCACTAGGTGTACCCCACTACTTCCCAAGCGATCGGCTCCCTACCGTAGATACCCGTGCTGGTCCCACAGTGGGGTGTATCACTCCCCAAAGTGGCAACCCGATACAACAAGCGGTGCACGGCTTATATCTACATGATGCAACAACGTCTTACCTACCAGCCCGGGTCCACACACGCATATGAAACCCGTTGGACTTGCGTTGCCACCGCTACCCCGTTTTGGCCTCTTATAGTCAAGCCCAGTACGCGTGTCCCGTCCTCGACATGGGTCGAGCCCAATAAGATACATATGGGTTACTGGTTGAAATGGGCCCCCACAAGCTACCCACCTAAGCTTGTCACTTATCTAGTGTACCCCACTTAACCCTTTAATCATGTTTAATTACATGTTTCACTTGGTTAAGTATTCTAATCGTATTTTCTATTGCCACCCAAGGCAACTCACTAGATTCCACATGCCACCCAGGGCAACCACTAAATTTCCACATGCCACCCAAGGCACCCACTTAACCCCTCATGTCCCACTACATGCTACTATGGTTAAGTGTTTCTTAATTAATTAAGACCGTGATCTCCCATAAAGACCTCCCACATTAGACTGGCTGTTATGACCGCCTGGTTAAGCCGGTAGGGTCCGGGCAGTCTTACGTCATAACAGAGTCTAACCTCGTGTCTTTACTTTAATCACGTATTTAATTTATGGCTAAGACCCCTCACATTGGGCTAACATTTGTAGCAACTGGTTAAGCCGGTAGGGTCCGGGCAGTTTTACACTACAAATGAGTCCAACCTCGTGTCTTAGTCGATTAATTACACCTAATTAATCACCCCCATATTAATTATCCCTAATTAATATCAAGTTTTTCATAACATGGGTAGACCTAACTCAATAGGTAAATTCCCATGGGGTAGACCTAACTCAATAGGTAAATTCCCACTTATGTTAATTTATTTTTATGGTATGCTTAATCATACCCAATCATACTTTGATTAACATATTTACCAACCCCATCATTCCCCACGTAAATCGTTCTCATTTCATGACATAATAAAGGGGAAGATCCATCGCAAATATCATGGGTTTAGCATGTAACTTTGTCATGGGTTAAGAGGATGTCAACTTGCATTTATGAGCATATATTAACCCAACTACATTTAACCCAAACTTGCATATTATCATACACATGATTTGCATAACATGTTGCATATGAGCTTGCATATTATCATACACATATCTTGCATAACATGTTGAACTTGCATATAAGCATTCTCATAACTTGCATAACATGTTAAACATGCATTTAAGCATACACATAACTTGCATAAGCATTCACATAATTGCATAAGCATTCACATACTTGCGTAAGCATTCACTTACTTGCATAAGCATTCACATACTTGCATAAGCATTCACATACTTGCATAAGCATGCATAACTTGCATATCATGTTAAACTTGCATTTAAGCATATACATAACTTGCATATGAACTTGCATAACAACCTACACATAACTTACATAACATCATACACATGACTTGCATATGAACTTGCATAACTCACTTTGTTAAACATGCATAAATCCACTTATTAAATATGCATAAACCCACTTATTAAACATGCATAAACCCACTTGTTAAACATGCATAAACCAACTTATTAAGCATGCATAAACCAACTTATCAAACATGCATAAACCCACTTATTAATTATGCATATAAAGTAGCATATCATTACAAATGATTCAAACTCACTAATCCGCATTTAAGACCATAAGTCTCATTACACCCAATCTACTTACTTTAGCAATTGATGTTAAAGTGATAGAAACTCACCAAAACCAAGATTAGCAAACTTATGAAGTGGAATTAGTTGCTAAATATGAAGAAGATGATGATTAGAGATTGATTTAGAGAGTGATTAGCTTGCAACTTCCTTCATGAAACTAGTGGAGGCTTTCTCAAGTTTGATTTTGGCGGCATGAGGCCATCATTACTATTTTTAGTATGGATTAGGGTAGGTTTAGGGTGTATTTATAGATTAGGTGAGTGTTTTAGGCCCTTAGACTAACCCTAGGTTAGATTAGGTCCGTTAGATTTAGGAAATCTCTAGAACCCAGCCCAAGACTCAACCAAAAATCAGATCTGGTGCACCCAGATCAACAGGGCCGACACCCTGCGTCGACACCCCTGTCGACAGGGCTGTCGACACCCCTGGGCCTGTCGACACCCCTGTCGACATGCCTGTCGACATGGGGCTAGGCGGGAACTTTCCCGCCACCTCCGCTTTTGGCTCCAATTATGTTTTAAAACTGAATTTTAAATCTGTTTTTAACTTTGAATTTTCTGAAAACTTCTTTGGGCCATAACCGGGCCATACGGACTCCGATTCTCGAAAACTCGGACTCTATTTTGCGTATTTTTCCGAGACGAACGCAATGACGCAGCCCGTTTCCCCCAATTCTCACATTTGAGATTATTTATCCTGTAATTAGTGAATTTTAGTATTAACTACAATTCGGGGTGTTACATTCTCCCCTCCTTAAAGGATTTCGTCCCCGAAATCTCTAAGCTAAGGAAAATGCATATCCTACCATCCAAACAACCATCTACTCAATCCATCAATCACGGGCATCCATTGTCCTTAAACAGTTTCTAATGATGTATGAGCATATGCAAAAAGTGTGTGTATATGTTCCCTATCTAATGTATGGACATATGCAAACCATGATAGTGCCATGCATCCATTATGTATGCGAGAGAACCCTATCGACACATACAATATCTACATGAGTGCACAATCATTCACCAAAATGCATCATCCATATGATAACACAATCATTATACATCCATAAATATAGCTTCCTACACACAATTTTTATGCAATATGCAATATGAAGTGACTGAGCCGATCTAGTGCCTAGAGTGTGTGTATATGCATCCACGAGCAACCACTAGCAAACACTTGCATCCACTTGCATCCATCAACCATAACATGTCTCAAACACATGTTTCAACCATAGGTTTACCCTATCTAAAGGTCAAACAGTACTAACGAGAGGACATACTAAAGATAAGATAAGTACTAGACAAACGATAGAGGAGAAAGTAAAGACATACCCTCAAAAAGAAATGGGTACAATGAACGCATCTTTGCTTCCGTCTCCCAAGTTGCGTTGCTCTCATCTTCTCCCCATTGCACTTTGACTAGTTGAACCTCTCGATTCCTTAATTTCCTAGTCTCTGACCCAAGGATGCGAGTAGGAGCTCGTCGAATAGTCGCATCACGCTCTACTTCCACTTCTTTAAGCAAGCTCGGCTCTACCACCTCTGCGGTCTCATGTAAGCACTTCCTCAAATGGGACACATGGAATACATCATGTACACCACTAAGTCTGTCGGGCAACTCCACTCTATATGCCATTCGTCCAATCCTTTCCTTGATAGGAAACGGCCCTACGAACCTTGGTGCTAACTTCCCAAAAGATCCAAAGCGAACCACATTTCGTAACGGAGACACTTTGACAAAGACCATGTCCCCAACTTCAAACTCAAGATCCGTCCTCCTCTTGTCCGCATAAGATTTTTGCCTATCCTGCGCTGCTTTCATCCTTCTTCGAATCAAGTCAATCTTCTCAGAAGTCTCCCTAACCATATCAGGCCCAAGCAAGATCTTATCCGTAGATTCCCACCAACATGCAGGTGATCGGCAAGGCCTTCCATAGAGAGCTTCGAAAGGAGCCATACCAATACTGGACTGAAAGCTGTTATTATATGCGAACTCCACCAATGGAAGATGCTCTTCCCATGTACCTCCAAAATCTAAGATACAAAGCCTCAAAAGGTCTTCTAGAACACGATTCACCCTCTCAGTCTGGCCGTCCGTCTGAGGATGATATGCGGTGCTCAGACACAATTGAGTCCCCACTGCTTCTTGCAAACTTCTCCAGAACTCGCTAGTGAAGATAGGATCTCGATCACTCACTATGCTAGAGGGTACCCCATGCAATCGAACTATCTCTCGAAGATATACTGAAGCTAGCCATGGAGCAGTCCTCTTGCTCTTCACAGGTATGAAATGGGCGCTCTTAGTAAGTCTGTCTACCACCACCCAAATTCCCGTATTACCCTTTCTTGATCTGGGTAACCCGTCAATAAAATCCATTGAGACGCTATCCCACTTCCATTGCGGAACTTCCAATGAGTGAAGCAACCCACCTGGTTTCCTTTGCTCCGCCTTCACTTGTTGGCACACCAGGCATCGAGCGACATACTCGGCCACATCTTTCTTCATACCGGCCCAGAAGAAAACCCTCTTCATGTCTTGGTACATCTTGTCCCCACCGGGATGAATGGTCATCCTAGAACGACGGTGTGCATCATCAAGAATAACCTTCCTCAAACCCTCGTCTTGCGGTACACATAGTCTACCGTATCTACGCAAGCACCCCCTATCGTCTAGGGTGTACCTACTCAAATGGCTGGACGACTCCCCTCTTATGAGCTTCTCCACCAACTCAACCAACTGTGGGTCGTCCCTCTGTGCTTCTCCAATCCGCCCCAAAAGAGTAGGTCTAACCTCCAAGGAAGCTAGCAAACCGGGTACATAATCAATGGAAGGTCTGAAATCAAACATCGAGATAAATTCCAAGCTTCGTTGTTCCACGAACAATGGACTCAAGGACAATCTCTTTCTGCTCAAGGCGTCCGCCACCACGTTACCCTTGCCAGGGGTATACGCTATCTCGAAATGATAGGATGCTAAAAACTCCATCCACCTTTGCTGTCTCAAATTCAAATCCTTCCGAGAAAACAAGTACTTTAATGATTTGTGGTCAGTGAACAATTCGAATCTCTCACCAAGAAGATAATGGCGCTAAATCTTAAGCGCAAAAACAATAGCGGCCAACTCTAGATCATGGGTAGGGTAATTTTTCTCATGTGCCCTCAATTGCCTTCCACCATAGGCTATCACCCTTCCCTCTTGCATTAAGACTGCGCCAAGTCCTGACCCACAAGCATCGGTATAGACAACAAATGGCTTGCTCCCATATGGCAATACTAAAACTGGAGCAGTGGTTAAAGCTCTCTTTAACCGTCGGAACGCATCATCACAATCTACGTCCCATGCGAAAACAAGATTCTTCTTCGTTAAGCGGGTTAATGGGGCTGATATCTTCGCGAAGTCTTTGATAAACTTCCTATAATAACCCGCCAACCCCAAGAAACTTCTTACTTCGGTAGCATTCTTTGGAACCCTCCAATCCTGAATTGATACTACCTTCGCGGGATCCACAGCTATCCCTTCCTTGGAGACCACGTGCCCCAAGAACCGCACCTCCTTCCTCCAGAAGTGACATTTAGAGAATTTAGCCTTAAGGCTATGTGCTCGAAGAGTCTTCAATACCTCCCCAAGATGTAGGGCATGCTCTTCTTCACTCTTAGAAAATACTAAGATATCATCCACAAAGACCACCACGAATTTATTAAGGAACTCCCTGAACACCCTACTCATCAAATCAACAAAGTATGCAGGGGCGTTTGTCAACCCAAATGGCATCACCAGCCACTCATAGAAACCATCCGGAGTTCTAAAGGCAGTCTTGTCTATGCTATCCTTAGCCACCCTCAACTGATGAAACCCCGTGGCTAAGTCCAACTGAGAAAATACTGAAGCGCCAACCAACTGATCGAAAAGATCATCAATCCTCGGCAATGGGTGTCTATTCTTCTTTGTGAGCTTGTTGAGTTCTCTATAGTCTACACAAAGTCTGAGGGACCCATCCTCCTTTGTAGCAAATACTACTGGAGCACCCCACTCCGATATACTTCGTCTTATGAACCCCTTCTCAAGCAACTCCCCTACTTGCTTATGGAGTTCCCTCCTCTCACGAGGAGCCATGTGGCGCACTGGTAAGGATACAGGTTTAGCATTATCCACCAGATATATTCGGAAGTCAATCTCCCGCTTCGGAGGTAAGCCCTTCACCTCCTCAAACACATCCGGATATTCCCGGACCACTCTAACAGATTGCAAACTTTCGACCGAAGCGTCAAGCGATTCAAGATAACTTAGCATAACTGAATCCATGGGATTACAAGAAATCTCGAGAGTGTTACCCAAGCGGGTCATGAGCCTAACAACTCTCCTTTCGCAATCAAGAACGGCACCATTACTGGATAAACAGTCCATGCCCAAAATCAACCCATAGCCCGTGAAGCCCAACACAAAAGCATCACATCTAAACTCAATGCTAAGTATAGAAATCTTCAAACCCAAACATATCATGGACAAATAAGTGGAGCCCCCAATTGGGTTTGAAACAACCAAGGGATCATCTACCAGACTGGTGTCTAAGTGCAGTGACTCAACTGATGATGATGAGATAAACGAATGCGATGCGCCTGAATCAAACAATGTACGGACAGGATGATCAAATAGAAAAACCAGACTTTCAACGGAGATAGTTCTACCTCTCTCCTGAATCGGTGGAACCGCGAGAGCCTGTACTTGTCCCCTAGCCTGACTCGGTGCCATAAGAGCTTGCACCTGTCCTCCTGAGGTAGATCCCGTCCTTTGCCCCTTCTTAGGACAGTCTTTCACTAGATGCCCTGCTTCGCCACAGTGGAAGCAGCCAGTCTTCTTCTTCTTGCGACAATCCTTGCTTAGGTGGCCAGGTGTCCCACAATTGAAACACTTCTTCTTCTTGCCCTTGCCACCGTTGCCTTTCCCACCTTTGTTTTGTTGTTGTTGCTGAGGTCTCTTTTGATCTCCCTTCTTCTCGGGTGCCTTATTAGCATTGGGACCCTTCTCTTCTTCATGCATGAGTGCCATGTCAACTAGCTTCTCAAAGGTGGCCCCCATAGGGATATGAGTCATAGCCAACCCATGCATTGGTTCATTCAAGCCTTTCACGAACCTCAAAGCCTTCTTCTCCGGTGTATTTACCATGTCTAGGCCAAACCTCGCCAATTGATTAAACTTGTTGACATATTCCTTCACCGAGAGATTTCCTTGCTTTAGAGTCAAGAATCTTTCCATATACAAGTTTTCCTCCGCCCTTGAGAGAAACTTTGCCACAAATCTTTGCCTAAAATCCGCCCAAGAGTCAACGGGGCGTTCTCCATTAGTAACCTCCCACCAGAATGAGGCCTCTCCTTTCATTAACCAAGCAGCTAACTTGACTTTCTTTCCTTCTTCCATCTCAAAAATATCTATTAATTCTTCCACCTCTTTAAGCCAATCCCTAGCCTCCACAAAAGTTTCAGATCCTTGAAAAGGTTTCCCTCCCATAGCTTTAAATTCCTTGCAAGTCTTAGCAAAAGTATCCGTGCGAGGAGGAGGGGGAGGAGGAAGATCGGGTGCTACGGTTGGTGGAGGAATATTTGCTGGACCTGCAGTGGTGGCCCTAGCCTCCATCAATCTCCTATACCATACTGGTACCGTCACACCCTCCGGAAAGTTAAGATCCTCAGCCATGCTGAAACGAAAAAGGAAAGATTCAAAACGGAGAATTCGAAGGATATAGATATGGCTATTGGGGATTATGCTTTTCTTTCAAAAACTTTTCTCTTTAAAGACATGTTTTTGAAAATATCTCTTCCAAAAATGTTTTTAGAAAAATAATTTTCTAAAAATTTTATCTGTTCCGGTAACCTTTGCTCTGATACCACGTGTAACACCCCACGCCCGCTATGGTCACTCTCTAAGGGAATGCCATAGCATCGGTGGAGTATTTTAGTGAATATAGAACAGAAAAATTACAACAAGACAGATATAAATAGTACTTGAAATTTAAAACATCATCTCATAACAGCGGAAATAAACATGTCTGGTTACATCATAAAAACCACAGTAAAAGTCAAGTACAATATCCACCAAAATAAAGAAATACATAATCCCACTCTCTCATACAATAGCCAAGACAAAAGAAAAGATAACTGGGTAACTGGAGCTTTACATCTATCCAAGCTCCTAAAGACTGGAACAACAATCCGATCAAGCTCCACTACTGCTAGGATCCACCGTAGGACCTGAGGGTTGGGAAAAAGACAAAAACAACGGGGTCAGACATAAGTCTGAGCGAGTCCTATAACTTTAACAATACAATCATTAAAGTAACCAGAGAAGACATAAACTTGACATACGGTAATGTCTGGGGATGAATGGCTACACTAAGCAGCTTGGTAGACCTAGGATAAACTAAGATAACTGTACAGACGCATTTACCCACCCAAGGATAATTACTTCACTGCACCACACCAGTCATTCCTACTCAAAGATTGATCCCACCCAAGGGCTTAAAAGAAAGATATAACTAGTAGTTTCATGTACCCCTAGCTGACCACATAGGTGCCGTCTGCCCCTATCTCCACTAGGTGTACCCCACTACTTCCCAAGCGATCGGCTCCCTACCGTAGATACCCGTGCTGGTCCCACAGTGGGGTGTATCACTCCCCAAAGTGGCAACCCGATACAACAAGCGGTGCACGGCTTATATCTACACGATGCAACAACGTCTTACCTACCAGCCCGGGTCCACACACGCATATGAAACCCGTTGGACTTGCGTTGCCACCGCTACCCCGTTTTGGCCTCTTATAGTCAAGCCCAGTACGCGTGTCCCGTCCTCGACATGGGTCGAGCCCAATAAGATACATATGGGTTACTGGTTGAAATGGGCCCGCACAAGCTACCCACCTAAGCTTGTCACTTATCTAGTGTACCCCACTTAACCCTTTAATCATGTTTAATTACATGTTTCACTTGGTTAAGTATTCTAATCGTATTTTCTATTGCCACCCATGGCAACTCACTAGATTCCACATGCCACCCAGGGCAACCACTAAATTTCCACATGCCACCCAAGGCACCCACTTAACACCTCATGTCACACTACATGCTACTATGGTTAAGTGTTTCTTAATTAATTAAGACCGTGATCTCCCATAAAGACCTCCCACATTAGACTGGCTGTTATGACCGCCTGGTTAAACCGGTAGGGTCCGGGCAGTCTTACGTCATAACAGAGTCTAACCTCGTGTCTTTACTTTAATCACGTATTTAATTTATGGCTAAGACCCCTCACATTGGGCTAACATTTGTAGCAACTGGTTAAGCCGGTAGGGTCCGGGCAGTTTTACACTACAAATGAGTCCAACCTCGTGTCTTAGTCGATTAATTACACCTAATTAATCACCCCCATATTAATTATCCCTAATTAATATCAAGTTTTTCATAACATGGGTAGACCTAACTCAATAGGTAAATTCCCATGGGGTAGACCTAACTCAATACGTAAATTCCCACTTATGTTAATTTATTTTTATGGTATGCTTAATCATACCCAATCATACTTTGATTAACATATTTACCAACCCCATCGTTCCCCACGTAAATCGTTCTCATTTCATGACATAATAAAGGGGAAGATCCATCACAAATATCATGGGTTTAGCATATAACTTTGTCATGGGTTAAGAGGATGTCAACTTGCATTTATGAGCATATATTAACCCAACTACATTTAACCCAAACTTGCATATTATCATACACATGATTTGCATAACATGTTGCATATGAGCTTGCATATTATCATACACATATCTTGCATAACATGTTGAACTTGCATATAAGCATTCTCATAACTTGCATAACATGTTAAACATGCATTTAAGCATACACATAACTTGCATAAGCATTCACATACTTGCATAAGCATTCACATACTTGCGTAAGCATTCACTTACTTGCATAAGCATTCACATACTTGCATAAGCATTCACGTACTTGCATAAGCATGCATAACTTGCATATCATGTTAAACTTGCATTTAAGCATATACATAACTTGCATATGAACTTGCATAACAACCTACACATAACTTACATAACATCATACACATGACTTGCATATGAACTTGCATAACTCACTTTGTTAAACATGCATAAATCCACTTATTAAATATGCATAAACCCACTTATTAAACATGCATAAACCCACTTGTTAAACATGCATAAACCAACTTATTAAGCATGCATAAACCAACTTATCAAACATGCATAAACCCACTTATTAATTATGCATATAAAGTAGCATATCATTACAAATGATTCAAACTCACTAATCCGCATTTAAGACCATAAGTCTCATTACACCCAATCTACTTACTTTAGCAATTGATGTTAAAGTGATAGAAACTCACCAAAACCAAGATTAGCAAACTTATGAAGTGGAATTAGTTGCTAAATATGAAGAAGATGATGATTAGAGATTGATTTAGAGAGTGATTAGCTTGCAACTTCCTTCATGAAACTAGTGGAGGCTTTCTCAAGTTTGATTTTGGCGGCATGAGGCCATCATTACTATTTTTAGTATGGATTAGGGTAGGTTTAGGGTGTATTTATAGATTAGGTGAGTGTTTTAGGCCCTTAGATTAACCCTAGGTTAGATTAGGTCCGTTAGATTTAGGAAATCTCTAGAACCCAGCCCAAGACTTAACCAAAAATCAGATCTGGTGCACCCAGATGAACAGGGCCGACACCCTGTGTCGACACCCCTGTCGACAGGGCTGTCGACACCCTTGGGCCTGTCGACACCCCTGTCGACATGCCTGTCGACATGGGGCTAGGCGGGAACTTTCCTGCCACCTCCGCTTTTGGCTCCAATTATGTTTTAAAACTGAATTTTAAATCTGTTTTTAATTTTGAATTTTCTGAAAACTTCTTTGGGCCATAACCGGGCCATACGGACTCCGATTCTCGAAAACTCGGACTCTATTTTGCGTATTTTTCCGAGACGAACGCAATGACGCAGCCCGTTTCCCCCAATTCTCACATTTGAGATTATTTATCCTGTAATTAGTGAATTTTAGTATTAACTACAATTCGGGGTGTTACAGATTGACTGGGAGTGAATTGAAGCTCGTTACAATTTATTGCAAAATAAATTGTCAGTCTGAATCAAGCGATGGTTATAGTTATTAATGATGATCGTCCAATGTGAGTAAAACTCACCAACTCTGAAGACCTCTATTTTTATAACGTATATTTAGAACCGGTAAATGATGACTGATTGTTGTGTGTTAGCTGTTCGGTTGAATTGCTCATGTGTTGGTTGAAATTATAGATAACGATATTATATAAATCATTAATCGAATATTGATTATGTTTATCAGAATATTTTATATTTGTGTTGTTTATCATCTATGATGTAGCAAAACAGGTTGGAGGGTTCCAACTGGACTCCTCAATATTTATAATATTGTTCTGTTCATATATTGTAATATATGATGTAATATAAAATCTATTGTGGATTCTGTGTATTGGATGATATTAATCACGGTTAATTGGTATTTTTAAATACCGTAAGTAATACATGAAGGTATAAAAGGGAATTTTCAAAGTATATTGAAAATAAATAGAATAAAGGATTATTTATTTAGAAAATAAATAGAATAAAGGATTATTTATTTAGAAAATAAATAGAATAAAGAATTATTTATTTGGAAAATAAATATAGGAGTTAATCGAATCGAGTTAATCGAAATGAGTTAATCGAACATAGTTAATCAAAATGGAGTTAAACAGAAATTGGAAACTGACTAGAGATTAATAAGTTGAATGGTTTCCTGAGTATCGATCTGATGTTGGTTTCGGCCTTCGGGGTATATACCTAGGAAGTTGTTCTCTTATTAGTTTATAGTTAGAGTCTGATAGATGTGAAAGAATAGTGATACGTAATTCAGCCATGGAAATGTTTTCCAGTGTTACTAACATATATTTTCTAAACATAGAAAATGAGGAAATATATATATATATATGTTTGATGATTAGATCGATAATTCCACTCGGAAATAAGAACGTTGTGTGTACACAGACATGTTTTCATTTGACAGTTAAATCACCGACTATCAAAGTTTCAGCCATTTTAACGTTGTTAATATGGAGAGAGCGGTTGGATTATTATCCGAAGAACCACTCCGTATTGGCATAAGCGTTGCGAATCATATATGCCAAAGATAATTGAAGACGGAGTCAAGTGCAAGGGATGTTGTATAAATCTTAGATAACAATTGCCTAAGATGGATATACTGAATAGTGCCTTCGGTTTGTCCAGTCCCAAGATGACCTGTATGGAAGAATGTCTGATAGAGTATATCTAATAGATCGCGTAAGTTGATCTCTTCAAATGTATTCACGTTTGGTGGCGGAGAAGTTCGATTCTCTTAGCTGTATACCCATGTTATTTTTGGATAAATCAATTTGTGATTTGGTGGGTATGATGATGTGACATTCTAAGTGAATGAAGATGTGGCATGTAAAAGATAAGCATAGCTTCTAGCCTCACATCCAGTAAATGACAGAAATCGGGCAGGCAGCATGGCTATGTCGATCGCACCTATTAGTGTGTATAATCACCTAATCTAGAGTTTCATTTACTTCTAAAAATCTATTGTTGATGTTGTCCCATTCGGGAAACGGTTGCTGATCCCAACCATTGGTGATATACATTCGATACACTCAAGCGAAATGAGTGGTCGGTCATGTGTGGCCGGGTTGCAAGATGTTCTTGTTGAACACAGTGTATTCCTCTCTAGAGGTACACTAGCGAAAGGTGGTTCTATACCTTGTCATAGTTGGAAATCCATTACCCAATACGTGCTTACAGTTCTGATTGTATACTATATATGTAGAAAGTGAGATGAAAGCGTTTCTGCTAGATGATTATTATATTGTGGTTGACAGACATTATTATAATATCAAAAGGTTTTTGATATAAAGATATCTTGGATTCTCATAAGGAAAAAACCCGTTCTGTTATACGGCGTGTTCTTATGAGATATCGTTTAACGACTTAAACTGTTTAAACTATTTTACTCATACTAGTCCCATGACTGACCCAGAGTTTATTTTGTTTTGTCTTCCTTAAACTCTTGGGTGCCCAATTTTGTACGGGCAGTCAAGTGGTCGGGATTTACAGATACTTGAAGAGCTGGAGCAGGAGGCTTCCGAATTATATAGCTATGGTTTTTTCCGCTGTGTTGTAAGTGCTGTACTTTGGAAATGATATGTACATTAAAGTACAGATTTATATTCCAAAGTTATGTTATATATTATATGTTATTCGTTCCGCTGTGAGGTTCGTGTTACTCTGATGTTGTGTTCTTCTTCTTCTTTTATTCTAAGTTTCTATCTTATCTATTCTCACCCTCTAATTTCTTTCATTAACTACCGGTATTTTTCGATGTTTGGTTAGTCGTCATTGAGTTTATGTCGATAACCAAAGTCGACAAAAACCGGGTTGTTACATGATGCTATCTAATTTATTTTCTAATTGATGTAGTTATACTTGTTGATTGGAAAAATATTACTTAAGAATTTCATGTATTTATTACTTATATATTGAATTAAGTTAAGTACAGGTGCCAGATAGCTAGGCAGATCGATATTGGTTGAATAAATTGGATAGACATTGAGTAATAATACTCAATAGCACTCGTAAAAGGTATGCCTACGCGAAAATATAAATATTGGGTTTTAATTTTTGTTTTCTGACCATGTGGGTCGATGTATATATATTATTTGTTGCTGCGATATCGCAGATGTCACTCTGTACAGGGGAGACTCTACCGAATTTTTCCGGGAATTTTAAGTATTAGAAAATTTTCAATATTTTTGAAAATATTCATTTACGGTAACGAATTAGTTTCCGATTTAAAATAAATTGGATTTGGAAATTAATGGGATTTGTAGCATTTTTTCTTACCTTACCACTTTCAGGGACAAAATTATTTTAAGGGGGAAAGAATGTAACGACCCGTATTTTTGGCGGTCAAATATTTTATTTAATTTATTATTTTAAATATTTTTGTTTGGAATATTAATGGGTTTTTAATATTTAATTCGTTAATAAAACAAAGTTTGAACGTTATATATTTATATAATTATAAATCGAGCTCAAAATAGCACGACAGTTCGTAACATGGAGTTCTGAACTTTAACTGAATATACAGGATCCGATATAAGTCGGATTTCTATGAAATAAGAAACGTTGGAATCGTTGTGATTATAATTTTCATATGGAAGAGAGAAATCCAGATTTCGGATTGTTGATTGTTAGTTATGGCTAAATCAAATTTTAAAATAGTCCCTATGAAATCATTTTTAAATTATAATGATTTATTTATAAATATAAAAGGGCTTTTATATAAATAAATATCGTTTAATTTGAATTTGTGAACAATGAGTTTTAAATCTGTAATTGGTTTACATTTGAAGTGACATGATATTCCATTTGAATTTATTTGGTAATAATAATTTATTCTTATAAAACTGAATTATTTTGGAATTTAATATATAATATCAATATGATATGCGTTATATTTTTGACGTTAAACTAAGTAATTACTATAATAATATGTGTTTTATTATTTTCTAGATAATGTAATAGAAGTATGGGCTTCCAGCACTATGTTTTTCTATTAGGCTCTTCGTATTAGGCCTGTTAAGGTTAAGTTTGTATATATATTGATGTATATACGCTATATCAGTTTATTTCCAGTATAGCTAAAATCATTTCGGCTCTATTACATTTTACAACATCTCTAGCAACATCTCCAAATTCAACATTCTGTTTCATCAACATTTCAATATCAGATGCACATAGTAGTCTTGCTGACATATATGTACCCACCAAGAATTTTACGTGCCTGTCAAGTTTAGAAGTAAATACCACACCCAACACATACCTACCCTAAAACATCACAGCTACCCTATTTAATAATACAGATAGGCCAACCTACCTAAAACAACGCAGCAACACTAAACAAAACAAATATACAACATATTCCTTTATTTAAATCACAAGCAGACTTACTGAAATCAAAAATCAAGACTACCCATAGATAACTACTACTGAAGACAGCCTGGAGGAGACATAAGACGTAGCCATGGTTTTTTTCGAGTGACAAGAACATACAGGCTATGGAGATATAGCCTAATCTAATATGTACCATGCATTACATATAGGAGAAGATTTTGATTCTACCCACAATTTTGTTCTCGTATATATACTATTTATGCTTCCCTTCATTTTCTTTTTCTCCAGCGAGAAGAACCGAAAATCTCCACCATGATTAACGAATAAACAATGACAAGTATGTTACATTCCAATCCTAAAATTTGAAAAGATTATTGTTTTGAATTCCTGCGGTAGCAATTTTCACTCTAACACCAACATTACACAACTTGATTACCATTGTTCCCGTCACCGTGACTAGGGTTACGGTTTGCTGGCCAGAAGGGGACTCTGGGGGTCGACGTCAATGGCTTAGTGTGTGCTACGATAGGGGAAGGAGGGAGTGTGGTTGCGGGGTATGATGGTTCGTGGTTCACCAGAGGCGAATGGCGGCGTCTGAGGCAACCGCACTTGGGCCGAAGATCAGTGGGGGATTGACGCGGATCCTGGTGGTCTCAGATTGGGGTTCAGTGACCTGGAAATAGGCACGATGGAGGTGTTCTTGTGTGGAGCATAAGTTGGATAAAACGGTGAACGAACTTGAGAGCGAAACAGAAGATATCGAATAGGGTGAAGAAACTGGGAATTCGTGTGAAGGAATAGGCGGCTTTGGGAAATTGGATCAAACCGTGACTAAGGAAGTCCGCCCACGGTTTCAAAGCCCAATGGTATTATGTCAGTCACAAAAATTTAAACCCTAGTAATTAGCTTCTTAGACCCTAATTAGGAATTAATTTAATTGGTGTTAGGGTGTTTGGCAGTGTTCAGTTGACGTTCTGCGTGAACGAAAGCTGCTATTTGAAATTGGACAGGGAGCAGTAGAGAGTTGAGTGACCCGATTAATTTTTGTCAAAAGTAAACTAAGTAAATTTGATCTCTAGTTAAAATAATTAATTGTATTATAAATTCAAATTAATCATTTATTTTTAATTATGATAGGATTGCGTAGTTTTGTTGGGCCAACGTACCGGGTAGCATAGCAGCCACGATTTTACAGAAATGGAAGTTAGCTTGGCCTTGGCCTATTTAACAGTAATGACCAAAATAATTAACCCGTTAATCAATAATTAGAAGGTTAATTAAATTTTAATTTAAACCATGCATAATTGAAACTGAATAACTTTTGTTTGTGTAATCAAAAATGAGCCAGTTGCAATGGGACTTTATGGCCGAACTCTACATTGTGGAATAGATTTGAACAAAAATGGATACTGCTGAAATTTATTGTTAAATTAAACATTGTTTAATTTAACAGGAACCACTTGAAAGACCAATGGAAATTCGGCGAGTTAAACTCACTCAGTTCTTCCTATTTATATTTTATATGAATTGGGTTTTCATTTTGTGTGTTCTGTTTACCAATGGTTGACCATTTGCTAGTTATATATTTATTTGTTGATTGAATCGATGAAATTAAACCATTGTTTAATTTCAGTGAAATACCAAATCGTTATTTTAACGATTGGTTCCAATTAAGGTAACTTACCTTATTGGTTACGTTTATTTATAAACGTGTTTAATTGTTTGAATTGTTCTGTTGATTGGTTGATGTTAAACAGTCATTATTTATTGTTATAGAAATTATCAGTTAAATGGAATTGAATGATCTGATTGGAGATAACCATTTTGAATACAGGGAAGAATAGGTTGGAGAGATCCAACGGGATTCCTCAAATACATTATTTATTTTCATATTGTCATATATGAACTGTCCTGATTGGGTGATTGATTTGTTATTGATCATTGACTGAAAATCCAACCTGTGTTTCGTTTTAACCAATGGACAATATTGGTTGAGTAATCGGCTGTACATGGCCTAAGAATAAATTATTTTGTTATATTGATTTACCGTCCTGTGGATCGATAGAACTGAAGTTATAAAATTATTTTATAACTGGAAGTAGATTTTGGAATATATTATTTTAATTAATATTTTATAAAAGGAAATAAATATTTATTATTTAAATTTATAATTGACTATTAATTGATTTTATAGAGTAAATCCTGATGTTAATCAGATTTATAAACTTGTGAATAGAAATTAACCTAACCGTTAAATTTGAATAACTGTTCTGTTGAGATACAATTTAATGGGAATATATTAAATTAATTATAGTATTAATTAATTTAAAGAGGAGAACGAATTGGAATCGGTTAACGAGATAACGGTGTTTTGAGTAACTAAGTTGGCTGTTTATCGGGAATTGATTATTAAATTAGTTTGTTTGAATTAATAGTTTAATGAATATTGTTTTAATTTCAATAAGTTTTTTCAAAAGGGAATTAATATTAATTTTAGTTAATAAAGAAATTAACTATGGAAGTAGTTAATGATCGAATAAATTGTTATTTTAATTAGTGATAATTTAGAAAATTACTTTTTAAGTTGAAATTCATTTAAACGGAATCGAAATTGAAATGAAATCTAGTGGAATGGCGAAAGGAGTTTGTGTACGGGTCTTATATTTAAAACCCGGATTTTATAACGAAGTTATAAAGAGAATTTTAAGAAAATGCGATAGATTAAATTAAATGTTTACTTAATATTCAAATTAAGTAAAAGGAATTGAGAACAGAAGGGTTTATATTATACCAGATTTATATAAACGAAGTTTATAAGAAGAGGCGAGGTGGTTAAGCATTAATTTTACATTAAAGTTACTTAATAGTGGGATTAAGCAAAAGTGGGGAATTGAAATGGGAATTTCAAGCAGGAAATGGTTGAATGAATTTGAAAGGGATAGATAAAAAGTGAATTTGGTAAAAGAAGCGAGTCGTAGGATTTCGTAAACAAATATGAATTATAAAACGAATTTGTTTAAAGTGGTAGAGTTAAAAAGTGTTTTTTTAAAGAGATTACTTAATTATTGAATTAAGAAATAGTGGTTATATCCGAGAAAGAGATTTTCAAGAAGTAAGCAGGTTTTATGAAACCGTATTTTGAATAAAATAGTAAATGGAATTTATTTTGAGAATGGAATGAAATATTGGTTTTTGGATTACAACTTGTATCTGTCTTAGGATAAGAACGTTGTTGGTCAAGGTCTGAGAGGTAAATAAAATACCCTAACTTGAATGACATCAGGATTATCTGAGGATGATATTAGTTGATAATGGTAAAGGAGGTTAGTAGTAATTTATTATTTCCATTAAAGAAATAATAATGCATCGTTTGGTGAAAATTTAGAGAACACATAACGAGGATTCAAAGAAAAGGGGAAATAAAAGGGGCTGTGTGAAAATATAAAGATACTCTCGAGTTAGAAAGGAAATGTAAGGTTGAATTTTATTTTATACAAATAAATATTAGTTATTGTTTCAAGAATAGAATAAAAGATATTTCATAATGTTGTTTTACGAAAGTTGAATGGATTTCCAAAATTTAAATAATAAAGAATGATGTAACAAATGTTTTGGAAGGGGAATTAAGTGGAAATTGAATATGGGTATAAGTTACTTTACTAAGTATTATAATGAAATGATTTGGAGGGCATTAGTGTATTAAATAAGAATTCAATTATTGTACTTTTTAATATTAAAAGAGTTAGAAGTTTTAATTAAACAAGAGTGAATTAGTATGCAATTAACAAAGGCCAAGTGATGTTGAATACTGAACCAGTGAACTCACTAGATTTACATGGTTGAATCATTGTTTATGTAACACCCCACCTCCGCTAGGGTCACTCGCAAGGGAATGCACTAGGTTTGGTGAAGCATTATCGAGGTAAACATGCACAGAAATATTACAACACAGAACACATATATATAAAACAGCGGAAGTAAAACAAATTTCATTACCTTATAAAATAAGGTCTAAAGCCTTTTACCTCAGAATACATTAAAACCTGTGTTGCAATAGTAAAGAAGCATAAAACCATTTCATAAATTTTCCCCAAGTAAACAGTAAAGAAGCCATAGCCAAGAAAAGTCCAAGCCATGCGTGATGACCTTCAAGTAGAAGAAGTCCAAACTAGATAACAGTGTTTCCTCCCTGAAAACCTGGGGGGGGGGGGGAACGGAAGATAAGAGGCGAAAGAAAATGGGGTCAGTCATAAAGACTGGTAAGTCCTATCTACTTCCAGTATAAAAACAGGTAAAGGTAACATGACATGCATAAACTGAAAGTAAACATAAGGATGACTACAAGATAGATAAACCAAAACAGGCTGAACTACTTTAGCAAGGTAAACTAAGATATCATGATAAACTACGGTGTCATGATAAGTCAAGGTATCACAACGTCCGGTTTCTATCAAGTATAATATCCCGAGGTATCTATCCTGTATAACGTCCCACGGTATCTATCATGTATATTTCTCATGGTCCTAACATGTATATTTGCTCTGCACCTCTCGTACTAAGAAGCCCTTGAAGTTGGTTAAGTGTACCAAGAAGCTCATGACTTAACCCCTATCAGATTATCATGTTAGATTGATTAAACATAGATTATCTTAATCCCATCAGATTATCGAGTCGGATTGGTTAAGTATGGGTTAGATTAACCCCATCCACTAATCATATTACAATGGTTAAGCCTACTTTTAAAAGGTCTTGTGACTTAACCCTATCAGGTCCACCTATTAGATTGGTTAAGTATAGGTTACTTAACCTCATCAAATCATCACGTATAATTGGTTAAGTATAAGTTACTTAACCCCATTAAATTATCATGTTAAATTGGTTAAGTATTGTTTACTTAACCCCATTGAATTACCAAGTTTAGATTGGTTAAGTGTTTAACTCAACCCCATCGAATTCCCGTGTTTAGATTAGTTAAGTATATGTTACTTAACCCCATCTAATTACCGTGTTTAGATTAGTTAAGTCTTAATTACTTAACCCCATTTAATTACCATGTTTAGATTAGTTAAGTCTTAATTACTTAACCCCATCTAATTACCAAGTCGGATTAGTTAAGCGTAAATTACTTAACCCCATCCCCTACTTGTCTCGTATGGCTAAGTGTCATTAAGAAATCAAGCCCGGTCCCACTTAACCTACCCATTCATGTCATATCGGTTAAGTGTCATTAGTCAAATTTACTTAACCTTATCATGTGGCATTAATTTAATTAATGCACTCTCAACCTCTCACATTAGACCTTGTTGTGGTTACTAGTTAAGCCGGGCGGGTCTGGGTAGATTTACACCACAACGTAGTCTAACCTCGGGTCTTAAGCGCGACATGACCAACTTCTCACATTGGATCCTATTGTTTGTAGCCACTAGTTAAGCCGGGCGGGTCCGGGTAGATTTATGCTACAAACTCAACCCAACCTCGAGTTGGCCACTTTCATGTTTGGTCTAGTGTTATATTACACTTACAACCCATACGTGTCCAATTTCAAGTTCCATGTCTACCCCACGTGTCATGCCCCCATTTTGGTTCAACTTACATGTCGTGTTCACATGTAACCTCAAGTCAAGTTTTCATGTCATATTCAAGTCAAGATTTCGCGTCATGTTCATGTTTATCTAACTACCCCAAAATCGTATTTTCACTTGAGTAAAAGCGAGTCAACATAGTAGGTATACTATGGCTACACGTAGACCCCAAAACTAGCACGATGCCACAAAAGGGATTGGCTCCAAACATGCATGGTATCATAAGAGGGTTTGGCCTTAAAACATGAATGATAGTGTCATATAGGGATTAGCCATAAGCATGCATACTATGATACAGGGGTTGGCCACAAGCATGCACAATGTCATAAAGGATTTGGCCACAAACTTACATATTATCATAGGAAATTTAGCCACAAACTTGCATATTGTCATAACGGGATTTGACCTTACATAAACATGATATCATAAGGGGTTGGTTTCATTTACATGCATAAGCCCCAAAGTCCAATTTATGCCATTATTTCACAAGTCAAAGTGGCTCTATGTGTTCATGCTATCATACTACAAGTAAAAGTCCAATCTTGCATGGCAAACTAAGTCCAATGTAACATGAATAGCATGGTTTAGTCGCTAAAACATAACCCAAAGTCATATGTTCATGATAATGGAGCAAACTAGGCTCGCATAGGTTATAACATTCATGTTTAACCATATTTTATTCCATGCCATGATTAAACTACCGTTAATATCTCGAAGTAGCTAGAACTTACATAGCGTTGCAAGAGGGCTAGGAGTATGAATCATTTTGACGAAGAAAGGTGGCTCCTTTGATGAAGAACCATCATGAAATCGCCATAGCAACATTGATCCACTCCCTTGATTTGATGTAGCAAGCTAGCACCTTAGATTCGGATCTTGTTTGAATGCATAGTCTCTAGGAATTGGAGATGGAGGCCATGATCACTCGACATTTGGGCAGCACTTCGTGGTATGAGTGAATTATGAGAGGTTTAGGGTAGGCTTAGGGTCTTTTTATAGAGATTAGGAGTAGTTTAGGCTGTTAGATTAACCCTAGGATAGATCCCAGCCCTCAAAAATAGTCACAAGCCTCCAAAACAAGACACAGGAGCCAAAATAGGTGCACCTGGCCGACCTGGCCGACCAGGCAGGTCGACCCCCAGGTCGACCCTGGGGTCGACTCCCCAGTCGACCTGGCCCTACACAGGTCGACTCCCTCGTCGACCCCCAGGTCGACCCCCAGGTCGACCCTGGGGTCGACTCCCCAGTCGACCTGGCCCTACACAGGTCGACTCCCTCGTCGACCCCCAGGTCGACCTGGTTCTGGTGGGATTTTTCCCGCCTAGCCTGATTTCTGAAAATTTGAAATCTGTTTTGAATTCCGATTTTTCGTTAAACTTCCGAAGGCCATATCTCGGTCATACGGACTCCGATTTACGAAATTTCGGACTCTATTTCGCGTATTTTTCCGAGACGAACGCAATGGCATAGCCCGTTTCTCCTGATTAAGATTTTAACATTTAATTCTGCCTTGATTCTTGTCTTAACACGTTGTTAAAATTCGGGTTGTTACATTCTCCCCTCCTTTAAGGATTTCGTCCCCGAAATCCCCAAGTTAGGAAGAACATATCCTACCATCCATCATCCATCTACTCAAAACATCATCCACAGGCAACCATTGTCCTTAGACGATTTCTAATGCCATATGAACATATGCAAAACGTGTGTGTATATGCTCCTTAGCTAATGCTAATGATCAGGCCTGAATGATCTTTCTAATGCAAAATATGTTTAGTGCCATGAGTCCAACATGTGTGCAAGTAGTCCTAGTCATATAAGTACTATATGCGTGCACAAACATTCATTCATATGCAACGTTCGCATGGTAACACACTCAATTTCATCCATAAACAAGTATAAATACTCGTGCATATGCAACATGAAACGCGACCGCGTCAATCTAGTATCTAATGTGTATTCGCGCATCCATGAGCAACCACTTGCAACCATTTGCAACCATATCAATCATAACATGTTTCAAATACATGTTTACATCCATAGAGTTCTATCTAAGGTTCCCAAGATAAGATCGAGGAGATAAACAAGACAAACTCCTTATGGGGTTTGTAACAGAAACAGGACCGAGAGGATATCCACCAAGCGATAACGTGCAAGCAAGCTCTACAGGAAAAACCAGGGATCAAGGATACACTCTTTAGAAAGAGGTACGATGCGCGTGTCTAGCCTTACGTCTTCTAAGTGGCGTTTTCTTGAGCTTAATCCCTCGGTGCCTTGACCATCTTTTGACTTTGTGATTTCGTAGCTCCTTGATTCCTATTTCCAAGGTATGAGTTAGAACTCATTTCATTGTCGCCTCTTATTCCACTTTCACTTATCCTTTCCCTAGTATACTTGGCTCAACCGTATCCACTTACTCATGCAAGCTCTCCAAAATTCACTAGGGAATTCTGGATCTCATTTGCCGATGCCGATCCATGTTGCCAAGAGTACTTACTAGGGTGATTCCTATGACTCATGCATAAGCGAAACGAACCGTCCGCCTTAGCGGCGAATTCTATTCGAACGGATTACCAACAACTGCATCCCAAGATTCTAGGTAACTAACCATGACAGAACCCAAAAGGTTACACGAGACTTCGAGGGTATCACCGAGGTGAGTCGAGAGTCTAACTACCCTCTTTCCAAAACCGAGAATGGCACCCCTTATTGGGTGACCACTTTATCCCTAGAATCCATCCATAGCCGAGACATGTCATTCTCAAATCCAAACAAGTCATGAAGAAATGGACCAACTCTCCAACCCGATTTTTGGGACAAAAACTGGGATCTTCTACAATGCTAGTACTAAGGTGCAGAGACTCAACTATCCAAGTAGACTTAAATGATATGATGATCAAGACAAAGTCTGGACGGGATGATAGAAAAGAACGACTAAACCTTTACCAGAAGCGGTACCATTTCTTTTAGGTACCCTAGAAATGGGAGCGTACAATTGCCCTCTCCGATGATCTTGTCCTTGTCCTCCTTGATGGACAAAGCCATACCAACAAGTTGCTTATCCTTAAGCTTGCGTCCTTTATTCTTACTCTTATTACCCTTCCTTGTACCATGGCAACCGGTCTCTCGAGAACCACCTCCATCGTACGGGAAACACTTATGTGGCTAGACAAAGATTAGTCACAGTTAGAACTACTGTGACCACAGATGGAGGAGAGAAAGGAAAGGAGATTCGATCAAGGAATCAAAGGATAATGCTAATGGGCTTTGGGGAATAGCCTTTTAAAACAAACTTTTCTTGAAAAATGCTTCTTTGTAAACGGTTTTTCAAATAGTTTTCAGAAGGTTTTAAAAACTTTTGCCCAGTCTGGTAACCTTCTGCTCTGATACCAAGTGTAACACCCCACCTCCGCTAGGGTCACTCGCAAGGGAATGCACTAGGTTTGGTGAAGCATTATCGAGGTAAACATGCACAGGAATATTACAAGACAGAACACATATATATATATAATAGCGGAAGTAAAACAAATTTCATTACCTTATAAAATAAGGTCTAAAGCCTTTTACCTCAGAATACATTAAAAGCTATCTTGCAATAGTAAAGAAGCATAAAACCATTTCATAAATTTTTCCCCAAGTAAACAGTAAAGTAGCCATAGCCAAGAAAAGTCCAAGCCATGCGTGATGACCTTCAAGTAGAAGAAGTCCGAAATAGATAACAGTGTTTCCTCCCTGAAAACCTGGGGGGGGGGGGAGTGGGAAACGGAAGACAAGAGGCAAAAGAAAACGGGGTCAGTCATAAAGACTGGTAAGTCCTATCTACTTCCAGTATAAAAACAGGTAAAGGTAACATGACATGCATAAACTGAAAGTAAACATAAGGATGACTACAAGATAGATAAACCAAAACAGGCTGAACTACTGTAGCAAGGTAAACTAAGATATCATGATAAACTACGGTGTCATGATAAGTCAAGGTATCACAACGTCCGGTTTCTATCAAGTATAATATCCCGAGGTATCTATCCTGTATAACGTCCCACGGTATCTATCATGTATTTTTCTCATGGTCCTAGCATGTATATTTGCTCTGCACCTCTCGTACTAGTATCCCAAGCCGCGTCATGTGTTAACTATAAATGTCCCTTGCCCAATGTCATGTAATGGTCCATGTCAACCCAATATATAGCATATGTAGGTTTTCCCAACTCGTATGCTTATTTCCATGTATAAGTTCAGTCCTTTGCCGTAGGCCATACGGGCTTTCCCATGTAAACGTTTTATCCTTGAGGTTATTTTGGACTGCTACCCTTGATCTAGTTATGTTTCCTTACCATAAACTATCGCGCGTTCACTTAGGATTTATGCCGCCTAGGACCACTAGGGATTATGCTACCTAATGAACGTTTCCGTGTCTCGGTTTGGGTTCAGCCACCTAGGACCACTAGGGATTATGCCACCCGTCAACCGCGTCCTTTATCCCACGTATGTATCGTGAATCATTTTCCATGTCTAGACGCACATGTTCCTCAATGTACCATCCGAGTTCCGTATCAGGGCAAATCAAGAAATACGGAACTCGGTCGGGAGCTTTAAGTCGTCTGCTGTTGCAGATATCAAGGTCTGTTTTTGTACCCGTGGCTATGGTCCCACGTGACCCCTCCCTCAACTACTGAAAGGCAACCCAAGAAAAATCATGTATGAGAACTACACTAAGGCCCATCGATGCGCATTTCCAGATAGCCAACCTCACCCATAACTCGATAGCTAGTATATGGTCTTTTGGGAGTTCCCTGCCTTTCCATACGTACACGATTGACTAAAGATGGTAGGTAGTCGGCGACATGCTATCCCGGGGCAAAATCAAGTATCGTCGACTCCACGCTAATCCATCCCAGTCTTTAGGTCGCTCGCATAGCAACCAAGGCATACTCTTGGCTCTTGTACCGCAGACCTTAACCTCTGTGAGGCCGGGTTTCATGGACCACTCGCCACCTCACAGAGGGATACCAAGAGTACCCTCACGTTCCCTGAAGCTTTCGCTTCGTCACCCAGTTCGCTGGAGCTTTTATCCAAGTCAGATAACTTGCTCCTCCTCGTATACTAAGCGATGACCTACCGTACCAGGTTACTCATCTCTTTATGAACTAGTCCATGTCCTTAGCTAAGAATTATTACTTAGTTATCCTTAACTAAGGTTTACCACTTAGCCCCTCTTTCCAGTATCCTTGTTAACTATGATTTCCAACCTAGTCCCCTGAGCTAGGGTTTTGTCAAATGGGTTAAGTGTTGTTATCCAGGTTCATGACTTAACCCGCCTACGAATCATGTCAAGATTGGCTAAGTACTCAAGTTCAAGGCTTAGCCCTTGAAGTTGGTTAAGTGTACCAAGAAGCTCATGACTTAACCCTATCAGATTATCATGTTAGATTGATTAAACATAGATTATCTTAATCCCATCAGATTATCGAGTCGGATTGGTTAAGTATGGGTTAGCTTAACCCCATCCACTAATCATATTACAATGGTTAAGCCTACTTTTAAAAGGTCTTGTGACTTAACCCTATCAGGTCCACCTATTAGATTAGTTAAGTATAGGTTACTTAACCTCATCAAATCATCACGTATAATTGGTTAAGTATAAGTTACTTAACCCCATTAAATTATCATGTTAAATTGGTTAAGTATTGGTTACTTAACCCCATTGAATTACCAAGTTTAGATTGGTTAAGTGTTTAACTCAACCCCATCGAATTCCCGTGTTTAGATTAGTTAAGTATAGGTTACTTAACCCCATCTAAATACCGTGTTTAGATTAGTTAAGTCTTAATTACTTAACCCCATTTAATTACCATGTTTAGATTAGTTAAGTCTTAATTACTTAACCCCATCTAATTACCAAGTCGGATTAGTTAAGCGTAAATTACTTAACCCCATCCCCTACTTGTCTCGTATGGCTAAGTGTCATTAAGAAATCAAGCCCGGTCCCACTTAACCTACCCATTCATGTCATATCGGTTAAGTGTCATAAGTCAAATTTACTTAACCTTATCATGTGGCATTAATTTAATTAATGCACTCTCAACCTCTCACATTAGACCTTGTTGTGGTTACTAGTTAAGTCGGGCGGGTCCGGGTAGATTTACACCACAACCTAGTCTAACCTCGGGTCTTAAGCGCGACATGACCAACTTCTCACATTGGATCATATTGTTTGTAGCCACTAGTTAAGCCGGGCGGGTCCGGGTAGATTTATGCTACAAACTCAACCCAACCTCGAGTTGGCCACTTTCATGTTTGGTCTAGTGTTATATTACACTTACAACCCATACGTGTCCAATTTCAAGTTCCATGTCTACCCCACGTGTCATGCCCCCATTTTGGTTCAACTTACATGTCGTGTTCACATGTAACCTCAAGTCAAGTTTTCATGTCATATTCAAGTCAAGATTTCGCGTCATGTTCATGTTTATCTAACTACCCCAAAATTGTATTTTCACTTGAGTAAAAGCGAGTCAACATAGTAGGTATGGCTACACGTAGACCCCAAAACATGCACAATGCCACAAAAGGGATTGGCTCCAAACATGCATGGTATCATAAGAGGGTTTGGCCTTAAAACATGAATGATAATGTCATGTAGGGATTGGCCATAAGCATGCATACTATGATATAGGGGTTGGCCACAAGCATGCACAATGTCATAAGGGATTTGACCACAAACTTACATATTATCATAGGAAATTTAGCCACAAACTTGCATATTGTCATAACGGGATTTGACCTTACATAAACATGATATCATAAGGGGTTGGTTTCATTTACATGCATAAGCCCCAAAGTCCAATTTATGCCATTATTTCACAAGTCAAAGTGGCTCTATGTGTTCATACTATCATACTACAAGTAAAAGTCCAATCTTGCATGGCAAACTAAGTCCAATGTAACATGAATAGCATGTTTTAGTCGCTAAAACATAACCCAAAGTCATATGTTCATGATAAAGGAGCAAACTAGGCTCGCATAGGTTATAACATTCATGTTTAACCACTGTAATGGCGCGTTTTGTAAGGCATAATAATTAAGTTATTTAATTATGTAAATAACGAATATATTAAATAAAACGATAGTTGAACGTATAATTTATAATATAATTATAAACGAGCTTGAAATGGCGCTGCAGTTCGCGATTTGGCGATTTGAACTTCAACTGAATGTACAGGATTCGTTTTAAGTCGGATTTCTGTGAAACAAGAAGCGTTTGAATCTGTTAAGCTATATTTTTCTAATGAAAGAGAAAAATGAAGATTTCGTCGTGTAGATTTTGATTTATGTCCAAATCAAATTTTGAAATAGTCGCTATGGAATCGTTTATCGACCGTAACGGTTTATTCGATATAACTAGAGATCGGGTTTGAATTTAGACAAGGTTCTTTAGGGACATAGTGATAATTTAATTTTTAGAATTTTACTATAATTTTTAGTTAATTAAATAAGCAACTTTTTAGTTGAAGTATTTCGCACCCTGAAATCAACATTTTGAAGTTTCAAACTATGAGTCAACCTACCGGTATTTTTATATTTTTGGGATCACGACACATCACTCGATTTAATGATATGTTCATATCAGTCCGTGGACAAATAGAGTTTCGCAAAATGGGGTATTTTCTCAAATGTAAAAACAAATAGATCAACCTTTTTCCTTAATCTAATCACTTCTCTTTCTCCGATCAAAACATCAGCCACGATTTCCTTTTTCTCAGCAACCACTAAAGCGGAAAAAGCAAACTTGGACAATCCTCTTCCATGGAATCCAAAAATCAAAAATCGTATAAATCCTAGGTCCTTGAAATCCTAATTCGAACTCTTCTGTAAATCCAAAGAAAGTAGCCGCCGTTCTTTTTCTTCCTAAAACCAAAGATAGCAATACTCAAAAATCGAAAACAAATCAAACAAATTTCTCTAAAATCGTAAATTCATTTATATGGAATCGGGTGGCCTGGGTCTTTCAAACGCGTATGAGTACTGGGTTCGACGTGTTTCCTTCTGCTGGAAACAAGATGACCGCGAACTAGGGTTCGTTTTACATGGATGTTGGGTGCATCGATGATTGAAGAAGTGGGTAGGTCGGTGTTCTTTGAAGCAAATGGGTTTGGAGGAGTTCCGCATACCTGTGTCGATTTGGAGTCAGTAAGGGTCAACGGTGGCTGAGGTTGGGAAAAGGGGGTGGTCAACACCGTTCAAAGAGGGAAAAAGGAAGCAGCAGTTTCGTATCTTCATAGAAGGAGTGCGGAAAGATGGAGAACGCGAGTGTTACATGGTGGAGAGGGATTTGGGGTGCTTGTAGAAAGATGGAGCTGGGTGATTAGCGTTTATATGAGGTGGTGGAGTCGGTGATGCGAAGTCCGGTGGTAAGGATGTTGGTTGAGTACTGAGAAGGATTTGTATGGGAGGGGATGGGATTTGTTTCCTGAGAGGAAGTCTTGGTTGCTTTAACGATGGATATTAGGGGAATTCTGTGAGAACCAGAAAGGATAGTAAATGATCGATTTGTTTTGGGTAAAGCCCGAGTTGTGAGTACGCTGAAGTTGTAGTGGTGAATGTTGTGATCGAAGTATTACAGAAGAAGGAGATTTTGGTGTTAGAAGAATGGATTGGTTAACTTGAGGAATTAGCTGGTCTTGGCCTTAAACGAGAAGTGGTTTTGTTTTGCTGAAAGGTTAATTGATGCTGAGATGGACATTGTGAATCTCAAATTAGATGAGAGTGGGTTGGTTGTGAAGGGATTCAAAGAGGAGTTCGGTTGTGATTTTATTTAGAATTTAACAAAGTGAAATGATGAAGAAGGACGAATCAAAGTGCGGCAAATAGAAGGAGTCTGAAGCCATGTTTGTTTGCGAGAAAGAAGAGATGGAATTTAGTGGGCTGACGTGAAATGAGAGGTGAGGCCCAATGGGTTTAAATCACTTAAGTTTTTATTTAAAATAAAAGTGTATTGACTTCGTAATGTTATAACTTGGTCGTACGATATCAAAATTTAGCGAAACAAGATAAATTGGGATTGTATGGACGGTGGCTACCCAATGGAACTGACTGGGAGCAAATCAGAGCTCGTTACAATTTATAGCAAAATAAATTGTCCGTTCAAAATCAAGCGATGGTTATCGTTATTAACGATTAGCAACCAATGTGAGTAAATCTCACTAACTCTGAACAGTTTATAATTTCATGTTGCATTGTTAGAACTGTTAAAATTTTCTGTTTGACTGTGTGTTGATTAGTTGATTGAACTGCTAGTCAGTTAGTTAAATTTCTATATTGATTCTGTTTAACAGAATATATCATATGGAACTGAAAGTGATCTTATCTATATTGTCTAACATCTGTGATGCAGGGAAATAGGTTGGTGGAATCCGACTGGATTCCTCAACATTTATTTTTCCGTTTTTCATATATTGTGATATATGATGTGTTATGAAATCTGTTATTGATGTCATATGTTTGAATGATACCAATCATTGTTATACGACACGTTAAACACCGTAGGTGATACTAGAATGTAAAAAGGGAATTTTCAATGTTTATATTGAAAATCAATCTTATTTATAAAATCGATAGGATTTTATAAAATGGAAACATTTATTTATTTAGGAAATAAATAAAGGAACATTTATTTAGATTATAAATAAATGGAATAAAGGAATATTTATTTAGGGAATAAATAAAGGAACACTTGTTCGGAAAATAAATAGAATTATACAAGGATAGATTTAAACACGTGCTTCGCACACGGTATAACACGATATGGATTTAAATGAGGTATTAAATAGGGAATCTGTTTTAAACAGATAAATTGAAGTAGATTAATTTATAAATAATGTTTTATAAATTAAATAAATTATTTATCGTTGATAAATGGAATATATATAAGTCTGGACTTATATAGAGAAGTAGAAACGTTATTAAAAGGACATTTATAAAGTGAAGAACCATTACTAAAAGTAAATATTTATAAATGGATAAACGTTGTAAAAAGTAAATCTTTATAAATGGATAAACGTTGTAAAAAGGAAATCTTTTGAAATGAATAAACGTTAATGAAAGGAGTTGATCGAATTTAGTCATTCGACATGAGTTATTCAAATTTGATATTTGAATAGGGTTAAACCCATTAGAGTGATTCGAATTTCTCATTCGAATAGAGTTAAAAAAGGTAATTGGTTAGGTTAACCAAAGCAAGTTAGTCGAGTAAATCAAAGTAATTGGTTAAGTTAACCAAAGCGAGTTAGTCGAGTTAATCAAAGTAATTGGTTAAGTTAACCAAAGTAAATTAGTTAAGTTAAACTAAGCGGTGAATCAAAGTGAATTTGTTAAGTTAAACTAAATGATTAATCGATGTGAATTAGTTAGGATTAATCGATGTGAATTAGTTAAGTTAAACTAAAGGATTAATCGATGTGAATTAGTTAAGTTAACTAAGTGGTTAATCGAAGTAAATTAGTTGAGTTAAACTAAGTAAACCGGCTAGAGTTAATCAACGTGAATTAACTAAGTTAAACTAAGTGGATTAGTTCAGTTAATTGAGACAAGTAAATCAAGTTAGGGTAAACCATTTGAGTTAACCAGTTAGAGTTAATCATTTGAGTTAACCAGTTTGAGTTGATCAGTTAGAGTTGATCAGTTAGAGTTGACCAGTTAAAGTTGACCAGTCAGAGTGGATCAGTTAGAGTTATCCAAGTAGAGTTAATCGAGTAGAGTTGTCGAATATCACATATCCGAAGTAGAGTTATCGAATATAGGGTATTCGAGAGAAGAATAATCGAATATAGTTTATTCGAGTGGAGAAATCAAATGTTATTCATTTGAGAAGAGTTATCGAATATAGTTTATTCGAGTGGAGAAAATCAAATGTTATTCATTTGAGAAGAGTTATCGAATATTATTCATTCGAAGAGTTAATCCGAAGGAGTTATTCGAAGTTAGCTAATCCAAAGGAGTTATTCGAAGTTAGCTAATCCAAAGGAGTTATTCGAAGTTAGTTAATCCAAAGGAGTTAGTCGAAGAGTTAATCGAATATAGTTATTCGAAAGAAGGTGTAAATCGAATATAGTTATTCGAGTAAAGTTAAAAGAGTTAATCGAATTTAGTTATTCGAAATGAGTTATTCGAATTTGATATTTGAATAGAGTTAAACACATTAGAGTGATTCAAATTACTTATTCAAATAGAGTTAAACACGTAAGAGTTAATTGAATATTAGTTATTCAATTAGAGTTAAATCGAATTTAGTTATTCGAAAGGAGTTAATCAATTTGAGTTAAGTTAATCGATTTGAATTAAGTTGAATCGAAATGGAGTAAATCGATTAGAATTAAGTAATCAAGTTAGAGTAAATCGAATATTGATTATTCGAAGGTAAGTTATTCGAATTAGTTATTCGAAGGAGTTAATCAAATGAGTTGATCCAAAGGAGTTAGTCGGATATTAGTTATTCGAATAGAGTTAAAGGAGTTATCGATTTTATTTTGATCGAAAGGAGTTATCGATTAGTAAATCGAAAGGCGATTTTCGAATATAGCATATTCAAAAGAAAGAGATCGAATATTGTTTAGTCGAAAGAGAGAGATTTCGAATATGAGTTATTCGAAGAGAGATAATCGAATATAGGTTATTCGAAGAAGAGTTAATCAAATAGAGATTACTCGGAAGAGAGTTATACGTCGAATTCGATTATAGCGAATTCGGGAAAGTACTATTTACTTTCCAGGGTTTAAATCAAGATTTAGTTATTGATTTAGAAATTAGGTGTCTGTTAAATTATTCGAGTTAGGAGATAAAGTTATAATTTAGGTTAGACATTGCAGAAGTAGGAATTATAACGTTATAGTTATAATCAAACGTTTTCATATAAGAAGTAGATTCGTAACCTGAATCCGAAAATTTGCGTAAACAGATGATTGGAAAAAGTGAGTGACGAGCTTCATCTATTTCACAGTAAAGGACGTTGTTCAATTAAGGTCTGAGAGGTAATTATACCCCAACTTGATTGACTTCAGAATTGACAAAGGAATAGTTGTGGTTCGATAGAAAAGGTTGATTTGAAATATAGTTAAGTAATAAGCGATTAATGGATTAAGCGTAACGATGTTTTATACAACGTTCATTGGAAATCCGTAAATGAGTTTTGGAAACGTTTTCCAAATATAGTCAGATATGTTTTCTCAACATAGAAAATGAAATGTTTTCATGATAAGAATTTAAGAAATAGAGTTAAGCAAATTCAGAAACTGACTGGAGAGGGTAAGTTGAACGGTTTTCTAAGTGACGATCTGATGTTGGTTCCGACCTTCCGGATTGATACTTAGAGAATTGTTCTCATACTAGTTACAGTTAGGGACTGATGGTTGCGAAATAATAGTGATGTGAAATTAAGCTATGGAAATGTTTTCCAATGATTAATAACGGATATTTTCTAAATATATGAATTAAGGAAATATGAACATATGATGATTGATCGATCAAATTTCCATTTGGAAATAAGATCGTTGTTTGTACACCGACATGTTTTCATTTGATAGTTGAATCACAGACTATCAAGGTTTTTACCATTTTAACGTTGTTAATATGGAGAGACCGGTTGGATTATTATCCAAAGAACCACTCTGTATTGGCATAAGCGTTGCGAGCAATATCTGCCAAAGATAAATTGAAGACGGAGTAAAGTGCAAGGGCTGTTGTATAAGTCTTAGATAATAGTGACTAAGATGGGTATACTGAATAGTTCCTTCGGTTTGTCCAGTCCCAGGACAACGTATATGGAAGAAGGTCTGACAGAGTATATCCAATGGATCGCGTAAGTTGATCTGTTCAAACGTATTCACGTTTGGTGGCGGAGGAATTCGTTTCTCTTAGCTGTATACCCGTGATATTTTTGGATAAGTCAATTTGTGATTTGGCGGGTATGACGATGTGGCATTCAAAGTGAATGGTGATCAGATGTTCTGAAGATAGACGTAGTTTCTGGCTTCACACCAGGAAGTAACAAAAGTTGGGCTAGGCAGCATGGCTAGTTGGGTCATTCCCAAGCAGGGTGTATTGTCACCGATCTAGGGAATATCCATATTTATACTTCTCTTTGATTCTGTATCTTCGGATGACGGTTTGATGGCCTATAACCGTGGTGGCAATATATTCGCGACACTCAAGCTAAATGAGTGAGCGGTCATGTGTGGCCGGGTTGCAAGACGTTCTTGTTGAACCTGCAGTGTATCACCTCTAGAGTACACTGATCAGAAGGTGCTCCCATTGTAACGAACCGGGATTTTCGACTCCGAAAATCAACATCAAACTACCATGTTGACTATTCAGACATCGAACATTCCAGATCATTTATAGAAAGAAGTTAGAGGGTGAGATAAGAAAGAAAGAAATATTAGAATAGAAGAAGAAGAAACACCACAACACAGAGTCTCACATCGCAGCGGAACAAAATATAATACAGAAATAATCTTTATTGAAAGCTTTAAAACACTTACAGTATCAGAGTACATCATACCATGGGACAGTTATAATAGCCTGTTCCCATATACAACACACAGCGGAATAGTAGTAATATCATACGTCTGGACTCTTCCAGCTCGTCTCTTCATAGCAGTCGATAACCTGAACCTGTACAACCCGGTCTAACCCGAGCATTTACAAAACACCGGGTCAGTCTGGTGAACCAGAGTGAGATAAACTCGCACAGTAATAAGGGTAAATCATCCAATCATGATTTTAAAGTTTAAAATCTTTTCAAAAGAAAAGGATGATCGTAAGACCAAATCCACACATAAACACGGACGGTTTTTACCTTACGATAACCCAAACCACTTTTGAAATCAATATCTTTTCTGATATTATAATAATGTCTAAATACAAGTAAATAGAATCTAGTAGAACGCTTGCATCTCACGCTCCACATATATAGTATACAATCAAAACCGCAGGCGCTTATTGGAGATTGGATTCCAACTTGACAAGGTATGGGTCCACCTTCCGCACGTGTATCTCTAGAGACGAATACACTGGGTTCAACAAGAACTTCTTGCAACCCGGCCCTTACATGACCGACCACTCATTTCGCTTGAGTGTATCGAATGTATACCACCGACGGTTGGGATCAGCAACCGTCTGCCCGAAAAGGGACAGCATCGAAACATAGATTAAAGAAGCAAATAGGATTTCCTCTAGATAGGTGATCATACACCCTAATGGGAGCGACCCACATAGCCATGCTGCCTGCCCGATTTTTGTCATTTCCCGGTTGATGAGGCTTGAGGCCAGAATTAACTCTTGAACATCTGGTCGTCATTCACTTTGAATGCCACATCGTCAGATCCGTAAGATATCACTAATTGACGTCCACAAAAATACTCTAGCTGAAAGCTAGAGAATGGCAATTCCCTGCCAACAACTATCGTACGTTTGAAGAAATCAACGTACGTGATCCCTCGGAAATACTCTGTCAGACATTCGTCCATACACGTCATCCAGGAACAGGATGAACCGAAGGCACTCTCCTACCGCATCCATATAGGAATCACCCCATGGATCAGTAGCGAGAAGTCCTTGCACTCGTGGATTCCAACCACGACCGAACCACAGTTTATCTCTGGCCGCTAAACCCGAGATTCTTAGCAGTTCCTCCGCTTATGAAGATCCACGGTCTTCAATGCTCCATCTCGACCGTCTTCAAATATCTTCACGTATTTGTTGGTCGGAATGGTTTTCGAATGTAAATTCGATCCCGGTCTTTCCATACCAACAATCGTATTGGTCAGGTTTGATAGTCGGTGTTTTAACTATCAAAATATACAGTGTTTCAAACATGACACTCCAATGAGTTTACTGGTCTAGTATTCAGCATCACTTGGCCTTTAATTAAACTGATTTACTTTTGTTAAATTGAAACTTCTAATTCTTTAATATTCAAAAATACGATATTTGAATAACTCTAATTGATTAATTAATATTCGTCTTAACTCCATTCGCTTGACTCTAGATCACAGCGATCACAATGGTTACGCCTGATTCCCTCAGGAAACATCCGACCGCCGTAGGCTATCTGCAGCCCTGCGAATTACGCTAGCAGTCGTACGCAATGGCAACTTTTCCCAATAATTATGTTTGGCTAATTCTATCTCAAAAAAAAAATCTCCTTTTTACTAGATCTCGCTTTCAAATAACGTTAATGTAAAATTAACGTCTTAACACTTTGAATCTCACTTAAAACCTCTGGTTTATAATAAACCCTTTTTATCGTAATCTCCTTTCACTTAATTCATATAATTGAGTACGTTTATTTCCTTTCACCATTTAATTGGCTTGCATCTCACATTCGGTAACTTTTTAAATGAATTCCCATTTAAAAATATTTTCCTAAATTTATCATTAATTAAAATAATAACTCATTTCAAACATTAACTACTTTAGAAGTTAATCCCTTTATTAACAAAAATATTAAATCCCTTTTAAATCCTTATTTAAATTCAAACAATATTCGTTAACCATTTTAGTCCAAACACATTAACTTGATAAACAATTCTAATTCCAAACGGTCGATTTAATTAACTCAAAAACTTGATTATCTCATTAACCGATTTCAACAATCCTCGCTTTAAATAAATTAATTAAAAATATAATTAATTTAGATAGATTCTAATTATTTGTTTTCCTTACAAAACAAATTCTCAAGGTTTAACCATTTAATTCATTTCTTATTCTTCCACTGGTAAATCTGATTAACATCAGCATTTGCTTTGCAAAATAACTTCATACAAATCAAAGTCTTAAACAAATAAAATATTTATTTATTTCTCTTAAATAACTTTTATTCAAATAATATAATTCAAATCTAACTCTGGTTATAAAATAAATTTTATAACCTCAACTCTATCGATTCACCTGACGGTGAATCAATATCTATAACTCGATTGGTTCTAAAGGCCATACACTGCCAAACACTTAACCAATATCACCCATTGGTTTAAACCAAACAGATGTTGAATATCCAGTCAATAATCAACCATCAAATCAATCACACAAACAGATTAGTTCATATATGATAATATGAAAATAAATAATACATTTGAGGAATCCGGTTGGATCCCCCCAACCTGTTCTTCTCTGTATTCAAAACGGTTATCACAAATCAGGTCAAACAATTCCATTCAACTGATATATCATAGCAAATAGCAACCATTTTATATCAACTAACCAACAAAACATTTTCATCAGTTCATCCAGTTCAAACGAAAACACGTTTATTTTATAAACGTGACCAACCAAGGTGAGTCACCTTTATTGGAACCAATCGTTAAAAATAACGATTTGGTACTTCACTGAAATTAAACACAGTTTAATTTCATCAGTTAAATCAACAGTTAAATAGATAACTAGCAAAGCAGTCAACCAAAATAAAAACACCCAATTTATATAAAATATAAAAAGGGTAACTGAGTGAGTTTAACTCACCTTAATTTCCATTGAAGCGGTTTACTTTAAAGACTTCCAGCTGCAATTAACTATGTCCGTTCAAATTCCATTATATTATGCCCATGATATGGTTTCAACATTCCTTGTTTTGTTGGGTTCTGTGTGTACATATGATCCGGTTATACACATTATTTATGTGATAAATTTAAACCAATATAATTATATAATTTCTTTATTTTATTCTTAAAACAAAACTTCCAAACTGATTCTCGTTTTAACTCACCTGATTTTTCCTATTATGGTCACGGAAATAAAACAATGAGGAACTTTACAACCTCTCTGAACCGCATGTTTAACTCAAACAGTCATATTAAACTTTTTTTTTTGCAGATTTGGCATGTGAAAAGAAATATCCTACTCGCCTATAAGACTACTGCTACTTGTTACTATATTATATTGTTCACTTTGAATACGTTAGGATTAGGCACTTTCAAATCAACGTTATACGTTTAAAAGGGTGCTTAATTACCTTAACTTGATTAGGATAGGGTTAAACAGTCATTAGTAAATTTATAAATAAACCAGGCATGTATAGGTGAGTACTGTTCACCTTCTTTCCCATTCCCGCTCCAAAGACCGTCCGCCTGAACCTCATCAGAACCGCCCCAGTCCCCTCCCCATGCATGAACACCGTACCCTCCTTCTTCATCCACGCATCAACCCATTTCAGCTCCGACCCCGAGAACCGCGGCCACCATCTTCCGCTGAACGGATCCAGCCCACCACCAGTGTTCCGTCCATCCCTACATACCACCACACCAGATCCCACTCTCGAACCCCTGGGTCATGCTTGCGCCAATCTACTCCCTCCTCGATCCGACAGCATCGAAAGCCCCGCTTCACGTCATTCTCCTCCATGCAGCGTACCCACAGCTAGCAGCTCGGCTCGCCACACTCCGCATGTAGCCGCTTCAGGTCACTAGCGTCTGCTCAGCCCATGTCGCGATCGAACTCATCACACCCGAGACAGCATATACCCTGACGTTGTTTGTGGATTTTGATTAAAAGAAAACATGGCTAGCGTTGTATTTGCTGGGAAGAAAAGGATATTCATGAATATTACGGTTGAGAGGAAGAGTTGCTTCCCTAGAAAGAACAACTACATGATGCTATTTATAGGCAAAGATGGTTTGGGGATCACGAAAGAAACAGTACAAGGAGTAAATGTGGCCGTCACGTTTTATGGTAGGTTGCACATCAGTGTAGCTGTGGGCTTTGCATTTCTTAGCTTGTCATGTCTTCATTTCTTAGGTCTGTGGGATGACTTAGGTCGGCCGAGGTGAAAGCGAAATGAAGTATTACCGGAGAGGAGGAAATAGGTAGCTGCATGTGCGTGTCCTGCCTTGTACCATATGGTAGCTGTGCATGTCTATTGATGGGTAGATGAGTAGGGTATCGGCTGCTTTGACCAAAATATATGCATAGGTTAGAGAGTTTGAAAAGACGGATCAGGCATTGAGTTTTCAATTCGATGGAAGATGAAAGATTTATGGCAGTGCTTTCACTTCAATGATGTATAGAACAATTTATTTTTTAGTTGAAAGAGTACGGTTTTTATTAGCCGATACTTCATCCCCAAGTAACGCGATAATATTACTGTAAATGGTTTCTGTTTACTGATAAAAAAGCTAATCTTGGTGTAAAAAGGTATTCCGGACCCAATGAGACAAGTTTCGTCGTAATCCGAGGTCGTATGAAAAAAATTCCTTTATGAAACCAGAAATGAACACGCGTTTAATTTTTCTACGATCACCAGATAAATCAAATCCACTTGAAACTGCGAACATCGACAATAACTTTTCGATACGAACCCAACGACACTAATTTCGTCGCATTCTGAGACTGTTGCCCCGGTAGGCTGTCTTTACCCTGAACCGCCATACCCTTTTTAACACCAAATTTTCCGGTCTCTAAAAATAACAAACTATATACTTATTCTGACTCTAATCGACGATACGAACTCAACGGAACTGGTTTCATGGCTTAATTCGATCGTCTGCTCCAGTTACACTCAAATATCCCTTTATTTATTTAAATGCGCGCTATAGAATTTGAACGACGTTTATGGCTACCGTGACCACATACGATATCGGTTTGCCACGCAACTCAACACCATGCAATAATTTAACGTTATGGTCCCAATGAAACTGGTTTCATCGAAAACAGAGTCCGTTTGCAAAACGGCTAATTTAAAGGCCTATAATTAAATAACGGTTTTCCATAGCGACTATTTCAAAATTTGATTTAGCCACAACTATCAAACTATAACACGAAATCTGGATTTTTCTCTTTCATATGAAAATTATCGTCAATACGGTTCCAATGTGTCTTGTTTCACAGAAATCCGACTTATATCGAATCCTGTATTTTCAGTTGAAGTTCAAAACTCCAATTTACGAACTGCACGCCATTTTCAAGCTCGAATTTATATTATATATAAATTATAACGTTCAACTTCGTTCTAAATAACGAATTCAATATTTAATTCCATTAATATTCCCAACATACTATTTAAAACTAATTTAAATGTTCATATTCAAATGGTCGAAAAACACGGGTCGTTACATTCTTCCCCCCTTAAAATAATTTCGTCCTCGAAATTGCTAAGGTAAGAAAGAACGTTATAAGCTCATTAATTTCAAATCTAATTTTATATTAAATTAGAAACCAATTCAATACTGTAAAAAAAATATCGAAAATTTTCTAACACTTTAAATTTCCGAAAAATTTCGCCAGCACCTCCTCTGTACGGCTCAATCGGTACAACTCCAACTCGCCTTTCTAGGCCTTCTCCAATCCAAAAGAAAATGAAACAGCCAAACGGCTTGCCAAATAGGCTCACAAATCACTAAACCCATATAAAAATAAACGTGTACCTTTTTGTCGGGCATATCACTATATCCCTTCCGTCTGCTATCTTGTCAGCATATACAACTGCATTCCCCAAACGAAATTCCAATTTTATCCTCAAGACCAAATTCTTCATACATTCAAGCCAAATCCCATTCTTAACTCAGTTTCCATCCATTATCAATTCCAACTCTTAACTTACCAATCCACACCATTTCAGATTCCTGTCTCCCAATTCAAAATCTGATCCTACTTGATATATTATATCTCGATTTAATTTCCAATTAATTGGCTTCAAACAATTCATATTCGCTTTCACAATTTCTATTTAAATTTTGCCTTTTGTTCAAATAATTTCATTGGGAGTTTTTAAACAATTCAGCTCTTTCAAAAATCAAATATTCCTTTTCAGGATTCAAAACAACTTGTTTTTCTCAAAACAATTCAAACAAAATCTTTGGTAGTAATCCGTCACTTACCACTCGAAAATGAACACCGATGATGTCCGGATCATCATTGGAATCTATTTTCCAGCTATCGAAGTGAGTTCAATACTATGTCACTTATCAAAATCATATTCAACATTTACATTTTGAAATCTATTTCAAAATATCCTTTTCAAGGCTTGTAAAACGATTTAAAATCTCCCAGGATCTTAAAATTCTTATATATTCAATCCCTATTCATTTCAAACACTTTTCCCACATTCAGGAATTTAAATTCCAATTTTTTTGATTTAGATTTCAGATTTAATTCATCTGATTCCATATTATACGAATTCTAATTGGTTATTTATATAACCATTTCAATTATAATCTTATTCGATTATAATAACAAACAACACATCACATATATTATGATATTTCCAACATATATATTTCCTTTATATCAAAATATAATTTGGGTAAAATTATTTCATTTACCCTCTTTTCAAAACATATCGTGTCGAATTATTCTGTTCAAGAGTTTAGAAACAATTATCGACACAGTTTGCATTACTGTATCGACCAGAATTCATAAACTACTCGACAAACCAATCAACACAATATAAACAGTTTTTATATCAATTTACAAATACGCGCTCATATATATATACTCAACTCAATCTAGGGTATTGCTAACCCCATCTATACTGAGTCACGCCACAGAGCCAAGGTAATCACTTAACCTATAGCTCCGATACCACTGTAACGAACCGGGATTTTCGACTCCGAAAATCAACATCAAACTACCATGTTGACTATTCAGACATCGAACATTCCAGATCATTTATAGAAAGAAGTTAGAGGGTGAGATAAGAAAGAAAGAAATATTAGAATAGAAGAAGAAGAAACACCACAACACAGAGTCTCACATCGCAGCGGAACAAAATATAATACAGAAATAATCTTTATTGAAAGCTTTAAAACACTTACAGTATCAGAGTACATCATACCATGGGACAGTTATAATAGCCTGTTCCCATATACAACACACAGCGGAATAGTAGTAATATCATACGTCTGGACTCTTCCAGCTCGTCTCTTCATAGCAGTCGATAACCTGAACCTGTACAACCCGGTCTAACCCGAGCATTTACAAAACACCGGGTCAGTCTGGTGAACCAGAGTGAGATAAACTCGCACAGTAATAAGGGTAAATCATCCAATCATGATTTTAAAGTTTAAAATCTTTTCAAAAGAAAAGGATGATCGTAAGACCAAATCCACACATAAACACGGACGGTTTTTACCTTACGATAACCCAAACCACTTTTGAAATCAATATCTTTTCTGATATTATAATAATGTCTAAATACAAGTAAATAGAATCTAGTAGAACGCTTGCATCTCACGCTCCACATATATAGTATACAATCAAAACCGCAGGCGCTTATTGGAGATTGGATTCCAACTTGACAAGGTATGGGTCCACCTTCCGCACGTGTATCTCTAGAGACGAATACACTGGGTTCAACAAGAACTTCTTGCAACCCGGCCCTCACATGACCGACCACTCATTTCGCTTGAGTGTATCGAATGTATACCACCGACGGTTGGGATCAGCAACCGTCTGCCCGAAAAGGGACAGCATCGAAACATAGATTAAAGAAGCAAATAGGATTTCCTCTAGATAGGTGATCATACACCCTAATGGGAGCGACCCACATAGCCATGCTGCCTGCCCGATTTTTGTCATTTCCCGGTTGATGAGGCTTGAGGCCAGAATTAACTCTTGAACATCTGGTCGTCATTCACTTTGAATGCCACATCGTCAGATCCGTCAGATATCACTAATTGACGTCCACAAAAATACTCTAGCTGAAAGCTAGAGAATGGCAATTCCCTGCCAACAACTATCGTACGTTTGAAGAAATCAACGTACGTGATCCCTCGGAAATACTCTGTCAGACATTCGTCCATACACGTCATCCAGGAACAGGATGAACCGAAGGCACTCTCCTACCGCATCCATATAGGAATCACCCCATGGATCAGTAGCGAGAAGTCCTTGCACTCGTGGATTCCAACCACGACCGAACCACAGTTTATCTCTGGCCGCTAAACCCGAGATTCTTAGCAGTTCCTCCGCTTATGAAGATCCACGGTCTTCAATGCTCCATCTCGACCGTCTTCAAATATCTTCACGTATTTGTTGGTCGGAATGGTTTTCGAATGTAAATTCGATCCCGGTCTTTCCATACCAACAATCGTATTGGTCAGGTTTGATAGTCGGTGTTTTAACTATCAAAATATACAGTGTTTCAAACATGACACTCCAATGAGTTTACTGGTCTAGTATTCAGCATCACTTGGCCTTTAATTAAACTGATTTACTTTTGTTAAATTGAAACTTCTAATTCTTTAATATTCAAAAATACGATATTTGAATAACTCTAATTGATTAATTAATATTCGTCTTAACTCCATTCGCTTGACTCTAGATCACAGCGATCACAATGGTTACGCCTGATTCCCTCAGGAAACATCCGACCGCCGTAGGCTATCTGCAGCCCTGCGAATTACGCTAGCAGTCGTACGCAATGGCAACTTTTCCCAATAATTATGTTTGGCTAATTCTATCTCAAAAAAAAAAATCTCCTTTTTACTAGATCTCGCTTTCAAATAACGTTAATGTAAAATTAACGTCTTAACACTTTGAATCTCACTTAAAACCTCTGGTTTATAATAAACCCTTTTTATCGTAATCTCCTTTCACTTAATTCATATAATTGAGTACGTTTATTTCCTTTCACCATTTAATTGGCTTGCATCTCACATTCGGTAACTTTTTAAATGAATTCCCATTTAAAAATATTTTCCTAAATTTATCATTAATTAAAATAATAACTCATTTCAAACATTAACTACTTTAGAAGTTAATCCCTTTATTAACAAAAATATTAAATCCCTTTTAAATCCTTATTTAAATTCAAACAATATTCGTTAACCATTTTAGTCCAAACACATTAACTTGATAAACAATTCTAATTCCAAACGGTCGATTTAATTAACTCAAAAACTTGATTATCTCATTAACCGATTTCAACAATCCTCGCTTTAAATAAATTAATTAAAAATATAATTAATTTAGATAGATTCTAATTATTTGTTTTCCTTACAAAACAAATTCTCAAGGTTTAACCATTTAATTCATTTCTTATTCTTCCACTGGTAAATCTGATTAACATCAGCATTTGCTTTGCAAAATAACTTCATACAAATCAAAGTCTTAAACAAATAAAATATTTATTTATTTCTCTTAAATAACTTTTACTCAAATAATATAATTCAAATCTAACTCTGGTTATAAAATAAATTTTATAACCTCAACTCTATCGATTCACCTGACGGTGAATCAATATCTATAACTCGATTGGTTCTAAAGGCCATACACTGCCAAACACTTAACCAATATCACCCATTGGTTTAAACCAAACAGATGTTGAATATCCAGTCAATAATCAACCATCAAATCAATCACACAAACAGATTAGTTCATATATGATAATATGAAAATAAATAATACATTTGAGGAATCCGGTTGGATCCCCCCAACCTGTTCTTCTCTGTATTCAAAACGGTTATCACAAATCAGGTCAAACAATTCCATTCAACTGATATATCATAGCAAATAGCAACCATTTTATATCAACTAACCAACAAAACATTTTCATCAGTTCATCCAGTTCAAACGAAAACACGTTTATTTTATAAACGTGACCAACCAAGGTGAGTCACCTTTATTGGAACCAATCGTTAAAAATAACGATTTGGTACTTCACTGAAATTAAACACAGTTTAATTTCATCAGTTAAATCAACAGTTAAATAGATAACTAGCAAAGCAGTCAACCAAAATAAAAACACCCAATTTATATAAAATATAAAAAGGGTAACTGAGTGAGTTTAACTCACCTTAATTTCCATTGAAGCGGTTTACTTTAAAGACTTCCAGCTGCAATTAACTATGTCCGTTCAAATTCCATTATATTATGCCCATGATATGGTTTCAACATTCCTTGTTTTGTTGGGTTCTGTGTGTACATATGATCCGGTTATACACATTATTTATGTGATAAATTTAAACCAATATAATTATATAATTTCTTTATTTTATTCTTAAAACAAAACTTCCAAACTGATTCTCGTTTTAACTCACCTGATTTTTCCTATTATGGTCACGGAAATAAAACAATGAGGAACTTTACAACCTCTCTGAACCGCATGTTTAACTCAAACAGTCATATTAAACTTTTTTTTTTGCAGATTTGGCATGTGAAAAGAAATATCCTACTCGCCTATAAGACTACTGCTACTTGTTACTATATTATATTGTTCACTTTGAATACGTTAGGATTAGGCACTTTCAAATCAACGTTATACGTTTAAAAGGGTGCTTAATTACCTTAACTTGATTAGGATAGGGTTAAACAGTCATTAGTAAATTTATAAATAAATCAGGCATGTATAGGTGAGTACTGTTCACCTTCTTTCCCATTCCCGCTCCAAAGACCGTCCGCCTGAACCTCATCAGAACCGCCCCAGTCCCCTCCCCATGCATGAACACCGTACCCTCCTTCTTCATCCACGCATCAACCCATTTCAGCTCCGACCCCGAGAACCGCGGCCACCATCTTCCGCTGAACGGATCCAGCCCACCACCAGTGTTCCGTCCATCCCTACATACCACCACACCAGATCCCACTCTCGAACCCCTGGGTCATGCTTGCGCCAATCTACTCCCTCCTCGATCCGACAGCATCGAAAGCCCCGCTTCACGTCATTCTCCTCCATGCAGCGTACCCACAGCTAGCAGCTCGGCTCGCCACACTCCGCATGTAGCCGCTTCAGGTCACTAGCGTCTGCTCAGCCCATGTCGCGATCGAACTCATCACACCCGAGACAGCATATACCCTGACGTTGTTTGTGGATTTTGATTAAAAGAAAACATGGCTAGCGTTGTATTTGCTGGGAAGAAAAGGATATTCATGAATATTACGGTTGAGAGGAAGAGTTGCTTCCCTAGAAAGAACAACTACATGATGCTATTTATAGGCAAAGATGGTTTGGGGATCACGAAAGAAACAGTACAAGGAGTAAATGTGGCCGTCACGTTTTATGGTAGGTTGCACATCAGTGTAGCTGTGGGCTTTGCATTTCTTAGCTTGTCATGTCTTCATTTCTTAGGTCTGTGGGATGACTTAGGTCGGCCGAGGTGAAAGCGAAATGAAGTATTACCGGAGAGGAGGAAATAGGTAGCTGCATGTGCGTGTCCTGCCTTGTACCATATGGTAGCTGTGCATGTCTATTGATGGGTAGATGAGTAGGGTATCGGCTGCTTTGACCAAAATATATGCATAGGTTAGAGAGTTTGAAAAGACGGATCAGGCATTGAGTTTTCAATTCGATGGAAGATGAAAGATTTATGGCAGTGCTTTCACTTCAATGATGTATAGAACAATTTATTTTTTAGTTGAAAGAGTACGGTTTTTATTAGCCGATACTTCATCCCCAAGTAACGCGATAATATTACTGTAAATGGTTTCTGTTTACTGATAAAAAAGCTAATCTTGGTGTAAAAAGGTATTCCGGACCCAATGAGACAAGTTTCGTCGTAATCCGAGGTCGTATGAAAAAAATTCCTTTATGAAACCAGAAATGAACACGCGTTTAATTTTTCTACGATCACCAGATAAATCAAATCCACTTGAAACTGCGAACATCGACAATAACTTTTCGATACGAACCCAACGACACTAATTTCGTCGCATTCTGAGACTGTTGCCCCGGTAGGCTGTCTTTACCCTGAACCGCCATACCCTTTTTAACACCAAATTTTCCGGTCTCTAAAAATAACAAACTATATACTTATTCTGACTCTAATCGACGATACGAACTCAACGGAACTGGTTTCATGGCTTAATTCGATCGTCTGCTCCAGTTACACTCAAATATCCCTTTATTTATTTAAATGCGCGCTATAGAATTTGAACGACGTTTATGGCTACCGTGACCACATACGATATCGGTTTGCCACGCAACTCAACACCATGCAATAATTTAACGTTATGGTCCCAATGAAACTGGTTTCATCGAAAACAGAGTCCGTTTGCAAAACGGCTAATTTAAAGGCCTATAATTAAATAACGGTTTTCCATAGCGACTATTTCAAAATTTGATTTAGCCACAACTATCAAACTATAACACGAAATCTGGATTTTTCTCTTTCATATGAAAATTATCGTCAATACGGTTCCAATGTGTCTTGTTTCACAGAAATCCGACTTATATCGAATCCTGTATTTTCAGTTGAAGTTCAAAACTCCAATTTACGAACTGCACGCCATTTTCAAGCTCGAATTTATATTATATATAAATTATAACGTTCAACTTCGTTCTAAATAACGAATTCAATATTTAATTCCATTAATATTCCCAACATACTATTTAAAACTAATTTAAATGTTCATATTCAAATGGTCGAAAAACACGGGTCGTTACACCCATACCTTGTCTGTTGGAATCCATTCTCCGATAAGCGCCCTGCGGTTTATGATTTTATACTATGTATGTAGAACGTGAGATGCAAGCGTTTCTGCTAGATTGATACCTATTTGTACTTAGACATTATTATAATATCACAATGATATTGCTTGTCAAAGTTGTTCAGATACTCATAAGGAAAAACCCGTTCCGTATTTACGGCGTGGTCTTATGACATACCCTATACCTGTTTTAAACTATTTTACTCATACCAGTCCCATGACTGACCCGGAGTTTACTTTGTTGTTTTCCCTAAACTCTTGGGTGCCTAAATTTGTACGGGCAGTCAAGTAGTCGGGATTTACAGATATACATGGAGAGCTTGGAGCAGGAGACTTCAAGATTCTATAGCTATAGTTATTTCCGCTGTGTTGTAAGTGTTGTACTCTGATAAGTGTTATTGTATATATATAACTGTTTACTTCAAAGTTATGTTATATATTATATGTTATTCGTTCCGCTGTGAGATTCGTGTTACTCTGATGATTCTGATGTTCTTCTTCTTCTTCTATTCTATTAGTTCTACCTTTTCTTTCTCACCTTCTAAATTCTTTCACTAACGTCTCGGAATTTCCGACTCTCGAGGAGTCGGAAATTTCCAGCCGTTACAACCACATTTTATTCCATGCCATGATTAAACTACCGTTAATATCTCGAAGTAGCTAGAACTTACATAGCGTGGCAAGAGGGCTAGGAGTATGAATCATTTTGACGAAGAAAGGTGGTTCCTTTGATGAAGAACCGTCATGAAATCGCCATAGCAACGTTGATCCACTCCCTTGATTTGATGTAGCAAGCTAGCACCTTAGATTCGGATCTTGTTTGAATGCATAGTCTCTAGGAATTGGAGATGGAGGCCATGATCACTCGACATTTGGGCAGCACTTCGTGGGATGAGTGAATTATGAGAGGTTTAGGGTAGGCTTAGGGTCTTTTTATAGAGATCAGGAGTAGTTTAGGCCGTTAGATTAACCCTAGGATAGATCCCAGCCCTCAAAAATCGTCACAAGCCTCCAAAACAAGACACAGGAGCCAAAATAAGTGCACCTGGCCGACCAGGCAGGTCGACCCCCAGGTCGACCCTGGGGTCGACTCCCCAGTCGACCTGGCCCTACCTAGGTCGACTCCCAGGTCGACCCCAGGGTCCACCTGGTTCTGGCAGGATTTTTCCCGCCTAGCCTGATTTCTAAAAATTTGAAATCTGTTTTGAATTCTGATTTTTCGTGAAACTTCCGAAGGCCATATCTCGGTCATACGGACTCCGATTTACGAAATTTCGGATTCTATTTCGCGTATTTTTCCGAGACGAACGCAATGGCATAGCCTGTTTCTCCTGATTCAGATTTTAACATTTAATTCTTCCTTGATTCTTGGCTTAACACGTTGTTAAAATTTGGGTTGTTACAGTTTATTTTGATAGTTAGATAACCGACTATCAAATCTTTCCAATACAATTGTTGGTACAGAAAGACCGGGATCGAATTCATATTCGAAAACCATTCTGACCAATAAATACATGAAGATATCAGAAGATGATCAAGATGGAGCGTTGTAGACCGTAGATTTTTGTAAATGGAAGAACCACTAACATTCTTTGCCTTGTAAGCAGAGATAAGCTGTGATTCTATCATGATTGGAATCTACGGATTACAAGGACTATTCGCTACTGATCCTTGGGATGATTCCTATAAGGGATGTAGGAGAGTACCTTCGGTTCATCCTGTTCCTGGATGACTCATATGGGCAGATGTCTGACATAGTATTTCCAAAAGGATCACGTACGTTGATTTCTTCAAATGTTCCATAGTTGGGTAGCTCCCAACTAGATTATTTTTGTGGACGTCAATTAGTGATATCTAGCGGATCTGTCGATGTGGCATTAAAAGTGAATGGTGACCAGATGTCCAGAAGATAATTCAAAACTCAAGCCTCACAACCGGGAAATGAAAAAAATCGGGCAGGTAGCGTGGCTATGTGGGTCACTTCCATTAGGGTGTATAATCACCTACCTAGAGAAATTCCATTTCCTTCTTCAATCTATTTCGATGCTATCACTTTTGAGAAATGGTGGTTTGAGCCCAACCGTAGGTGATATACATTCGACGCACTCAAGCGAAATGAGTGGTCGGTCATGCGTGGGCCGGGTTGCAAGACATTCTTGTTGAACCCAGTGTATTCCTCTCTAAAGATACACTATCGGTAGATGGTTCCATACCTTGCCAAAATCTAAATCCAATCTCCAATAAGCTCCCGCGGTTTTGATTGTATACTATATATATGGAGCGTGAGATGCAAGTGTTCCGCTAGATTGATATTTACTTGTATTTAGACACTATTATAATATCAGAGAAGATATTGATTTCATAAATGTTTTGGGTTATCGTAAGGTAAAAACCATCCGTATTTATGTGTGGATTTGGTCTTACAATTATCCTTTTCTTTCGGAAAGATTTTTGACTTTAAAATCAAGTTGGATGATCTCCCCCTAAATTTAGTGAATTTTTCTCACTCTGGTTCACCAGACTGACCCGGTGTTTTGAAAATGCTCGGGTTAGAGCGGGTTGTACAGGTCCAGGTAGACGGATGCTACGAATCCCAGAAGATGTGTTGGAGGAGTTATGATATATGTTATGGTTATGATCCCGCTGTGTTGTATATGAGGACATGTTATTATAACTGTCCAGATGTGTGATGTACTCTGATGATTGTAAGTATTTATAAAGCTCTCAGTAAAGATTTATTTCTGTACTGTATTTTGTTCCACTGCGATCTGAGACTCTAATTCTATGTTGTGTTGGTTCTTCTTCTATTCTAATATTTATTTCTTTCTTATCGCACCCTCTAATTTCTTTCTAATAACTATCCAGTGTTTTAGGTGTTTGGAAGATCGGCATGGGATATGAAATTGTATTTATGTCGATTTTCGAGGCTGAAAATCCTTGGGTCGTTATAAAAATATTTAAACAGCAATATTTATCCAACAAAACACAATTACATGTTTTTTCAATGCCAATTTTTATAAATTTAATTTGTTTCATTCCATTTGTATATAATTCAAATTTCTGAATGTCAGTATTTAGTTTAGTAACCTTATTATATGCATAATCTCTTTCATATACGTTTATAAGTCATTCAATAGTTATTCCAAATTTACACATACTCTAATATTAGAAAAATGTATAAACATTAACGTGCTCAATTTACTCAACTCAACTTATTCAAAAATTTCAAAACCGGTTTAACTCATTAATACTCAAATTCTATATTCTAAACATACATTACATTAGTATTTTAATTCTAAATCGCGTGAACTACCAAATCGCGATTCTTTTTGAAAATTTGACTTACGCATATCTTAAAATCTACAAGTAGAAAACTAAATTTTTCTCTTTTGTTAGGAAACTATATTCCAATAGATCCGGAAGATTTTTATTTTAAATAATTCCAACTTATTTTGGATCATATACATTTATTTAACTTCAAGTCGAAAAATTACGAATTGTTGCCACGCGACAAACTCATTTTAATTAATTTAATTAATTCTTTCACACTTTATTAAGTTTATGGATTATAAACCTATTCCCTTATGTTTTCACATAAACTCGTTAAACATTCATATTTAACTTGGAAATATCGATCATCCTAAATCGTCGTACATCCAACCATTAGTACCAATACATTTAATTCATAACCAAAACTATTCGCTTAATTAGCTTATTTTAGTGGTTATATTTATTTATTTTACCCATTTCATTAATTTATGCCTTCATAGTTTCTCTTTTCATTCACTTCCACACCATTTCCATTTTACTTATATGACTTGATTTTTATTTGCATATTAATCATCATTAGCAAATAAATTTACGCCTATGTTTTTTATCTTTCTATTTACATTCATTTTTCTATTTCATAGTATTTCCCTTTGATACTAACCTCATTTGTAGATTACTTAAGATATCCCATTTCACATTACCATAAATTAAGAATTCAACATTATTATAGCCATAGATTCATTTAATTAGTTTATTTCATTGGTTCAGTCTACTTACTTTACTTAGTTGAATTCATTTTCACCACAAAACTAAGTATACTCCATTTAGTCATGAATTAAGTTTTATTCATTTCTGTAAACCATCCATTTATTTCACATTTTTTATTTACCACTACTTGTATTTGAAATTTTCTTATTCCCATAACATTTTAAACTTCTTATATTTTGGTAAGTTTTATTATTTTATAGAAAGAAGTAAAGTGTTCTACAAGTTCAACTATTGTCCAATCTATTTCAGTTTCACCATTGCACATTCCTTAGAGTTTACTTTATTTTATAATACTTATGTTCATTTTATTTATTTATTTATTTCAAAATTCAGAGGTTCCAAAATTTTAAGTTTAATTCACTTGATTAATTATTCGAGAATTAAGGATTCAACTTTAGATTCATTTCCAAATCAACTTTAAAATATTATATATATTGTATCTTTTATACCAAATTGTACTATAAAAGATTTAAATGAAACTCAATTTCTCAAAACAAAGTATAAAAGTTCTAAGTGGTCTCCCCCACTCGGACCCTTGAAAATAAACATCGATGATGCTTGCACTCGTCACCGAAATCATTTCCAAAGACAATAAGGGAATACACATGTATTTCCTTTCAATCATTTGAAAACAATTTCTGTATGAAACTACTTTTAAAATATAATATATTATTTTAAAATCATTTGCAAATCTATACTTCAAAAGCACCCGAATTTGAATCCATAATTTCATATTTGTATTCATTCTAATTCATTACCAATTAGTTTAAAATATTTTTTTCTTAAAATCTTTCGGTGGTCAATAGTTTAAAATATACTGACTAATCAAATAAAAAAAGATGATAATCGAAGATTATCATCTCCTAACACCCACATAATTAAAGTTAATAGATTTTCAAAGGTAATTATTAATCCAAAACAATATTATATCAGTTTGTCTTGTTTGAGTTTTTAGAAATCTGTATCAATGCTTTGGCATCCCATGTACCAATAAGAATTCATAAATAATCCACAGAAACAAATTAATATAATAGAAAACCAATTTTATATTGAAATTACAATTACGCTCTCTCATATACACTCAAACTCATTCTAGGGTATTGCTACCCTATCTCTAATGAGTTAATCCCAAATAGAACTAAGTCAATCACTAAACCAATGCTCTGGTACCAACTGTAACAACCTAAACAGTTAAGCCGACAAGAATCCGCAAATGTTGACTCAAATAAATCAAAAAACACAGATATTTACTCGGACTAATACAAGAAAAAGAAGAAACCAGAAAAACAGTTATAGAATCTCACAAGTAAGGACAAAATTTAATAAATAAATAACAATTCATGAAGTTGTTAAAACATACATTTGATTATACTTTACAACAATTATCAGAGTTAACTATCACACAACATACTAATATATGCAGTGGAAAAATACTAATAAATACGTCTGTTAAGCTCCATCTTCATCTTCATAACAATGTATTTGATAATAAGAAAACTCAGGCTGACCCGAGCATAAATAAAAAGATAAAAATAATCGGATCAGAACTAAAATATTCTCATACCAGTCAGAGATGATTACGGTAATTCACATCTCATATCCAATGTGTTCGTCAATGCAATAACTTAAAATATGTTACAAGAATTTCATTCTCCTAAGGATCCATTAAAAAAGATACTATATAATACAATACGTTATTATAGTAGTGTCTATCATTATATATAACATTTAAATAGCATAAGCAGGATTACCATTATTACCCTTACACCATTTTGTTTAATATAACAATATGATTTTTGTTTGTTGATGATAACAAACATATATATTCTATAAATATGTTTGTAATTGTACTACTCTATATTTCATCACATATAGAAGTAAATATTTATATTTGGATAAAATGTTATTGCACAAGAATTTAATATTCAAACATTGTTTTATTCAACTAAATATTTTTGTCAACACTCGGAGTAGTACAAATTTCTAACTCCACTTTTGTACATCTCACCGATATAATACATTCAACTCCGCTTGTATATTTGATTCCTCACTACAACACTCTATTCATTAGTTGTACATATATACAAACTCATATACAGACTCATTCATACACTGACACATTTTGTCTTCAGTCTGCTTCAGATTCAGTCTAGCCACTTGCATGCCTGTAACAGAAACACACAGAGTAAATTAGAATAAAACAGATTTAAATTGGGAATATAAATTTATTTTTAAATGTTTATTTGCCTCAAAATTTTTGGTGTGTTTTTCATCATATTTCTAGACTTGGTTTGATATGAATATTTATTTATTTATGAGTCTAGATTACATTTGATATTCACAGTGATTCACTGTAAATACCACAAGGTAGACTATATATCTAGTGCATGTAGACCAGCCTCAATATAGTTATAGTGGTTTGTTGATCAAGAACAGCCTCAACTCACATTTGTGGTCTGCTGATCTTGACCAGCCACGGCACATCATATAGTGGTCTGCTAATTTAAATAGAAAAATATATTTGCACTTGTATACAGTGATTTTTAGGTGAATAGGTACAAACGTCAAGCATGGTAAAAAGCACATGGAATTTGTGCAGCACATAACATAAAAACACAAACATATATACACACATCATTGTATATATGTACATGTATATAAGGAAGCACCAAACAAATGGAATAGTGTCAAGCATGTCAAGATGACAAAGCAAAGTCAACATATACAAGAATCCAATCAATTTTCAGGATTAGGCCAAGCACAAGGAAAATGCAGATGCACATGCAATGGTAAAGCAATGACGAGCACAAACCAGCCTAGCCAGTGCCATGCTTCAATGACATGCACATGGAAACATGATATGGTTCATGACAGAAAGTGAAAAAGCACATGTACATGTAATCGACCACAACCCATATGCACAAGATACATGAATAGAGCATCAACAAAGATAGGTTCAAGCAAAGCACAAGGTCAGATCAACAAAGAGTGCAACAAACAAGAAAAAGCCAAACTGGTAAAGGCAACAAGTACAGGAAGACAAACACTAGTCAACAAATATCAACTAAGGCAATTCAAATGGTGCATCACATGGCACAATAATTTCAACATGGAAGCATCAAGATCAAGTGTATTTCAAGTCAGGGGAAGTAGAAGTGATCATGTACATAAAGAAACAACTAAAAATCATGCCCAAATTAAAAGCAAATGTGTATAGAACAAGGTAATGCACACATATGGCAGGTCAAACCATACAGGTACCACATGAACCAGCAAGACGCCTATATATATATACACACACACACACACGTGTGTGTGTGTGTCAAGAAAGTGCATAAGTAGCAACATAATGAACAACCATTGTACAAAATGGTGCAGCGGTTTTAAAGAGTGACAACAAAGTTTCAAGAAGCAATGAACATAGAAAAAGCAGTATGCAACTTGGTGCAGGTAAAAAGTCAAATACACAAGTGATTGGTGGAAATATTTCATGAATACAAAGGTGTACAGAAGAAGTAAAAGTTCATGTGTTCAGGTTAAGTATATAAGCAAGAAGCATGAGCAAATACTCAAATTAGGGTGAATGGCTTACACAAGTGCATCGGGACTATGCACAAAGTAAACAACAAAGGAGTGCACATGCGCACATTTGGAAATACACCATGGCATCAAGGCCATGCAAGCGTATAGACATGAAGAAATTGATTCATGGAGCAGCATATGAACAAGGTACAAGTGCACATGAACATATCACAAAGAGTGTAATCTGGTAAACAATGACATATATATATATACACACACACACACACAAAATTATATGTGTATGTGTATATATATATATATGTGTGTGTGTGTGTGTGTTAAAGCATATGCAGTCATGAAGCATAAAATGGAAGAAATAGAAACATAATGCGCAAAGGGTACACAAATTGCTTGAATGATCCCAGTAGAAAAAGGAACTTTTGTTATTTAAAATTCACTGATTCAGAAAAAGGAAAGAAATCAATTTGTAGTTGTGGCATAAATAATTTTGCTAGTTATTTTTGCAATTTATCTCTCCAAAATGCACAGTGGCAAAACATGGACAAATTCATTCAAGAAAATCACGCATGGATTCTATAAATTGTTTCCAGGAATTCAAAGAATATATTTATGGCAATCAAATGTTTCTAGATAATCACAAGAGTATAATGGCAAGAAAATCATTTAGTAGTTTCCAAAATCGAATTGGGTATTCATGCTGAAATAAAAGGGGATTATCATGCAAATATTAAGGATAAGTATATACATGAGAGCAGAGCAATCAACAATTTTTTTGCTCTGTAAATATACACCACTTATCACTGGCATCAATCATCAAAACAAAACAATCAAATTCGTGCATAAGAGAAATCAAATGATAAGAGAAACTCATAAAAGTATCAATTTATTGGTTCGATCATCACAAATTGCCGACCAAGAAATATAAGCAATCCAAGCAATCAAGAGGAACAAGTTTATCAAGCTAAGGAGTCGCAATTTGGAAAAACCAAAACCCTAATCTTTTCGGTGGCCATTGAAGAAAATAAAAGAAGTCGATATTTTCTTAAGTGATAAAGCAAGGGCCAAAGCATATGAAAAGAGGGACCAACCTTGTTTAATTTTAAAAAGGGGTTTTTGGTTTTGGTTTTCTTTTTAAATTGTAATTCTTTTGTAATCTTTTGGGATAGGTTTCTAATTTTTCTAATCTAGGGTTTACGAGTTTCTAAATTTTTGGAAAATCTGATCTTAGGGATAAATATCAGTGCAGGGTTTTGAGTATAGGATTATAACATTTGGGAGCTTGTGTCGCATTTTATAGGGAATTGTAAGCATAAAGATTATTTTAATTCTATATAGAAACCTTAGGGGATGCAACATGAGGCAGAGGTTTGCCGAAGCTGGGTAAAATCTATGTCAATTATTTTATGTATTTATTTATATTGCTGTGATCTGAGCTGTGGTATTTTTATATTCCTCAAAACTGCAATAAATCCTAGTCACCCACCTTTAGGGTTAATCTAGATCCTATAAGTGGTATAAGATAGGTATTTTTCATTAACTCAAGAGTAACAGATTGTTCTACTTGTCAGGTTAGCGAGAGTCAGTCTAGTAGTACCTCAACTATTTTTGGTGGAACAAATATTTCAAATTGGAAATTAAAAATGGAATTCTATTTAAAATCCATTAATAGTAAATGTTAGAATATTATTTTCAATGGAGGTTATATGGTAGATAAGAATGATATTCTTATAAATTCTCATGCTGTGCAAATTTTATATTCTTATATTAATGATGATTAATGTAACCAAAACCCGCATTATTTTTCTGCACTGGAAATTTGGGAAACTCTCTATGCGTTGTATGGAAGAAAGGACAACAATAGCTCAAAACCCTCAATTGCTAACTCATGTCAGATATGTGCTTTACAAGAGTTACAGATGAAGACTCAATAGATGATGGTTCAGATGATGGAGACTTTTCATATGAAGATTTAATTCATCTTTGTAATAATTTAACAAATATTGTTGATGTTGGATTTCAAGGGTTCAAACAAGCAGCGAATGTACTAAATTCGAAACCCAAAATAATAGATTTATGTAAAATTATGTAAATCAAGTATCATACCTGTCGCAGGAATTCCATGAAAATCCAAATGGACCTTGAAATCGAATGAACCATTGTAGCATCGAACCGAAAAGCTCAACAAGCGCTGAGCCTCTATTGATATCTATGAGAACGTATCCTCCTTCGATCGAATCAAAGAAGAGAAAAATGGGCGGTGCCAGCTGCCATTGTTAGGGTTTTATTTCCCTTTTGGATCTAATCTATTTTTATGGTTGTCGTGTTCTAATCTTTTAAGGTAATGATTACCCTTATTATATTAGACGTTCATCATAATTTTTAGGAAAAAACCCATATACCATTTCATTGCCAAATAAAATGTCAACAGATTAAAATTTTATTTATCCAATGAATGGATTTCCTTTTTCTACGTTCTAAATATGTGATCCTATAGGTTATTGCAATGTTGGAAATGATTTTAAATCATATTTAAAATCATAAACAGAGATTGACATCTAGCAATACGACGCTGCTACCCAATTTATAATAAGATCAACGATTCGACACAACCTTTTTATGATTAGTGTATCAATGTAATATAATCCTTTTAATTAGTATATCCAGAACTAAACTTGAGGCATGTGACATATCAGCCTCTTTATAATTTAATTCTTTTATCTTGATCGATGAGTAGACTATATAAAGCAAATCAATATTGGAGAACAGATATGCATTTCATTGTTTCACTCAATCAAGAGGCCCATGGATATCACTACAAATATTGTAGGGTTAAATTCCATCTAAGGTCATTCATAATTTTCATTCAATTTGAGATGTATCCAGTAATCACCTTTATCGTCTACTCGGTTTAAAGCAACTTTTAATGATATCAAAACACAAATATCCTCGAATAAAATTATAATTATTTCAGGTCTAAGGACCATTACATCACTGTCACTATGAGAATAACTTACGATACTGTTAATTATATTCCATGTAGTTTTTCTCATGTTAGGTCAGTCTAATACTCTATTGTAACGACCCGGATTTCTTATCGATTTATTTTAAATAGTTAATATGCTTTTAAATATTAAGTTGATAATATAAACGAATTTTTATGTTAAGTTATCAATTTAATAATCGATTTCGATTTAATATCAAATATATTAAATTATCGTAATACGAAATATATTGAAATCGAAGTTAAAACTGAATCGAAATGATTCAGATGATCAGTATCAGTTCTGTTTAAATATAAAAGTGATAATATGAATTTATTATCAAGGAATGAGTTGTTTTAAATTTAATTTATACCGATTTTAAATTAATATATTTCCTATATGATCGAACTGGACTTCGAAAAGCATGTCCCAGTGTGTTCAGAATAGTGGTATAACGCTTGAAACGTCGGTTGTTGCGCTCAAATAGGAGTTCGTAACCATGAAATATATTATTATAATATTTAGTGGATAAGCTTGAACTCAAATCGCGGTTAAATCAAATATCAAATCACATTTAATTTATATGTACCTTCACCTACCACCTATTCCTTAACAGTGAAGTATCCATCTGTATAAAACCACGCCACTCCTTTTAACTCATTCATTTTCGATCTTCTGAAAAATCAAACTCAAAAACTCCAATTGAAAATGGCCGCTACCTTTTTAAGTAAATCAAACAAACTTCATTCCTCACTTCCCTTTTTAAATCGAACTAAAACCCAAATTGGTCACAATTCCCTTTCCAGAATTAAACTCGAGAGAGAAAAAAGGGCATCGAATTAGAAATCGATTTCGAATCTGAAGTGAGACTTGCGGACGATGAAGATAACGCCGTGATAGGGTAAAAGACAATTTGAATTGGATTGTTGGTGGGTGCTTTAACATGGTTCGAGGAGGGGACAAGGATCGCTGTTTTGAAACCGTTGACTTTTACAGGGTGCGAGCGAGCGGATTTCTAGCAAACAGCGATTTGGCTGATGCATTGTTAAAGGACATCTGGTGATGGGAGGAGATGCGTTTGAGGAGAGATGATTGTGGCAATGGCCTGTAAAGGCTGCGAGTTTTTCTATAACAAAGAGGTGAAGTTCGATGGTGTTCATCTAGGAGAAGTCCAGTTTTAGTTCGCACCTGTATTATGCGAGTAATAGTGATTTTCGAACCTGACTTTGGATTACTGTGGGTTGAAGTTGGGCAATGGGTTAATTTGGGAAGGAGTTCAGTCTTTGGGTTCTGGGCTAATACGAAAGCAACTAGAGTTGAAAAGAGGGATTGCGACAGTGGGTTTTTGGGAACCGTGATTGGAGATGTTAGTGTAAACTCTTGTCTTACCTGTATTGTGACGGTTCTCGTTGGCAGGGGATGGCGATAGTAAATGAATTGGAGTGCATGATTTAGAGCTAGACTTTCAACAGTGTTCGATTTAAGGGGAAAGACAGGGGATTAGGCGCTGAGGTGGAATTCGAAGCTGTTGTGGTGGTCTGGGAAGATCGAATTGTATTTTTAGGGGATGAGAAGATCATTGACTATAGGTGTTTGCTTGAAGGGTGTTCGGTCCAATAATGGTTGTTGTTGGACTGTACAATTAAGGGATTTGAGTCCTCACAATAGAAATAAGAAAGGTAATTGGAGTTAGCTACTACAATTAAGTTAGATTTATTATTTTTATTACTTTTGTCAAATCGTTAGCTAAAATAAAGTATATATCTAATTTATATGAGGTCAAGAAAGAATATAAAAGCACGAGTCCCGTTGGGTTTGCTAAATACGAGCTTGGGATTTGAATAATTCAAAAAGCTGGATATTCGGCAAATAAAACCACGGTGAGTAAATCTCACTTGGCTTTTATTTAGAATTATTTTTATTAGTTAAAAACAATTGTTCTTTGGTCGTTTGCTTGCATTGGAATTTTATTATGGCTATGTTAAATATATATATTAGTTATTTTGGATTGGTGTTTGTGGCTATTATATATATATATATATATTGTGATTGGTTAGATTCCCAATGTACCATTAGCGGATGCCCGCAGTATCATTAGCGGATGACCCTATATGCCCCACGCTATGATAGTGGATGACCTTATATACCGCGATATCCTGCCATGAAGCAGGATGGGTATTATTTCTTTTGACTAACGTATGTGGATGCAGGAAAACAGATCGGAGGGATCCAACTGGATTCCTCAAATTTTATTATTGTCTGTTTTCACATATATTATAATATATAATGTGTTGATTGAAAATTGGGTTGTTTGATTTTTTAAATATCATTGGGGTCAAAATGTTGATATATAAATATCAAGGAAAAGGATATTTGAAATTTAAAGGGAAAAATCTATTTATCTAAAATAGAAATCGAATTTCAATTGGGCTATAAATATGTTAACTTGTTTTGAATATATAAAACAAGTAGTGAATTCATAAATGTTTATCAATTAATAATGCGAGATTTGAAGCGATATTATAAATGTTATTTATAAATTAAATAATGAAGAGAATTGAAATGAATTTATGAACAGTGTATATAAATAAAGTGGAAAAATATCATTGGATAATTCAAATATTTAAATTCAAATGTGAATTTAAAAATAGAAATGGGGAAATTGTTTTAAAGAAATAAACGATGGAATTTATTCTGATGTTCAGAATATAAATTAAACTAAAATAAATCCATAAGGATTTATGATTTGAATTCGATTAATTCGAATTTATTTAAATAGAATAAATTGAATATGAAAATAAATTGGGTGTAAAATATATAAGTTATTATAAATAGAAATTTCCAAAATATTATTTTGGTTGACTAGTTTAAATATAAAACAAGGAAATTTATAAAATGATGTTTATAAATATAATGAATTAATTATCAAGAGATAATCTGAATATTTAAATTCAAATATGAATTTAAAAATAGAATTTGAAATCATTTGAAAGGGAACAAAGGTTTTTATTCCGCAATTCGGAATATCAAAGGGATGGAGTTTCAAATAGAAATTTGAAAAGGGAACTTGTTTAAATATATGAAACAAGAAAGTTGAATTTATAAATAGTTTTATAAATTTGGTGAAATAAATTATCATTCAGACAATTTAAACCATTTAAATTCAAATAGGAATTTAAAAGTAAATTGGGAAGTGTTTTGAAACAAAACAATTGATTATATTTCGGAATTCGGAATATAAGATGAATTGAGAAAAATCCAACCGGTTTATAATCGAAATTTGATTATATCGAATTTTATAAATAATTTATTTATAAAAGGAATTTGAGTTAAATATAGAAGATCAAAGTATAAATAAATATATTACCGAATAAGGAAAAATCGACAATTATAGATAATCGAAAATATTATGTTGAATTGGGAAACTGATTTGATATATATTAAAAATATATCAGAATGGAGTTAGAATTTATATATAAACGAAGTTTAAATGTTTTTATATGTAAATATAATTAAAACGAACTCGCCGCAGCGCGGCAGTTCGTAAATTGGCGATTAGAACTTCAATTGGGTATATAGAACTCAAATTAAGTCGGAATTCTTTGAAACAAGAACCGTCAGGACCAATTAGATAATAGTTTTCTAGTGGAAGAGAAAAATCTTGATTTCGTTGAATAGATTTTGAGTTATGTCAAAATCAAATTTTCAGAAAAACAGCGCTAGAACCATTATAAAACCATAACGATTTATTTAAATAAATAAAATGATTTTAAACAAATAAAATCCGAATTTCCATAAGGAAATCCAGATTTGGGTTGTAAAATAAGTATGAACTCAAGTGGAGTAAGTGAACAGATTTTTGAAACAAAAATCAGATTTTTAATTGTTGAATTGAATTAACTAATTGAAGAAAAAATTAGTTAATGAAATTTGAAATAACTTTGGATCAAAAAAGGGGATTATAAATTCATATTCGAAATTGAATATGGAATTTGAATTGAAAATGGGATTCGAATGGTAATAAGCAAGTTAAAATATACTTGAACATGATATGTTCAAATAGAAAAAATGAAATGAGCAAACGAGCTAATTAAAGAATAAATTAGCGAATCGAGTTAAAATGGCCAGATTGAGTTGGAATAAATTAGGAATGGAAGTATATGGGTTAGACAGGTATGGAATGAAGTGTATGAAGATTTATAATTCATGTGCCCGACAAAAAGGTACACATTTAAATTCCATATGAGATTTTATGCGCCGAATCGGTAAGACGCTTGGCTTTTTAAATTTTCTTTTTGAATGGAAAGGTCCTAGAGAGGCGAGTTGAGGTCTGAACTGTCGACCCGTACAAAGGAGGTTATGGCGAAATTTTCCGGAAATTTAAGGAGTTAGAATATTTTTAAGAAAATTTGATATTTTGAAATCAATGTATCGATATATATAGAATTCGATAAGGAAACAAACTCAAAATAGAATATTATAAACAAAAAAGAAGTCAATAATCTAGTAATAGAAAGAGCGATGTATTTACGTTTTTAAAAATGAATAATTGGCTTTATATGGTGTTGGTTATTCGAGAATAAGTGGTCTTGTCCGCTTTGAAGTTAAGGATGTTTTTAGTCAAGGTCTGAGAGTTAGTTATACCCCAACTAGATTGATTTCATTTTGACCGATAGATAGCAAGATCCAGTCTTGAAGAGAAATGTTTGAATAAAAGTTAGTTGAACATAGAATTTTTGGTTGTTGTAACAATGTTTTACACGACATTTATTTTAACCGAGATAAGTGGAATATTGGAAATATAATAACAAATAATTCCAAAGTATAGAAATAAATGGTCTTGAAAGAGATAAGTAACTGAAATGTTTTCCAATTGCAAATAGAATATATTTTTCTAAGTATAGAAAATAAATGGAGACTATATATGGAAATGTTTTCCAAATAGCATAAATGGGCAAGATGATTATTGAAAATATTTGGTTAACAAATATTGATAAGGAAATGGAATAGTGATTTAATTAATGAATAATTAATTAAGAGCTCAGTGATTGTTTGATGCTATGAATGTTTGTTTGTTTTTCTTTAATAGTTAAATAACCGACTATCGAAGTATTTGCCCATATCGTTGTCAAAATGGAGAGACCAGTTGGATTATTATCCGTGAACCACTCCGTATTGGCAGTAGCGTTGCGAATCGGATTATGTGAAGATAATCGGAGGCGGAGTAAAGTGCAAGGACTTTTTCTATAAATAGAAACCGTGCCTTCGGTTTCGTTCAATCCCATAACGAACATATATGGACGAATGTCTGACAGAATATTTCCAATGATCGCATACGTTGATCTGTATAGATATATATGGTGGCGGAGAATTTATTCTCTTAGCATAATATCCAAAATATGTTTGTCCTAATCAATTAGTGATTAACGGATCTGATAATGTGGCATTCAAAGTGATTGTGCTATCAATGAATGATAAGTAATCGTAGCCTCAGGCCTCAACAACCGGGAAATGACAAAAATTGGGCACGCAGCATGGCTATGTGGGTAGCTTCCATTAGGGTGTATTATCGCCTATCTAGAGAAATTCATTTAATTCCTTATTCTATTCGATGTTGCCCCATTCGGGAAAACAGTTGTTGATCCCAACCATCGGTGATATACATTCGATACACTCAAGCGAAATGAGTGGTCGGTCATGTGTGGCCAGGTTACAAGATGCTCTTGTTGAACCCAGTGTATTCTCCTCCAGAGATACACTATCGGAAGGTGGTTCCATACCTTGTCATAGTTGGAAATGCATTACCCAATAAGTGCCCGCGGTTTTGATTGTATATATATATATATATATATATATATATATATATATATATATATGGAACGTGAGATGCAAGCGTTCCACTAGATTTCTATTTATTTGATTTAGACATTATTATAATATCAAAAGAGTTTTGATATAAAGATTATCGTTTCTTTCAAAAGGAGTTTGAAAGTTGAATCAAGTGTTTTGAATTCTCATTAGGGAAAAACCCGTTCCGTGTTATACGACTTGGTCTTATGAGATATCAATTATTTTCTCAAACTGTTTTAAATTGTTTACTCATACCAGTCCCATAACTGACCCAGATTTTATTTTGTTTTGTTTTACCTAAACTCTTGGGTGCCCAAATTTGTACGGGAAGTCAAGTAGTTCAGGATTTTACATATCTATCTAAAGGAGCTTGGAGCAGGAGGCTTCAGTGTTAGATATATAGCATTTTTTTCCGCTGTCTTGTAAGTGTTGTACTCTGATAAGTGTATGTTATACAGTTATGAATATTGTATTTCAAAAGTTATGATATATTATGTTTTGTTCCGCTGCAATGTGAGATTATGTGGTGTTATTTATGTTCTTCTTCTACCTTTTTCTTCTAAAAAAATGATTCGTATTTCTGTGATATTTGGGTTGGACGTGCGATGTATGTAGTCAACTCGGATAGTACGGATTTTCGGGCCGTTACAGCTATTCTCCAATATGTATTTATGTCTTGACATTAGTATCACGTATATTAATGATCAATTAGATGTGATCATCAGTCAATCAACATATAGTCTCAATGTTTTGTTGTTGTCCTATGTAAAAAATAAAATTTGACTAGGGACATTTAAGAATTAGAATACTTAATATATTATATAATCTTATATTCAAGTCACTTACATGAACTATATATTTCCGTATTATTATTCTAAAGACTTCTATTATGTTAATATTTATGTGCAGTAAATATAACATAACATAATATTTTTATTCCAAATAAAATATAATATCAACCATGTTATTAATCACATCAAATGGACTGCCTCCAGGGCATAAATCTAACAATCTCCCACTTGTACTAGAGTCAATCAGTCATGTATCATATACCTATTAAACTAGTGTGACTTTTAAACTTCTGATGGGACAGAGTCTAAGTCAGTGGGTCTACAACATTACAATCTTTTGTAACTTTGCAGCTATATTTATCTCCTACGCGAACAATTTCACATAAGAAATTATATTTTTAAATATATGTCTAGATTGATAAGGAGATCAAGGTTATAGGTCTGAGCAATAGCTGCATTGTTATGACAATGTAAATCATTGGATCAACAATGAATTAAGTTCAATTATGAACTTTTAACCCAAATATTTTCTTTCTTAAAATCAATATCTATTTCTTGTTTTAAAGCTAACATTATTCACAATAATTAATGTGTTATCAATATATAGCATTAGAATTAATGTATCACTCCCACTCAATTTCTTGTCCATACAAGGTTCTATGGTATTTTGCGGTTCCCGAGACATTTCGAATTCTTTATCATTCCGATCAGTATCTTAGATACTGACTCTCTTTTAAAAGGGTACCAAATCAAGCAATAAACATTTTATTCTCATAGTATTTATAGAAATAATATCCCTTTTGCTTCTTTTGGATATTCTGCAAAATAGTTATCTGATTTGGGTCCGATCTTATCGGAGGAAAGACGTTTAACAAACGCCTTACATCCCCAATCTTCGCATTAGACACACTAGGACATTTCCTAGTCCATATCTTATATGGCATCTTCAGAATCGTTTTAGTAGGATTAAATGCAATTGTTCTAAATTTCATTTATTGGAAGATCTATATGACTTATCATTGATCATACCATATTTTATAAGGTGTTACTTCTCCCTTTAGACACACCATTTCAATATGGTGTTCTAGGTGGAGTGAGTTGTGAAACAATTTCACACTCATTGGATAGTCATTAAATTATTGGCTTAAATCTTCTCTCGATCTTTTCGAAGCGTATTTATTTTCTATCAAAATTTGTTTTGAACTTCATTTTTGAATTCTTTGAACTTTTCAAAGGACTATGATTTGTGTTTCATAAGATACACATATCTATATCTACTGACATCATTAGTAAATGTAATGAAGTAATAAAACCTACCTCTAGCTTATGTGTTCATTGCTCCATATATATCATTATGTATGAGACCCAATACTTGCTAGCCCATTCACTATGTCAAGTGAAAGGTGATTCAATTATTTTTCTTAATAAACAGGATTTGCATTCTTCATATGATTCGAAATCAAAAGACCCCAAAATTCCATCATTATGGAGTTTTGATATGCTTTTCCTTTTTATATGGGCTAAATGACAATGCTAAAGGTGTGCTAGATTTAATTCATTAAATTTAATCTGCTCAGTATTTATGTCAAGCACATCATAGTTAAGGATTTATAAAGATCATTAACTATTTGTGAAATTCCATGTAACGAACAGGGATTTTTGACCTCGAAAATCGACCCAATAACACCATATCGAACATTCAAGCATCGAAAACACTGGAATGTTACTAGAAAGAAGTTAGAGGGTAAGATAACAAAGAAAGAATATTAGAATAGAAGAATAAGAAGAAGCACTAATACATAACTGATTCTCACATCACAACGGAACAAAATATAATGTGGAAATAATTTTTACTGAGAGCATGAAATAGTACTTACAACATCAGAGTATAACAATACATCTGGACAGTTATAATAATCTGTCCTCATACACAGTAGAACAAACTAGGTAGATATCACATGATTGAATTCCTCCAACACGTCTTCTAAAATTCCATTGCATCTTAACTTGAACCTGTACAACCCAATCTAACCCGAGTATTTACAAAACACCGGGTCAGTCTGGTGAACCAGAGTGAGAAAAACTCGCTAGGTTCATAATATGTCATTTGTCAGAACCCGTAACTTCCCTGGTAAGGAAAGAGCGGATATTTTGAGGACAAGACGAATCAGAACGCAAACAGAAGAACATTTCATTGTATATTACAACAATTCCATCAGAATACAAGAATACTACAGAGTATGAATAAATATTACACAGAAAATATCAGAGATTTAAATTACATTTAAATACATAGCAGTAGAAAATAATACAAAACACAATTAGAAGTAATACATGGATACAGAGCTTTCCGAGTATTGTTCCAGCTGTAAATCAGGATCCTGTGAATATAAATCTGCAAACCCAAAACTACTAGCTGCCCGTGTCAAAATAAGGGCACCCAGAGTTTAGGTTAAAACAATAAACTCCAGGTTAGTCATGTGACTGGTGTGAGAAACAAAACAGTTATTTAAAGCTTTACTTTAAATCAGATATATCAAAGGACCACGCCGTATAACATGGAACAGGTTTCCTCCCAAGAATACCAGTGCATATAAAAAACAGCACAATGCTTTTTGGAAAAATGAAGCTATTATAAGACCCAGGTCCCATCACACAATGCAACACAAGCCAGAGGATAGGTTTTCCCTTATAATAACCAAACAAGCTTGGTACATTAAAAACAAATCATTTGGTACTATTATAAGTGTATAATGTTAAAACAATTTCAGTCATAAATATCAATCATAGACGGCATGGTTACCATATATCATGTCGCCATACTAGGATCTACAATCAGAACCGCAAAGTCACGTATTTGGAAATTGGATTTCCATTTATGAACCGAGGCCAGGGATCGTCCTCTACCGATTCGAGACAATCTAGCCTACCATGTCTCAGGACCCAGTCTCAGGTGGGCCCTTGGATCGTCAGGGCCGGTCCACCGATGTGGATTAAAATGCCTGAACACTGCATTTCCCCGCCCTTTGGGGCATAAATGAGCCCAATGACTCCATCGGCTCCACATAGTCACCGATATATCCGAGGCGCCTCGCAACAGCAACAACCACACAGGTGAAAATAATATAAATGTTAGGGAAGGTAGGTCATTGACACCACCCTAGCTATAAAGAAACGCATGTCCTCCCTGAGGTCCTCTCCCGTTTCTGGTTCACAATCGGGGAGTGATGCTCGCGAATCAACGCTACACAAAGCTATGCCACATAGGCTGTGCTTTGATCAACAACCACAAGACTCTGCTTTTCAACAAAATCCTTGATCATTTGCCACTTAGGCATGCCACACAGGCAATTCACTCCATGCGATTGATATCCATCAATATATAACCCTCGAGCTCGTACGTCTTAGAGAAAGGCGTTAAGCAAGAGGATAAATTCTCCGCCGCCAAACAGATATATATATATATTTAATAAAAATAAATCACATAGAATAAAATCCAATGTCAGACACACAGTCCATTTACAAGTTCGTTCTGGGTCTGAACGAAACCGGAGGCACCTTGTACCTCGCATATCCATCGATCTTCAAGTACGTCTGGACGATCACCAAATGATTCCCTCCTCTTGGGTGTACAACCCAATCAAGATCATCAGTAATCACCCAAACAATGTGAAGACCTCTGTTCTTTGACCACCGTCCTTATCCTCGACACCACATCGAATCAGTTATTCAGAATGGGATAAACCCGGCCTTTCTGAATAACTCGCGTATATAATAAACAAGTGTTACACAAACACAACATACGCCTCATTCCAATTCAGAATATTCTTTTATTCAAATATTCTTATACTTTGGGAAAGGTTCCCATTAATTTTATCAAAGATAAATTCTTTAAATTTATTCTTTAAACTTCCTCTGAATATCAATTCAAATTAGTCGGGATTAGCGAACCACACCGAAGTAATCATTTATTTTATTTCCCAATCCCAACCTATTCATCCCATGAAGTAAAACTGGTCATACTTCGTATATAACACCATGGTGTTATCAGTAAATTTAATTACCATTTCACGTTCAAATCTAATTAAAGATTTAACTATCGCCGGGAGTAAAACTGGTGATACCCCAATCTCGATCACTTCAATCTAATTAAAGATTCATTAAAACTCCACTTAGTTTTAATCTTACCAAAAATCAATATCCTGCCTTTAACTGGGTTAAAGAACCAATGTCATCTTAAACACGGTTCACGATAAACCCAAAATCACATTCCATTAATTATCGGGTTAAAGAACAAGTGTTATTTAAAACACCATTCACGATAAACCAAAAAATCAATTTAAATTCAATTCCAATTAAATACCATTTAATTGGTGCACTTCATTAAATCTAAAATAAAAAGATTTAATCTTTTTCTCAACTGGGTTTAAGAACAGTGTTAATGAAGACACCATTCACGACAAACCCAAATCACATTTGATATTAAATACAAGGCTCTGAATAGAAAATATATCGGCTTATATTCAATATCAAATTCTACGGCCAATAAATATCGTATTTGAAATAACGATATAAATATATCTTCCAAATTCCCATAACAATATCTGTATCATCACGAAATCCAACATCGAAATATTCCAAAGACAATTTCGATTCAAACCCATTCCAATTCAATTATTGGAAATTCTGGTTACTTTTAAAACCATTTCAAATCCAATTTATTTATTTTAAAATGAATGGATTTTAATTCTAGTTCAAAACCAATTCATTTCGATAAAAATCTATTTTTATCTTTTCAAATTTGAAATTTTCATCCCAATTCTTCACAAATCATTTCTTATGATTTTACACAAATTATTGCTATTAATAATTTTATCAAGGCTCGTACAGTCGATTTCCATCAACGGCCATCGAACTGCACTTACAACGACCTTTTCCAAATTTGATTTGGACATAATTCCAAATCCAGCCATTAGATTTCAAATCTCTAATATTCATTAGAAATCTCTTTTCGATACGAACCCAACTCTTCCAGTTTTAGGAGAATCCGACGGTCGGATCTCCCGTAACGTCCATTCGAAGTCAATGGTCGAAATTCGCGAACTACCGCAGCACGACACGTTCTATTCAGGCCATTATATTTATATAATATATATTATATCGTTGATTTTCTTTCAAAACGCATTTTATAAATCGTTTTAAATTCGTTTTCGAAATGATTTCAACTTCGTATTCAATTTCGAATCAAAATTGGACATTCCACATCATCGATATACAAATGATAATATTTTCAAAACGTTATATTTTGAAATCACTTGCTTTTCTATATTCATTATAAAAATGATTAAAATTGATATAAATATCGTTCACGTCAAAATGGCGTCAATCTAATCAACACGGCTTTTATTCAACACATGAATATTTATTCTATTCAACACATGAATTTATATTATTCAACATTTGAATTTTTATTCTATTCAACACATGAATTTATTTCTATTCAACACATGAATTTATTTCTGTTCAACACATGAATTTATTTTCTATTCAACACATGAATTTATTTTTCTATTCAACACATGAATTTTTATTCTATTCAACACATGAATTTATATTCTATTCAACACATGAATTTATTTTACTATTCAACACATGAATTTTATATTCTATTCAGCACATGAATTTATTTTTATAATATTTCTTATTTTCCAAATCGTAATGAGGTCCAATCAATTACCATACAAGGTTACTTGTATGGGTTTTCTACAACAAATGTATATAATAGCAACGATAAATCATCAACCATCATCCAGAGTGCACCACACAATAGCGTAAGCATTAAATATAAATAATTAACGCTTACACAGTCTGTCAACCCATCGATTGACATACAACTAAACAAACGGGATTAGTGTACGTCGAATCTCATCCCAATACCCATGTGGGGTTTCAAATCAACAAACACAGATTTTATTTGTGCAGTTGGGCGATGTGTAAAATTTATCATCCCAATCAATATCAGTCAAATCAGTGTATATAAACAAATCTTCCGATTTGTTTATAAATAATTATTTTACTTCAACACATGAATATATATTTTATTTCAACACATGAATATATATTTTATTTCAACACATGAATATATATTTTACACATCACAATCAACAGTCAAATTTCACAACACAGTAATCGAACAAACAAGTCATCCATGGTCTGTGGACGATGGGTGTCGGGTGCTGCTAAGCACCGTCTGCATCCTAGTATATATTTCAACTAGAAATTAAAATAAAAGTGAGGAGTTCTTACCGAGGGATCCACTCCTCCATTCAACTTCTGAACTTCTGAACCATTTGGATTTCCCCGTACTTCCAACGCAGTCTTCTCCACGCTGTTCATATTAAAATCACATTTTTAATATGATGTTCTATACATTAAAAACCATATTTTTAATACTCTACCGATATAAAAACCATATTTTTATTCTTTCTATAATATAAAAATCATATTTTTAATCTTTCTATAATAAAAAAATCATATTTTTAATCTTTTTATAATTTAAAAATCATATTTTTAGTCTTTCTATAATATAAAAATCATATTTTTATACTGCTACCGAATATGTAAAGTTCATATTTTTATAAACTAAAAATCAAATCTTTTTAGATAAAAACCAAATATTTTCTAGGTTAAGGACTCTAACTTTGCGTAAACAAGAATTATCAATCAATGAGTAAAAAGAAGAAAGCTCACCATTTTTCCATGGTCTTGGCAGAAAAAGGGGTCCACAATCGCTGTTTGAGGTCGAAAGGGGTTCCATGTCGGAGCTTCAGCCTAGGGGAGGAGGCGCAGGACTGTGCAGGCGGCGGGATATCTCGAGAAGTCGGAGACGGTGCTGTGGGGCATATGGCGGCGGACTGGGGGCTGTGGGACTTAGAGTTCGCGGGTGGACGAGGTAAGAGGGAAGGGGATGGTCGGAGAAGCATCAGAGGGGGCGGAGGCTTCGCATGGGGTCGGGGTGGTCGGAGCTTAGACTGGTGGTAGCGGTGGAAATGGCGTCTCCGTTTTCTTTTTGGATTTGAGAAACTGACGTGGGAAAAGGGAAGAATGAGGAAGGAAATAAGGCGGTGTTAGCGTAAAAGGTTTATATATATTAATTAATTTCTCTATAAAGTGAAATTTTAATTCGAACTCGAAATCAAATCCACTGATTGTCGTCCCTAGCGTAATACCCCCATTCCGAACACAATGGGATATGTTTCATTGGCCAATCTCATCGTTTCGATCAGTTTTCATTTAAATTAACATTTAAATCTATATATATTCAATTCAAACGTACATTTCATTTTACCGGGGCCACATACTAACTCTAAAAATTCCCGAAAAATTATTTCTACCTTCGTATTGATGATATGGTCCTAACAAAACTAATTTCATTGAATTCTGAGACCATTTGAAAAATGGCCATTTTAGGTCGATCGAAATTGACTGAAACTGGTCAAACGAATTTTCCTTTGCCACACTCACATATTGATTCAGAAAATTACGAATTTTGAAACCTAGCAATAACTTGACATCTCGGATCCAACAAAAGTGGTTTCGTCGAAAACCGAGGCCGTTTGCAAAATTTCCCTTTTTACGGGCCAGAATTCCATAGCCACTATTCTGAATTTTCAACTGGGAATAACTTTTTATCCCCGTTATGAAATTTTTACTTTTCTGATTCGTTGAAAAGATATTCTCAATTAGATTCAAATATTTTTGGTTTCGCTAAAATCCGGTTTATTTTGAATCATGTGCATTCAGTTGAAATTTGAAATTTGAAATCGAATTTTCAAACTACCGCGCCATTTTCAATTCCTTTTATAACTTAAAATAAATATTTATTTTCTAACGTCGATTCAAATGCATATATTCATTCTAATTATATTCAAAATAAATTTCTCGTCGTCATTATTCAAAATAATTCATTTTAAATACTCAAAATTCATCAAAATTGCCAAAATAAAAATTTTAAATTGGCTCAGATTTCCTGGTTATTACAATCTCCCCCACTTAAAACTTTTCGTCCCCGAAAAGGAACGAAGCCGAAAGTTGTTTTAAAAATCAACTCAACTTTCATTATTTTCATTATGGCTTAAGTTCTTCAACTTTTCAATTTCTAAGAACTTTTCAAATTTTTCAAAAATTTGGCTAACACCCTAAATTTTCAAAAATTTCGCCATAACCTCCCTGCACCGGGAGCTTCGGGATATTTCAAATAGCCTCCCGTGGCCCTCACCAATCCAAAAAGAAAAAAAAACAGCCAAGCGGCTAGCCAATCGGCTCATAAAATCATCCAAACCCCAAGAAATACAATAAACATGTACCTATTTATCGGGAAATTTTTTTTTATTCCTCTTCTATAGCCTCCTTGCTATGACCTGTTCAATGTAAGTACATGTATATGTATGCAAATGCGACTAATTTTCAATACAACTCACTTTTTGACCCATTTTGCTAAATGGTTCAAATTTTAATTAATCGAACAATAATCAAACAACACAACCAGCAATCAGTTAGTTGATTAACGTTTCAAATTCAAAATTTTGATATATAGTCCAAAAATCAGTTTTTTGATGCCAAATCACAACATTAAGCCCTATCTAGTTTTGGTTCTCACACCAGTCAATTGGAAATATATAAATATCTCACTTTCGAAACTCGAACACAAATACTGATATTGTCGTGACATCACCAGAATTATCCCCAAGCGACTAGAGCGTGACTCTATATCTATCCAGAATATTAAAACTTCGAATACACGTTTGCAAGGCGTATATGCAAAATCTTTATATATTGGATTGTCCAAATTAATTTAGAATAAATATTTAAATACATATAAAACGATTTAAATTTCAAAACAAAACTTGTCTTCATTTTAGGAAAATACTCTTCACACTTGTTCTAGGATACTACTGATCCCATCTCTAACGAGTCATTCCTATTGGATATTACTAATCCAATTTCTGATGAATTCTTTCATTTGGTTCTAATGTGTCTTGTTCTTTGAGCTCTGTAAACCAAAGCTCTTATACCAACTGTCAGAACCCGTAACTTTCCCGATAAGGAAAGAACGGATACTTTGAGGACAAGACGAATCAGAATGCAAACAGAAGAACATTTCATTGTATATTACAACAATTCCATCAGAATACAAGAATACTACAGAGTATGAATAAATATTACACATAAAATATTAGAGATTTAAATTACATTTAAATACATAGCAGCAGAAATAATACAAAACACAACTAGAAGTAATACACGGATACAGAGCTTTCCGAGTATCATTCCAACTGTAAATCAGGATCCTGTGAATATAAATCTGCAAACCCAAAACTACTAGCTGCCCATGTCAAAATAAGAGCACACAGAGTTTAGGTTAAAACAATAAACTCCAGGTCAGTCATGTGACTGGTGCGAGGACTAAAACAGTTATTTAAAGCTTTACTTTAAATCAGATATATCAAGGGACCACGCCGTATAACACGGAACGGGTTTCCTCCCTAGAATACCGGTGCATATAACAAAACAGCGCAATGGTTTTTGGAAAAATGAAGCTATTATATGACCCAGGTCCCATCACACAATGCAACATAAGCCGGAGGATAGGGTTTTCCCTTATAATAGCCAAACATGCTTGGTACGTTAAAAACAAATCATTTGATACTATTATAAGTGTATAGTGTCAAAACAATTTCAATCATAAGTATCAATCATAGATGGCATAGGTACCATATATCTTGTCGCCATACTAGGCTCTACAATCAAAACCGCAAAGTCACGTATTTGGAAATTGGTTTTCCTTCTGTGAACTGAGGCTAGGGATCGTCCTCTACAGATTCGAGAAAATCTAGCCTACCGTGTCTCAGGATCCAGACTCAGGTGGGCCCTTGGATCGTCAGGGTCGGTCCACCGATGTGGATTAAAATGCCTGAACATTGCGTTTCCCCACCCTTTCAGGTGTAAATGAGCCCAATGGCTCCATCGGCTCCACATAGTCACCGATATATCCGAGGCGCCTCACAACAGCAACAACCACACAGGTGAAAATAACATAAATGTCAGGGTTGGTAGGTCACTGACACCACCCTAGCTAGAAAGAAACGCATGTCCTCCCTGAGGTTCTCTCCCGTTTCTGAATCACAACCGGGTGTGAGGCTCGCGAATCAACGCTACACAAAGCTATGCCACACAGGCCGTGCTTTGATCATCAACCACAAGACTCTACTTTTCAACAAAAGCCTTAATCATTTGCCACTTGGGCATGCCGCATAGGCAATTCGCGCCATGCGATTGATATCCATCAATATGTAACCCCTGAGCTCGTACGTCTCAGAGAAGGGCCTTAAGCAAGAGAATAAATTCTCTGCCGCCAAACAGATATATATTTAATAGAAATCAATCACACAGAATAAAATCCAATGTCAGACACATAGTCCATTTACAAGTTCGTTCTGGGTCTGAACGAAACCGGAGGCACCTTGTACCTCGTATATCCATCGATATCCATGTACGTCTGGACGATCACCAATTGATTCCCTCCTCTTGGGTATACAGCCCAATCAAGATCATCAGTAATCACCCAAACGATGTGAAGACCTCCGGTCTTCGACCACCGTCTTTATCCTCGACACCACGTCGAATCAGTTATTCAGAATGGGATAAACCTGGTCTTTCTGAATAACTCGCGTATATAATAAACAAGTGTTACACAAACACAACATACGGCTCATTCCAATTCAGAGTATTCTTTTATTCAAATATTCTTATACTTTGGGAAAGGTTCCCATTAATTTTATCAAAGATAAATTCTTTAAATTTATTCTTTAATCTTCCTTTGAATATCAATTCAAATTAGTCGGGATTAGCGAACCAAACCGAAGTAATCATTTATTTTATTTCCCAATCCGAACCTATTCATCCCATGAAATAAAATTGGTCGTACTTCATATCTAACACCACGGTGTTATCGGTAAATTTAATTACCATTTCACGTTCAAATCTAATTAAAGATTTAACTATCGCATGGAGCAAAATTGGTGATACCCCATTCTCGATCACTTCAATCTAATTAAAGATTCATTAAAACTCGACATAGTTTTAATCTTCCCAAAAATCAATATCCTGTCTTTAGCTGGGTTAAAGAACCAATGGCATCTAAAACACGGTTCACGATAGACCCAAAATCACATTCCATTAATTATCGGGTTAAAGAACAAGTGTTATTTAAAACACCATTCACGATAAACCCAAAAATCAATTTAAATTTAAATTCAATTTCAATTAAATACCATTTAATTGGTACACTTCATTAAATCTAAAATAAAAAGATTTAATATTTTTCTCAGCTGGGTTTAAGAACAGTGTTAATGAAGACACCATTCATGACAAACCCAAATCACATTTGATATTAAATACAAGGCTCTGAATAGAAAATATATCGACTTATATTCAATATCAAATTCTACGACCAACAAATATCGTATTGGAAATAACGATATAAATATATCTTTCAAATTCCCATAACAATATCTGTATCATCACGAAATCCAACATTGAAATATTCCAAAGACAATTTCGATTCAAACCCATTCCAATTCAATTATTGGAAATTCTGGTTACTTTTAAAACCATTTCAACTCCAATTTATTTATTTTAAAATAAGTTCAAAACCAATTCATTTCGATAAAAATATATTTTTATCTTTTAAAATTTGGAATTTTTCATCCCAATTCTTCACAAATCATTTCTTATGATTTTACACAAATTATTACTATTTTTAATAATTTTATCAAGGCCTGTACAGTCGATTTCCATCAACGACCATCGAACTGCACTTACAGCGACCTTTTCCAAATTTGATTTGGACATAATTCCAAATCCAACCGTTAGATTTCAAATCGCTAATATTCGTTAGAAAGCTCTTTTCGATACGAACCCAACGGTTCAAGTTTTAGGAGAATCCGACTGTTGGATCTCCCGTAACTTCCATTCGAAGTCAATGGCCGAAATTCGCGAAATGCCGCAGCGCGTTCAATTCAGGCCATTATATATATATATATATAATATATATTTCGTCGATTTCCTTTCAAAACGTATTTTATAAATCGTTTTGAATTCGTTTTCAAAAGGATTTCAATTTCGAATCAAAATTGAATATTCCGCATCATCGATTTACAAATGATAAAATTTTCAAAACGTTATATTTTGAAGTCACTTTCTTTTCTATATTCATTATAAAAATGAATAAAATCGATATAAATATCGTTCACGTCAAAATGGCGTCAATCTAATCAACATGGCTTTTATTCAACCCATGAATGTTTATTCTATTCAACACATGAATATTTATTCTATTCAACACATGAATTTATATTATTCAACACATGAATTTTTATTCTATTCAACACATGAATTTATTCTATTCAACACATGATTTTATTTCTGATCAACACATGAATTTATTTTCTACCCAACACATGAATTTATTTTTCTATTCAACACATGAATTTTTATTCTATTCAACACATGAATTTATATTCTATTCAACACATGAATTTATTTTACTATTCAACACATGAATTTTATATTCTATTCAACACATGAATTTATTTTTATAATATTCCTTATTTTCCAAATCGTTATGAAGCCCAATCAATTAACATATTAATTATATGGATTTTCTACAATACACGTATATAATAGCAACGATAAATCATCAACCATCATCCAGAGTGCACCACTACTGCATAAGCATTAAATATAAATAATTAACGCTTACACACTCTGTCAACCCATCGATTGACATACAACTAAACAATCGGGATTAGTGTACATCAAATCTCATCCCAATACCCGTGTGGGGTTTCAAATCAACAAACACTGATTTTATTCCTGCAGTTGGGCGATGTGTAAAATTTATCATCCCAATCAATATTAGTCAAAACAATGTACATAAATAAATCTTCCGATTTGTTTATAAATAATTATTTTACTTTAACGCTTTAATATATATTTTATTTCAACACATGAATTTATATTTTATTTCAGCACATGAATATATATTTTATTTCAACACATGAATATTATTTTATTTCAACACATGAATATATATTTTATTTCAACACATGAATATATATTTTACACATCACAATCAACAGTCAAATTTCACAACACAGTAATCAAACAAACAAGTCATCCATGGTCTGTGGACGACGGGTGTCGGGTGCTGCTAAGCACCATCTGCATCCTAATATATATTTCAACTAGAAATTAAAATAAAAGTGAGGAGTTCTCACCGAGGGTTCCACTCCTCCATTCTACTTCTGAACTTCTTAACCGTTTGGATTTGCCCGTACTTTCAACGCAGTCTTCTCCACGCTATTCATATTAAAATCACATTTTTAATATGATGTTCTATACATTAAAAATCATATTATTAATAATCTATTGATATAAAAACCATATGTTTATTCTTTCTATAATATAAAAATCATATTTTTAATCTTTCTATAATATAAAAATCATATTTTTAATCTTTCTGTAATATGAAAATCATATTTTTAATCTTTCTATAGTATAAAAATCATATTTTTAATCTTTCTATAATGTAAAAATCATATTTCAATCTTTCTATAATATAAAAATCATATTTTTATACTACTACCGAATATATGAAGATCGTATTTTTATAAACTAAAAATTAATTCTTTTTAGATAAAAACCAAATCTTTTCTAGGTTAAGGACTCTAACTTTGCATAAACAAGAATTATCAATCCAATGAGTAAAAGGAAGAAAGCTCACCATTTTTCCATGGCCTTGGCAAAAAAAGGTGTCCATAATCGTTGTTTGAGGTTGAAGGGGTTTCCACGTCGGAGCTTCAGCTTAGGGGAGGAGGCGCAGGTCTGTGCAGGCGGCGGGCTGTCTCGAGAGGTCGGAGACGGCACTGTGGGGCATATGGTGGCGGACTGGGGGGCGTGGGACTTAGGGTTCACGGGTGGACGAGGTAAGAGGGAAGGGGATGGTCGGAGAAGCATCGGAGGGGGCGGAGGCGTCGCACGGGGTCGGGGTGGTCGGAGCTTGGACTGGTGGCGGCGGCGGAAATGGCATCTCCATTTTCTTTTTGGATTTGAGAAACTAACGGGGGAAAAGGGAAGAATGAGGAAGGAAATAAGGGGGTGTTAGTGTAAAAGGTTTATATATATTAATTAATTAATTTATTTCTCTATAAAGTTAGATTTTAATTCGAACTCGAAATCAAACCCACTGACTATCGTCCCTAGCATAATACCCCCATTCCGAACACAATGCGATATGTTTCTTTGGCTAATTTCATCATTTCGATCAGTTTTCATTTAAATTAACATTTAAATTATCATTTAAATCTATATATATTTAATTCAAACGTACATTTCATTTTACCGGGGCCACATACTAACTCTAAAAATTCCAGAAAAATTATTTCAACCTTCGTATTGACGATACGGTCCTAACAAAACTAATTTCATTGAATTTTGAAACCGTTTGGAAAATGGCCATTTTCAGGTCGATCAAAATTGACTGAAACTGGTCAAACGCATTTTCCTTTGCCACGCTCACATATTGATTCAGAAAATTACGAATTTTGAAACCAAGCAATAACTTGAAATAACGGATCCAACAAAAGTGGTTTCGTCGAAAACCTAGGTCGTTTGCAAAATTTCCCTTTTTAAGGGCCAGAATTCCATAACGACTATTCTGAATTTTCAACTGGACATAACTTTTTATCCCTGCTATGAATTTTTTATTTTTCGGATTCGTTGAAAAGATATTCTCAGTTAGATTCAAATATTTTTTGTTTTGCTAAAATCCGTTTATTTTGAATCCTATGCATTCATTTGAAATTTGAAATCGAATTTTCAAACTACCGCGCCATTTTCAATTTCTTTTATAATTTAAAATAAATATTTATTTTCTAACGTCGATTCAAATGAATATATTCATTCTAATTCTATTCAAAATAAATTTCTCGTCATCATTATTTAAAATAATTCATTTTAAATACTCAAAATTCTTCAAAATTGCCAAAATAAAATTTTTAAATCGGCTCAGATTTCTGGGTTATTACAATCTCCCCCACTTAAAACTTTTCGTCCCCGAAAATGAACGAAGCCGAAAGTTGTTTTACAAATCAACTCAACTTTCATTATTTTCATTATGGCTTAAGTTCCTCAACTTTTCAATTTCTAAGAACTTTTCAAATTTTTCAAAAATTTGGCTAACACCATAAATTTTCGAAAAATTTCGCCATAACCTCCCCTGCACCTGGAGCTTCGGGATATTTCAAATAGCCTCTCATGGCCCTCACCAATCCAAAAAGAAAAAGAAACAGCCAAGCGGCTAGCCAATCGGCTCATAAAATCATCCAATCCCCAAGAAATACAATAAACATGTGCCTATTTGTCGGGCAAACAATTTTATTCCTCTTCTCTAGCCTCCTTTCTATGACCTGTTAATTGTAAGTACATGTATATGTATGCAAATGCGACTAACTTTCAATACAACTCACTATTTGACCAGTTTTGCTAAATGGTTCAAATTTTAATTAATCAAACAATAACCAAGCAACACAACCAGCAATCAATTAGTTGATTAACGTTTCAAATTCATAATTTTGATATATAGTCCAAAAATCAGATTTTTGATGCCAAATCACAACAATAAGCCCTATCTAGTTTTGGTTCTCACACTAGTCAATTGGAAATATATAGATATCTCACTTTCGAAACTCGAACGCAAATACTGATAATGTCGCGACATCATCAAATTATCCCCGAGCGACTAGAGTGTGACTCTATATCTATCCGGTATATTAAAACTTCGAATACACGTTTTGTAACGACCCGGGGGTTTCGCGATCCTGAACACCCGACATATAACCCAATGTCGACTATTCAAGCATCGGAAATACCGGATAGTCCAAGAGAGAAATTAGAGGGTGAGGGTAGATAAGATAGAACTAATAGAATAGAAGAAGAAGAAGAAGATCACATCAACATCAGAGTAATACGAATCTCACAGCGAAACGAATAAAATATAATATACAACATAACTTGGAATCGAAAGCAGTGTATATATATCAGAGTACAACACTTACATCACAACGGAAATAACAATAGTTATATAATCCTGAAGCCTCCTGCTCCAAGCTCTTCACGCATACCTGTAATCCTGACTACTTGACTGCCCGTACAAATTTGGGCACCCAAGAGTTTAGGGAAAACAAACAAAATAAACTCTGGGTCAGTCATGGGACTGGTGTGAGTAAACTCAAATCACTTGGTTTAACATTTCAAAATCCTTTTCAAAAGAAAAGATAATCGTAAGACCAATCCACACATAAACACGGATGGTTTTTACCTTACGATAACCCAAAACACTTTTGGAAATCATATATTATCTGATATTATAATAATGTCTAATCACAAGTAATTAGCAATCTAGCAGAACGCTTGCATCTCACGCTCCACATATATAGTATACAATCGAAAACCGCGGCGCTTATTGGATATTGGATTCCAACTTGACAAGGTATGGGACCACCTTCCGAACGTGTATCTCTAGGGGCAAATACACTGGGTTCAACAAGAACATCTTGCAACCCGGCCCACACATGACCGACCACTCATTTCGCTTGAGTGTATCGAATGTATATCACCAACGATTGGGATCAGCAACCGTCTCCCGATAAGGGATAGCATCGATAGATTTAAGAACAAAAGGAATTTCTCTAGATAGGTGATCATACATCCTAATGGGTGCGACCCACATAGCCATGCTGCCTGCCCGATTTTTTTCCTTTCCTGGTTGATGAGGCTTGAGGTCATAACGTATCTTTTAACAGATCACACCTCAATTACTTTGAATGCCACATAGTCATACCCGCCAAATCACAAATTGATTTCACCAAAAATATCACGGGTATATAGCTAAGAGAAACAAATTCCTCCGCCACCAAACGTAAGTACGTTTGAAGAGATCAACTTACGTAATTTATTGGATATACTCTGTCAGACACTCGTCCATTTACGTTTGTCCTGGGACTGGACAAACCGAAGGCACTATTCTGTAAACAGGATAGCCCTTGCACAACTCCGTCTTCAATATATTCAGCATACTTGATTCGCAACGCTTATGCCAATACGGAGTGGTTCTCTGGATAATAATCCAACCGGTCTCTCCGTATTAACAACGTAAAATGGTCAAAACTTTGATAGTCGGTGAGTTAACTATCAAACGAAAACATGTAGGTGTGCAAACAACGATATTATTTCCCGAAGGAAATTCTATCGAACAATCATCATTTCATTCATTCGTTCATTTCCCTATTCCTGTTGTTTAATGTTCCTTATTCACTATATTTAGAAAATATATATCATTATCATTGGAAAACATTTCCATCTCTTGTTTCTATATTCAGAAAACAATTCTTCTTCTCATTTGGAAAACATTTCCAAATCTCATTCATTTGATTAAACAGATGTTTGAATAAACATCACTATGCCAAATCTCCTTCATTTGGTTTCCACTTAACCACTTTTCACCATCGAATCTTAACCATTTCTTAGTTAAAAATGAAGTCAATCAAGTTGGGGTATAGTTACCTCTCAGACCTTAACTGAACAACATTTCTAACTTCGAAATAGGAAAAGTTCATCTTTCTAAATCTTTAACACTTCTTTACGACATTTTCGGATTTTATTTACAAATCCGCTTCTCATACGGAAAACACTTGATTATAACAATGGTGTTATAATCCCCTGCATCCGAAATATAATGACTTTATAAATACTTTGATTTTCTAACTCGAATAACTAACGAACTAAATTTTTAACTCATACTCGGATAACTCTAAGCTGTAACTCTTATTCAATTAACTCATATTCTATTTAACTCTTACTGGACTAACCCTTGTTCAGATAACTCGGTTTGATTTACTCATTTTGACCCACTTACTTGATCAGTTCAACTGGACTAACTTAGCTTAACCAACTCGACTAAATTACTTCTATCAATTAACTAATATTTTACTTGACACCATTTGCTCGACTCTAGATCGTAGCGATCACAATGGTTACGCCTGATTCCCTCAGGAAACATCTGTCCGCCTTAGGCTATCTGCAGCCCTGCGAATTACGCTAGCAGTCGTACTTACTGATAACTTATCTTAAATAACTACTGTTTTAATTTCTAGTTCGATTTGACTCTAATCGATTAACCCTACTAAGTAACTCTAACTGATTAACTCTACTGTATAACTCTAACCGTATAACTCTATTGGATTAACTTCTTTCGAATAACTAATATTCGATAAATTTCCCTTCGAATAAACTGATATTCGATGACTTTACTTCGAATAACTCTTATTCGATAAATTCTCCTTCGTCCTTATTCAGTTTCAAATATCGATGTGGAAATCGATTTTTACTTCTCTATATAAGTCTTGACTTATATACTCTATTTATCCAATGATAAATAATTCAATTAATTTATAAGACTTTATTTTATAAATTAATCTTCTCACTTTATCTGTTTAAACAGATCTGTAACGTCCCGTATTTTCGTCGGTTTGTATTTGAATATTTAAAACAGTTTAAATATTTAATTCGTAATATAAATGGATTTGTATATTAATTAGAACGGAGTTGAACGTATAAAAATATATATTAAATATAATCGAGCCCGTAATATCGCGATAGTTTGTAAATTAACGTTCTGAACTTCAACTGAGTGTACCGAACTCGTTTTGAATCGGATTTCTTCGAAATGAGAAACGTTGGAATCTGTTGAACTATATCTTTCCAGCAGAAGTGGAAAATGGAGATTTCGTTGTACAGATTGCAAGATATGTCCAAATCAAATATTCGAAAAGTTGTTGTAGAAGCGTATATCGACCGTAACAGTTATTTGAATATAACTTGATATCGGGTGAAAATCGGGACAAGCTTCTTTTAAGGCACAACAATAATTTAATTTTTAGAATTTTACTGTAATTTTTAATTAATTAAATATGCAGCTTTTTATTTGGAGTATTGTGCACGCTGTATCGGTATTTCGGGGTTTCAAAATATGAGTCAAACTACCGATATTATTATATTTTTGGAATTGTGGCACCTCGCTGGATACGATGGTATTTTCATTTTTGTCCGTAACAGTCAATAAATAAATATAACTCTTTGTAGACGGTATTGATAAACATTAAACAAATATATATACATACACACCTAAAACTAATTCAAGTGTGAAGCAGGGAAGACCTATCGTTCTCTGCACATAACTAAATTGTTCAAATCCAAACAAACCAAAGCAACAAATAAAAAGTATTCTTCCTGCTCTTGGTAAGGTCGCCCATTTGATGGCATACCTGTTTGAGCCGTGGGAACTAGGAAATGAAACAACAGGTTCATATGTAATTTACTATATAACCAAAGAAGGGTCCAATCATTAAGGCATGTAAGTAAACCCACCTACCACTCTAAAGTATTTAAATAGAACTTTGTTCCCTTCCCATACCCTATTCTCACGTGGGACAAGCAGACCATGCCCTATCACTTTGAAGTCCCTTATCCTATCTCAAAGAAGAAGGAAATCCCTTACCCTTTCAACATCAAGAGCCTTACTGTGTAGACTAGCGTACTACCCTATTCCCTATTGCTTCCAATTTAAGCAAGCAAACCATGCTGTGAACCATACCTTACATAAATGAGTCCCATACCCTTACATTAAATTCACTCCATACCTGTACATTAAAGAAAGGACTTTCTCCTTATCTCCTCTCTTTCGTGTATAAAATACAAGAAATCCTTCTTTGGGTGAAGACAAAAACCACGGAAGCAAAGTAATAAAACACACAAACACTTTCATTTCTGGGATGCAAGTATTCATTGCTGTTGATATCCCATTCAGCTTGGTACACAGCTCGACATGGATTTTTGGCCATGCTCAGAAATAACAGTACAATAGGGGGGGGGGGGCTGTTGAGACTTGAAGAGGAGGCCAGAGATAGTTTTGGAATGACGGGAAGGATGAAGGAGCATGTGTGAGAGTAGTGGTGTCGAACAAGAAAGAGATAGATGGAGTGAAAGTAAGGTAGAGCCAACCATTTTTGATATGTCAATCATCTCATCAGCAATAATGCCGAGCAGGCATTCCGCCACTTTGTCAAGTGCAGTGTTGAGTTGCGATCTGAATGAAGGGTCACGTGCTCCCTGTTTTAATGATGGTGACTGACGAGAGACTACTCCAAAGTGGAAGAACAGTGATGAGCGTGTGTGGGAGAGGAGTTAACATCGGTTAAAGGGAATGGCCCGGTTTTTTACAGTGAACATATATTTAATTAAATAATACATATACAATATAACCGCATGGAGAGTTCAGATGGGAGCGCCTGTTTGCTGGCGGTTGCAGCGTTGACTTGGGGACTGCCGGAGTATTAACACTGTGTATATGAGGAGTTCGAATGCAACTCACTGGTGCTCGGAATGATGAGGCTCGCATAAAGGGAAGTAGATCCGAAATCAGTAGAGTAGGAGATGGCGGTGTGTGTCTTCAGTATACATGATTAGGTCGAACTGGTTGCTGGAGAGAACGTTGAGTTCGAAACTGAGGGGTGGATGCGACTACAGTCAGTAAACGAAGGAGATACTGGTGGGTTCTTTGAAGAGGGAGATTTACGTCAGTATGTTTGCAAAAGAAGTTGGGTTTAACAAATGAGAGGATGAGGTAGCGTTGTTGCCTGTACATGCGTGGAAAAAAATGGTGTAGGAATGGGAGCGTGTAGGTTCATATGGAAGGATGGACGCGGGAATGAATGTACAGAAGTGTATATTCTAGGACATCGGAGTAAAGGAGAAGGTGGAGTGTGGGAGATGCATGGCACGTGGATGGTTAATACTAGGAGCTTGTATTTGTTGGAGCAGACTGTTCTGCGCATGCTATGAATATGATACCAGGGGATTTATATAAAGAATATAGGGAAGTTGAGCTGATGTGAGTCTTGGAATACATGGAGGAGGGGGTGCAGGCGTACTGAGCAGTGGAGTTTGATGGAAGTATGGTTTCATGGAGGATCGAATGCTGAAAAGAATCACGAAGTCGGATGGTGAAGTCATGGAAGGGTTTTGTAGTACAAGTGTATACGTTGGAAGGGAGCAAATGTTTGGTGGGCTGTCAACACTGGTGATGGCGTAAATTATGTGTTTAAGTAGTGAAAGGAGGAGTGTCTAGCTAGGAAGTCACGGCATGAAAAAGCGGGTGCGTCTTTCTGTTGGAAACAAGGAAATAACGGAGATATAAAAGGAAGGACACATTATCGGGTTTAAAAAAAAGCCGGGATCAGAGGAGAACGATTAGTCAATGATGACAGTGAATAGTTCTATAACAGAAGGGAGTCGTTCGTAACGTTGGATTCATATGCAAGAACGCTACACGATGAAGCAGTTCTGGAGCAGATTGGCGCTCGTTGAATTTATAGCAAAATAAAACGCTGGATTCGGATCAATCGACCGACGCAAATCGTTATTTAACGGTTAACGCGCCAAGGTGAGTAAATTCACTCACTCTGATCTTTTTAAAATATTTTAATTATATTTAAATGTTGTTTGAATGCTGTGTTATGGTCGATTAGGTAGATTACAAGTAAATTGGTTGAATATCATATACCGTTACATATGTATACATCATCGGTTGGACACTGATTTCATCGATTAGAATATCCCCTAGTATAGAGTTAGTGTAAATTGTGCTGACTGACATCTGTGAATGCGGAAACCGGTTGGAGGAATCCGACCGGATTCCTCGATATTTATATGTACTGTTTGTTCCATATGCACTGTTTGAACCCGAATTACATTTAAAACCCCGTGTGAATATTGATATTGAACGAAAATTCAACATCTGTTTCGATAAATCAATAAACGATATCGATTTAGAAAGTGGCGACAGTCGACCGTAAACCTATCGTTTTGTTAAGGAGTTGATTGGCCGTCAGGCAAATCAACTAAGATAATTATAAAAATTATATTTTTATAATTAAAAAGAAGATTTAAATTTATAATAGAAGTTCTATTATAAACCAGTATTTTAGAGTTCGTTTTTGTAAAATAAATAAAAACGATTGTTGATATTTAAATAAGTTTATAAAGCCGAAATTATCCGACGATTTAATATTTGAGATAAACAATTTAGAAATATTATTAGATTAATTATATTAATCTAATGTTGAGAAGTTATTAAAATCAGTTAAAGAATTTACTGATGGAATGAAGTTGATTTAATCAACTGTTATTTAGGAAAATGATTATCAGATTAATTGGATTTTAGTTAATCTAACGAAAACAGTTTGGAAATAAATTAATCAAGATTAATGAGATTAGTTATAAAGGGAACATTACAGCGTATGACAAGTTTGAACTATAGCGATAAAATAACGCTGTTGATAAGGTAAGGGTGACTGTAATGTTGAGATTAGTTATAAAGGGAATATTACAGTGTATGACAAGTTTGAACTATAGCGATAAAATAACGCTGTTGATAAGGTAAGGGTGACTGTAATGTTGAGATTAGTTATAAAGGGAATATTACAGCATATGACAAGTTTAGAACTATAGCAACAAATTAACTGCTGTTGATTAGACTTAAGCATGACTTTTATATATAGCAGCACTTCCTAGGAATGAAGCAGTTTAGTTGAAATCCACTTATTCTAGAGTAATAAGTAACGACGTTTGTTCAAAGAAATACAAGAAAGAGTTTAGAAAAAGAATTGGGGAATCATATTAGAAACTGACGACAACATTTCGATGTTCGAAATGTGATTAGAATTAAACCGTTAGGATTTGTAACTAGAATTCGACGATGTCGAATGTATTAAAAGTAAACTAGTTTTAGGGATTATAATCTGATAGAATAATTAATATTTAGTTTAAACAAATAAATGTTAATAGGATAGGAGTCAGTATTTAGTTATAAACTTGATATCGATTTGATAAGAAGTTGTCTTAGAAAACAGAGTTTATAAAGTGGATTGGGAATATAAAGTATGAAAGAGGTTTCGGTAAACGAGATAAGTATTACTTGAATAAAGAGTTAATTGATAAAGGTATTCAGATTTCTATAACAGGAATGGTATTCACATTTTAAAGTGAATTATGTTTTAAAAGTAAACGGTTGGCTGATTAAAATATTTATAATGAAATTGGAAATATTTTCCAATGAAGATAGGGTATACGATCCAAGTGTAGAAACCAAGGAATGTGAAAAGAATGAAAATGTTTCGAACGTTAATAACGTATGTTTCTGGAACATGAAAGAATAAGAGTTTATAATAACTGGAAATGTTTTCCAAGAAGTATGAAAAGGCTAAAATGGGATTTGAGAAATATCTGGTAAGATATGGGAATTCGAAAAATAAAACGAATGTCAAATAAAAGTGCCCGTGGTTGTGTGGTGTTTAGTTATACATTAGAATGGATGTTTGTTTTTACTTCGATGGTTAAATAACCGACTATCGAAGTGTTTTGACCATCGTTGTCAATACGGAGAGACCGGTTGGATATATTATCCGGAAACCACTCCGTATAGGCATAATCGTTGCGAATTAGATATGCTGAATATAATTGAAGACGGAGTTAAATGCAAGGATCGACCAGTTATAGAATGGTGTGTTTTTGTTTGTCCAGTCCCAGGACAACTTGTATGGACGAGTGTCTGACAGAGTATTTCCAACGGTCACGCCGTTGATTTGAGGAATATACCAAGTTGGTGGGGAGAAGATAACTTCTCTTTATTTTACACCCAGTGTGCATTTGTGTAATCAATGTGTGATTACGAATTTGACGATGTGACATTCAAAGTGAATGGTGATCAGATGTTCTGAAGATAGACGTAGCCTCTAGCCTCACAACCAAGAAGTGACAGAAGTTGGGCTAGGCAGCATGGCTAGTTGGGTCATCCCCAAGCAGGGTGTATTGTCACCGATCTAGAGAAAATTCATATTTATACTTCTTTTCGATTCTGTATCTTCGGATGACGGTTGGATGGCCTACAACCGTGGTGGCAATATATTCGCGACACTCAAGCTAAATGAGTGAGCGGTCATGTGTGGCCGGGTTGCAAGACGTTCTTGTTGAACCCTGAGTGTATCCCCTCTAGAGTACACTATTCAGAAGGTGCTCCCATACCTTGTCTGTTGGAATCCATTCTCCAATAAGCGCCCTGCGGTTTATGATTTTATACTATATATATGTGGAGCATGAGATGCAAGCGTTCTACTACTTGTATAATTATTTGGTTAGACATTATCATAATATCACTGGGTTTTGATATCAAGAATATTTCGGGTTATAGTAAGGTAAAAACCGTCCATGTTTATGTGTGGGCTGGTCTTACTATTATCTTCTTGTTTTGAAAAGGATTTTCAAAGTAAAACAGTATGGTTGGAATTTACTCACACCAGTCCCATGACTGACCCAGAGTTTATTTTGTTTGTTTTCCCTAAACTCTTGGGTGCCCAAATTTGTACGGGCAGTCAAGTGTTTCAGGCTTTGCAGATTCATTTGGAGGAGCTCAAAAGTAGGAAGCTTCACCATTAGTTATGTAGAGTTATTTCCGCTGTGATATGATGTACTGTACTCTGATAATGGTATGTATATACAATACAGTTTTGTTTTCAAAGTTATGTTATATAATACATCTTATTTTGTTCCGCTGCGAGTTTCGTGTTACTCTGATTCTGTTCAGTTGTGATCTTCTTCTTCTTCTATTCTATTAGTTCTATCTTTTCTTTCTCACCCTCTAAATTCTTCTATAAATGTCCCGGTATTTTCGATGCTTGAATAGTCAACAGTGTGTTTTTATGTTGATTTTCTGGGTCGAAAATCCGCGCCATTACAGTTGGTATCAGAGCTGAAGGTTAAATTATTACCTTGGCTCTGTGGCGTAACTCAATAGAGATGGAGTTAGTAATACTCTAGATTGAGTTGAGTGTATATATGTGAGCGCGTATTTGTGATTAATATAAAAACTATTTTATATTGTGTTGACTAGTCAATCGAGTAGTTTATGAATTCTGGTCGAAACAGTAATGCAAACTGCGTCGATAGGTGTTTCTAAACTCGTGAACAGAGTAATTCGACACAGTATGTTTTGAAAAGAAGGTAAATGAAATAATTTTACCCAAAGTATATTTTGATATAAAAAGAAGTGTATATCTTGATATTAATATAATATACTGGATATGTGATCATTATTATGATCGAACAGGATTATAATTGAGTTGGTTATATAAACTACCAATCGAAATATTATATAAGTATGATATGCAAAATCAGATGAGCTGAATCTTAATTAAAAACCAGAATTGAAATAAAATTCTAGAAACTTGGAAAAGAATTGAAATTGAATTAAATATAAGGGAATTTTAAAATCCTGAGAGATTTGAAAATTTGTTTTCCAAGTGCTATGAAAGATATTTTGAAGTAATTTCAAAAATAGAGTGATTATAAATGAGTTTTTAAAGCAATATAGCATTGAACTCACTTCGATGCTTGGAAAATAAATTCCGATGATGATCGCGACATTGTCGGTGTTCATTTTCGAGCTGGTAAGTGACGGATTACTACCAAAGATTTTGTTTTGTATTGTTTGAGAAACAAAGAAATTCAAATGTTTTGAATTATAAATGCTTTCAAACTGATTTGAAATAAATCTCAGGAATTGAATTCTGAAATAAAAATTTAACTTATGGAGTTAAAATGGTAAAAATGGAATTTAAACAAAGATAGCAAAATTGGATTGAATTTGGAACGATCCAGAATGGAAATTGTAAAAGAAAAATATTCGAGTTATTAAAAATGAATTGATTCTTGGAGAATAAGAATCGAATTTTGAATTAGAGATGGAGATAACTGATTTGAGAAATAAATCAGTAAATGGAATGTCGTAATAAAACATAACAAGGTTAAGAACTGAGAGTGAAATCGGAGTTGAAATAGAAATTTGGCTTAGTAAAAGCGAAAGATTGGTTTGAGAACGGATTGATGGGAGATCAACCAAGGATGCTTGGATATGCTGGTTTGATAGCAGATGGCAGAGATAGAGTTGAATGCCCAACAGAGAAGGTACACGTTAATATACGAGTATGAGATTTTTTATGAGTCAGTTTGGGCAAGCCGTTTGGCTGTTTGATTTTCTTTTGGATTGGAGAAGGCCAGGAGTGGCAAGTTGTTGTAGTACCGAGTGAGCCGTGCAGAGGAGATGCTAGCGAGATTCTCTGAAAATTTAAGCTGTTAGGAAATTTTCAGAAATTTTGAAAATATTCGAAATAATAAGGAATTAATATTTTAATTGGAAATAATCAGTTCAGTGGAAACTGGAATTATGAAGTAAACCAAAAAGATTTTTAACCAGGTTATAACAGAGATTGTAGCATTTTCCCTATCTTAGCAATTTCGAGGACGAAATTATTTTAAGGGGGAAGGTCTGAAACGTCCCGTATTTTCGTCGGTTTGTATTTGAATATTTAAAACAGTTTAAATATTTAATTCGTAATATAAATGGATTTATATATTAATTAGAACGGAGTTGAACGTATAAAAATATATATTAAATATAATCGAGCCCGTAATATCGCGACAGTTTGTAAATTAACGTTCTGAACTTCAACTGAGTGTACCGAACTCGTTTTGAATCGGATTTCTTCGAAACGAGAAACGTTGGAATTTGTTGAACTATATCTTTCCAACGGAAGTGGAAAATGGAGATTTCGTTGTACAGATTGCAAGATATGTCCAAATCAAATATTCGAAAAGTTGTTGTAGAAGCGTATATCGACCGTAACAGTTCTTTGAATATAACTTGATATCGGGTGAAAATCGGGACAAGCTTCTTTTGAGGCGCAGCGATAATTTAATTTTTAGAATTTTACTGTAATTTTTAATTAATTAAATATGCACCTTTTTATTTGGAGTATTGTGCACGCTGTATCGGTATTTCGGGGTTTCAAAAAATGAGTCAAACTACCGATATTATTATATTTTTGGAATTGTGGCACCTCGCTGGATATGATGGTATTTTCATTTTTGTCCGTAACAGTCAATAAATAAATATAACTCTTTGTTGACGGTATTGATAAACATTAAACAAATATATATACATACACACCTAAAACTAATTCAAGTGTGAAGCAGGGAAGACCTATCATTCTCTGCATATAACTAAATTCTTCAAATCCAAACAAACCAAAGCAACAAATAAAAAGTATTCTTCCTACTCTTGGTAAGGTCGCCCATTTGATGGCATACCTGTTTGAGCCGTGGGAACTAGGAAATGAAACAACAGGTTCATATGTAATTTACTATATAACCAAAGAAGGGTCCAAGCATTAAGGCATATAAGTAAACCCACCTACCACTCAAAAGTATTTAAATAGAACTTTGTTCCCTTCCCATACCCTATTCTCACGTGGGACAAGCAGACCATGCCCTATCACTTTTGAAGTCCCTTATCCTATCTTAAAGAAGAAGGAAATCCCTTACCCTTTCAACATCAAGAGCCTTACTGTGTAGACTAGCGTACTACCCTATTCCCTATTGCTTCCAATTTAAGCAAGAAAACCATGCTGTGAACCATACCTTACATAAATGAGTCCCATACCCTTACATTAAATTCACTCCATACCTGTACGTTAAAGAAAGGACTTTCTCCTTATCTCCTCTCTTTCGTGTATAAAATACAAGAAATCCTTCTTTGGGTGAAGACAAAAACCACGGAAGCAAAGTAATAAAACACACAAACACTTTCATTTCTGGGATGCAAGTATTCATTGCTGTTGATATCCCATTCAGCTTGGTACACAGCTCGACATGGATTTTTGGCCATGCTCAGAAATAACAGTACAATAGGGGGGGGGGGGCTGTTGAGACTTGAAGAGGAGGCCAGAGATAGTTTTGGAATGACGGGAAGGATGAAGGAGCATGTGTGAGAGTAGTGGTGTCGAACAAGAAAGAGATAGATGGAGTGAAAGTAAGGTAGAGCCAACCATTTTTGATATGTCAATCATCTCATCAGCAATAATGCCGAGCAGGCATTCCGCCACTTTGTCAAGTGCAGTGTTGAGTTGCGATCTGAATGAAGGGTCACGTGCTCCCTGTTTTAATGATGGTGACTGACGAGAGACTACTCCAAAGTGGAAGAACAGTGATGAGCGTGTGTGGGAGAGGAGTTAACATCGGTTAAAGGGAATGGCCCAGGTTTTTACAGTAAACATATATTTAATTAAATAATACATATACAATATAACCGCATGGAGAGTTCAGATAGGAGCGCCTGTTTGCTGGCGGTTGCAGCGTTGACTTGGGGACTGCCGGAGTATTAACACTGTGTATATGAGGAGTTCGAATGCAACTCACTGGTGCTCGGAATGATGAGGCTCGCATAAAGGGAAGTAGATCCGAAATCAGTAGAGTAGGAGATGGCGGTGTGTGTCTTCAGTATACATGAGCAGGTCGAACTGGTTGCTGGAGAGAAAGTTGAGTACGAAACTGAGGGGTGGATGCGACTACAGTCATGTAACGACCCAGAAAATCTGAACCAATTTAAAAATTTTAAATTGGCTAAAATAATGGATTTTAAATATTTAAAATAAATATTTTAGATAAAGGCAATGAAAATTGAGTTTGAATCGACATTTGAAAACGAATATAATTAATTATAATTATATATAGAATTGAAAATGGCGCGGTAGTTCGATAATTCGATTTCAAACTTCAATTGAATATACCGGGTGCAAAACAATCCGGATTTTAGTAAAACCAAAAACATTAGAATCTGTTAGTGAATAACTTTCTAACGAATCCGACCAATCGAAATTTGATAGCGGGAATCAAAAGATATGTCCAGTTGAAAATTATGAATAGTCGCTATGGCATTCAGGCCCTTAAAAATGGACATTTTGCATACGACCTCGGATTTCGACGAAACCACTTTTGTTAGATCCGCAGTGTCAGGTTATTGCTAGGTTTCAAATTTCATAATTTTTCGAATCAATATGTGAGCGTGGCAAAGGAAAACGCGTTTGACCAGTTTCTGTTGAATTTAATCGACTGGAAATTGGCCATTTTTCAAACGGTCTCAGAATTCGACGAAACTAGTTTTGTTAGGACCGTATCGTCAATACGAAGCTAGAAAATATTTTTCTGGAATTTTTCTAGTCAGTATGTGACCCCGGTAATTTGAAATGTACGTTTAAAATTCAATATAATGATTTAAATGTAAATTCAACAGAAACTGATTGTAACGATCACATCAGCTTGCGATACATATCCCATTGTGTTCGGAATGGGGGTTAAACGCTATGGACGACAGGTGGTGGGCCTCGTTTCGTGGTCGTGGGTAAAAGTCAACTTTAAATAATTAAATAAAATAATAAAAAAATAAATAATATCTAATTCCCTCCCTTTATTCTTCCTCCTGGCCCCCCCCCCCCGTTCAATCCTATTTCATTCTTCAGAAAAAAAAAAAAAGAAGAAAACCTAAATCGCCAGCCCCTCCCCCCTCGCACGAACTCCGACGAAGCCCCCTCCATCGATCGAAGCATCGCCGCCCCCTGGAAGCCCTCGAGACCGCACCGACGAAGCAACCCCCCCCCCCCCCGTTCGAGCCCTGAAGGCATCGAGCGCAACCCCGAGGCAGCGACGCCTTGCCGCCTTCAGCCGCCTCCCCGTTCGAACCTCGAGCCCCCTCTGTAAGTTTTAAATTGTATTTTATTTTTATTTATTTTATTTTAATTCTGAATTTTTAAAAGCAATTAAAAACTGTTTTATGTTTAAAAAGGTTTAACAACTGAATTTTATAAAAAGAAGTGAAGAACTGATTTTTTTCAAAAGTTAAGAACTGATTTTTTTTAAAAGGTAAAAACTGAGATTTTTAAAAAGATAAAAGCTGAATTTTTTTTTTAGTTTAAAACTGAAATTTTTAAAAGCATAAAACTGATTTTATTTTAGATAGTTTAAAAACTGATATTAGGATAGTTAAAAACTGATTTATAAAAAAAGAAAAAGAAATTAAAACTGATTTAAAAAGATTTTGAAAAACTGAATTTTTAAAAGATTTTATAAAAGAAAAAAAAGACTGATGTGTTAAAACTGTTTTAAAAGCAATAAAAAAAAACTGATTTAGAGATTTTATAAAACTGATTTTATAAAGTATTTTAAACTGATTTTAAAAAGTATTTTAAACTGAATTTTTATAAAGTTAAAAACTGATTTTGTTTTAAAATAAAAACTGATTTAGTTTTAAAGGTAAAAGCTTTAAATAGGAAGAAAGGTTTGAACTTTCAAGAGAAGTAAAAATCATATTTTTATATATCGAAAGTCGAAGTAAAAATCATATTTTTATATATTGAATAGCATAGTAAAAATTCTATTTTTACATATGTAGAGAATACGGGCGAAAGCGACAAAAGGCGAAGATTTCTATAAGTGAAGTGTCGTGCAGTTGGATAGCTATTGGTGAGATTTCTGATTTAAAAATATAAATATATGTGTGTGAATATGAAAGTGAATTGCTATATATTTATATATATATATATATATATATATATATATATACGCCCCCTCGTCCACAAACCATGGACGATATTTATTGGTTGAAATTGTGGTGAAAGTTGAATGATTGTTTGGGATTGTTTGGGATTGATATTGGTTGATTGTGGTTGAAAAATACCCGTTTGTGGTTGTGAAATATTTGGTTGAAACCACTTAGGATTAGTTTGTGGAAATGAATAAAAATATATACATGCCGCCTGCGTGCGAACTAGATGCATGTTTCCCATTGTCAAAAACCGCGAGGTTTTAAGGTAGAGCGAGGAGCCGTACTAGGGACGGTGCCGGTGTAACTACCCTGCCGTTATGCTGCCGAAATTTTGAATAATATTTGTGTGTTTGAATTATTTTCATATGCTTAAACTATATTTATTCATTGTATAGAAAACATTCATGTGTTGAATTGATATTCATCCGTTGTTTAGAAATTCATGTGTTGAATGGTATTCATATTTTGAAATAAATTGTTCGATAATAAAAATCACATTTTTATCTATATATAGAAACTATAGAAAACATTCATGTGTTGAATTGACATTCATTCGTTGATTAGAAATTCATGTGTTGAATGGTATTCATATTTTAAAATAAATTGTTTGATAATAAAAATCACATTTTTATCTATATATAAAAACTATAGAAAACATTCATGTGTTGAATTGACATTCATTCGTTGATTAGAAATTCATGTGTTGAATGGTATTCATATTTTGAAATAAATTGTTTGATAATAAAAATCACATTTTTATCGACTATATGAACTGTGTAAAATAATCTCGTTTTTAAAAGAAATTGTTTTATGATAAAAATCCCATTTTTATCGCCTATATGAACTATATAGAAAAATAGAGTTTTGAAATGAATTGTTTTACAATAAAAATCACATTTTTATTGTATGCATTAATCGTTGAAATGTGAAGTGTTAAAAATAGCCACTTGTTCAAAATAAACATATATGAGTTGAAATATTCATTAATTAGCTAATGAAATGATTTGCACCTATTTATGTAACATTAGAATGAATGGAGTTTTTAAACCAAATAGAAATCAAATATGAAGTTGAATAGAATTGAAAAATGATATGAACTGTATATATATGTACATGCAATATTCATTGAACATGTTATAGCAAAGGGGCTAGAGAAGAGGAATAAAATTTTGTGCCCGACAAATAGGTACACATTTACTGATTTGTTTGGGTGATGATTTTGAGCCTGTTGGCTAGCCGCTTGGCTTCTTCTTTTTCTTTTTGAGATTAGAAGGACCGGGAACGCTATTTGCGATTTCCCGACGCTCCCGGTACAGGGGAGGTTATGGCGAAATTTTTCCAAAATTTAAGGTGTTAGAAAATTTTTTTGAAGTGAAAACGATATAGAAATCCTTGAATGAACTATATTTATATAAATATATAAATATAAATAAAATTAAAACGAAACGAAGCCGTGCAGTTCGTATTTCGAAACCGTGATTTCAAACGACTAGTATGGGAAATCCGACCATTGGATTTTCCCGAAACCTCAACCGTCGGGTTCGCCTTGGAATAATCTTTCCAACGGCACCAACCTTGTAAAAATCCAACGGTTGGATTGTCTGGAATGTTTAATTCAAATCTGAAGAAAAACAGCGCCAGAAACGATTATATTTATTTATATATATAAATATAATTATATTTAATCGAATAACGACGCTGCAGTTCGTATTTTGAAATCGAAATTTCAAACGATTGTACCGGGAGATCCGACCGTCGGATTTTCCCGAAACTGGAACCGTTGGATTCGTTTTGAAAAACCCTTTCAAATGACGTAAATTTTGTGAAGATCCAACGGTTAGATTTTTAGATATGTGTAAATCAAATCTGAAGAAAAACAGCGCCACGGCCGCCTTATGGCCCGAAGCGTCGTTTTGAATAAAATGGCTATTTAAAAATAAATAAAAATAGCGATAAATAGTTATAAAATATCGTAAGCGATATGGAATGGAAATAAACTGAATTTGCTTGATTTATGTGATGTTAGATGGTTGAATGTGTTTGGTGTGAAAACTATATTAAAGAACACAATTGGTGTTGTCGAATAATTTAACCATTGAAATAAATCGATTTGAAATTCTAAATATACGTGAATTATTTGAAAAGGCCGAGTTAATTCTCATTTCGAATAATCGACCGACGATTGAAATTCGAAGATGAAGACGATGGTCGAAGACCGGAGATCTTCACCTCGTTTGGATGGTAACCGAGGTCCTGATTGGGAGGCATCCCGAAATAGGGATAATGAGTGGTGATCGTTCAGACGTACGTGTTGATCGAAGGGTTTGCGAGGTATTTAGTGCCTCCGGTTTCGTTCAGACCCAGAACGGACTTGTAAATGGACTGTGTGTCCGACATTGGAATTTGTTCTGTGTGATTGATAGCCATCAGTTGCATGGTATGAATTGCCTGTGTGGCATGCTAAGATGCAGTGATCAGGGCTTCTGTTGAAAAGCAAAGTCTTGTGGTGATGATCAAAGCACCGCCTGTGTGGCGTAGCTTTGTGTATAACGTGAATTCGCGAGCCTCACACCCCGGTATGAACCTAAAACGGGAGAAGGACCTCAGGGAGGGCCTGCGTTTCTTTCTAGCTAGGGTGGTGTCAGTGACCTACCAGCCCTGACATTTATATACTTTTCACCTATGTGGTTGTTGCTGTTGCGAGGCGCCTCGGTTTGATCGGACGATCCGGGTCCGATGGAGTCATTCGTTGGCTCGTTTACGCCCCAAAGGGCGGAGAAACGTAGTGTTCAGGCATAATAATCCACATCGGTGGACCGGCCCTGACGATCTAAAGGGTTGATGCGTTCTGATCCTGAGACATGGGCTAGATTGTCTCGAATTCGGTAAGGACTATCTTTTGCCTTGGTTCATGACGGAAATCCAATTTCCAAATACGTGATCGTGCGGTTTTGATTGTATATATATATATGGCGACATGATATATGGTACCCATGCCGTCTATGATTGATAGTTATGATTTGAAATTGTTTTCAAAACATATAGACACTAGCAATAATATCAAATGCCTTTGTTTTATTCGTATCAAGCATATCTTGGCCGTTATAAGGTAAAAACTCTATCCTCCGGTTTGCGTTGCATTGTGTGATGGGAACTGAGTCTTATAACGGCTTCATTTTTATAAAAAGCATAGCGATGTTTAAAAGAAAGATTTGTTTTAAAGCACTGGCAATCCAATGGAGTAAACCCGTTCCACGAAAGTGGCGTGGTCCTGTGATTAGCCAAATTATATATGTGTTGAGTAGATTTCTCATACCAGTCCCATGACTGACTCGTAGTTTGTTTCACTCTCAAACTCGGGTGCCCCTTTTTCTACACGGGCAGCCTTGTATTCAGGTTTAGCTGGTTCTTTCTGGATAGCTGGAGCTGAAGATGGATTCTATCATTTATTTCTTTTTATGCTGTTCAGCTCCTATTGTACATATTTTGTTTATTTCCGCTGTAGACATTTATGTATAGCTGAACTGTATTTGTACTAA